>CM061141.1:315403326-316603326 GCA_030789695.1 Scilla litardierei | reverse complement strand
CTTTGGAGATGCTCTTAATTACAGCCTGAGGAGGAAGGTTTATTCAATCATCTTTCAGTTTGACCTAGGTTGAGCCATTCTTGGTGATGCGAATGTTTTACGGACAAAGTGATTTTATGTATTGCACCATTTCCAAGCTTAAGGACTAAAGGTTTGACATGGGAGGGGGAGAGCTGTTACCCATGAAATGTCAAATCCATAAACAAATATAAGTTTTGCCCCATATGGGTTGATCTAATATTGAAGGATAATGATTAGCCATGAAAGACGATTTTCAACACATGTAGGGTCGATAGGCCCAAAAGCCCATTAAAATGGCAATTATTCGGCTTGGGACCGAATAAGGCCAGAAATTGATATGAGGGAGGCTCTAACTAAAAGTTCTCTCTAAATGCACCACATGAGGACTCTAGCTAAAGTTTATTAAGATTGAAATTACTAAAATACACCTAAGGAAAGCTATATGTACTAATTATAACATTTTGCTTGAAGTATGTTATAACTAGCGAATGCACATGCCCGAAGGGCACGACGAATGTCGTCTTCCGGGTTCGAAACCGAGGGAACAGCCAGTTTACGGGCAAAATGGCGACGGGGGCAGTCGCCTCCCGAGCGTAAGAACAACGGGGACAATCGTCTCCCAGACGCAATACTAACGACGAAAAGAAACCATGTGTCAGTCGTCGCAGGGGCACAAAAAACACGGGTGCAAAGCGAAAAAAGAGCGATTGCAAATCTGAAAATAGAGGAAAGATAAGGGGTCTTTGGGTTTTATGAAAAAATAATGGCAAACTTGCAAATAAGGGAAATGTGTTGGGCTTTTGTTTGGGGGTTCCACCAAAACACACAACTCCACACCCAACCACACACTCACACTACATTGCCCCCACCCGCCCCCACCCACCCAATCTCCCAAAATTTTTGTCCTAGTCATATTTTGATGCCATGTAGGACAAATATTCAAAAAAAGTCCTCATTTGTATAATAGATATACATCATTTATTGAAAAATCATATTCTTTCATCCACCTACATATTTTTGGACCAGAAGAATACTAACTTGATTGTCAAAGAGTTATAAATAAGATGTCATCCTAATTTCCTCTAACCTCACTCTCATATAGTGGGTGCAAGTGATCAAATTAGAGAGTCTATTATCTTTGATCATTGGGACAGTGCACGTATCATCAACTATGATTTTAAGTCAGAATTCCCACATCATATAAATCCATACCGTTTACAATCTAGGTATATTTTATAAATACATTCCCAGTTGCAACACATTTATCCATAAAATAGATGAATCTTAAATGTGAAATTCACATGAATATCTCTTGTGTAATTATGTGTGTAAATTCAAATGTGTAGGTAAAATTTTTCTTAATGTTTTTGTGAAAATTGGCTCGATTTGAGGTGCTACAGGAGCAATGGAGATATGCATGCAAGTAGTCATGTAGGGCCAGCCTGCCTGTGCCCTGGATCCTGCGTATTTGGCACTGCATGGCCAGATACAGTGATTCGAGGTTGTGCTTACTCTTATAGGTGTCGACTGCTTGGCAACTCGGCAGCTCGGCTCTTAGCTACTTTACAGCCCGGCTCTTAGCTGCTCGGAAGTTTGATAACTCGACTAGCAGCTCAAAAGCTTGGCCAATCGGCATCTCGGGTTCTAATAGGGAGCTCGGTAACTCGACAGCTCATGTTTTAACAGGCAGCTCGGCAGCTCGAAGGTGCCGACCGCAGGATGCAGAATACTGTTCGATTTCGAGTTGCTGGCAGGATGTAGAGTCTTGGTCAAAGTTCGAGTTGATCTCCCAATTGAATTTGGTTTGTGTCCATGCCCTAGAGGCTATAAAAGGGGCGGTTTGGGAGGGGTTTTAAGCAGAGAGAAACACAGAGAAACAGAGGGCGTTGATCAACCCTTTGAGAGAGACAATTTTAGAGATTGTATTGAGAGCTTTTACGAAGATATTGAGCACTTCTTATTCTCTATAGAAGTAAGAAGAATTTTATTTTTCTGTTCTTCCTCTGAATAAAAACTATAAAGTGCTTCCTTGGCGTGCTGATGGCTTAAAGATCCGATCTTTACTATTGTGCTCTCCGATTTTGCTTGTTTTCTACTACCAGATCTTCGATGATATAAAGTTTCTGCCATTGTGCATAAAAATTGGTATCAGAGCCTTGGTACAGAGATCTACGTATGTGGTGAAAATGAGCAATGACGACAATGACAGCACTCCGAAGGAGATATCCATGGAGAAACCACCCGCACCTTGCACGATTGTGTCCAATGCGAAGTTCGAGATAAAGAAGTTCAATGGGAAGATCAATTTCGGGATGTGAATGTGTGAGTTTCTAGATGTCTTAAACCGGTTCAGTTAAAACTTATAATTGGATGCAAATCCGACAACGCGGAGTGGAAGACCTTGAATCGGAAGGTTTGAGGTATAATCTGGCTTTATTTGAGAAAAGAAAAGAAGTATCTTTTAATATAGGAGACCAACGCTAATACATTATGGGATGTGCCTGGATATTAATACATGAAGAAAAACTTTCAAAATTGCTTGCACCTAAAGAAGAAATTATTTGCCTTGAAGCTTGAAGATGGAATACTATTGAAAAACACCTTGACTACTACAATAAGCTCTTGATAGATTTGAGGAATGTTGATATCAAGGTTGATGATGAAGAAAAGGTGATGATTCTTCTCAACTATCTACCCCAAAGACTACGAGCATATCATTTTGGTTCTTACATACGACAAGAATTCAATTACTTTTGAAGATGTGTCCAATGCTCTTACAAGCAATGAATTCCGAAAAAATGATGATGTGGGCACAAGGGTCCAAGAGCATAATGCTCTTACCGTGGTTAGAGGCCAAAGCAAGGAGAGTGGTTGAGGATGTAAATGATATTTCCATTCTAAGTCTAGGGATAAGAGTATAGAACCTCATCTCAAGGACTTAACAAAGGACTAATGTGCCTTTTGTTGAGAGAAAGGACATTGGGTCCGAGATTGTCCAAAGTCAAAAAAGAAGCACGATGATATTGCAAATATCGTCAAGGGTATTGAGGTTGATGATTGGGTATTGGTTGGTGCTTCAGAGGGCATGACGTTAGAAAGTTGGGTGCTTGATTTCAGATGCTCCGTTCATATGATGCCACATAGAGTATACATTACTACCTTTCATGAAGGTGGTAAACGTACGGTCCTACTTGGAGATGATCACACTTGCATGATGGTTGGCATTGGCGTGGTTCGGATCAAGATGGTTGATGGAGTCACACAGGACATCGACGAGGTACTGCATGTTCCTAACCTAAAGCAAAACCTCATATCACTTGGGTCACTTGAAACGAAGAGGTGTAGGGTGACCATGGACGATGGACCTTTGAGAGTGACTTGAGGAGTGATGATCTTGATGAAGGGAAAGCAAAAATGCAACCTTTATTATTTGGATGGCTAGTTGGTGACTGGCATTAGTCTCCTGTGTGGATGACACAGATGATTCATTACGTTCAAACATGCGTCTAGGGCATATTGGAGGTGTTGGGATATTGAGACCCACCTCAGTGGTTTTGATAATGTACACAAGTGATATAAGGACTAACAATATTATTTCAAGTGTGTATAGACGCATTCAATGATTGGAGCTATTGTGACGCAAATTGAAGACTTCAAGTTACGATCAAGAAACACTGCAAATTGAAGTACATAATGATCTTGGATCATGAGCTAATGAAGATCTGAGGACAAGAGGAGTTAGCTCAAGATCAATGAGCAAAATGAAGAACTATATATAAAGTGTGTGAGTTTCTACTTAGTTTTTTGTACATCCAAGAGTATATCACACACACACTTTCTAAAATCCTCTAAAAATATTTTTAAATTACATTATAAAGTATATTTCATAAATATAATTTTTGAAAATTAATTTGGAAATATTTTGAAGTAAATATTATGTAGTATCTCAAAATAGCCGACTATTTTGATTGATAGCTGAATATATTGTACAGAGATTTTGTAAAAACTATCTGTCAAAATAATATTCGATTATTCATTATAATAGACGACTATCTGGAGAAGATAGCCGACTATCTAGGTCAACACATGCCAGATTTGAAAATCTGCCTTGACTCGAGCTAGTCGTTACCTAGCCGTTAGAGTTGACTTTGAAAGCTGATTTTATGCTGATTTTGAGTAGAATTCAAGCTTCTATTTGCCTATAAATAGAAGAGGTTTTCATATGTTTTAAACACAATCATTCTTATTGAAAAACTCTCTAATTGCTCAAAATCTCTCTCTTCAATCTTTGAGATTCAAAGTTCAAAAGGCTACTGTTTCAATCTGAGTTCTATCTTTCTAAGATCTATTATTTAAGTAATCTTTTTAGCCTTTCTTGTTATACCTGATATTTTGATCTCCAAGCTCTAATTGCTTTTTATTTGAGATTCAAAATACAAGCTTTCTCATTTTAATCTTTGTATCAATTTTAAATCTTATTTTTTTCAAAGATTAAGATACTTGGAGTTTCGATCTCTGAAGCCCAAGTGCTACATTTTAGAGAATCGACTTTTACGTTTCGTATACTCCCGCTCTGCTCAGCTTGAGACACGTGGCCATCTTTCAGCCGTTGGATCAGCATTCGACGGCCATGAATGGAAGGCAGATGAATACGAGAAGCGGGCGACGTGGACTCTTATCAACCATTGGATTACAATCCAACAGCTAGCAAATCGAAGCGATCGGAGCAGAGCAACGGAATTTCTCGAGCGACGTGGCTGAATTCTGCCCGTATGATGACGATCCAACGGAGGGAAGTGCAAGCGAACGAAAGTGGAAGCGGAGAGACATGTGCCGCGGGGACACGTGGCGACATCCCCGCCATCCCTCGTTCAATCCAACGGCTTACATCAATCGAGGCACATGTAAAGCGGGCGGCAGCGTCCTCGTTCGTGGGTGCGTTGGCAACCGTTGGATGGCGATCGAACGACCCATTTCATTTTCGAAGCGATAGCAGAGAGCAGGCGAAGCGGCCGACTCTTGGCCGCCCGATCATGAACGAACAGCTGAGCATCAAGCCGCAAGCGAAGCGGGTTGCGAAGCGGGGCGCACGAATTTTAAAGGAAACACGGCAGCTTCTGGGCAAATCCCGATTTGATGAGCGGCTGAGGATTGCGCCGGCGGATTGAATCGGGTTTAAGTTGATTTGGGTGCGGTTTTGGACCCGATAAGCGACTTAAACCCGCAATGACTTGTATTTAAGGTATTCTAGGGTTTTTGCTCCGTATTCTTGACGTATTTGGGCGATTTTGGCAGCGTTTTTTGCAGCAATTTTCTGAGTTTACAGAGAGCAATCTGAGGGATTTTCAGAGAGCTTTTAGAGGAAGAAGAAGAGGTTTTCTTAGGGAAAAAGAGGGTGTTTTGGGTTATATCTCTTGAACTTAATTGTGTATTTTCAATTCCATCTACTTCTATTGATTTGAACCATATTTAATATGATGAAATCCTTTGTTATTTTCAGTATGTGTGGCTAAATTCTTATTGTGCATGATATGTTATAGTTAGGGGACACGATGTGTATTCATTTGGTTGAATCCTCATGCTAAAATTGTTGACGTTGATAAAGTTATAGTCTTTATTTAAAATCTCCTCTCCATCTTTCACAAGAACATGATTGAGTTGATGATCGCCTCACGAGGGTGAGTTTTGATCTCTCCAAAAGGGAGTTTCATCTCTTATATTGAAAAAATTATAGCTTTAGCAACAACCGTATTCAATTTTGTGCTTTAATCCCCCATAAGGGTATTTTCCGATGAATTTCTCTCAAAAAGAGATATCATTGAGTTATCTTTAATGAACCAAGTTAATACAAATCATGGACCCTAATGAACCCATATCATATGCATACTTTTCATAGATATTTATATAAACGAAACTTTCTTTTGCTCGTATTGTCCACAAATTAAAAACCACGATCAAACCCCATTCAAACCATCATCATCAAAAGTGGTTGGTCTCTTTACGTTTAATCCGTATTTGATTTGAGCTTTGTGGTTGCAACAGGTTTTCTCCCGAGGATTCTACATCTGGACTACCAGATCTATATTACTTGCACGGACTCTTACGCTTGAGAGTAGCACATTTTTGGGCTAAGCAGGTTTTTGGCACAGTTACCGGGGAGAACGGCTTGCTACCAAAGTTTATTTCATTTTGGAGGACATTCTGTGAGATCTTTCCACTTTGTTGTTTATAGATCTTTCCACTTTTATTTTCTTTAATTTTTTTACATTTCTTTAAAAATTCAAAAAAAAACCAATGGACTTTAATGGCATAAATTTTCGATATGATGCACCTTCATCTTCTTTGCACAAGGACAAGTTATTGAAGCTCAAAATTGCCATATTTGAACAACGCGATGGTGAATCCTTCTTTCAGGTCTGGAGGAGGTTCACAGATCAGTTAGTGGTTGTCTACACCATGGATACACGGTTGATGTTCTCTTTCAGTTCTTCTACGAGGGGTTGTAGGAAGATGCACACATTTTCATGGAGATGTTGGACAATGGAGCTTTCATGGAGTACAAACCTGAGGATGCTTGGGAGCGTCTAGAGTCCCTGAGTGAGGATGCTCAGACATTGGTGGGGACTCCAGAGGATTTGATGACGGAGTTGTCAGAGCTTCCTAGTGGTGATATGTGCAGAGATGGAGTGGACGAGCATACAATTTTGTATGGAGTAAAGGAGGAGACTAGTAGGGCCACGAGCTCATCTATCATTTTGGTGGAGCCCGAACCATGCTCTCCCCCAATCTTGTCCCAAAATCCATTATTCCTTTTCCTCGTGGTCGTGCATTATACCAAGATGAATGCAATCGTTTTAGGGAGTTTTCGCCACCACTCTTTACGTTCATTAATTTATTTTGATGATTATATTTGGCAAAAAAATTTCGAAAGGCAACAGTGCCCACTTTGGATTAACACAACTCATCTCTTGCAGGACATGGTCATACATTTTGGAGAGATGCTTGGAGTTATGTTGCTAGGGTCCAAAGTGATTTGTGGAGTGAAGACGCTCGCGGAGGAGCATTAGGATCTAATTGAGCTGCTTCCTCCATCGTTATACGTCCGAGATCCGCCTTTTGACTTCGGTGACTTCTATCCAGTAGTGTAGAAAAATAAAATAAATGTTTTTGCTTTTGTATGATTTTCTTTTCTTTTCTAGGATTTTTTGCCAAGATCTAATACTTATCCCTAACATTGATGACAATGTTTATTTTAAGTTGGGGGAGGGTATAAACTTTTAGGATTTTTCTTTTCTTTTTCTTTTAGGATTGTTTTAAGTTCCCTTTTTGCATTGAAAAAAATTTGAGTCAAGTTCTATCACCAATATTTATTTCACATAGAGATGATCCTTATGTGATGAAAATTCTCGAAATCTATTCACCACTGTACACATGTGATTTATTTTCCTCCATCACTATTGTTAAATATTTCAGTCTCATTTGACATGTATGCTAGTACTCGTCGTAAATTTCTGTTGATATATCTTAGTGGTGGGATTGATTGATAACTTAATGAATCTAGAAATTATGAATTAGCAAATCGTATGCTTTCTATGGAACACACCAAGGTTCATGCATCAATAGTTCACAAAATAACTGGAGCATTTCTTTATATCTCTTATTCATTGCTATTTGCATGCTTTGTGTGATTCTGGGTAGATAGATTACACTGTCTTTTGAAATGATTAGGATAACCCATTCTTGTGAAAGAATTAGTAAGAGAAATCTATCTTGCTAAGTCATTTATGCACACACATAAAAAAGAGAGAAACATAAGAGCAAATTAAAAAAAGGGAGAAAAAAAATGAAGGAGGAAAAAAATGAATAAGTGTGTCACTAAATAAATAACTTGGTTGGCTCGAGTAGTACAGTCCGAGGGGTCCTTTTTGGCCTAATGCCCTATTATCGTCTGATTTGGGAGCCATTGACCGGAACCTCACTCATTTGATGGAGCAATCCAAGTTATACATTTCTCCGCAAATGTTGCTTTATGCGCCTTACGAGGAACTAATAAAGAAAAAAGAAAAGTGAGGATAAGTGTGCATAATTAGTAAGGCAAGAGAATTTCCAAAGCTTAAAGAAGGCACACGATATGGTGTGATTTCCTATGAATGAAGATTGATGTGTGTATGTCTTGATACCATTCTATTCTTTATACTTGCTTTGCATGATACATCTATGCTCCAAGTTAGAATCTCTAATTGAAAGGTGTGAGCCATTAATTACGTATACTATGTGTTAAGAAGTAATGGATAGTGAAGTTAAGTCGATTTCATGATCATTTGAGAGATACTTATACTTCATCTTTAAAACCCATGAGTACCATTATTTTATGAGCTTGAAATCTTGATATTAGTGCGTGGACATCTTCTTTTGTCATTGTAGTATGGTGGTGAGTGATTTGAGATCTGGTAAGGTGATCTAGGTGTATATTTGCTATCATGTTTCGCTCACTTTGCTAGAGACTAGCAAAACGCTAGTTGGGGGGGGTGTGATTCGGGTTGAATATTGCATATTTAACCCATCATCTAGCAATACTTTATGTGTAAATGATACTTAATTGGTCTATAATACGTTTGTATATTGTATATCATCATTTATTAGAGCAAACCATTGATTTGTGCACAAAATCTGAGTTTTACAGAGTATTTCTGCATTTTTATATTTTTCATAGCTAGATCTCGATCTCATGATTCCAACGACTATTTATTTGTATTTTTCTGAGATCTGTGCTAATTACTATGAATTTTTGAATGCAGAATACCAATTAAATGGGGAAATACAGAAATACAGATGGAAATACGTTTCGTATACTCTCGCTCCGCTCAGCTTGAGACACGTGGTCATCTTTCAGCTGTTGGATCAGCATCCAACGGCCACGAATGGAAGGCAGATGAATACGGGAAGCTGGCAACGTGGACCCTTATCAACCGTTGGATTACAATCCAACGGCCAGCAAATCGAAGCGATCTGAGCGGAGCAGCGGAATTTCTCAAGCGATGTGGCTGAATTCCGCCCGTACGATGACGATCCAACGGAGGGAAGCGCAACGAAAGCGGAAGCGGAGAGAAGCACATGTGCCGCGGGGGACACGTGGAGACATCCCTGCCATCCCCCGTTCAATCCAACGGCTTACATCAATCGAGGCACATGTAAAGCGGGCGGCAGCGTCCTCATTCGTGGGCGCGTTGGCAACCGTTGGATGGCGATCGAACGGCCCATTTTGTTTCTGAAGCGATAGCAGAGAGCGGGCGAAGCGGCCGACTCTTGGCCACCTGATCACGCTCGAACGGCTGAGCATCAAGCCGCAAGTGAATCGGGTTGCGAAGCGGGCACACGAATTTTAAAGGAAACGCAGCAGCTCCTGGGCAAATCCCGCTTTGATGAGCGACTGAAGATTGCGCCGGTGGATTGAATCGGGTTTAAGTTGATTTGGGTGCGGTTTTGGACCCGATAAGCGACCTAACCCCGCAATGACATGTATTTAAGGTATTCTAGGGGTTTTGCTCCGTATTCTTGGTGTATTTGGGTGATTTTGGTGGCGTTTTTGAAGAAATTTTCTGAGTTTACAGAGAGCAATCTGAGGGATTTACAGAGAGCTTTTAGAGGAAGAAGAGGTTTTCTTAGGCAAAAAGAGGGTGTTTTGGGTGATATCTCTTGAACTTAATTGTGTATTTTCAATTCCATCTACTTCTATTGATTTCAACCATGATTAATATGATGAAATTCTTTGTTATTTTCAGTATGTGTGGCTAAATTCTTATTGTGCATGATATGGTGTAGTTAGGGGACATGATGTGTATTCATTTGGTTGAATCTTCATGCTAAAATTGTTGACGTTGATAAAGTTATAGTCTTTATTTAAAATCTCCTCTTCATCTTTCACAAGAACATGATTGAGTTGATGATCGCCTCACGAGGGTGAGTTTTGATCTCTCCAAAAGGGATTTTCATCTCTTATATTTAAAAGATTATAGCTTTAGCAACAACCGTATTCAATTTTGTGCTTTAATCCCCACAAGGGTATTTTCCAATGAATTTTCTCAAAAAGAGATATCATTGAGTTAACTTTAATCAACCAAGTTAATACAAATCATGGACCTTAATGAACCCATATCATGTGCATACTTTTCATAGATATTTATATAAACGAAACTTTCTTTTGCTCGTATTGTCCACAAATTAAAAACCACGATCAAACCCCATTCAAACCATCATCATCAAAAGTGGATGGTCTCTTTACGTTTAATCCCTATTTGATTTGAGCTTTGTGGTTGCAACAGGTTTTCTCCCGAGGATTCGACATCTGGACTCCCAAATCTATATTACTTGCACGGACTCTTACGCTTGAGAGTAGCACATTTTTGGGCTAAGCATTAAGATACTTGGAGTTTTGATCTCTAAAGCCTAAGTGCTACATTTTAGAGAATCGACTTTCAAGCTAAAGTTTTGATCAAATCGTGTATATATTCCATATCATATATTTGATTAGAAGAGAATTTTTTCTTTAGCCACACATTCACTCACAAATACTATGGCTATAGGAAAAATTGTTGTACTTCATTTCATATTTGTTGTAAGTCTATGGAGGAGACTTTGGATTATAAATTCTAGTGTTATAAAGGAATAGTGGAAATCCTAGTTGTGTTGTAACTAGGTACTCAAATTCCTAGCAATGGAAGCTAGGCGGTTGTACGAGGTCCTCTTCGTTTGAGGAAAGGTTTGCTCTCGTTGAGAGCTAGCGGATTTGTTGCTGGAATAGGATATAGTAAGTAAGTGGGACTTGTGTATCCAAACAAAGGTAAATTATCCTGTGTTTGTGTTGTGACTCCGATTCTCTTATTCCTTATTTATTATTGCTTGTACTCTTTATTTTTGTTGTTATTGACTCTTATCTATTACAAGCATATAATTGTTGATTAAATTCAAATCCGAGGCAACTCAATTTGATACTTAGGCAACACTGAGAAGGATAGTTGTTTAATCAAAAAAGATCAATAAATTTTAACAAACCTATTCAACCCCCTTCTAGTATTGTTTTCCATCCACAGATCCAACAGGAGGGACGGATCTACAGAAGCTTATTGAGAGAGATCACCTATAAGGAGCCAAGAGCAGGAGAATTGATTACTTCGAGCATTGTGTTTTCGGTAAAAAGATACGTGCATCTTTTGGGACCGCCATCCATAATACATAGGAAGTGATTGACTATGTCCATATCGATGTGTGTGGTCCGACGAGGATGGCTTCATTGGGAGGAAAACACTATTTTGTATCTTTTATTGATGATTTATCATGCAAGGTATGACTGTTTCCTTTTGAAGTCTAAAGATCAGGTTCTGAGTAATTTCATAGAGTGGAAGACATTGATTGAGACTCAAACTAGCAAGAAAGTCAAAAGACTCCACAATGACAATGGTGGAGAGTATAGGTCAGACCCATTCCAGCAGTACTGCAAGAGAGAGGGGATTCAGAGACACTTCACCGTTAGTGGTACGCCGAAGCAGAACGGAGCATCCAAAAGGATGAATCGGACCTTGCTGGAGAAGGTTCGATACATGTTATCTACAGCTAGCCCAGGGAATGAGTTTTGGGTGGAGGCCCTAGTGTACGCAACATGTTTATTCAATACGCTACCTTCTGTTGCTTTGGATGGAAGACCTCCTTTGAATGTGTTGTCGGGAAAGCCAATTCCCCACTACGATTCTCTACACATATGGAGATGTCCTGCCTACTATGCAGTGGAGGAGGACAATCTTGATGCTAGCGAAGGGTTTTGGCAGACTCGTAGGGCTCAGATACGTGCCCGTCCTAAGTCGGACGGACAACAGAGGGGAAATCATGCACAACGGAAATACGAAAACTATGCTAAATATTTTAGCGAGCCCAAAGGCGAGCCAGAACCTCGCCAAGATCTATGCCAACTTGGGGTGGATCTGACCACCCCAAAAGGGATCTAGCCTACTGGGACATTATTAAACTAATTATTCTAAAAGCTACTAACTGACATACCCAAAATCTTGGCCTTGGGACGGGTAAGATGTACCACACCACCTTCTTTTGCTCCTTGTAGTCGAGCCGCCTCCGAGCCGATCATTTGCCGAAGAAAGTTTCACTTGAGCAGACCCGCGTCAAAGACGTCTGGATCCGATCCAGACCTCCTCGTAGTCTTGCAAGGACCCGACGGGAGGATAGGAAGAAAAAGAGAAGAGGAATATTTAAGTTTACGATTGAGCAAGCTCAAAAGTTAGGAGCTTCTCGAATCACACTTGGTGTACTCTACAACGAAGAGGTGACACCCCAATTTATATAGGGAGTCGGCTCCTACTTTTTCGTCACGAGCAATGTGTGACAAATTTAAATGAAGATGGATTTAATTAAGTTAATAAAGTTAGTAAGTCTTTCTCAAAGGCCTAACTTCAATGAATTAAATCTCTTCAACCATTAAACTTCATACACCATATAAACTATCATTTCGAAGAGCTTCAAATGGTGAACGCGTAGGAACAAATGGTGAGTCAATCCGATGTCGTTTGACCTCTCAAACATCGTCTCAAATTTAGCAAAAAAAACCACAAAAACGCACAAGTCCTAGCCGCCAAAAATCTCACTAAACCCTATGGTTTAGTGGGCCGGCGTGCGCAGCGTGCAGCGCACGTGCTTTGAGGTGCTTGCGTTGCACGCATCTCTAAGGCACTGGCAGGTCTGCCCGCTGCTGTGGGCACCCGCCCGCATGATCGGGCGGGCGGGCTTGGGCTCCTTCTGCATAGCGGGTGGGCCTGACCCGCCCACTGGGCGAGTCAGAGCCTGCGCCACTTTGGTTGGGCACCCAGCCCAAGTGGGCTAGTTCCATTTGAATTTTGTCTGGGGTCAACCCAACGTATTTGGGCTAACCCCCTTGTGCTGGTTTCAGTCCAAACTGTTTGGGCTGACTGTTTTGGCTCTAACTTGTGCATTTGGACTCCGTTTTTTGACGTTACTTGAACCTGCGTTTAGACCGGGACAATCCTGTCATCCAGTTAACCTTTCCAACACTTTTATTCCATTAAATATTGTCGTAAACATTTCACGAAACATTTATTTTAGTTTGCATCACATGCAAAATTTGTTCCCTGTAAAACTTGAACTCACAACTAACGTGTGGACTTAAGTATTCCATTTCATCGAATGAATTTCTCTTAACGTTCTTCCTATTACTAAGACGTAGATACTACTCGGTGTGAGACCCTACAGCCTGACCCTACTACATGTTGGGGCTCGAAACCCCTAGACGACGGTAACCACGAGCATCAAGCGTCGTCCCTGTTTCAGAATCATACTTACGTGATCGAACCATTGACGAACGTGTCGTCGGGATCACTCTGACTATGTCAATGATGAATTTCACAGTTTTAGTCCCCTCGTTAAGACTTTGTCTCTGCATGGCCTAGGGTATGGTTTACTGTCAACCCACTAGCCATCATCGGTCAGTATACAGCGGTCTTTGACGTATTCACGTTGTACTTCCTACAACGTACCCCGGTCGAGGATTAACACAAAGATTGTACTGATCCAGTGACACTAATTTTCCTTTAACAGAAGAGACGAATCCCATCTTAGTCATCTACTTCCCTCGTGAGCTTCAGGTGTCACCCAACCTAAGATCTTTCAGCAGGCCGCGCCTCGAAGCTAGATCATAGATCTAAGTGACACTATCCATTCATAGGTTCGTACTGATGACTTCAGCTCTTAAGGACCAGCTTGCCTATCATCACCTAGAGTTATTAGTGACAGTCTAGTTAACGCTTAACCATTTAATAACTCTAAGTTGGTCGTTCAGTGAAGTTATTCTCTAATGAGCACCATGTCTCGTCTCCGACTTCGGAAAGTTGAATGACTATTAGATCATCATTAACCTAAGGTAAGACAAAGACACAATGGTCTAACCGATGTGTCGATATCCTATTCTCGGTAGATCTATGACCATGAACCGTTTAAGACTGAAGTTTCTAATAGGTCACTAACTTCTCATAATCGAGATCTACATCTGGATACGTAATGACCTTGACTATAAGTCTAAGGAAATTATCTAAGTATATAATTCTACGAATTCATACTTAGGATAATTAATACCATATAATTATAACGAGATGATTATCTTAGGATAAATGCCTCAAGGGCATATGTCTTCCTACAGCTAGAGCCAAGAAAGCCATCTTTTTGGGCTTTAGCGACGGTATTAAAGGATACAAGCCGTGCTGTTGCAACAGAGGATGCTGATCTTAAGCGATGTGATGTTTGACGAGTCAGCATTGTTGAATGGATATGGACCAACGGTGGAGCATACAGATATATAGGTGACATTGGTGGAGAGATTCATTTAGAGGTGTTGAAGGTTCCTGATATGGTGACTACTGACTCTAGCCAGAGTTCACCAGAGACTACAGATGATACACTCAATATAGATGGTGATGTAGTTGTTCAAGTTCAGATGGTGGAGATAGCCCTCCTCCACGGATTGCACGATAGATAGATTCCATTGCGGTTTGAAGACCTAGGCATGAGATACATCGACCTGCAAAATATATAGAGATTGTCTCATTTTCTTTTCCAGCAGTTAGTATTGATATACCCACTTCATACAGAGATGTATAGCATTTTGAAAACCCAAAGAGGTGGAGGAAAGCATTGGATGAGGAGATGGAATTATTGTGGAAAAACAATACGTGGGAGTTGGTGAAGCTTCCAACTAGAAAGAAAGCGATTGTGTGTAAGTGGGTCTACACCAAGAAGGATGGAGTCGAAGATGGAGAGTTCACTTCAAGGCTATACTTGTTGCGAAAGGTTATGCTCAGAGAGAAGGTATTAACTACAACGATGTTTTCTCTTCCGTGGTCAAGCATTGTTCTATTCGGATCCTATTGGAATTGGTTGCCCAACTCGATCTTGAGTTGGTGCAACTAGATGTTAAAAATACATTCTTACATGAGGAGCTAGAAGAAGAAATTTGTGTGTTTCAACCCAATGGCTATGACAGAGGTAATGTACTTGCACGTAGATTAAAGAAGTCTCTCTATGGGTTGAAACAATCGCCTAGACATTGGTATAAGCATTTGGAGTGCTTCATGACAGAGGATCAAGGGTATTTACGGAGTTCCTATGATCATTTTGTGTTCTTTCATAGACTAGATGATGGATCATTCATATATCTTCTACTTATGTTGATGACATGCTCACAGCGTCTTCAAATAAAGTAGATATTCAGAGATTGAAAAAGGAAGTGAGTTGTGCGTTTGAGATGAAGGACCTAGCAAAGCACGAATGATTCTTTGAATGGAGATCTACCGAGACCGAAGTGGAGGTATTGTACATCTTTCATAGAGTCGCTACTTGAAGACTATTAACCAGAGATTTGGTCATGAAAGCATGAAGTCCGTAGCTACTCTGCTTGCACCTTACTTCAAACTTTGTGCAAAGTATTGTCCAAAGAACGAGGAAGAAAATAAGTTTATGAAGAGTATATATACCGTGTGCTAATGCGATCGGTGCCTTGATGTATGTCATGGTGTGCACACAAACCGACATATCACATGCGGTGAGTATGTTGAGCCGATACATGCACGATCCATGAAAGTTACAGTGGCAGGTGGTACAGTAGATATTATGATATATCAATGGCACCGTTGATGTGGGATTGACATATAGAAAATGTGATGATGGTCTGCTAGTTGTGGGATAAGTCGATTCCGACTTCGCATGCGACTTGTATGTGGGATCTATGACGGGCAGGAGCTCCTATTTATTTACGAAGTATTTTTCAGTCTACGGTGGCATTGTGTATTACGGGGGCATAATATATAGCATTGACTGAAGTAGTAAATGAGACGATATGACAAATGGGCATAATGGACGGTTTCAGAATATATTAAGAGAATAATGACTTGTATTGTGATAGTCAAAGTGCAGTGCACTTAGCAAAGAACCAAGTCTTTTATGCACAACCAAGCATATCGATGTGAGATACCACTTTGTTTGTGAATACGTGTGCAAAGAAGATAACGAAATCAACTTGTTGAAGATCGGAATGGAAGACAACCTGGCGTACATGTTGACAAATGTAGTATCCGGAGTCAAGTTCAAGTATTGCTTGGAGTTTCTCAACATTGTTTCGAGATGATGTCGATGGTGGCCCCGGCAGGGACATTGAGGCTCGCAAGAGTCAGATGAGCTTTTGGGACAAGTTGAGGGGAACACGAGAAGATTCTCACCAAGGTGGAGCATTAGGGGCTGGTTGTGAGACATATGCCCATTATCTCGCCAAGGTGGAGATTTGTGAAAATTGGCTCCATTTGAGGCGCTACAGGAGCATTGGAGATATTCAGGTAAGTGATCATGCAAGGCCAGCTCGCATGTTCTCTGGATCCCACATATCTGGCCATGCATGGCCAGATACGTGGATTCATGTTTGTGCTTACTCTTGTAGACACCGACAGCTCGACAGCTCGACAGCTCGACTCTGGACAACTTGGATGCTTGGCAACTAGACAGCTCGACTCTCGACTGCTCAGATGCTCGGCAACTCGACAGCTCGACTCTTGGTAGCTCAGCTCTCGGCAACTCAAAAGCTCGGAAGCTTGGCTCTCGGAAGCTCAGGTTCTGGCGAGGAGCTCGACAGCTCGGAGGCGCCGACTGCATGATGCAGAATCCTGTTCGAGTTCAAGTTGCTTGCAGGATGTGGAATCCTGTTCAAAGTTTGAGTTGCTCTTCCAATTGAATTCGGTTTGTGCCTATGCCCTAGAGGCTATAAAATGGGCACTTGGGGAGGATTGTAGAGCAGATAGAAACACAGAGAAACACAGAGAAACAGAGAGCTTTGATCAGTCATTTGAGAGAGCCAATTTTAGAGATTGTATTGAGTGCTTTTTGGGAGATATTGTGTGCTTCTTCTTCTCTACAGAAGTAAGACGACGAATTGTATTTTTCTGTTCGAATAAAATCTATAGAGTGTTTCATTGGCAAGCCGACGGCCTAAAGATCCGATCTTTACTATTGTACTCTTGGGTTTTGCTAATTTTTCTACTACCAGATCTTCCGAATGATCTAAAGTTTGCGCCTTTGCGCACAACAGTTTTATCATATACCAATATTTTTTTTTTGTGGTAACATGAATATTAGTTAAACTATCTCAACCTTCACTTTGCCAGCAAAGTGTATATATCATCAAATAGCACCCATCACGCATGCGATTCATGAAAACTAGGATAAAAGAGTGATCTCTCCAACATACAGCATCTCAGTCTTTATTCTCATCAACAAGTAACATAACATCAGACGCAGCAAACACTGAATCAACATACCACACTAGAAGAAGAAACTGATCTGCGACGAAGACTGGTTGCTGTCATCCTCATCTCGGGGCGGAGAATGCGCATGCCGGCCCTCGTACGTCGTGATCACCATCCGGGCATCCTCGGCCAGCCGCTCCACCCGCTTTTTCACCCTGCAGTTCTCCTGCGTGCACCTGTAGTAGCTCCTAATCACAAAGCAAACAAAGCAACAAACAGTCATCATCGTCATGAGTCAAGACCACACAAAAAAGCCTTCAATTATGGCCAACAAACTGATTATCACATGAAAGATGTTGATTCTCAAATGATACAGGATGATGGGCCACTAGCTTAGATGGCTAGCCTGAAATGATGGCAGTGGGAATCACAGCCTTTGGTTTCAAATCCTTTGCGGTAGTGGGAAATGACTTGGTCTGTCACCTGGTGAGCCAGGCAATATTGAGTCAGATTCAGGGCTTTGGCTTTTGATCTTGGTCCCCATCATATCTTTATCATGTGAGCAAACAGGTGCCCAAAATCTCCTCTCATAATGAGAGAATGCTAGGCCTTTGTTCCCTTGTTGAATGAATGTTGATGTTTAAAATTTGTGATGATGGTGGTTTTTTGTGTGACAAGTGCATATCCCTGTTAGATATGTAACTAGATTGAACTGCCATAGTTCAGAAATAGACCGCAGGAAAACGATGTGTACCTGGGTTTTGGAGACAGCTGATAATCTTTTGAACATATATAATAACCCAGATGAATTGTAGTACAATGTAATAATATTTTCTTCGATCCTCGTCACAATCTTAGAGAATAAAGAGCATCGGCTACATCGTGGCGTATCGAAGGTGTACGTAGTATAAAAATAGGTACGGAACTCTATTGGTAAACATATATGGTATGTTCAGAGTAGAGAAAACATTAAGTAAATCTTTATGATACCATCAAATAGTTCTATCTATATACACATGATATATATGCGTGTGCATAATAATTTGAATTGTACAATTCATCTTATCATGATAGCAATGATCTTTTAGTCTATAATGTTCTAAAAAATTAGGAATGGTGATATTCTACCTTACAAAATCACTAATGTAATTTAAAATGTGTGATCCGGATAACGGATTCCGAGGAAAATAGTATTCTAACATTGTAGTGAAGATACCATTACACGAAATAGAAAATGATTCCTTAGCACATAAAGAAATATTAGAATAAAAGAATACACCTCTACTATAACTAGGAGTGCAAAAAACTTTTGAGACACATAACGTAAAATGCGAAAGAAAATACTTGCAAGTGCATATGTACACTTTAACAATAAACTAATTCAACAGAATAATTAAATCCATCAAAAAATAAAAACTATCACTAAAAGAGAGAAAAAAAAAATGTATTTTCAGAAGTAGATCATCTCGTAAAAGCAGTGTCTACAAAATTGATTTGCATGTGATGTCATATTAATTTGTCATGGAGCTTGAATCCTCATACTAACTAATCTCGATTTCAACGAGGCAATTCCTAATTTTGACTGCTGATCACGTGTATAGACCAAGAATTTGAGAATCAAATGGCAAAATACTGTGTTACCCAGTCATTCTTCAAGTTTAAACTACAGCACATAAAGTGCATTGAAAAAAAGGATAACATAACAATAGAAAAAAATGAAGAGTGAAAATTGCATGAGCTTTGAAACATGGATAAACTTCAATTTCGAATTAACCTAATGCTTAGTATCTGTAGACAACTAAATGATTTACCATACCCAGATATCTCCCATCATTAACAGGCAGTACTCTGATGATTTGACTGTACTAATTAAACATTGTCCTACGCAGTATTAGGGAGAATAACAAGCTCAAGATAGTGAGAAAACTAACAAATTTTGGCACTCGGTTAACATGTAACATGTATTTCTCCTTTTAAAAAAATGTTCTTCAATGGGTTATAAAAATTTTCCTGGAGTCATGACATATCAATTTAGCGATATTTCTTAAATGATGCGTCTGACAAGAAGATGAATTTACCAAAATTTTAATAGCAAACTCAGAAGATAATAAGAATTATTCCAAAATGATTCAAGAGTAAGCTATAACATGGTAATACTCAACTTAAAGTGTATTGATTAATATATATTGCTCTATTTATAATTTAGACTTTAGGGACCGAAAAAACCTAGCTAATATCGAGTGCATGACAAATAGCAAGAACGACGAGTGTTATGCCTTACAGAATTGAAAATTTGGTTAAGAGCAAAGCCGAATAGTTCATCCTATGTGCATTTTTTTCAGTCTAATGATAATGAGGATCCTGGAAAAAAAAAACTAAAAGGTAAAGGAGAATTTGGAGTGGCAGTGATTTGCTTGTGGTAGGAGAGGTCATATATGTTATGAAATATATATATCACATATGGAGGACCTTTTTGAGTGAGTGAGTGTGTGTGTGTGTGTGGTCTTTCTCCCCTATTCTGGAAAACATACCTGAAGTTATTCATCAAAACTATTTAGAAATTTCTTTCCAAATGGCAACAACTTAAAAATTGGTGTCCTTCAAATTTCATTTAACCATAGGCTCTAAACTCATAAATAGGAATGTGATTGTCTATTTGATAAATTGATTCAAGCACCTCAATATCCACACAGTAGAATCAATCTTCTTCATGTTGTACATCAAGGCAAAAGTTCTATGTATTTTTTTTTGAAAGTAATAGGTACTACGTACTTTTGGTCGCTTTGCAATCTCTCTGCATTATTCCAAGCTCCTTTCACTCATATCACATCTAATAATTACATCACAAGGCAACAGTTTTAGATTACTATAGGTGCAAAATGAACTAATCATTGCTATAAAATCATCATATCTATTGCCGTCACTTCTAATCCTTTCTAAAGCACTTTTTTTGATAATGTATGTATTCATCACTGGATTCTCAACTATGCTCTCCTTGGGCTTGTTTGATTATGAACCCAAACAAATATATTGAACTCAAATATTATTTGTTCGGACATGATTTATAAATTATAATTTCAAAATAGAATAATGAGTATCATATATTAAATATGAGAAATCTCTCACATATCTGCTCATGTGGCATATTATCCTTCATATAGTACATGAGAGTATAATTTTGTTTTCCACATGTACTATGTGAAGGAGAATGCGTCACGCAAGCATATATGAGAGAGATCTCTTATATGTATACACATTATTCTCTTTCGAAAAATGATGTGGCTTGGTCGCTTTGCAACATAACTCGTTGAGCTGATAATGTTGTTAAGGTACTTAAATAAGTGAAAAGCAGGTAGATTGTGTGATGAATTAGGAACAGAAATGTGATTTACGCTGAGTTTAACAAGAGCTCATGATCAAACACTAGACACCTGGATCCGTTTGTAAAGGTTCAGTAAAGAGGCAGATAGTGAGGAAAGGCCTAAAATTAGGAGTTGGCAACAAATTCATAGACAATTAGGAGGGTTGATAACTAATGTTGCTAACCTTGATTTGGAAGAGTCTATCGTTGCTCATGGAGAGGAGTTTCGAGTTTTGCAAAACACTTGCTTCTGATAGGAGAGGTTACAAGTCCAATGCGCCATAGCGAAAAAATATAGAAAATCGGAAAATATGAGGGGAAAAGAAAATAGAAAATATCAACCTTGATTCATATTAAGGTGATCACACCTCAGTACTTCAAATCACATTATTAAGATTATGCTGTTGAGCTCTTTTTCTCTGAACTTTTCTGTGATTACAATCAAAATTAATCAAAGAAGAAACAAGGCCACAATCATTTATAGGTAAAAGAGAGAGCACGGCTACCACAAGCACAATCTAAAGGGGGGAAAAGGAGTCGACCAATTATTTCCTATGCCTTGCTTCATAAAAACCAATGCATGCATGTGGATACTCCAGTGCATTACTATCCTTGATATTCGTGCAGTAGTACCTTTATTTGAACCTTAAAGTAACTATGAGAGGAGAGAAAAGAATAAAGGAAATAGATCTAAAGGCCGAAAGATCTTCTTGTTCTATCAAACAAGATCATGCATAGTTCACACACAAAAACATACCTAGAGCTGCCCAGCTCCATGCAAACTTGATATACTAGAGATTAATATACTCAAAGATTTTATGAGAAATTTCATATTTTTGTCATACCTAGGATGTTGGGTGTTCTTGACAACTTTTTGGCCATATTTTCTCCACTTGTAGCCATCATCCAACACATCTACCTCACTCATGGTCTTGAAGCAAAATCTTGGCTCCCTTACCTTTCTCCTTGCCTTCATCACCTTCTTCATCCTCCTTGCTCCGACTGCCGACAAGCTATTCACGCTTAAATTATTATTATTATTAGTAGATCTATGACTGTTGTTGATGTTCTTGTTATTGTTAAGATTCTCCTTGGGTGATGTTGGCCTCCTCAAGCTCTCATCTTCAACCCATGGCCTGCAAAAGGAGGCATATGTGAGAGAGAGAGAGAGAGAGAGAGAGAGAGAGAGAGAGAGAGAGAGAGAGAGAGAGAGAGAGAGAGAGAGAGAGAGAGAGAGAGAGAGAGAGAGAGAGAGAGATCCAAGTGGAAACATAGTAATCAAATAAAGATCAAGATAATTACCATGGATGGCTAGCTGATTCTTGGAGCACTGAAGAAGAGGATACAAGTTGATCCCTTGGATTGTTGGAAGAGAATTCTCCATTAACCCTAGTGGAAGTAGTTAGGGTTTCAAGAGAGGCTTGGAGGGGGTAGGGGGGGAAGGTGAGATGAGGGGGGAGGGGTGAGGAGGGTTGGGAGAAGAAGCTCATCATGTGGGAAGAGGCCACTAAGGAGGATGCCTCATGACCCTCCACCAACCCTTGGTTCATCGCAATACTAGTAGTGGAAGGCAACATATCTCCTTTCTTCCCCCTTCCCTTTCTCTCTATCTATGTCTGTAACTCTTCTTACCCTCTGGATCTCCTTGTCTCATATATGACAAAGGAATGTAGTTAAAGCTAACGGTGAGATGTGTGTGTGTGTGTGTGTGTGTGTGTGTCGAGTTGGAGAGGGTTCATTCTTCATCTGTACGAGCACATAATATGTATGTAATTCACATATACAAATAACTATAATGCACAGAGAATGTGTGTACCATAGGCCTCTCAAATTAAAATAAATATCTTTTTGCAAAACTCTTTTTAAACTGTACTTTTAGATCCTTACTGTTTCCAGGCTTTGAACACTCTAATTTGTATTGGTCGTCTGATAACAGATTTTAAATATAACTAAATATAATTCATTCAAAAATAACAATACAACTATGCTAACTAATAAACTAATATGTAATGACTTTTTTAAAAAAATTAATATGTAATGGAAGCTATGGAATTGCTACATGCACATACCATTTTGCTCAGCGCGCACAACCACTATTTGCAAGTTTGCCATTAAAAATTTAAACCGCTTCTACACTCGTCGCCTCTCACTTGTTCCCCCGCCGCTGCCCACCCCTGTCGACGAGTCTTTACGGTTTGGGGAGTTCGTCGGAGGGGGGGAGGGGAGTTCGTCGGAGGGAAGATGAAGAAGCGGGTGAGTTCGTCGGAGGGAATTTGACTAGCGGGAATCTCACAGCCATCCTCATCCTCGGCGTCATTGCCGAAGTTTAATAAATTGACATCGCATCATCTTCAACCTCAAGATGAAGAAGCGTGTTGATAGAGATCGGAGATGGCGATCGGCGTCGTGGCGTGAGTAGGGAATTTGAGTAATAGAAATCTAACGCCACATAGCATCATCTTCAACCCCACATCACGTTGAGGATGAGGACGGCAGTTGTTGATGGAGATCGGAAGAGGAGATTGGTGTTGATGGAGATCGGAGATCGGAGGAGGAGATTGGTGTTGATGGAGATCGGAGGAGGAGATTGGCAGAGCAAAATCAACGCCATGGTGGCGAAGGGGGGCCCGAGGAGGAGGGCTGGTGGCGGAGGGTGTTGGAACTTATCCAACTAAGTTGGATCTTAATCCAACATTGGGCTTATATGCGGTGAATAATTATATAAGTGCTACGCTGTCATGTTAAGCCCAATACATTAGTGATCTGGTTTAATTAATTGAATGGGCTAAATGAGTTAAGCAGGTCGTGGGGCCTTTATGTGTAGAGACTATTGGGCTTCAACTCGTTGATGGGCCGAGTTGGAAACCCTAGGGCAATGAAGGCTAGCCTATAAATATTAGCGGTCATGGTCCCCGGAATACACGAACAAAGTTGAGCCGTCTTTTCTACGTCCCGTCGCTAGGAGAGAAACCGGGAGAAGGCTAAAGGAATTCTCCAACCGGTTGATTCGTGCTATTCTGGAAGATCGATCGTTGCGCTATCGTCATGATCTTTCAGACTATTAGCGATGGACTCAGGTAAGCTTCCGCTAATCAGAGTAGGTTAATGATTTAAGATTCCGCATGTTATTCATCTGGATTTGTGTTGTTTGGTTAAGAACGCATGTCTGGATCTCTAGTTTTAACAAGTGGTATCAGAGCCTCCATGCAGAGGATCTTAAATTTTTGCCTGCTCATAATAGATCTGATAAAAATCTGATTTTTAATCTGTTTTCTATTCGGATCTGTGCAAAATTTGGTTTTTTGATTATTTTTCCAACAAAAAAAAAATTTTTTTACAAACCCTAGATCGGAGGCGGTCCGCCGGCCGCCGCCCGACACAGCAAAAGAGGGGCGGCTCTGTCGTCCCCGTCGGAAGAACGGCGCCGGCGTTGCCGGCGTCGTCACAGATCAGAAAGGGGCCTACCCCTGTAATTTTTTTTTAAAAAAAAAAATTTTTAAAAAAAAAACAGTAACCGGGGTGGGGGGGATCGGCTTCCAGCCGCCCCCCCACCGTCGATACAGTCGAGAGGGGGCGGCTGGCCGCCCCCGTTTGGTTTCAGGGGGGCGGCTCGCCGCCCCCAGCGATTTCTCCGGCAAGGGCCGGCGACGGGTGCCCTAGCCCCGTCGCCGGCAGATCAGGCCCCCCCCACCTGCGGTGGGGGCCTGCAGTTCAGATCGGTAAAAGGGGGGGCTCCTCCCCCCCGTCGGAAAACTCCTGTTGAACGGGGCGGCGGATCGCCGCCCCGTTGCCGGAAACCGCAGGCGCCGGAGGCGCCTGCGCGGCATGAAACGGGGCGGCGGCTGCCGCCCCTGTTGGCCGTCGGCAGGCGCCCCAGGCGCCTGCGCGACGAAAGGCAAGGGGCGGCCGTCGCCGCCCCTGTCTGTTCCGGCCGGCGCCGGCCCCCTCTCCGCCGGCGCCGGATCTGAGGGAAGGGGCCGGCGGCGGCCAGCCCCTTGATGAGCCTAGTCTGCTAGGGTTTCTAACCCTAGCAGATTTTGGGCCAAATTGGGCCCAAACAGCTTATTTTTCAAAAATAATTTACTTTTTTCAGCATATGTGCTTCTAATTTGGGCCTGTTTTGGGCACTTCACAGTTTTGGGCTTAAAATTGAATTTTTTGATATGTTTGAACCCAGTTTTGGGGATACAATTAATTCCTTTTTTAAAGCCCAATTTCGGATATGTTAATGCACAAATAATTAGAGGAAATAAAAGGCCATCGTATGTATATTTACTCATTCGGTTTATTTGTGCGTTAAAATTAAGTTTATTCCGATTTTTAAATTCCTTAGGCAAAAAAATTCAGTTATAGATATACATTTCGAAATAATTCGGATTTTTTTTGTGAAATTCCACCAAAGTGGGTTCCACTATTAAAATTGTTATTATTTCGGAATGTAAACGGATAAAATACATACAGTGTATGATTAATTGCCTACATGAATTTTAATCGGATCATGGGAGTAAATTAAAGTTTTTTTTTATTTTAATTTTCTCCTTATTAAGTAATTCCGTATTAATTGTGCTATGATAAATTCAAACTTTGCTGTATGTATTTTTTGGGGTGACATGGTGTACTCATCATCCTGCCAAAGTGGGCTCTGTTGTTTGCACCATCTCATTTCTTAAATACAAAAATAATTTTTGTGTGCATATCTTATTCATGTACGCTACATCGGCCCAAAGGCAGATTACCGTTCTATGCTAATTTATCCACACCTGTAGCAATAAATAAGTGATGATTGTTGAGAACTTTGCATGCAATTTTAATTCGGCCCAAAGGTAGTATTAATTTTGGCATGTTAATTATTATCTTTATTTGATTGCTGCGACAAGATATCATTTGCTAGTTAATAGATTATCCAAAGATAAATATTAAGCTAGTTGGGGATATCTTGAGATGAGAACATGCAAATTTGAATTTACAATTTTGCTTCACAAATTAATACTTATGTTAGCATGTTTGTCTCTGTTTATTGTCCTGTTTTTCAGCTGCTACTCCCGCGAATATTACTGCTAGCTTAAACTCAATTCCGGTGCTTAATGGCTCGAATTTCAAATCCTGGAAAGAGAACTTACTCATAGTTCTTGGGATATTGGATCTGGACCTTGCGATTAGAACTGACAGTCCCCCACTTACTACGGAAAAGAGTACCTCTGAGGAAAAGAGGGAGTTTGAAAAGTGGGATAAGTCTAATCGCATGTGTATCATGATCATGAAGAGAGCCATTCCTGAAGCCTTTCGGGGCTCTATGTCTGAATCGATCACGACAGCTAAGGGTTTCCTTGCAGATATTGAGAAAAGGTTTGTTAGAAACGAAAAGGCAGAAATTGGTACGATTCTGACAAGCCTGATCTCAATGACGTATAAAGGGAAAGGCAACATAAGGGAGTATATTCTGGAACAGTCCCATCTTGCTTCAAGGTTGAAAGCACTAAAGCTTGACCTCTCTGAGGACCTGCTTGTGCATTTGGTTTTAATTTCTCTTCCTGCACAGTACAATCAGTTTAAGGTGAGCTACAACTGCCAGAAAGAGACTTGGTCTCTGAATGAGCTCATCTCGCACTGTGTACAGGAAGAGGAAAGACTGAAGCAGGATAAGACTGAAAGTGCAAATGTTGCCTTTGCCCCTAAAGACAACAAAAGGAAAAGGGGAAAGGAAGTTGCAGTTACAGCCCCACCTAAGAAACAACAAAAGAAGCCTGCAAAGGCTGTTAAGAAAGATAGTTGTTTCTTTTGTGGTGTTGAAGGGCATGTGAAGAAGCAGTGCTCTAATTACCACGCCTGGTGTGCTAAGAAAGGTACTCTTCTCAATTTGGTTTGTTCAGAAGTTAATTTAACTTCTGTACCCATAGACACTTGGTGGTTAGACTCTGGTGCAACTACTAACATCAGTGTGTCTATGCAGGGCTGCCTGAACTGCCGAAAGCCAAATGATGCTGAAAGATTCATCTTTGTGGGCGATGGCAAGAAGGCGAAGGTTGCTGCAATTGGGGATTTCAGATTGTCTTTAAGAACTGGAAGCCATTTGGATTTGTTTGAGACATTTATTGTACCGTCGTTTAGACGAAACCTTATTTCTATTTCTGCATTGGACAAATCTGGTTATTATTGTTCATTTGCGAATGGGAAATTCAGTTTGTCTCTCAATTCCATTTTTGTTGGTTCTGGTTATTTGTCTGAGACTGATAATCTGTATTTGCTTGATACAATTGCTGCAAATGAAACCTTGCATGTGGGTACACAGGTTTTAAAGCGTAAATTAACTGATGAGAATTCAGGTTCGTTGTGGCACAAGAGATTAGGTCACATCTCCAAAAGGAGAATTGAGAGACTTGTGTCCAACAATATTCTCAAACCTTTAGATTTTTCAGATTTTGATATCTGCATTAATTGTATAAAGGGAAAACAAACCAATATAAGGAGATTTGAAGCCAAAAGGTCCAGTGAAGTCTTAGAACTTATACATACGGATATTTGCGGACCATTCCCTTCGGTTGCATGGAATGGTCAGCAATATTTTATAACGTTCATTGACGACTATTCAAGATATGGCTATATTTATCTCATACATGAAAAATCTCAGTCCTTGGACACGTTCAAAAATTATAAGGCCGAAGTTGAACTTCAACTAGGCAAGAGGATTAAAACTGTCAGGTCTGACCGTGGTGGAGAATACTACGGCAGATATGATGGTTCAGGTGAACAACGTCCAGGACCATTTGCTAAATTCCTAGAGGAATGCGGTATTGTCCCACAGTACACCATGCCGGGTTCGCCCACTATGAATGGTGTAGCTGAAAGACGAAACAGAACGCTTAAGGACATGGTAAGGAGTATGATTAGTCATTCTACTTTACCAGAAAGCCTCTGGGGTGAAGCATTGAAAACTGCAGCTTACATCCTTAATCAGGTCCCAACTAAAGCAACAAATAAAACACCATATGAGCTTTGGACGGGCAAGTCACCTAGTTTAAAGCATATGCACATATGGGGATGCCCAGCTGAGGCAAAGCCTTATAGGCCTGCTGAAAAGAAGCTGGACACACGGACAGTTAGTTGCTATTTTATTGGGTATGCTGAAAGATCGAGGGGTTACAAATTTTACGATCCCATAAATAAGAATATTTTTGAGACTGGAAATGCCAGATTCCTTGAGGATACCGGGTTTGCGGGGGGAGATTTAGGAAGAGACATTGTTTTTGAAGAGGAATATGTAGATATTCCCACATGTGATCTTGTTATTGATCAGGATTCTATTCCTGTTATGGAACAAGACACAAATATTCAAGACAATGTTATTGCTCCTCCCATTCAGGAAGAACAAACCCTTGCACCTCAAGAACCATTGCCATTAAGGAGATCCATTAGGGAAAGGAGAAGTGCAATATCAAGTGACTACATTGCATATCTCCAAGAACATGAAGTTGATATTGGTGTGATGGAAAATGATCCAATCAACTTCCATCAAGCCAAAAATGGTTCTAACTCTCTAAAATGGATAAGTGCCATGAATGAGGAAATAAAGTCAATGAAGGACAATGACGTTTGGGATCTTGTCACTTTACCTAAAGACGTAAAACCCATTGGTTGCAAATGGATATTTAAAACCAAGAGGGATTCAAAAGGTAATGTGGAAAGATATAAGGCACGTCTTGTCGCTAAGGGCTTTACTCAAAAGGAAGGCATTGATTATAATGAGACTTTCTCTCCGGTTTCCACGAAAGACTCATTCAGGATAATAATGGCATTGGTGGCTCATTTCAATCTTGAGTTACATCAGATGGATGTTAAAACAGCGTTCCTTAACGGGGACATTGATCAGGAAATTTATATGGTGCAACCAGAAAACTTTGTGTCGGGAGACCCAAAGAATATGGTTTGCAAACTTAAGAAATCCATCTATGGACTCAAACAGGCGTCTCGGCAATGGTATTTTAAGTTTCATCAAGTTATCACCTCATTTGGCTTCGAGATGAATTTGGTTGATGAATGTATATACCATAAGTTCTGTGGGAGTAAATTTGCATTTCTGGTTTTGTATGTCGATGACATTCTACTTGCCAGTAATAATGAAGGCTTATTGCATGAAACCAAGAACTTTCTAGCTAAGAACTTTGAGATGAAAGATCTTGGTGATGCATCTTTTGTATTAGGAATTCAAATACATCGAGATCGTTCTCGAGGTATACTTGGATTATCGCAAAAGGCCTACATTGAAAAGGTTCTTAAAAGATTTGGCATGGAAAGTTGTAAACCAGGAGATACCCCAGTATCTAAGGGAGACAAGTTTGGTCTCAATCAATGTCCCGAAAGTGAAATTGAGATAGCACAGATGAAGGATATTCCTTATTCTTCAGCAGTAGGGAGTATCATGTATGCTCAAGTATGTACGCGTCCAGACTTGGCGTACATTACAGGAATGCTTGGCAGATACTTGAGCAATCCAGGATTGGACCATTGGAAAGCAGCCAAAAGGGTCTTACGGTACTTACAGAGGACAAAAGGACACATGCTTGTATATCAGAGGTCGGAAAAGCTTGAGATCATTGGATATACCGACTCTGATTTTGCTGGATGCAAAGACAGCATGAAATCTACTACAGGCTATGTTTACACATTAGCAGAAGGCGCCATTTCTTGGAAGAGTGCTAAACAGACTATTATAGCCTCTTCCACTATGGCCGCAGAATTCATTGATTGTCATGATGCATCCAATCATGGTCTATGGCTACGGAATTTTGTCACGGGGCTGCGAATTGTAGATGGCATTGAAAGGCCACTCAGATTATTTTGTGACAACATGTCTGCAGTAGCGTTTGCCACTAACAACAGGAGTTCGGCGAAATCAAAGCATATTGATATCAAGTTCCTGATTGTTAAAGAGAGAGTTGGAAATAAACAGTTGTCTATAGAGCACATTGGTACAAACTCAAACATTGCGGATCCGCTTACTAAGGGACTGCCACCCAAAACGTTTCATGGGCATGTTGCTCGTATGGGTGTCATGTCATCTGAAGATATTCAGTTTTAGTGGGAGTTTGTAATTTTTGTAGTGCTTCTATTTTTGACAACATTTCAGCCTTCAGTTATGCATATTTGGTTTATGGTTTATTTCTGCAGAAATAAAGTTCAGTTTTCAGTTTGGCTTCATATTTCAACTCTATGTTTATAAATGCGTATGAAAATATGTGTTTATGTTTTGATCTCACTAAGGTTAAGGAGGATCAGTTGGAAATAGACATGTTAGATCACATCACATGTAATTTCCATGCTACACATCCACTTCATAATCCATGTCATTCCTTTGTATTAGCACGGCGACCACTGATGGGTCGAGCTGCAATTGCTGCGGCGAAGATCTCTTTGATTTGTGTTGTTTGGTTAAGAACGCATGTCTGGATCTCTAGTTTTAACAGAGGGGGCATTGAAGGTGGTGTCGGTGGAGGGCTGGTGATGGAGGGAGCGTAGGAGCGGGTGACAAAGGAGGGCTGGTGGCGGAGGGGGCGTCAGAGGGGGTGTCAAAGGAGGGTGTAAAGACCGTCTTACCCTTGCAATACTAACAACAACACACTAGAGGGAGGGTGAATAGTGTAATGGCAATAATTGTGCAATTAAAATTTAACTTGCAAATGCGGAATAATAAAGGCAAGAGGAATTAATCAACAAATCAAATCAAACGCAAACACAAGATTTTACCATGGTTCCCCAAAACTTGGGTACGTCCAGCCACATCAATATTCACTATAATTCCTACAAAGAGAAGTGAATACAATCCCACAAAGAGATACCTCACCTAGAGGATTTTGTCCTACACAAGAACCAAAACCAACCCTACACAAGGGTCAAACTCCCACACAGAGAATTACTAACTCCCACTCAGAGAATTAGGGTTAGCCCTACACTAGGACACCAAACTCCCACAAAAAGAGTAAGAGAGTTATTCCCACAAAGAGAATATCTAATTCCCACAAAGAGAATTAGGGTTTCAAAGAAACACAAAGTAAAACAAATACTCTTACCTACGCCATGAGATGAACTTACTCATTAATGAATGCAATGCATGGAAGAGGATCTACAAGTGATGAGATTAGCTTGAAAGCACTTGGATGATTTTCCCTTGAGCTTGACTTCAATGCATGAAGGAGAGAATGAGCTCTAAGAGGGAAATGAGAGAGTTTGAGAGTGGCTTAATTAAACTCTAAAGATTATCAATAGCATCAAGAAGTTCTAATGAACTCAGCCCTCTCATATATATAGGAACCCTATAAGAACTTTCAAAAGCCAAGGAAATAGCCAAAAACAAAAAACTGCAACGGCTAGAATCTGGGCAAAATTGTCATCGACAGTCGACTGATAAACAAATGACAGTCGACTATCCAACGGCTAAATAATTTCCAATGGCTATAGTCTGAGCCATGACAGTCGACTGATGAAGACAATACTATCGACGGTATATAGGACATGCGCCTGTAAATCATTCAGCAGGTGACTGCTGCAGGGGATTGAATAAAACAGGGAGATGCAACCTTTCGCACTGTATGCAGACAGATGACTGATGGCCAGTGTACATTCGACTGTAAAATAGACAGGCGACTGTAAATACTGAACCAGTCGACTGACTAATAAATTGGGATTAAACCCAGACAATGCAAGTTGCGCACAGTCGACTGTTGAACAATTCACAGGTGACTATTGGAAGACAGGCGACTGTAAATTGACCGTCAATCGACTGTTCCAAAAGCTCAAGTATGAGTCAATAAAAGTTTGACATGAGCAATGCACCACAGTCGACTGTAGAAGGCTCGACAGATGACTGGAATCACCCAGTTGACTGTAAAACCTTCATCAAGCGACTGCTGGAGAGCCAGAGACTCCAATTGAGTCTTTGGGCAAGATGAGCCTATTAGGTTGAATTCTATGATAACCCTTAGGCTCATTAAGATGCTCATTAATATGGTTAAATGCATATGCATGAATGAGTAGACCATCTACCAAGGCATTATATTAAACCTAGACTCAAAAAGAAAAAAGCAATAAATGAAATAATACATGGATTACATTCCTTCCTTAGAGTCTATGACTTCAGTCTTGATGCCTTGATGCTCTCCATCATCTCCAAGCTTTGGCACCCCTTGAGTCCAAGCTTTGGTCTTGCTCCTCTTGATGTCCATCATTGCACCAAGTGTTTAGTCTCCAAAAATGATATTCTTGAAATGTTAACTATGAGACTAAAACAAGAGAGTCATTAGAAACAACATAATGTTGTGATCATCATCAAAATAATATTGGTATGAAACACCAATACTCAACAATCTCCCCATTTTTGATGATGACACACATTATGTAAATATAAAGAAAATAAAGCACAATGCTAATGAGCTCTCCCTATTTATATGCACTAATTGTAAAATGAGATATACAATTGTAAATACTCATTACACCAAATGAAATAATGAGAAACCATGGTGACATATAATATGTATGGATTACATAAACCAATTGCACTAAGAATATAACATGCACACATGAATGGTTTATATAATCCCACATATCTCTCCCCATAGACATATCTCTCTCTCCAAATGCCTATGTTGAAATACAAGATTTACATAATGCATATATCTCTCCCCTTGACATCGTCAAAAAGGTGGACATCAAAAATATCCTACTTTACATAATGTATGATACCAAATTTGTAAAATTTAGTAGGTGTCAATCATTATCCCATGCCCCTCCTAGATCATAGAAATGGTCAAATTTTTGACTTCTACGATCTAATACCAATTGTAAAGAAGGAGATAATCAATCTCTAACAATTGAGATAATACCAATTGTAAAAAAAGAATCTTGAAAGATAATTCTCTTTACCAATTGTTAATTATAATTGGAGCCATGTGCCTAAAGTGTATCCAAGCAATAGATATAGAAAAATCAAGCTTCATATACACAATGACATTGCCAAAACAAAATATAACATGAAACATGTTGGCGATATCCAAGGGTTTGAGTTTGAGACCAAAACTAACCAATTGAATGACACCAAATGTGAAGCAATTATCCCTAAGACACCCTGAAATGAGAGTCAAAATATGTTTTAAAATTATTTTAAACAAATAATATATTAACTCCCACATTATCATACATATGGATCAATGAATGTATGCATGACAATGTATTTCCCAAGGTCCCCATTTTCATGGAAAATACATTTGAAAATATTTTCAAAATCATGAAACACACACAAACAATGGGTATGCTAAAAATAAACATTTAAGCACAATACACATGCAATATATATATGTGTGAGGAACCTAAACATTAGGGAACCAAATCCAAGAAGAGTTTGATTTCCTAATGTAATCACATGAGGTGATCACATCCCTAACTATAGAGTTGATGCAACTATCCCTCTCTTGCACACTAACCTTAGTGAGAATCCATAAACTCAATGAATTCCTAGGCAAGGGTTTTGCCTTTGCAAGAGGGGTGGATGTGGCATGCTTAGATGTAGAAAATATTTTCTTAGCATGCATAGTATGAGGGTTTTGCTTCTTAGCAAAAAATGAAGAGTTTTATTTTTCCTTACCACCTTGTGATTTACATGTTTCTTGTTGGTGTTATTGTTGTACAAGAAAGCATGGTGATTCTTCTTAGGTGCTTTAGCAATATTTCTTGTATTTGCACTATATCCCTAGAATAAACAAAGCTTTTGAGTTTACGGGATTCATCTTCGCATTTCAACGTAAGTTGTTGAATGCGAGTTTCTAAGCTAAGGTTTTGAGTTACTAAAATATCATTAGACATGCTCAATTAATTCCTTAACTTGAGAGAGAAGTGTATCGCTCTCACTAGTGTCACAAATATGCATATCATTATTGTTTACACTAGAAGATTCTAGTTCATGCAATCTCTTAGCATCCTTTATTTTGCTCTTAATTTATTGTAAGAGTTGATGCACTTACTAGCCCCTTCGTAGACCAAGTTGAAACGATATTCGAGCTCCTCGTATGAGATCATTTCCTCCTCGATTTCTTCATAGTCCTCTTCCTCGCTAAAGCTTGACAATGACTCTTCCCCGTTTGCCATGAAGCACATTTCCTCATAGGAGTTGAGCCAGGCTTCTACCTCTCTTTCATTTGAGCTAGAGGGAATTGGCCAATAGACATCAAATGCCGCAAAGCACACGTGAGCTTTCTCCTTGTCTCGTCACTTGATGTATCCTCACTTGAGTCATCAAATGTCGCGACAAGACCATTCTTTTGGTTTTTGAACTTGGACTTGCCTTTCTAATGTTTCTTTCCTTTACCCTTGTAAGTCTCTTTGTTGGGTTTGGAAGGGCATTCGGTGGATAGATGACCTTTTCCACTGCAAGTGTAACAAGTAGGAACCTTGTTAGAATTGGAGTCAAACTTTGACAAAGGTTTACCTTGCTTACCCTTGAGGAATGCCTTGAATTGCTCGACAAGATCCTCAATTTCATCTTCACTAGCCTCTTCTTGTTCATCTTCTTCACTAGGAACTTCTCGATGGAATTTCTTCATCCACTTGATTGGCTTCTCCTTGGCATGGAATGCAACCCCCTTTTGCTTCTCCAGCTTCTCGGGCTTGGATGGCTGAATCTCCTTCTTGTGTTGAAACTTCACTTCATACGCCATGAGATTTCCAATGCACACCTCAACGGTGTATTTGGACATTTCATTTGACTCCAAAATTCTGTTGGCCTTTGACTCCCAATGAGATGTGAGTGTGTCAAGGATCTTCTGTACATGATCCTCTTGTGAAATCATCTTCCCAAGTCCTTCCAAAGTGTTCACGATGTCTGTGAACCTTGTGAACATTTCTGAAATGCTTTCTCCTTCCTGCATCTTAAACATTTCATATTTAGATCTAAACACCGTTTGTTTAGATTTTTTTACCTTTGAAGTCCCTTCATGACATATCTCCAAAGTATGCTAAATTTCGATGGCCGTTTTGCACATGGAGAAGCGGTTGAACTCATTTACAGTGAGGGTGCAATAGAATGCAGTCATAGCCCTCGTATTGAATTTGATCGAGTCCTTCTCCGCCTTTGTCCTTGAAGCCGCGGGTGTAGTAGGCTTCTCAAATGGTAACTCTGTGATGTCCCATAGGTCTTGACCCTCCATGTGATCATCATCCTGATCTTCCAACTAGGATAGTTGGTTCCGTTGAAGAGCGGGGGTCGAATGACAGAGTGACCTTCTTCATGAGAAGCGGATGTAGCGTTGAATGCCATCGTTGCAGTATGCTATAACCTCGCTCTGATACCAATTGTAAGGATAGCCTTACCTTTGCAATACTAACAATAGCACACTAAAGTGGGGTGAATAGTGTAATGGCAATAATGGTGCAATTAAAATTTAACTTGCAAATGCTGAATAATAAATGCAAGAGGACTTAATCAACACAATCAATACAAACGCAAACACAAGATTTTACCCTGGTTCCCCAAAACTTGGGTACGTCCAGCCACACCAATATTCACTATAATTCCTACAAAGAGAAGTGAATACAATCCCACAAAGCGATACCTTGTAGGAGAATATATGCCCATAAGGCATTTATCCATTAGTATACGTCTTGTTCATACCGTATATGGTACATATAATTCTAAGTATAAATAGTTCGTATTAATATACTTAGATAATATCCATAGACTTATAGTTAGGTCCTTACGTATCTAGATGAGATCTCGATTATGAGTAAGTAAGCGACCGAATATAAACGTAAGTCTTAAACGGTTCGTGGTCATAGATGTGTCGAGAACTGGATATCGACACATCAGACAGACCACTGTGTCTTAGTGTTACCTTAGGGTAATGATGATCTCATAGTCATTCGACTTGGTGAAGTCGGAGACGAGACACGGGTGCTCATTAGAGAATGAGTTAACTGAACGACCACATAAGAGTTATTAAATGGTTGACTTTAACTGAACTGTCTTTAATAACTCTGGGGTGATGATAGGTTAGCTGGTCCTTGAGACCTGAAGTCATTTGTACAAACCTGTGAGTGAACGGTGTAGCTTAGACCTATGATCTAGCTTCGAGGCTAGGCCTGCTGAAAGATCTTAGGTTGAGCTGCACCTGAAGCTCTCTAGGCGAGTAGATGACTAAGAAGGGATTCGTCACTTCCGTTAAAGGGAAGTTAGTGTTACAGGCTCAGTACGGTCTTTATGTTAATTCTCGGCCGGGATGCGTTGTAAGAAGTACAACGTGTATACAATGAAGACCGCCGTAAACTGACCAATGTTGTCTAATAGGGTTGACAGTAAACCATACCCTAGGCCAACAAGAACACAGTCTTGACGAAGGGACTACGGCTAACGGAGTTCATCACTGACAGAACCAATATAAACCCAATGATGCTTTTGTCAAAGGGTCGATCACGTTATGATGATTCTGAAATAGGGACGACAGCTACTGCTCGTAGTGACCGTCGTCTAGGGGTTCCGAGCCCCAACCTGTAGTAAGGTCAGGCTGTAGGGTCTCACACCGAGTAGTGTTCGTGTCTTAGTAATAGGAAGATAGAATAGAGAGATATATCATTTGATGATATTCACAAAGCTTGTTGTGAAAGTTAGTCGCAATAGCAATAGGGACAAACGTTGCATTTGAAGCAAACTATGATTAAACGTGTCGTAAATTGGTTATGACAAATTTAGTAGGAACAAACATATTGGAAAGGGTTACCTGGATGACGGGATCGTCCCGGTCTAAACATAGGTTTAAACCGTGTCTAAATCGGAGCTCAAACGAGCCCGGAAACGCGAAAACAGTCCAAGGCGAAGTGGGTTAGACCCACTTGGCTAATAAGCCCATAGGCAAAGGCAAACGGGCGCATCCCGCTAGCAGCAGCGGGCATCGCCCGCTTGCTGCAGCGGGCGTGGCCCGCTGCACAGCGGGCCAGCGCCCGCTGTTGCAGCGGGCACGGCCCGCTGCATACAGCAGGCCAGCGCCGGCTGCAAGCGGGCGCGGCCCGCTGCTTGCAGCGGACGTGCGGCCCTCCTTTGCCCCCTTGGGCGGGCGCGCCCGCAACTTAAGTCAATTTAGGGATTTTTGAAACCCCAAATGACGGCTACGAAAATCGATTGTTTGCCCAACTTTGGGCAATTGTTTGAAGTGTCAAACGAAGTCGAAATTCGTCGACGTCGGTTCCTACGCGTTCACCATTCGAAGCTCTTCGGATTGATAGCTTGTTTGGTGTCTAAGGTTTAATGTGCAAAGATAATTAATTAATTAAAGTTTGCTTTTATGAAAAGCTCACTTAAACTAGAAATTAAGCCAAATTGGCTTAATTGATTTTTCTCCCATTTTACGAGTGTCCCACATTGCTTGCAACGAAGGAGTGAGTGCCGACTCCCTATATAAATAGGGGTGCACTCTCTTCGTTGAAAAACACACCAAGTCATCGATCGAGTAGCTCCAGACTTTTAGAGCAAGCTCGATCGGCGACTAAATTATTCTCTCTCTCTCTCTCTCTTCCTGTTCTCCGGAGTAGTCCTAGCAAGACTACGAAGGGGGTTTGGATTTTGATCCGGACGTCCAAGACGCGGGTTCTTCTCAAGTGAAACTTTCTACCGCGTGTAATCGGCTCGGAGGCGAAAGTCGGCTCGGGCGGATCGGTGCGAGGGTGTGAGGCGGCTCAGGGGGATCGAGTCAAAGCGGCTCGGCTACGAGGAGCTTCTGAAGACTATGTGGTACATCTTGCCTGCTCCAGGGCCAAGATTCCGGGTATATGGTTAAGTAATTTTAGTGTAGATTTAATTAGTCGCTTTAGAGTAGATCCCTCTTGGGGTGGTCAGATCCACCCCAAGTTGGCATAGATCGGGGTAGGTTCTGGCTCCCTCAGAGCCTAGCTAAATAGTTTAGCTAGTCTAGAAAATTTTGATTTTCGATTTCCGCTGCGTTTTTGTGCCCCTGTGGTCCGTCCGACTTAGGACAGACACAGATCCGAGCTCTGGGGGTCCGCCAAAACCCCAACAGTGGTATCAAAGCCATGATTATGCTATAGATCTATTATAGCGACTTTTTAAATCTTTAAAAATTGCTTATTTTTAAACATACGGACTATTTTAGCTATATGCTAAAATTAGTTTTTTTAAAAAAAAATGTTTTGTGTTTTAAAAATCGTTTTTACAACACGGAATTTTTTTTGAGACGATTTAATTTTATGCGATAATTTTAAATGAATCTCAAACGTTCAAATGCTTTATAAAAAAAATTTTAGCAGATATAAATATTTTTTAAAAAGCATTTAAATGTTTATGTAATTTTAAGAAATATTTTATTTTTGAAATTTAATTTTTTCTTAAGTTACATAAAGATTAGAAATTTTAAAAACTTTATTTGAAAGCTTTTAAATCTATTTCTAATGTTTTTAAAATTGTTTTAAAATTGTTTTAGAGGATATGTAAATTATAGAAATACTTTATTTTCATGAGATGAAAGATAAATTAGTTTCTTTTAAATTACATATAAGTTTCTAAAATTATTTATGCGATATTTCAATTTTAGAAATAATTGATTGAAATTTTAAAGCCTAGGTTTTAGAATTATTTGATAATTTTATACCTAGTTTTATGTGATAAAATGTTTTGGAGCTTTAAAAATTTTATCTTCAAATTTAATTGTTAAATTTTAGATTTGCGTGTTTTATTATGTAGATAATTTTAAACTTGCAAATACTCGTTATATGTCACAAATATGAAACTTTCATTTATGTGGATAAATTAGTTGTTTCATTTTTAATGGACATATTGAATAATGTATTCATAAACCTTATTAGGTTAGCCATTAAATGTTTAAAATTTTATGAGATGAAATTTTAATTAACTAGTGACATGCTATCCTTGATAAAACAAAACAACATCAAAATCTAATACCAGATTAGGTTAGTCCCTTTGTTTGTAAATCATTTCATTAAAACGTTTAATTGATGATTTTCATAAAAGACAAATGTTGAATTGTTTTATAAAATCCTAATTAGATTGGGGTAGCACGTTGAACGAATAGACCTTATAGTTGATAAGGACTTAATAAAAATTGTTCAACCAATCCATAAAATTCGAATTTTAGGATCCACTAGTTGATAAGAATTAACTAGTTTTCTTAATTAAAAGCCATTTAGTTGTTTGGAAAACATAGAATTGATGAAAACTCCTTCAATGGATCATGATGTCGGTCAATGTGCTTGGCTAAGTTTGCTGGACCAACCTAGCTAGACTGGGTAACAAGTGGTCCTGGCTTAGTCAATTCCCTGGACGCGTCCGCTGGACCGCAAGGAGTCGATTCATGACTATGTACGTCCATCGACTATACCTAAGTCAATACGATAATAATCTTGTTCAAGATAAATCGTAGCCCTCCTTGTTTTAGGAGTTGGCAACTGTAAGAAACATGTTATGGTTGTTGAGCTACACTCAAGCCGTGATATGTCAATCTTATAGAAACCGATTTCTTGATTGACATCTTGACCTGACTGAAACCGTTGTCTCATCCTTCGAGCATCGGCATAAGTCTAACCAAGAATGTAGTCTAAGTCCTAACCCAAACCGATGTGTCGTGCATACACCGAGCGGCGGGGCAAGTCAGGCTAGACACGAAAACAAAGGTCCGACTAGGCTAGCCATTGTGATCCGGTTGAGCACACTCATGATCACAAATGACTAGGGGTAAAAATCGATAGGGAATCATAGTTAATATGATTGACGACGAGTTTGTCTACCGACTACAGAGTCGGACAACTTGTTGAGATACACTCAAGGTTGTCAGACTCGGGGTAGTCGGATCCCTCTCTCACAAATGTTATTTTATAATAAATTGTTTATTATTATGGCTTTAATAAATTTAGTGGGAGCATATAGTTTTATAAAAACCATTAAAACTATACTACGAACTAATACTAACTAAAGTATCTATAAAATACAGAATGGATTCGGGTCTTAGATACATGGTTGAGAAGAACGTGCTCGATGGAACAAACTACAAAGACTGGCTTAGGAACATCAAGTTGGTCCTTTCCCTAGCCGGGATAGGATACATACTGTTCGAGGACGCTCCGGATAAGCCCGATGAAGATTCGACCTTCGAGGAAAAGGAAGCCTACAAATTGTACTAGAGGAATGCAGAGAAGGCCAGGTGCCTTACTCTGGCTTCGATGAGTAACGAGTTGCAGAGGAAGCATGAACATATGGATGTTCAAAGTATGCTTCTCAATGCACAAGAGTTATACGGCAAGCGATCTCGAGCTGCCAAGTTCGAAGCCACCAGCAACCTCTTGGGAACAAAGATGGGGGCAGGGCCCGTACAGGATCATGTTATCAAGATGATCGGGTACGTAGAGGACGCCGTCCAGTTAGGATTTGTCCTGGACAATGAGATGTCCATAGACATTATCCTAAAGTCTTTGAATCCTGAGTTTAAGCCTTTCATCACTGGTTTTATAATGAACAGTCTTGAAACGGATCTTCCTGGTGTCTTCAATATGCTTAGGCAATTTGAGGAGATTGAGAAGAAGACGACTGCATTGGTTATTGGCTCTGCTTCTTCCGACCAGCCGAAAGGCAAGGGTAAGAAGAGGCAGGTCCCGCAACCTGCGAAGGCGGAGAAAGGGAAGAAAAAGACTAAAGGGGCCCCGTCAAAATCTGAGTGCTTCCATTGCCACAAGATTGGCCACTGGAAGAGGAACTGTAAGATCTATCTTACAGAGAAGAAGAAGGGGCATACGGATGCCTCTACCTCAGGTACAAATTAAATTCAATAAAACGTAATTATTTCCAATCATATAGTATGAGATACTAAAAGACATCTGTGTAATGTATACAGGTGGCTGATATGAAGCGGAGATAGGGAGAAGTGCGGAGGACGGTCGGCAATCTGAGCAATCGTTGCTGCTAGGGCCGTTCAACGACTTCAAGAGACATGATTAAGAAGGAGATGATACTAATCTTAGTTAAATAAATTGTATCATTTCTTGAAAGTTGAAAACAATGATTGAGTGTTCTGCACTCAAAGTTTATGGGATAAACAAATTACGGTTCATCTTAATGAATCCGTTGTTTTAATGAATGTCTCGGAAATTGCGTTTTTTGTTGAGTTGAATTTGATTGGCTTAAATTTTCTGTGATTGTGGCTTTCTGAGATGGTTGCGAAATTCTCGAATGATGATGCGAAGCTTCGGAAAATGTTGATTTTTGAGCTGACTTAATGTTATAGTCAATTGGTAGTTAAGTATAGGTTCCAATGGCGTATAAATTGTGTGCGATCACAATTATACGCATATTAAGATTAATTCTTAATAATCTGCATTTAGTTATTAAAGAGTTAATATTAAAATGTGGTTAAGGGAAAAAGTACAGTGTAGGACGTTTTGATTGAGCGAGTCAATGTCAAGACTCCTTAAACCGATCTTGACTTGACTCATTCGTCAAACCGAACCTGACACTAGTACATTTCATCTAAAGCACTTATCAAATGGTTATATCTTCGTATATATAATCTAAATTTGATTTAGATATAATATTGAAGTATTTAACCAGGTAATTCTCAAAGTCAGTGGGAGCCAGCTCGTATACTTGGTTCCGGTCTTTCGGACTAAGTAAAAAGGATTTCCACCTTAAACAAATCATCTATATAAAACATTGAATCAAAATTGTTTTGATTTAATCGTATATATATAGAGACTTAGGGTGTCATGTATGTACTTGACATATTGACACAAGAAAAGTGGAATGAGCTGAGACTGACTTATAGATTATAATGTTAGACCCTACATCTAGGTTGTATTAGCTAATTGTTAGCTATACAAAGATAGGAAAAATTGATCCAGATCATTTTTCCAAAGGATCAACCCTGTGTGATCAAGAGATGTATTATTTAATCCATTAAAATTAGTTGTAGATACTAGTTAGTAAAACCACTCTTAGGTTTGTCATATAAATGTCAATGTGACTGATATGCTATAACGGTATGAGATACCGAGATAAATATCCTAAGTGCAAGTGGGAGATGTAGGAGAATATATGCCCATAAGGCATTTATCCATTAGTATACGTCTTGTTCATACCGTATATGGTACCTATTATTCTGAGTATAAATAGTTTGTATTAATATACTTAGATAATATCCATAGACTTATAGTTAGGTCCTTACGTATCTAGATGAGATCTCGATTATGAGTAAGTAAGCGACCGAATATAAACGTAAGTCTTAAACGGTTCGTGGTCATAGATGTGTCGAGAACTGGATATCGACACATCGGACAGACCACTGTGTCTTAGTCTTACTTTAGGGTAATGATGATCTCATAGTCATTCGACTTGGTGAAGTCGGAGATGAGACATAGGTGCTCATTAGAGAATGAGTTCACTGAACGACCACATAAGAGTTATTAAATGGTTGACTTTAACTGAACTTTCTTTAATAACTCTGGGGTGATGATAGGTTAGCTGGTCCTTGAGACCTGAAGTCATTTGTACAAACCTGTGAGTGAACGGTGTAGCTTAGACCTATGATCTAGCTTCGAGGCTAGGCCTGCTGAAAGATCTTAGGTTGAGCTGCACCCGAAGCTCTCTAGGCGAGTAGATGACTAAGAAGGGATTCGTCACTTCTGTTAAAGGGAAGTTAGTGTTACAGGCTCAGTACGGTCTTTATGTTAATCCTCGGTCGTGGTGCGTTGTAAGAAGTACAACGTGTATACAATGAAGACCGTCGTATACTGACCAATGTTGTCTAATATAGTTGACAGTAAACCATACCCTAGGCCAACAGAACACAGTCTTGACGAAGGGACTACAGCTAACGGAGTTCATCACTGACACAGCCAATATAAACCCAATGATGCTTTTGTCAAAGGGTCGATCACGTTATGATGATTCTGAAACAGGGACGACAGCTACTGCTCGTAGTGACCGTCGTCTAGGGGTTCCGAGCCCCAACATGTAGTAAGGTCAGGCTGTAGGGTCTCACACCGAGTAGTGTTCGTGTCTTACTATTAGGAAGATAGAATAGAGAGAGAGATCATTTGATGATATTCACAAAGCTTGTTGTGAAAGTTAGTCGCAATAGCAATAGGGACAAACGTTGCATTTAATGCAAACTATGATTAAACGTGTCGTAAATTGGTTACGACAAATTTAGTAGGAACAAACATATTGGAAAGGGTTACCTGGATGACGGGATCATCCCGGTCTAAACACAGGTTCAAACCGTGTCCAAATCAGAGCTCAAATGAGCCCGGTAACGTGAAAACAGTCCAAGGCGAAGTGGGTTAGACCCACTTGGCTAATAAGCCCATAGGCAAAGGCAAACGGGCGCATCCCACTGGCAGCAGCGGACATCGCCCGCTGGCTGCAGCGGGCGGGCGCCCGCTGCACAGCGGGCCAGCGCCCGCTGTTGCAGCGGGCACGGCCCGCTGCATGCAGCAGGCCAGCGCCGGCTGCAAGCGGTCGCGGCCCGCTGCTTGCAGCGGGCGTGCGGCCCGCCTTTGCCCCCTTGGGCGGGTGCGCCCGCTAAGCTTAGCGGGCGAGACCGCAACTTAAGTCAATTTAGGATTTTTTGAAACCCCAAATGACGGCTACGAAAATCGATTGTTTGCCCAACTTTGGGCAATTGTTTGAAGTGTCAAACGAAGTTGAAATTCGTCGCCGTCGGTTCCTACGCGTTCACCATTCGAAGCTCTTCGGATTGATAGCTTGTTTGTTGTCTAAGGTTTAATGTGCAAAGAGAATTAATTAGTTAAAGTTTGCTTTTATGAAAAGCTCACTTAAACTAGAAATTAAGCCAAATTGGCTTAATTTATTTTTCTCCCATTTTGCGAATGTCCCACATTGCTCGCAACGAAGGAGTGGGTGCCGACTCCCTATATAAATAGGGGTGCACTCTCTTCGTTGAAAAACACACCAAGTCATCGATCGAGTAGCTCCAGACTTTTAGAGCAAGCTCGATCGGCGACTAAATTATTCTCTCTCTCTTCCTGTTCTCCGGAGTACTCCTAGCAAGACTACGAAGGGGGTTTGGATTTTGATCCGGACGTCTAAGATGCGGGTTCTTCTCAAGTGAAATTTTCTACCGCGTGTGATCGGCTCGGAGGCAAAAGTCGGCTCGGGCGGATCGGTACGAGGGTGCGAGGCGGCTTAGGCGGATCGAGTCAAAGCGGCTCGGCTACGAGGAGCTTCTGAAGACGGTGCGGTACAGCTTGCCTGCTCCAGGGCCAAGATTCCGGGTATGTGGTTAAGTAATTTTAGTGTAGATTTAATTAGTGTCTTTAGAGTAGATCCCTCTTGGGGTGGTCAGATCCACCCCAAGTTGGCATAGATCGGGCTATGTTCTGGCTCCCCCAGAGCCTAGCTAAATAGTTTAGCTAGTCTAGAAAATTTTGATTTTCGATTTCCGCTGCGCTTTTGTGCCCCTGTGGTCCGTCCGACTTAGGACGGACACAGATCCGAGCTCTGGGGGTCCGCCAAAACCCCAACATACCTCACCTAGAGGATTTTGTACTACACAAGAACCAAACTAACCCTACAGAAGGGTCAAACTCCCACACAGAGAATTACTAACTCCCACTCAAAGAATTAGGGTTAGCCCTACACTAGGACACCAAACTCCCACAAAGATAATTACTCCTATAAAGAGAGTTATTCCCACAAAGAGAATATCTAATTCCCACAAAGAGAATTAGTGTTTCAAAGAAACACAAAGTAAAACAAATACTCTTACATATGCCTTGAGATGAACTTACTCATTAATGAATGCAAGGCATGGAAGAGGGCATCCAAATGATGAGATTAGCTTGAAAGCACTTGGATGATTTTTCCTTGAGCTTGACTTCAATGCATGAAGGAGAGAATGAGCTCTAAGAGGGAAATGAGAGAGTTTGAGAGTGGCTTAATTAAACTCTAAAGATTTTCAATAGCATCAAGAAGTTCTAATGAACTCATCCCTCTCATATATATATAGGAACCCTATATGAACTCTCAAAAGCCAAGAAAACAGCCAAAAACAAAAAGCTGCAACGGCTAGAATCTGGGCAAAATCGTCATCGATAGTCGATTGATGAACAAATGACAGTCGACTGTCCAACGGCTAAATAATTTTCAACGGCTATAATCTGAGCCATGGCAGTCGGCTGATGAAGACAATACCATCGACTGTATACAGGACATGCGCCTGTAAATCATTCCGCAGGCGACTGCTGCAGGGGATTGAATAAAACAGAGAGATGCAATCTTTCACACTGTATGCAGACAGACGACTGATGGTCAGTGTACAGTTGATTTTAAAATAGACAGGCGACTGTAAATACTAAACCAGTCTACTGATTAGTAAATTGGGATTAAACCCAGACAATGCAAGTTGCGCACAGTCGGCTGTTGAACAATTCACAGGCAACTGTTGAAAGATAGACGACTCTAAATTGACTGTCAGTCTACTGTTTCAAAAGCTCAAGTATGAGTCAATAAAAGGTTGACTTGAGCAGTGCACCACAGTCGACTATAGAAGGCTCGACAGACGACTGGAATCACCCAGTCGACTGTAAAACCTTCATTAGGCGACTGTTAGAGAGCCGGAGACTCCAAGTGAGTCTTTGGGCAAGATGAACCTATTGGGTTGGATTCTATGATAATCCTAAGGCTCATTAAGATGGTGAAATGCATATGCATGAATGAGTAGACCATCTATCAAGGCATTACATTAAACCTAGACTCAAAAAAAGAAAAGCAATAAATGAAATAATACATGGATCGCATTGCTTTTCTTAGAGTCTATGGCTTCAATCTTGATGCCTTAATTCTCCCCATCATCTCCAAGCTTTGGCACCCCTTGAGTCCAAGCTTTGGCCTTGCTCCTCTTGATGTCCATCATTGCACCAAGTGTTTAGTCTCCAAAAAATGATAGTCTTGAAATGTTAACTATGATAATAAAACAAGAGAGTCATTAGTAACAACATAATGTTGTGATCATCATCAAAATAACATTGGTATACTCAACAGTGGGATGGTGACGGAGTGGGCGACTGAGGAGGGCTGGCGATGGAGGGGGCATCGGAGGAGGGTTGGTGGTGGAGGGGGCGACGGAGGATGCCTGGTGGCGTCGGAGGGGGTGTCAGAGTGGGTGGCCGACGTTCGCTGGGGATGTTGGAGGAGGGCTAGGGGAGGGCTGATGGTGCAGGGGGCGTCGGAGGAGGGCTGGAATCGGAGGGGGCGTCGGGGAGGGCTGGTGGCATTGGAGGGGGCATTGGAGGGGGCGGCCATAGTTTGCCGTTTGCTCACAACACAGAATAGGTCATTTTCAGAATTTTTGAAAAGTTCTGCGCGGTGAGTAAATTGAGTTGCAAACTTGTAAATAAGTGGATAAGTGGTTGTGCGTGCGACTAAACGGTATGTGCATGTAGCAACTCCCTGAAAGCTAAAGGTGAGAAGAATAACATTGACTCTAGGAGATGGAGAGAATATATTCATTCTTTCACTTAATAGTACATACATTGGTAGAAAATGTGTCTACAGCCACTGATAGTTGGCCACGGACAAATCTGTGGCCGTTAATAGGCTATCGGTCATGGATTTTTCTGTGGCCAACTATCCGTGACTGAATAAAACTATGGCCCATGGATTATTTGCCACGGACAAATTTGTGGACGTTAGTTAACCGTCAACCACGAATTTGTTTGTGGCCAATAATTTCCAGCCACAAATTAGTGGTGAAGAAATTTGTTGTGGCCGTAACGTTTTAGTCAGGATATGTTCGTGGCCAATAATTGTAACGGCCACGGATATTTCCGTGGCTAATAGTCTGTTGCCAATCAAAAAGTTTTTACCCAAATTGGGGGAACCCGCGTGAGCCCCCGAATTTGGGAGTTTTCATCTGATCGCGAGAGAGAGAGAGAGAGAGAGAGAGAGAGAGAGAGAGAGAGAGAGAGTGTGTGTGTGTGTGTGTGTGTGTGTGTGTGTGTGTGGAATACGCGACTGGGGAGGACGGCGCCGATGCCGACGCCGACGCCGACGCCGACGCCGACGAAGGATAACATTGACTCTTAGAGATGGAGAGAATATATTCATTCTTTCACTTAATAGTACATACATTGGTAGAAAAAGGGAACCCAAAAAATTCGTGAACCAAGTGCACGAGAACCCAAAAAATACAGATAATAAGGACACGAGAATCAGACCGGTTCAAATAGGAAGAATGGGTATGAGTATAGGTATCGTCTTGGGGGTTTTGGGGGTTTTTTTATTGTGGGATGTGAAGTTGGATTAGTTTTTGGGTGTTGTTTGAGCTTGAGGCGTGTTTTTTGGATTCTTTTTTTGGGTGTTTGGGGGATGATGTGGCATCACATGTGGTGATGTGATATTGCCATACGAGACAAACATGCCACATAAGACAAAGGCCTCAAATGTATAATAGACTAGAAATAACTCGTGCACATAGTACACGTGCCCCCACCCCCACCCCAACACTCAAAGAGGATGCAAAAACCGCGCGTAGCTAAAAAATAGAGAGAAGTGTGGGTTTGTATGTGGATATCGTCTGGGGATAAAAGGGAAAAAGCTAGGGTTGAAGTGCAAAAAACGTGGGGAACGCAGAGGAGAAAAAGACCAATGGTAAACCCATAAATATGGGAAGATGGATGGTTTTTTTTTGGTGGGGGGGGTGCTCTTTGGGTTCATGAAAGGGCAATGGCATACATGTAAATAGTGGGTCTTTGAGGGCTTTTTCTTTGGAGGGTGAGGTGGCACCCACATGTGCGGAGTTGATGTGGAACCATTCTCCCTTTGTTACATGGGACAAATGGTACTACATGGGTTTATCATAGTAAGACAAACACCCTCATTACTCATGCACAAAGTGCACAAGCACACACGGGCACACCCAAAACCCCTACATGCAGGATGTGTGGAACCTGCAGAAAATGGTGAAAGATAGAGAAGAGTTGGTGTGTATGGATATTGTCTGGGGATAAAGGGGGAGGAGTCTCAATGGTTAGTCGTAAATATGGGGTGTTCTTAGGATTTTTGAAAGGGCAATGTCATGCCCATAAATAGGGGGTCTGAGGGAGTTTTTTGTGTGAGTGAAATAGCAATGACAGAACTGTAAATAGGGGCATGTTGTGGCTTTCTTGTGATGGATGATGTGATATCACATGTGGCATGCGTGTTTGATTGCCACATGAGACAAACATGCCACATGTGACAAAGGTGTCACATGTGGGCAAAATTCAAAAACATCCCGCACACACACGCGCGCGCGCGCGCACACACACACACACACACATATAATAGATAATGCATGTATTGAGAAAATGTGCATGTGCCTCTCAAATTAAAATGGATATCTCTCTGAGAAACACTTTTTAACATTTGCTTCTTTCCATCTTTACTTTTTTCAAGGTTTGAACTCTTGATGATATTAATACTCATGACACAAAAGATTTAAAATTTCTAGAATGTTAATGTGATCCATCTAAAAACAACCAATACAACCAATGCTAACTAATAATAATTAATATAAGAGGAGATCTGATTACTAAAATTTAGATTTTGTTATGAATGGGGGAGACCTTTGGTCTCCACCCACTAACCATCCACAATTACACCCACTTAGTAGTGGGTGTCCCTTGGGGTTTAGATGATATAACCCCTATCTGAATGAATATAAGTATGCCTATGGCTTAGACCATTAGCTAGTTCTTCCAACTCTCAACATGTTATCATGCACGATTGCCTCTAGAAATTTTTCTCTAATAAAATTCTTTCCAATAAACAAAAAAGGGAAGGAATCTTATATCTGTTGGCGGAACGTTAGCCAACTATGCAAGGAGTTTGATCGTTTGCATAGCCGCTGATTTTCCTACGTCCTCAAGGAGCGGGATTATTTTCTGCGGATTTTTATCTCTCCGATCTTTCCTAGATCTAACGGATCTAGAGTTAAATACTAAAACTCCTAAATCTAAACATAGTTCATTGTGTATAGATAAAATTACATGGACCAAATTAGATCATATATATTCATTGTATATCTCTTTAAATTACATAACCAATCAAAAAAACAATCATCCACCGCCTGAAGCAGTTCTCCGTCTTGGCCTGCGGCCTCCCGGCCTCATCCCCAAACCTCCCCTAAAGGGGGGGGCCTTGATCCGGCACACCACCCCCCCCAAAGGGGGAGTCTTTAACGGCACCCCCGAAGGGGGGATCTTTAATCGGTGCCAACCCCCCGGTCAGGGGAACATTGCTTCGGAACCCCCCTCCCCCGAAGGGGCGGGTCTTTCACGACTCCCCCTCCCCCCGACAAGGGTGGGCCTTGCCGCAGCGCCACCCCCCAGTCGGGGGTGGTCCTCCCTTGCGACCCCCCCAGTCCGGGGGGCCCTTCCGAAGTCCCCCCTGTTGGGGGGCCTCCTAGCAGTGCAACCACCCCCAGTCGGGGGGGATCTCCATCCCCCCTGAAGGGGGGTCTCACTATGATGGCAGCCTCCCTGTAGGGGGGGTTGCCTCTTTTGTTCTTTTGGGGCTGGATCTAATCCTAAACCCTAGGGTTAGGCTTAGGGTAATATAAGGCTGCACTTAACATATGTGCTAGCGGCCCATTAACCTCTTCATTAAAAAATAATATAAATAAAATTTTTGGTTGTTGGGCCTGAAGCCCGTAGCAAGCCTAAGGGGCTTCAGGCCAATAGGCTTTTTATAAATAAACGGTGTATATCATAATTCTGTTTTAAATATATATTTAAATCAGAAAAAATCAATTAAATGTGGATAAATATCGGAAAAAACCAGAAAATTACTGGAAAATTCTGAATAATTGAGATAATAATGTGTGGCATCAATATATTACGTTTGGGATGGTTTTTGTTAATAAAATTAATTATTGGTCCATTTCATGTTAATTTCAACATCTTGCAATTTATAAAAATTGGATTAAATTAATTATTAATTCACGATTTAATAATTACAAGGATCCTGAAACCGCTCTGTCATTAGTTACCAACCTAACATGTAATGACGTTTCACCGTGGTCCAAGTAATTATTAAACGTAAATTTTATATTTTTCTAATAAATTGCTTGCGGTATTGAATAAATTAAATTGTTTATGCATGTGATATTGCATAACTGCCTGGAATGTTAGTAAAACTATGTTGTGGTTTTTGGATCGGCCGTTTTTAGTCACCACTATTTATTTTCCTCGCTTTTTTCTTTTTTCCGAGTGAAAATGTAGTGAGAAATTAATTGTAAAAGCCAAAGCCCAGAGAAACTTACCCTGAAGATGGAGGCAAAATTGCTACTGATGGGACCTTCAAAGGTTTCCAAATTGTAATTTTAAATTTTTCGTACTTCGGATTGTATTATAGACTTTGGACTTTTATTATTTTTGGTGGTGACTGACCGATCACCACAACTAATTTGTTTTACCACTATGCATGTTTTAATTTTTAAAAATAATTAATTCATGCTTATTTTATGCTTAGACAAATGGCAAAGATTGTGAGAGTAGATTTTGATATTCTCGATGCGTCTCGCAAAAATTACTTGAGCTGGCAGCTGGACCTGAAGTTCCACCTGCGCTCACAGGGCCTAAGTCTCACAATTCAAGCTTCAGCTACGAATGTGGCCTCTGGTGAAGGGACTTCTACTGTTAGAGTCTCCGATATAGAGAATACGAAAGCCATTATCTATATCAGGAGACATATTGATCGGACCCTGAAGGCCGAATATCTAACAGTGGAAGACACTAATGAACTATGGACAGCATTTGAGGACAGATACAAACATCAGAAAGATGTGATCCTCCCTTGTGCACGTTATGAGTGTGAGAATCTCTGACTTCAGTACTTCAAGTCCGTAGCTGAGTATAACTCAGCTCTCCATAACATCACCGCACACCTGAAGTTGTGTGGTGAAGAAGTCTCGGATATCCGCATGCTTGAGAAAACATATACATCTTTCCATGAGAAGGATGCTATTCTCATGCAACAGTATCGTGAAGGCAATTTCACGAGGTACTCTGAGTTACTCTCTTGCCTTCTTATAGCAGAGCAGAACAGAGACCTCCTACTGGCCACTTATAACCTACGCCCTGCTGGCTCTGCTCATCTCCCTAACGCTCACAAAGTTTCTTCCCAGAAGATGAAGAAAAAGCACAAAGGCAGATTCAACAAGGGGAAATCTACGAAGAAGCAGACCAGAGCTCATCCCCAGAACAACAATAATGAGAGGAAGAAGAAGAATACGTGGAAGATGAATACTTCTAGCCAAACGCCTGCTCCCAAGAAAAACTGGGAAGACAAATGCCACAGATGTGGCTTGATTGGATATTGGTCCAGGGTCTGTCGTACTCCATGCCACCTTCAAGATTTTTATAAAGCAAGCCTGAAGCCTTCCGCTGAGACAAATCTGGTGGATATACAGCCTGCAACTCGGTTCACCCCCGAGGATTTCTAGAATGACGAACTCCTAGACTGAAGCTGTTTTAGTTATCTTTTAAGCTTTTTCATGTATGTTTGATGTATCTTCTATTATGTCCATGTACTTCTTTATCTTAATTATGAATTGAATGTAGTTTTCCTTTTCATAAAAGTTTTTACATTCTTTTCTAGAGATGAAGTGTGAATGCATAGTGGACAGTGCCTCCATGCACACGATCCTTCGAGATAGATTTTATTTTAATAGCATCATTACTTATAATGGTCCCCTCACTACAATTTCGGGACTATATAATATAATAGAAGGATCAGGTGAAGCAATTGTATTGCTCTCAAACCAAATGCAAGTTATAATAAAAGATGCTTTATTTTCTCCAAAATCAAACAGAAATCTACTAAGTTTCAAGGACATCTGTTTACACGGATATCACTTGGAAACTGATGATTTCAATAGCGTTGAATATTTGTATGTTACTCGTCATAAGGATGGTATCAAAACCATCCTAGAACGTTTTAAAGGACTCCCGTCGGGCCTTTATCAAACATACATCCAACATATAGAAGCTAATCTGATGGTGCACCAGCAGTGTTCTACATCACCAGAATTCAGTCTCTGGCATTATAGACTGGGTCACCTAGGATCGGTTATGATCCACGGCATCATATCCCAATCTCTTGGACACAATTTGAAGAACCTGAAGATTCTTCAAAAAGGTGATTTTCCTTGTCCTCCTGTTATAAGGGTAAACTAATCACAAGACCATCCAACCTGAGAGTGGGGTTTAAGTCTCCTAGCTTTTGGAGAGAATACATGGAGACATTTGTGGGTCAATTCACCCATCAAGCGGTCCATTTCGGTACTTTATGGTACTGATAGATGCATCTTCAAAATGGTCATTTGTGTGCCTTTTGTCCACCCACAACCTAGCTTTTCCAAAGCTATTGGCACAAATAATAAAGTTGCGAACACATTTTCCAGATAACCAGATTAAAAAATACGTCTGGACAATGCTGGGGAATTCACTTCACAAGTCTTTCAAGACTATTGCCAAGCAACTGGCATTGAAGTTGAACATCTAGTAGCTCATGTTCACACCCAAAATGGGTTAGCTGAGTCTCTTATAAAGAGACTGCAATGTATTGCTCGTCCATTGCTAATGCAATCACAGTTGCATGTGGATGCATGGGGACATGCCATTTTGCATGTCGCTTCGCTTATCAAAATACGACCTTCTGGTGGTCATATTTTTATTGCCGATGCAGCTTTCATATGGTGCACCTCCCAATATTTCTCACTTGAGAGTATTCGGTTGTGCAGTTTTTGTTCCCTTAGCACCTCCACAGAGGACTAAAATGGATCCTCAATACTGTCTTGGTATCTACGTGGGGTATGATTCACCCTCCATTATAGATACCTTGAGCCCCTCACGGGCGACGCATTTAAGGCTCGTCTTGAAGATTGTGAGTTTGACGAAAATTCTTTTCTCAAACTAGGCTCACAAACCAAGAAGCCTGAAGCTTCAGAGACCATTTCTTGGAACAATAAGACTTTGTCTCATTATGATCCGCGTACTAATCTATGTGAAGATGAGATCCTGAAGATGCTTCACATTCAGAATACAGTACATTTACTCCCGGAAAAATTCACAGATAACCAAAAAATTATCAGATCACACGTCCCTGCTGATTGACATCTCCAAAGATGGGTGCAATCTACCGGCAGCGTAATTGACCGTACCTCAAATAAAAAGAGGGCGACCGCCTAGCTCCAAGGATAAATTCCCTCGCAAGAGGAAAATACCTGGAGAAATAACGAATATCCCACCACAGGATGCTGAGCTCGGACCAGTAACCTCTCCCCTCCTTCAGTCCCCCGAAGAGGACAATACAGGAGAAATACCGTTAAATTTCGTGCATACTGGGGAGGTACTGGACAGAAAAAGCACGGTCGATGACGACGACATCACGTTCAATATTGCTGTTCACGTCGCTCAATGCGATGATGATATCGATCCACGATCTCTAGCTGAATGCAAACGCAGAGATGATTGGCCAAAGTGAAACGAGGCAATAAGAGTAGAGCTGGACTCACTCTTGAAACGCAAAGTCTTTGGACCAGTAGTCTGGACATCAAGAGGTGTAAAACATGTGGGATACAAGTGGGTATTCATAAGAAAAAGAAATGAGAATAATCAGATCGTACGCTACAAAGCACGGCTTGTAGCTCAGGGATTTTTCCAACGACCGGGGATAGATTATGAAGATACATATTCCTCGGTTGTGGATGCGATCACATTCCGATTCATAATAAGCTTAACATCAATAGAAGGCCTAGAAATGCAGCTCATGGACGTTGTGACTACATATCTATATGGAAATATAGATACATATATCTAAATGAAACTTCCAGATGGTTTCAAAATACCAAAAGAAATAAAAGATAGACCTCGGGACGTCTATTCTGTTAAGCTTCGAAGATCATTATATGGTCTTAAGCAATCGAAAAAATGTGGTATAACAGACTGAGTGAATTCCTTATTCAACAAGGTTTCACCAATAATGAAGTCTGCCCGTGTATTTTTATTAAAACCACGGGAACATGATTCGTATTAATAGCAGTCTATGTAGACGACTTAAACCTCATCGGATATCTTGTAGAGATTGATGATATATCTACAAGCCTCAAACTAACATTTGAAATGAAAGACCTAGGCAAGACTAATATGGTCTTAACCTACAGATAGAACACCTCCTCGGAGGAATCCTGTTATACCAATCCACATACACAAGGAAATTACTCAAAAATTTCCATATAGATAAGATCCATCCTCTAAGTACACCAATGGTCGTTAGATCTTTGGATGTACATAAGGACCCCTTTCGGCGGCTAGAAGAGGGGGAGAAAACACTATGTCCTGAAGTACCTTACCTTAGTGCCATTGGAGCACTTCAATATCTGGCAAACTGCAAGCGTCCCGACATAGCTTTTGCAGTCAACTTACTAGCCAGATACAGTTCAGCACCCACAAAGCGCCACTGAGTTAAGCGGCTTATGTGCTACCTCCAAGGGTCGATGGACCTGGGATTATACTTTCGAAAAGGTGGATCTTCCACTTTGATTGGTTATGCAAGTGTAGGTTACAAGTCTGATCCACACACCGAGAAATCACAGACTGGTTTCGTGTTCACCTACGGTGGTACGACCATCTCCTGGAAATCTGTGAAGCAGACCACCACAGCAGTCTTATCCAACCACTCAGAGCTCCTGGCGATCCATGAAGCTAGCAGAGAATGTGTCTGGCTTCGTTCAGTCATTCATCACATTCTAGTGACGACCGGCCTGAAGACGAACGACCTTGAGCCAACCATTTTATTTGAAGATAATGCAACTTGTATAACTCAACTACAAGCTGGTTACATCAAGGGCGACAGGACGAAGCACATTTCTCCCAAGTTCTTCTGTACGCACGAGCTATAAGAGCAGAAACAGATTGAAGTACGACAGATTCAGTCTTGTAATAATTTAGCTGATCTGTTTACTAAGGCAGTGTCTAGATGTACTTTTAGATAGTTTGTAAAAGATATAGGGATGAGACAGCTGAAAGACCTATAAGCCTGAACCGTGTACGGATCAGAGGGAGTCACTTGTGTATTGTACTCTTTTTCCTTAAGTTGCTGGTTTTTTCCACTGGATTTTCCACAGCTAAGGTTTTAACGAGGCAAACACGGTAACTCTGGATCCTGTCGTATCCATCCCACATTAGCATATTGGATCCTGAAGAATTCATATGCTAAGAATGGATGGATGGAAGGAGTGTTATAAATGGGGGAGACCTTTGGTCTCCACCCACTAACCATCCACCATTACACACACTTAATAGTGGGTGTCCCTTGGGGTCTAGATGATGTAACACCTATATGAATGAATATAAATATGGCAATGGCTTAGACCATTAGCTAGTTCTTCCAACTCTCAACAGATTTTTATTTTATTTTATTTTATTTCTATATTGTATTTAGAGAAGTCTTATTTCACGGTCAAGGTCAAAACTAAAACTCGAAATATTGGTCCAGGATCGAATGTGGGTTTAAAAACAGACATAATATCCTAATAGATAAATAAAACACTCGTTAAAGATGAAGATTTATGTGCAACTAATAACTATTTTGAGCAAAAGTAACTAATACATAAAGTTACTTCTGATATATATCATGTGATACAGCTGCTGATATCGATACTACAAATCATAAAATAACATCGATTTCAAAACTAAAGTTTCGGACCTTAACTTTCTCCCAAGTTTATTTTCACTTTTAGTGCATTATCATCATCATCATCATCATCATCATTATTGATGTTATAGTGCTCAAGTGGACTCGAACAACTCCTTTCCGTAAGTGGATCCAAACAGCACACTTCCACCTATCACGTGCTTAATTATGTCGATCCAGATGATTTCCTTCCACATATCAGAGGGTGGATCTGAATGGCTTCCTTCACATGCGTTAGGTTGTGATGCCGATCTGCATGCATAACAATAGGCAAGAACATTAACAAATCGAATCCGGGATAAGGGACCTGGCTTCAAAATGACAAATTAAGGTATACTCTCAAATGAGAAGGATATATATAGAGTTCATGAAAAGGCATTTTGATACTTCAATTATATTATAATTAATTGAATTTTCATCTAGTTTAAGTCTTTATTGGGCATGTTTTAGCTCATGTACCCATGAACCTTTATGTATGATTGGCTTAAGACCACCTTATTATGTGGAGTATCCTCAATTATCTTAAAGCTCGTATATGTACCAATTAATTAAGAGATATTGGAGAAGTTTCAAGCACTGCTCTTTTTACTGCCAGCATGGAGTTGATATGCCATGGTTAGCAAGGTGATGATCCTTACGACATCATTCACCATTCGGATGAAGAAGGGTACGTGTGTGGAGTTTCAACGAGTTTGACATCTACAATCCTCGATAACAAGTAAGATCACTTTTGCTTAATTACATGGGTTTCATGTAGATAATCATGCTTATGATTTTGGATCTCTACTTGATATTCTATATTCGCATGTTTTTAGGTGTGAATCACCACTCGGAAGGAAAATGAATGCAAAGGCATCTTCCCAGTTCTGGTCAGAGCTAGGGATGTCGTAGATAAGCTTTTTGTTCTTACGAGCGATGATGTGATACCATGTAGCTCGGGAATTAATTTTTACTTGAAAGACGTACCTAAAAGGCCGAATGGATGGTTTTATTCTATGAAGGTCGCAAAGTGTGGTAAAACATACCATCGAGGAAATAGCATGAGGCGCAAGCTAACAGAGAGTTAGTTCAAAAACACTCAAAATCTCTAGGATAAATGGATAGAGAGAAAACCGAAGACCAAGTAGGAAGGATCCCAAATACACTCCAACCTCTTATCTCCGAGGTAAGCAATCCCTCTCTTTAACTTTGTAATCCTAAGCCTATAAGGAGGGGAGAGATCGTCTGACTGAATCTTGACGGTCAGATCAAACGATAACTCCGGCACCATGTCCAAAACTTCTCGAGGCATGGTGGACGAATCACCAAACTGAAGAATGGGATGTCTGGGTTCCATGAGCAGTCCTTTCCCTTTTCCTGGGACTAAGGTATATTGAGAGGGTCGGAGACGTTGTAAAACTTCGGACAGAGACGACTCTCAGATTCTCAAAGGCGACCACATGATTGAAAGAACTAAAAAAGATGCGAATGAAAAAGAGAGGCTACATTAACACAGGCTGATGAATGTCAATGGAAGCAAAAGCAGGAGCAACCTTTCAAAAATGTGGAGACAAGATGAGTTTGCATCTTCGTTTCCCTCTCTCCATTTATATCAGAAAGCCAAAATCCGAACCGAATTTGGTCGTCCAAAGAGAAACATGTGTCCACATCTGACGCCATTGATGCTCCGTATCTCGAACCGATACAATGGCCGAAGCAAGGAAAAGGAGTTTTGGCGGTCGAAATCAAACGTTCCTGCTTCGACTGCCGTGCCTACTTAATGAGGTTTCACATCACCGAGTCTCAATCAATGACTGGTTTGAGTCTAAGTGATGTGGGCCATTGTTAATACATGGGTTTGGCCTATAAATCGGACGGGTACATTCTAGCTCAAGACAGATGCCCACGAAGAATGATACGTCTCTGCCCAATAGCCCCGAGGCCCACAAAGGAAGGCGAATCCTTACCCAGTCAAAGGGCCAACTCACTTGTCCACTGGCAGAATAAATGGCAGAATAAATGGGCAGAATAAATGGGTACCGCTAACCGCACGGGAGTGGTTAGTAATGGCAGAATAAATGGGCTGTCATTATCTTCATTTTCGGAAAGGATCTCGTTATCATGAATGAGGAGCCGTTAGGAACTGATGAAGGAAATCATCAACTACAAATAGAGACACGCCGATTATGAAAAGATTCACTATCCAGAGGGACTGATTACTAGGTACTCTGTCAATCTTATTCCTTACTTTTCCACTCTTATATTTATTCCCCCAAACGCTCGGTGCGATTGGTTCGAGACGATCTTCCGTAGATCAATCTCGCCAGACACGAGCCCACTTAAGTCGATACTAATTTAAGCATCAGAGAGGATTTGGGTTGGAACCGAGATCCCCCCTAACGAGCGTATATGGTGTAGGTCGATTGAAGCATGACCTAGCAGCAAGGTCGAATGGTCGTGGTCTACGACCCCGAGATCAGTCGAACTCTAGCCCAGAAGCTCGAAGCCAAGCTATCTACGACCTCAGTTCCATCTACTGCGGGTCCTACCCAACAGCTGACGAGACTACATCTCATCAAAGGCGTCCACATCAGCCCACCAACCCCTCCGCCAACAAGTTGATTATCCATAAATAAAATGATGATAAAATCAACGTTTCATAATATTTTGAAGAGTTATCAATTTATGGCCTTCTTGCTGTATACATAAAATATATCCAAAATTAATTGAAATTGTGTGTGTAGTGGGATGGGTTAGAATTCAGCAAGGTGAAATTCGATATATTTTTTATGAGCATCCATCAAAAGAATTCTAGTGTTAGTAATTAATCGGACATCATGATTCATGAGTCCATAATGCACGGTGCATCTAAAGAATCAGACTCCTGTATGGTGTATCTAAAGAAATAAATGCTCATATCAATTAGGGGTTTCTATAGTTCAGGTGGCACCTGATCTGATCTGATCAGGTGGCACCTAATCTGATCTGATCAGGTGTCAAGACATAAAAACATGGGCCTTACAACGAGTACAAGCCCACGTGGGGTTTGTACTTTTCATCTTTTTGTGTCTTAACACCTGATCTATTAGATCTGGTGTCACCTTTTCTACATTAAATCATATCAATTATTTACCAAAATTTTCTTTGATAGATAATTTTGCTTCAAAGGTAATTGCATCTCATGGAAAATGAGCAAACTAATTTGCGTCGGTGATCAGAATTCTCTCTAGCACGATTACATTTGTTTGGCCTTGTCAATCACTATAATGTTGATGAGAATAATGAGTATCATATGACATATAAGTCTCATATGTGCATCCAAAACTCTATCATCTGCTATTTTTTCGAAGGATCGGAATCGTTCATTTCGATCTACATATTCGAAAATTCCAAAACATCGAATATCGGATAAACCCAATGGGTTTTGTCCGTTCATCCACGTACCCGTCGCAAATTTCACGGTTTTTGCATGAATAGAACTTTTGTGATTTCGGTGTTTTAAAAATATGCAGTTCCCAATGGTCCTTTGGATAGAATTTAGTTTCAAAAAGTAGAACTATACATATTCTCGATGATATGAAGTGATCGTAGGGTTTTGTTTGTTGCAGGGATGAGTACAAAATGATGCTGAAAAGTGACATGAGTGTATGGGTAGAATAAAATTCCACTCAACTCAACCCTAGCCACTGTCTCTCACTTTCGCACGGGCCTATGATCCTAAGCAATGATGCCCAAGATCTCTGGTGCAAATCTCTCTCTCTCTCTCTCTCTCTCTCTCTCTCTCTGTTGCACGTCAAAAAGCCCTCACGCTTTTTTCCAAATCTTTTCACTTTCACTTTTGACTGTTCCGCTTGAGTCTGAGCTCCATCGCACACTCTCTGAATCATATGTGCAGAGGGCACTTGGGCAGGAGCCCGCAGTAATACATGACCAGAATCTCTCAGGCGATGATGAGATGCACTGGGGAATGGATGAGCGTGTGAGCATGCATGGTGGAAAATCCTGAGCAAATATGAAGAGAGAAGACTAAGATACTGTTTACTCCTCCGAGTCTCACAGCAATGATGGGGCTCCTCCAAGTGTGTACCTCCCCACATGCTCTCATCCTCGTCGATGTTATGCTTTGAGATGATAACTTCGTTTACACAGGGCATGGATATGAAGTAGGCGAAGCTTCGCATGGGCGCTTGGACTTCAGTGAGATGCTTCTTCAGACACAGCTGGGGCTGGGTGATCTGGTGCTTCGCTCTCTGTTTTGTTGTTAGAGTACCAACTCAAATGTAAAGTATAATTTGTTGGATACTGAGTGTTGGCGTAACCAGGAAAAAATTTTTTGCACGGGTGGAATGAAATGAAGATGATGTAAAGAATATTTTTTACAAAATACCAAAACAAAAAAAATAAAACGTTAACTGCTTTGATTATTTATTGATAATAGCTACATAATAGTATTACATGTATATTCAAAATATTATATATATATCATATAAATGTCTATTTAAGTTGACAAAATAGTATCAGACATGTAGGCATCCATGCCTATGAATATAATATTTGATAAACACAATAATAATTAAAGTTAAATATTTTTATATTAATACATACACACGGGAAATAATAATTGATATATGTTGTGAATGTATTTTATGGGGGAGACCCCAGACCTTTATTTATAGGGGGTATGAAGAGTTCATACAATGGTATGATACTATATTTGAGATGAATACAAACTACTCTTCTCTACAAGATAACGTATTCATAACACTCCCTCTTATCACGTCATAAGTGTGAACTCTGCTCATGAATACTTCAGGGATTCTGAGTGTCATATGAGTATCAGAAGGGGTGGATGCTTCGGGATCCTGAGTTAATGGGATTTGCCTCGTTAAAACATTTGGCTATGAAAAACCATGTTGGATAAAACCATAGCTAAGGAAAAAAAAGAACAATTCTCCTTTAACTCCCCCTGATCTGTACAAGCCTTTAGGCTTTCAGATCTCTTAGGTGTTTTTCATCGCTCCTATTTACAACATTCTGAAAATATATACAAATTACAAATATCACCATCATTAAGTAGCTGCTGAATCCAAAAAGTCTAGAGAGATGTGCTTTGTTTTGTCACCTCTGATGTGCCCTCCTCAAAGTTGGGGTAAGCATGTGGCTTGGTCTTCAAACTATAAGGTCAGCTCCAAATCACCGGCCTTATACATAATCGTCACTGGGATGTGATGTACCACCAGGCGCACTCAAACACACCCTTGGTTTGTTTCAAGAATGGTGATGATCTCGAAATGATATGATGATGTTGCCTTCATAGTTTGCTTTGCAGATCTATAGATCAATGGCTGTCCCACTGTAAGTACCCGGTTTGTGATTTCTAATTATGGAGGTCGGACCTGTAACCTGCATCTGCATAAGCATGGAAGATAATTCTTTATAATGTAAACCCAAATCCATCAACCCTTGAAGGTAGCACAGAAAATGCTTAATGTCGGTCCAGTGGTATTTTTTAGGCGCATCACTGTATATGGCTTGTGAATTTACTACAACTGCTATATCGGGACACATGCAGTTAGCCAGAAGTGCTTTGATTGCACTTAGATAAGGGACTTCAGGATCTAAAATATCCTCCCCCTCTTACAGCTGACGGAAGGGATCTTTTTGTACATCCAGTAAATATATTACCATAGGTGTACTTATTGGATGACAAAGGTCCTTGTTGTAATTACTTCAACACACTCTGGGTGTATGAAGTTTAATGTAACAGGATTTTTTTTAGATAATAAATCCGTGAGCCGTGACTTATTTTATTTTTCCTATGTCTTTTATATCATATTTGATAGTCACGCTTGAACAGATATTTCAGTTTTCTCTTCAGGAGATCCGATGAGATTTAAATTGTTTACAACTTTGATCTCAAATCTCGTTCTTTGCTCTTTATAAAGATGCAAAGACAACCCTTAGTATGAATCCTTACTTTCTCAAGAGATTCACTTGGTTGTACAATATTTTAGTATTTCTTCAATAGAATAGACGTCACGAAGTCTATTCAGGCATTTAAGGAAATGTGAAATTTATCTTTATCAAGATATCCATAGAGCTATGATGTCACAACATCCAATAGCATCATACACAAAATTTCATTTACCAAATCGTAAGTTAATCGCAATCTATAACAAGGGAATCTGATGCATCATTTATATTAGTGAGTCATGCTCATCTTAATTTGTTTATTCCCCAGTTTCAGCCAAAAAACCTTGGGCTGTATGTTGTAACTTATAGCATACAATTTTGTACTTATATTTTTATTTATGATTTACTTATTATGCCCACAGGTTTGACACCTGGTATCTGGATGTCATGTCTGAACATTTCACGTTTCATAAGCGATTCCAGCTCAGTCTTTATTGCCTTATTCTACATTTGGCTAATATCTACGTTTGCATTTTAGCAACGGAGTGTGAAACAATATTATATAATTATCATCACTTTTGCGATGTAAGTGGCAATATGATACGTGAAAATATTGTCGACAATTGTGCTCGTTCTATCCAACACCTCCCCAATACATACAACATTTAATTTTATTTCAATTTCTCCTGGATTTTCCTCTGCAGGTGATTCTGGGAGGGATGAGGATATGAACATGAACTCATTGTTCTGTGTTAGTTTTTTCTTAGGCCTCCAGGTGTTTTCCACTTTCTAGGAATTTTACCCTTGGAGCCTGGTGGTCTACCTCTTTGAGAAACAGCTACTTCTACTGTTGTGGATTGCATCCATTCTCGGGGATTTCAATCCTAGCTCGAGTATTAGTAGAAGGGATGTGTGATCTGACAAATATGAAAAGATATTTTTAAAACAAAAAATTTGCACTGTGTGATCTATGCAAAATTTCATACATGATCACCCTGTATTAGTAGATACATCATGTGTGTATGGGGCAATATATAGATGTGTACATGCACACGTTCACAAAAACCTATATTCCCTCCTTTTTGAAATTTTTTATATAATTATTATTCACATTCTCAAACCACATAACCTCAAAAATAGGTGAACCCTACGTGTATTTGACCTTCGATACACCCGTTGCAAAAAGTTCTGTTGTTCTGAAACCGTCGAATTTGCCAGGTTTAGATTGAGGGTCAAAAGCATTGAATTCACTTGATTTTTGGTGTGTTGATCATCCATGTGGTTTACAACATTCCTATAAAAATTTCAAAAAAGAATTAAAAATGGGTTTTTATGCACGTGCACATGCACAGACCAAATTTTCCTACATATATATGTATGTGTGTGTGTACTCATCTCTTTTGGACAAGTGCAGGGCTGAGATTGCGGGGTGGTCTTCAAGGCTTCTCTCCATCTTCGACCGGATTGAGCTCGTTCGCACAGTCATCCATGGCTTCGTCTCCTATTGGATCCAGTCCTTCAATATCCCGGTTTCTATCCTATCGTCTATTGATCGACTTTTTAGAGACTTCATTTCGAGCTCCAAAGTCCACTGTTAGAAGTGGGTGGACTTGTGTATGCCTAAGTCGAAGGGGGGCGTTGGTCTCCGTAGTTTGAAAGATGTTGGTGTTGTGGCTCGTATCAAGCTTCTGTGGCACCTCCTCCACTCCTCTTCCCCGTGGGTCATCTACATGGGGGGCCACCTACCTGAAGCACACACCCCTCTTTCAGTGTTCCACAGGACCTCTTGACTCTGGCACTTGGAATCATATCCTCAAAACCAAGGATGCGGCGTCCTCCTGTCCCATCGCATTGTGGGAAACGGTACCTCCACCTCACTCTGGTTTGATCCCTGGCTTCCCTGTGGCCCCCTGGCTAGTATATATGCTCCCCGATCTCACCTGGCTCACCTTCGTGTTGCTGACTGCTGGTATGATGGCGCATGGTGTCTCCCTCCTGTTCGTATCACTCACATCGGGCTCTTCCAGCCCTTCTCCTTGGACTCCTACTCTGATTCCTAGGGGTGGGAGCCCAGCGGGGACTGCACCCTTCGTTCTGCCTGGTCTGTCGTCAAAGTTCCCTTCCCCCCCTTATGGCTTCATGATATTGTCTGGTTCCCTGGCCATGTCCCTAAGTTCACAGTCGCCCTTCTCCATGCTCTATCTGACAAGCTCCCCACTAGGTTTCATCTCATCTGTAGAGGTGTCCAGGTGCCTCCCACCTACGTCTTGTCCTCTTATCCTGAGACTGTTTGACACCTCTACTTCTGCTGTAAGTTCAGGAGATATATCTGGGCTACTGCTAAACTCAAGCTGGAACTTCCCTCCCGCTCCAAATTGCTCCAAGTGGATTTCGCCCTTCTTCGTCGGTTCGGATTAAAAGGGAAGGACCGTGCTACAGGTTGGCTTTGCAGACGTGTTCTTGCAGCTGTTGTTTGGCACATTTGGAAGGATAGGAATAGCCGCATTTTTCTCTCCCAGACGCTTGCCAAGTTCCAGCTCATTGCTGAAGTTGCGTTGGATGTGGCTTCTTCCCCTCCTCCTTTTGACATCGGGGACATCGAGCCAGTTGTCTCCTCTCTTTTTGATAATTGTGGACTAGGCTAGTTTCCCTCTTTGTCCTTTTGTTTTTTGGTTTGGCTTAGTGTTCTTGGCTCTTCCTCTACTTGGTGATCGCTTCCATGTCTCTCCGGAGTCCATTTTGCCCGTTGCTTAGCCTTCATGGCTTCTTACTTGTACATTTTTTACACATATATATACATACTCAATTCCCTTTCATATAGCTGACAATGGAGGAAATTTCCTCCGCACTGTCGGCTCAAAAAATAGGGGAAAAAATTGAAATTGTTTTCTATGTCGATGTACACATTCTAAAACCCAAGTATGGGTGAAGCCTAGGGGTATAAACCTTTGAATTTGCCAGGTTAGATTGAGTGTCAAATAGCATTGAATTCACTTGATTTTGGTATGTTAATCATCCATGCAATGGTTTACAACAATCTTTAAAAAATTCAAAAAAATAAGGAAATTTATGCATGTGCACGTGAACACAGACCCATTTTTCATATATATATATATATATATATATATATATATATATATATATATATATATATATATATATATGCGGTTCATTGCTATGAGCTGACAGCGCAGGAACTTTCCTCCACGTGGCCGGCTCTGAAAAATAGGAAAAAAGAGGTTCATTGATATGAGCTGACAACGAAAGAAATTTCATCCACGTCGGCTCGGAAAGATCGGAAAAAAAATCTGAAATTTTTTCCTAGGTGATGTACACATTCTAAAACCCCAAATATGGGTGAAACCTAAGGGTATTTAACCATTGATCCACCCGTTGTAAAAAAATTATTGTTCTGAAACCGTTAAAGTTGCAAAAGGTAAATCAATAGGCAAATAGTGTTGGATTCGCTTGATGTTTGGGATGGTGATCATCCATGATGTGTAGAACGCATCCAAAAAAAATTTGAAGGGATGGTCATCATCCATGATGTGTAGAACGCATCCAAAAAATTTTTAAAAATAAAAAAGACAGCATGCATATGGGCTATCAGCGCAAGAAATTTTCTTACGCTGACAGCACATGTACATTTTTCTACTAATATGTTTGTGATATCGTCGACGCTCATTTATACTATTTATGTTTATTTTAAAAAATTCTAAATTTATTCTAGACTTCATAGATGATCAAAATACTAAAAATCAAGTGAATTCAACGCTATTTGACCTTTGATCTGATTGTTGCAAAATCAACTGCTTCAAAACAATATAACTTTTTTGTAACGTGTAAATCGAGTTTAAATCGACTAACGTACTCATATTTGGTGGTTTTGGGGTTCTTAATGTGTACAACAACCTTTTTTAAAAACTCAGAAAAAAACCCATCAGAAAAAGGTTTTTTTGTGTTGGCAGAGCAAAAAAATTTGCATTGACAACACATGTCTATTATCCAATACACACATAGAGAGAATAATGTATGCTTCTACGGTTAAGATGATAAGAGCAACTCCAACCCACCATCTTCAAATCATATTTTCTCTTTGTTTAAGCTTTACTAATGAAAAATATTTACCATTAAAATGGGATAATCTAATACATGTTGTGAACGGTTATCTAACCAGGTTGGTTGAGATTCTGAGCTATCCTAGAGATAGGCCCATATCTTTGTAAACACATCTTGTATTCTCCCCATTGCCTATAAATAAAGAGTTGGGGGCTCCTCCCCCAATAGTTGATTCATAACACGTTATCAGCACGAGCCTCTAAAAATTTTTCTTTCCACAAAAATTCTTTTCGTTCGTAGCGAAGGCGAAGGCGAGAGGAGACGGGAGATCCATGAGCGCAGTGCAAGGCTTCCTCAATCGAGCGTCGTCATCCGCGTAGGGCTTCGTGCAACCGACGCTATATCCAGAGGACGGATATAGCGGTAAACACACGAAAAACGATGTTTTTAATCATACGTATGATTGCTCTACCCCTAGATCTCGCAAGATCGACACGGGGAATTGTTAGATCACCTAAAAACGATAATTTTTTTCGTCCCAAAATCAATTTTTTAGGGTTTTACATTGCGTAAACCCTAGATTGACCCCGCCGGCGGCCTTACCGCCGGCAAACCCCCCCCCCCCCCAAAACCCTCTACGCCGCTCCCCCAGAAGAGGGGGGCGGCAGCCGCCGAACCCCCCCCCCCCCCCCCCTCCTGCAAAGGGGGGCGGCGGCCTGCCCACCGCCTCCCCTCCTGCAGAGGGGGGCGGCCGCCTGCCGCGCCCCCCCTGCAGAGGGGGGGCTGCCCGCCGCGCCTCCTGCAGAGGGGGGCGACAACCCCCCCCCCCACAGCGGGGGGGCGATGCTCCGCCGCGCCCTCCCCCTGCAGAGAGGGGCAGCGACCGCCCTGCCCCCTCCCTGCAGAGGGGAGGCGACGCGTGCCGTGCCCCCTGCAGCAGGGGGGCGTCCCCCACCCTCCGCCCCCCTGCAGCAGGGGGGCGTCCCCCACCCTCCGCCCCCCTGCAGGGGGCGGCACCCGCCCCCCCCAGCGGGAGGGCGGCACCCCCCAGCCGCCAAAGCGGCGGCGAATTGGGGGCGGCGGCGGCTAACCCTAGCCGCCGCCCCCAAAGCCCTATTGGGCCTTTCGGCCCAACTGAACAAAAAAAATTCTGTCTGCGGGCCTGAAGCCCGCAGCCGGCCTGTGGGTTTCAGGCCCGCAGGCCAACATAATTACAAAAAAATCTGTCTGCGGGCCTGAAGCCCGCAGCCGGCACGCGCCTGCAAGCCAACACAGATTCAAAAAAAATGTGAAAAATCGGGGGGGGGCAAAGGCTATAAATAAGCCTTAAAAGACCCTTTTTGGGCTAAAAATTCATCTAAATAGGGCGTTTCAAGGGCCTATAAATTCGTGAAAAATCACGATACATTATGGGGTTATTATCGGTCATTATAAGGATTTATTGGGGATTTTTGGGGGTTATTTGGGATGATTTAAAAAGGAAAACTTCTTTCTTTTACGAAGAACATGTTTAATTATTGGGCTCTCTTTCCAATTCTTGGAATAAACCCAAATTTTGCACAACCCTTGCATTAAAATGATTTCTTCTATAAAATCATCTTTACATACTCAGCATCACTGGCCTATTCTGTGGATATTACATGTGTGGTTGTGCATTATATTAAAAGCTTAATAATTAGGAAGATCCTGCGACAGCTCTGCCGTTAGTCACCTAACCTAACGGTGTATGACGTTGCCCAGTGGTCCAATAATTATTAAGTGATTAAATTGTTTATCCATCTCTGCGAATATTAAATCCATGTGATGCTTGTGATGAAAATGTCTGATGAAAATGTTGATGAGCACAATATTTCTGCATGAATGGCTAAATGTGGTTTTTGGATCGGCTGTTTAAGTCCCACAGTTTATTTTCCGTACTTTTCTTTTATTTTTGAGAGAAATTATAGTAAGGAATTTATGTAAATGTCAAAGAAAGAAGACCAATTTTCATGGAGACGAAGGCCACATTTGAAGCTGGAGATATCATATGGGACCCACGGGGTTTCCAAAGTTGTATTTTCCTTTTAAAGCTGCAAATTTGTATAATTTGGACTGTATGGACTTTGGACTCTTTCTTGTGGGACTGGCCGATCCACGCATTTAGCTTTCATTAAATATTGCCTCCGCATGAAAATGTTTTCTTTGATTAAAATATTAATTCATGCATGTGTGTGCTCTGCTAGATAAATGGCTAAAATTGCAAGTGTTGATTTCGAAGTGCTGGATGCATCAGGCAGAAACTATCTAAGCTGGCAGCTAGATGTAAAGTTCACCTGCGGACAAAGTCCCTTATGGCTATTGTGACAGAGAACGAAAATGTTAGCGATATAGAGAAGGCGCAAGCCATCATCTATATTCGCCGCCATGTGGACAAGACCTTAAAGGCTGAATACCTTACGGTCGAAGATCCACTTGAGCTATGGACTGCCCTTGAGGACAGGTATAAACATCAGAAAGATGGTATACTCCCAAGGGCACGATACGAGTGGGAGAACCTGAGACTGCACGACTTTAAGTCCATTGCTGAGTACAACTCAGCACTTTTTAGCATTACCTCACGCCTGAAGTTGTGTGGTGAGAAAGTCTCAGAAGATCGCATGCTGGAAAAGACGTATACGTCTTTCCATGAAAAAGATGTGATACTCATGCAGCAATACCGTGAACGAAAGTTCACCAAGTATTCGGAGCTGCTGTCATGTTTACTCATGACCGAGCAAAACAGAGAGCTTCTTCTCGCCACTCACAATATGCGCCCTCCCGGCACTGCCCCCCCTACCAGAAGCTCACCATTCCTCTTCCTTCAAAAAGAAGAGAGGTAATAAAAAAAAGAAAGACCACAGAAAGGGGGACAACCGAAAAGAGCCAAGGGCCAAGTACAGCAGCGAAAGAATGAAGGGAAGCATAAGTTCACCTGGCGCAGAAATGACAACAAGAAAAATGATGCACCCCCACCCAAGAGGGATTGGGAAGACCAGTGCCACAGCTGTGGCATGACAGGCCACTAGTCCAAAGTGTGCAGGACCCCAGTGCATCTCCAGGAGCTTTACAAACAAAGCAAGAAAAATAAAGCTGAAACAAACCTGGTGACATCTGATGCTCCAGTCAAGTTCTCAGCTGACGACTTCGAAACTGATGACCTGCTTGATTAGCCTCTATTTGTTATCTTAGCAAATTGTTTAGAACATTTCATATTATGTGAGATTTTGTATTACGCAATCTGTTTTGAATGAAATTGTTTAGTAGACAATATATGAAAATGTTTATCTGAATATGCATGTGCCTAACGATTCATCTTTTAATAGATGAAACTGCTCTCATAAATGATTAGTAGACAATAAACACGTACGATTTTCTCAATACAAAGCCCAATATCAGAGCCATATTGAAGATCCAGGGAATGCAACACTGTTGCCCCCGAATGACACAGAAAAAAAAGGGGGGATGCACTAATCTCTCCGAATTCCAAAAGAAACTTTCTAAGTTTCAAGGACATCTGTTTCAACGGATTTCCATTTGGAAACAGTAAATGTAAATGAAAAACAAATTACTGTATGTAACGTCTCAAGAAAAAGGAGTAAAATCCATACTTGAACGTTTTGAGAGCCTTACAAGCCTCTACCACACACAGATTTGGAGAAAGGAAGCGGAATTAAACGGAGCACGTGAAGTGACCGACATCAGCCAAGTTTTTACTCTGGCATGATGGACTTGGCCACCCTGGATTTGTGATGATGCACCGCATCTTATCCTATGGGTATGACTTGAAGAACCAGAAGATTCTTCAGAAGGGAGAATTCCCTCGCATCCCTTACTATAAGGGAAAACTAAGGCCATCTCCACGAAAAGTTGAAAAAGAATCTCCACGCTTCCTCAAAAAGAATACAAGGAGATATATGTGGATAAAATCCACCACCCCTAGTGGGCTATTTCGATACTTCATTGTACTGATAAATGCACCCTCAGAACACTTGTATGTGTGTCTACTACTGACCCGCAACTTAGCTTTTCCAATGCTATTGGCACAAAAATAAACATGTTGCAGGCACATTTCCCAGACAATTAAATGTAGAAAATAAGTCTGGTTAATGTTGGAAAATATACCTCCCAGTCATTTCAAGAGTACTGCCAAGTAACGGAAATAGAAAATGAACACATAGTGCCGCATGTTCATACCCAAATTGGGTCGGCAGAGTCACTGATAAATAGACTCCAATGGATTGAACATCCATTAAATCCCGATTGCCTATGGATGTATAGGGACATGCAAATTCTGCATGCTGCATCGTAAATGAAAATAAGACCCTCTGGAGGTCAGAGTCTCCAATGGAACTTGCATATGGAATGCCACCGAACATTTCTCATCTGATAATCTTCGGTCGCGCAGTTTTAAATCCTCATTGCACCACCAAAGAGGACCAAAACGGTACTCAACGTCGCCTAGGTATCCATGCAGGGCTTGACTCACCCTCACTTATAAGATACCTAGAACCCCAAACGGGAGACGCATTTAAGGCACATCTTGAAGACTGTGATTTCGATGAGACGAGTTTCCCCAAAATAGGCCCAGATACTAGAAAATCTGGTGCGAAGCAAATGTTAACGTGGGATACAAAGAGCTTGACCCACTAATGATTCGGTAACAAAACAAATGTGAAGATGTGATCCTGAAGATCCTCCACAGAACAATGTTCACCACTTACCGAACTCATTTACTGACAACCAGAAGATTGTCAGATCACACATCCCTGCTGCAAAAACTCCAGCTAGGATTGACATCCCCGAGAATGGATGCAACCCACCAGCAGCAGAAGTGGCTGATCCTCAACAGAAAAGAGGCAGACCACCAGGCTCCAAGGACAGAAACTCCTGGAGACCTTAAGACAATATTACCACAGGACAATGAGCTCATGTCCACATCCTCACCCTTCCCGGAATCCACTGCAAAGGAGGCCGGGAAAAAGTGAAATTGAAAGTAAATGTTGTATGTACTGGGGAGGTGTTGGACAGATAGAACATAAATTGCCGACAAAAATTCACGTATCATATTGCCATATACATCGCAAAAGCGATTATGTTCATAAATTATCGTTCCATACTCCGTTGCTAGAAGGCAAATGTAGAGATTGGCCAAAATGTGGAACAATGCAATAAAAGATGAGCTGGACTCACTTATGAAACGTGAAATGTTCGGACCTGAAGTCCAGACACCAAAAGGTGTCAAACCTGTGGATAAAATAAAGTATTGCATACATAAGAAAAATAAATACAAAATCGTATGCTATAAGGTACAACCTATAGCCTAAGGAAAATTTCGCTGAAACTAGGGATCGAACAAATTAAAATGATCGGGCCTCATAAATGATGCATCAGTCTCCCTAAGTTATCAAAAGCGAATACCTTACGATTTGGCGAAGGAAAACTTTAGATATGATGTTATTGGATGTTGTGACGGCATACCTTCGTGGATATCTTGGTAAAGATAATTTCCACATTTTCTTAAATGCCTGAATAGACTTCGGGACATCTATTCTATTGAAGAAAAACAATAAGAATAATGTACAACCAAGAGAATCGCTTGACAAAGCAATGATTCTTATTGAGGGTTGTCTTTGCATCTTAGCAAAGAGCAGGACTTGAGGTCATAGTTGTAAACAACTAAAATCTCATCGGATCTCCTGAAGAGAAAACCGAGACATCTGTTCAAGCGTGACTTTTAAACATGAAATAAAAAGACCTAGGAAAATATAAAGTCATGGCTCATAGAATCCTGTTACATACGCCCAGAAGTGCGTTGGAGAAATTAAAAGGACCATTGTCATTAAAAGTACACCTATGGGAGTATACTTAATGGATGAACAAAAAAGAACCCTTCCGATCGCTGGAAGAGGGGGAGGATATAACTGGTCCTAAAGTCCCTTATCTAAGTACAATCAGGCACTCCTGGCTAACTGCACGCGTCCCGATATAGCAATTGCAGTAAACTCATTATCCAGAAATAGTCGGCACCTAAAAGGGCCATTAGACCTGAGTTAAGCCTTCTGCGCTTCCTCCAAGGGTCGAAAGATTCGGACTTACAATATGAAATAGCATCCTCCAATGTTTATGCAAATGCAGGTTACAGGTCCGGTCCCTCTACTAAGAAATCACAGAACGGGTACCCACAGTGGGATGGCCATCTACTGTAAATATGCAAAGCAACTTATGAAGGCAACATCATCCTATCATTCCGAGATCCTCACCATTCCAGAATCACACCAATGGTGTATTGGAGGGCGCCTGGTGGTACATCACATCCCAGTAACGACTGGAATAGAGGCCGGTTTTATGGAGCTGACCATATAGTCTGAAGACCACATCAGAGGCGACGAGACTTAGCACACCTCTCCAGAGTTTTTGGATTCAGCAGCTGCTTGATAGTGATAATATTTGTAATCGGTGTATATTTCTGGAATGTTGTAAATAGGAGTGATGAGATAAGCCTAAGAGATCTGAAAGCCTAAGAGCTTTTCCAGATCAGGGTGAGTTGAGGGAATTTGTACTCTTTTCCCTTAGCTATGGTTTTTCCCACTGGGTTTTCCATAGCCAAAGGTTTTAATGAGGTAAATCATATCAACTCTGGATCCTGAAGTATCCACCCCTCTGTGACGCTCAGAATCCAGAAGTATTCATGAGCAGAGTCACTTGTACAAATCAGGGGGAGCTAAAGAGCGTTTGTACTCTTTTTCCTTAACTATGGTTTTTCCCACTGGGTTTTCCATAGCTAAAGGTTTTAACGAGGCAAATCTCACCAACTCAAGATCCTGAAGTATCCACCCCATGTGAGACTCTCCTACGCTCGGAATCCTGAAGTATTCACGAGCAGAGTCCACACCTATGGCTGGATAAGGGGGAGTGTTGTGAACGGCTATTTAACCGGTTTGGTTGAGATTCTGAGCTATCCTAGAGATAGGCCCATATCTTTGTAAACACATCTTGTATTCTCCCCATTGCCTATAAATAAAGAGTTGGGGGCTCCTCCCCCAATAGTTGATTCAGAACAATACATTATTTCTTCATGAAAGAAAATTATAAATAACATAAAATTATTATTATTTTATAATAATAATATAAAATTATTATTATTTTATAGAAATAATATAAAATTATTGTTATTTTATAATAATTATTTTGGTGAAAAATATTAAAATAAAAATCATGAGACATATAACTTTAAAAAAATGCATTGATTAAAAGCAAAATACAACATTTTAAAAATTAAAAGATACAACTGATCGAAGTTACAACATAATATATTAAACAATAACATAAAATTAGGACTAAAATTAAAACTCCGGTAGGTCATCTCCCGTGCCACTTTCCTGATATCCATGTCCTCCATGATCACTTCCGCCCCACCTCCAAATCCACCTGCATCATATCCACCACTGTGATATCCACCTTGATATTGATTGAAAGCACTAGGAGTATAATGATTAAATATAGGTGATGGCCGGAAAGCTTCAGAATTATTGTGCATGCTTAAAATTTGATCTTTTTTCTTTTGAAAATATTCTCGTTCGATCAGATCAGTTATAGAATTTAGATCTTTTTCCATAATTTCTTTCTCTTGACGCTCTCACTCTAGTCTTTGATGTTCTTGCTCAATCTCTAATTTTTTTCTTCTCATTTTCAGCCGCGATCATTGCAAGTTGGTAACGCATTGAAAAATCCTTCTCTCGTCCTTCTTGTCCCCGTTTTAATGTCTTTAAAATTTCTCGATTTCTTTCTGCTATTGATTCAAACATTTTATATTGTTCACTTGAGTGTCTTTTTTATCTTTTCTTTCTTCCTTCCAGTTGGTCGGTTAAGTGAGTTATTGTCTACCACTTGCTCCTCTCCGATTGATGTTTGCATATGTTCATCTGTATTCAGATCCAAGCTTCTTGAATTAAATGGAGACCCTTCTTCAGAGTCTTGAGAGATGTTAGTTCGTGAAGCTCTAGAAGTTGAAGAAGATCCATATGGTATATCAGCCGCCCATTTCTCAGCGTCCGTTAGGATGGCCCAGACATGATCAAATACAAACCCTTTTTTCTCATCAGGATCTTGTGAGAATAAAATTTTAGCACGTTGAATCTACAAACAAAGAAATAAATTTTATTATCAAATATTATATATTAATCATAAATAAAGAAAAATAGTTACTTACAATGTCCAACTCGGGAGCGCCGCTTGGATTAAGACACTCAATTTGACGAATGCATCCGCGAAACTTGTTTATAGCCTTAGAAATTAAAGACATGCGACATGAGAGAGATTTTGATGTTCGGGCTTCCACGCAATGAGGAGGTCTACGAGCATAAAAATTGTAGAAATACGCTCATATAACCGGTCTTTCTTTTGATTGCACCCCATTATAGCGTCTTGAGAAGCCTCAAGCCATGCAGAGCATAGGACTACATCTTTCTCAATGGAGAAAGATTTTCCACGAATACTTGACTTATTAGCCATAGAGATATGAGAAAATAGATTTTAGATTTAAGAAAGAAAGAAGAGTGGATGACTTGAACGTGAGGTGTGGCTAGGTGGATATTTATATGAGATTAGTTGGATGCATGAGAATCCAATACTAGGTGGAAGACAAAGAGAAACAAATCATAGATGTGGGAATCCAATGCTAGGTGTATGGCTTGGTTCGGAATCCAATGAGATGAGAATCCAATGCTAGGTAGAAGACAAAGAGAAACAAATCATTGCTGTGAGAATCCAATGCTAGGTGTATGTCTTGGACGGAAATCCAATGAGATTCGAATCCAATGCTAGTAGAAGATAAGGAGAAACAAATCATGATGTTGGAATCCAATGCTAGGTATATGGCTTGGTTCGAAATCCAATGAGATGAGAATCCAACGCTAGGTAGAAGACAAAGAGAAACAAATCATAGCTGTGAGAATCCAATGCTAGGTGTATGTCTTGGACGAGAATCCAATGCTAGGTGGAAGACAAGGAGAAACAAATCTATAAAAGCTATGATATATTTTCTTTAAAACATCAAATTGACATTGTATCATCAACAAAATCCTCTAAAATGAGCTATAGAGCCGGTCCTTCTTCGAGCTCCAATGATGAATCAAATTCTCTACCCCTTTCTTTTGATTTAGCGACACAAATGGCTAAGTGGGAGAAGTCATCTCAGCAATGGGAAGATGAGGATGCATTACTAGTTCAAATTTATGCGTCCAATAATGAGGCCCTGGCTTAATGCATTGGAGATGACGAAGAACCAGTATGTCGAGGATTAATTCATGGCCATAAAGTCATCAACCGCAGGTCAAACCCGACTATGGAATGATTATTTTTCTGAGAATCCTACATATGGAGAAAATCTCTTTCGAAGAAGATTTCGCATGCAGAGATCTCTTTTTCTCTGTATCGTTCATGCAGTGAAAGAACACGACACCTTCTTCGTGCAAAAAGTGGATGCTCTCAGCCAATTTGGATTGTCTACTTTGTAAAAGATAACATCAGCTTTTAAAATGTTAGCGTATGGAGTGGCTACCGATAGTACAGATGAATATGTAAGAATTGGAGAGTCTACTGCAATATCATGTGTAAAGAAATTTTGTCGGGCAATCGTAGAGGTATTTGGAAATGAATATCTTAGATCACCTAATGCCACTGATGTTCAACGATTACTGCAGAAAGGTGAAGAGCGAGGGTTTCCAGGAATGTTAGGAAGTTTAGATTGTATGCATTGGCCATGGAAGAACTGTCCAACGGCTTGGACGGGACAATACTTAGGTCGCCATAGTGGGGCCAACTATTATTCTTGAGGTAGTGGCTTCTTACTACTTGTGGATTTGGCATGCGTATTTTGGACTACCGGGTTCCAACAATGACATCAATGTGTTGCATTCATCTAATCTTTTTGCAAACCTAACCCAAGGTATTACTCCTGCCGTTCAGTATACTATTAACGGTAAAGAATATAATGTTGGTTATTACTTAGCATATACCCCAAATGGTCAACTCTTGTACAAACTATTTCCAACCCTCAAGGCCCGAAGAAAAAATATTTTGCAATGATGCAAGAATCGTGTCGAAAAGACGTGGAGCGAGCATTTGGAGTCCTTCAAGCACGATTTGCTATTATCAAAGGGCCAGCACGTTTTTGGGATAAGCGCGTGCTCCATGATATCATGTCTGCATGCATTATAATGCACAATATGATCATTGAGGATGAACACCCTCAAGATGTTACACTGCCTACTCCACCAAATACTCAAGATGCTCATGAGATAGAAGGCAATGACAGAGAGATTCCGACGATTTCTTGCTCAACACAAGAAACTCAAAGACAAAGTTGCTCATATTGAACTTAGGAATGCACTGATTGAGCATTTATGGGCAAAACATGGAGATGAAAATGATAATTAGTAAATTATCAATGTAATGATTTTTATATTTTTATTATGTAGTATTTGCAATCAATGAAATGTATTCAGCATCTAGCAATATTATTCTTCAATGTTCATTTTTGTTAATTTTTAAGTATTTAGTATTTCTTGTTATATTGTAAATATTTTTAAATTTGCTCGAAAAATATCCAATATTGGTCTCATTTTGTAGGTATAATTGAGATATTTCCAACGGTACTAAAATTATTAAATTTTGTAATGTGGTTTGTAAAATACTTTAGTTATAAATGATCATACTTAATTTAATAAAGGATTAAAAAGGTAAAAACATTGTGGGTTTAATTTTGAAGGGGTGAATAATGTCCCTTCAAATTTGAAGGGGCACGGTTCACCTTCGGCATTTCTGGCTTCATTTTGAAGCCGGGTGGGTTGGAGAGCATTTCGTCTCCAAATTGAAGATATACCGATGGGTTGGAGTTGCTCCCAGGCATGTACTTTTACCGTTTTAGCCAACAAGTTTGCTACCGAAGCTTAAAATAAGCAATTTGATTGGTCACATGTGCATGCTTGTTCGGTTATTGTCGGGACTAACTTAGACATCAGAGGATGCAACTCAGGGTCTCGATCTCAATTTGTCTCCGCTAACATCCACATATGTTAACATTCACATAAAAATTTCCGATCATGTCTTGCAATGCCCTCTATTGCATGATAGTTTCCCTGAGGAAATTTAGGTTGGTGTCAGGCTGAGAGTATGTCGCAAACTGTTGTTTTCCATGCAACAAACATTCAAACACATTCCATGCAGCTAACAGATGGTAAGAACTCTATACGGCACCAAGACGATATTCAGCCCATATAAAAACCAAACAGCACATGCATTGCTTATTTGAGTTGGTTCCTCAGGGCTTGAGAGGTGCAACACAAATAATGATGTGAACAATGGTTGATAGTGTGATCTGCCAAACAACGGACAACACTACAAGGGGAAAGAAATGGAGAACAAAATTTTATTGATGTGCCAACGATCCCGAGTGTTCTGCACGCTTAATACCCCCAATAGTCGTTGCGAATTTCGTCATCAAACTGCTTTTTGATCTCAGGGTGCTCCTTAAAGTACTCCTCTGCCGTCATGGTGCTGATCTTTTTCTGCACGAGCATATAAGCAACATTAAGCATTGAGAGACGACGGTAACAGGTTGTCTACAAGGAAACTACCGGATCGTCATTATGCTATATGTTATGATTATCACCTTCATCTCTTCAACTTGTGCGACCTCTTTCTCCAATCTTTCTGACTCTTTCAAAGATTGCTGCTCAGCTTCTTTCAGCTCCACCAACTGCAGATCAGAAACAATGTCAAGCCGTCCACTGTTGAAGTGTCATGATATATTAGATAATAAATGGAGACCCAAAATCCTCACCAGAGCATCGAACTTGGGTTTGTATTCAGGAGTAACAGTGTCGACATACTTGGGGATCTGGATGCCTGCAAAAAATGATTCACATTTAGGTCGGCACTAATAGCAAGTATCAGGCAAAAGCCGCAGATGCAGTGAGAATATATCTCCATCAAATCCATCAAATTACTGAAATAATACTGAAAGGTACTTACTAAAGCCTTCCATCCATTTGATGAGATGAATGGAAAGAAATAGATGTTGTCCAAAAGTTGCTTAACTTCAGGATATATGATGCAAAAATATGTCAAGAAATGTATACGGGTATTCTCAGAACACACTAAATCATCAAGATAACACCATGTGCATATTAATTATGATTAACAAATGACTACACAAAACTACACAATTTGTTTTAAGCTCCGCTGTGCCAACACCAGAATGTCTGTTTGGTGTTGCTTCTAATACGTGCTTTCACCACTTGTGAAGCAAATAAGTATATTTTCTTTTAATCGATTTACCAAAGGAGCTTTTGGATAAGCACAAGCAGTCTTCTAACATGAGAAATAGACAGCATTTCCTAGCTAGTGTTCAGATAGGCTAGCAGTATTGAGAAGCCAAATAGTGCCCTCTCTCCATTGGTTTTGAGAAGCCAATCAGCTATGCCATCTCTCTCTCATATAAGAAAAATGTCACATATGTACTCTCGTCTTTTCTATCAACTTTTCTTTTTTTTTCCTTTTGTTGAAGTGTGATACCTCGCTTAATATGACTTTGAACTGAACTTTTTAATCTCCATCATCAACATCTGTTCCGGTGAATCTACATGAACTGTCTCATGCATTATTCTTATCCAAAATCCTAATTAATCTATTTCACATATTAATCTTTCCTGATAAGCACTAGACTTTAAAAGTACAACTCAACTCAAAACTCCATCCTCCAACGACCCCCCCCCCCCCCCCCCCACCCCCCCCCCCCCCCCCCCCCCCCCCCCCCCCCCACCCCCCAAAAAAAAAAAAAAAAAAAAAAAACAACAACAACAACAACAACAACAACAACAAAACAAAACAAAAACAAAAAAAACAAAAAAAAACAAAAAACAAAAAACAAAACAAAAAACACTATTGAACAAACCCTTGTTAACATGAATTTTCGATAAGCAAAAGCAACTTCAGACACACAAAGGAAACTTGGTAAGAAGCTAGGTTATGTTTTTGACTTTTTTTTAGTATTTGATATACACATCGTGGGCTAGTTTGTGTATGTCAAAATTTGGTTGCTATAGAATTTCTCCAAAGCAAGAGCATCGTTTCCTTCTTTTTTTATATATTTTGAGGCTATGCATCATTCCACCGAGGTACATAGGGATCATTGTACCCCAAGCGACCCTATCATTCTAGACAACCTAGGTACAATCAGATCATACCTGATCTAGAAAGCCACCTGGCACTTTTACATTAAGATAGTTTTCCTGCTGCTTAATAAACTTTTTGACAGAAAGAAAATTTCCCGATCATGGCCCCACTTGTATGTTGCAAACAGAGAGCTAGGACAAAAGATTCATTTCGATGGCTACTTAATTGTTACTTCTATACTCAAGTATAAACAATTTATGAACAAAAAATAAAACGCATTAATAATAATGCTATGTGCGCATAAACATGACATTACATCAAGCAAGCATGCATACATGTGTGTGTAACCACGCACACAGAAAGAATAATGTATATGTGCTATTAGCACGGGAAATTAAATTTCTCATGCTGGCGCACATATACCTTATATATTATTATTATTATTTAAAAATTCTGGTTCTACACATCACGGATGATCAAAATACTAAAAATTAAGTGAATCCAGCAATATTTGTCCTTCAATCCAATTGTTGCAAAATAACAGTTTCAAAACAATAAACCTTTTTGTAACAAGTGGATCTATGATCAAATTTCCCTAAGGTTCACCTATATTTAGTGTTTTGGGTTTTTAGGATGTGTACAACAACCTTGAAAAATTTCAAAAGCATCATAGGAGAAAGGGTATTTTGTGCTGAACCCGTGCACGCAGCACTGCGCAAAAAACACACACGAACAAAATGCGGTGCACGTGTGCAAACGATAAGGGGTGAGAAGTGTGGGAGCGTGTGTCGGTATCGTCAGGAGTAAAATGTGGAAGTTTTTTTGGGTGTTGTTTGAACTTGGGGTTATTTTGTGGGTTCTTTTTTGTTTTGTTTTTGGGGTGATGTGGAGGGTGATGTGGAGGAGGGGCCCACCTCTGTCCTAGTCATATCTTATCTCCCTTCATCGATTGTATAAAGAATATATATATATATATATATACATATACATATATATGAGAATAATGGTTATCATATGACATGGAAGGCATCTCCTCATAAACAAGACACAAAAATGGGGTGGTACAAGTCCACGTGGACTTGTACTTGTACCACTCCACTTTTTGTGTCTTGGTATATGAGGAGATGCCTCACGTGTCATATGATATCAATTATTCTACATATATATAAAGAATGTGGACATCAGTTGTCAAGGAGAAAATTTCTTACTTAGCTAGCATCAAAAACACAATCCTCCCTTTTTTCCAATGTCTGAATCCATTCATTTTGATCTTCATATTCTAAAACCCCAAACCACCAAATATCAAGTGACTCAAAGAAGTTTTACTTGTTCATCTAGTCGTACGAAACCATTAAATTTGAAACCATTAAATTTGCAATGAGTGAATGAACTGTAAGGATCGCCTTACCCTTGCAATACTAACACACTAGAGGGGAGGTGAATAGTGTAATGGCAATAAATTATCCAATTAAAATTAAACTTGCAAATGCGGAATAATAAAGCAAGAGGAATTAATCGACACAATCAATCCAAACGCAAACACAAGAATATACACGGGTTCCCAAACTTGGGTACGTCCCGCCACACCAATATTCACTATATTCCCACAAAGAGAAGTGAATACAAATCCCACAAAGAGATACCTCACCAAGAGGATTTTGCCCTACACAAAGACCCAACCAACCCTGCACAAGGGTCAAACTCCCACCTAGAGAATTACTAACTCCCACTTAGAGAATTAGGGTTAGCCCTACACTAGGACACCAAACTCCCACAAAGAGAGTTACTCCCACAAAGAGAGTTATTTCCACTAAGAGAATATCCTATTCCTGCTAAGAGAAATACTACCACAAAGAGAGAGACTAATTCCCACAAAGAGAATTAGTGTTACAAGAAAATACCAAGTAAAACACTCTTACCTATGCCTTGAGATGCTTACTCATAGATGAATGCAAGGCATGGAAGATGATCTTCAAGTGATGAGATTTGCTTGAAAGCAATTGGATGATTTGCGCAACGTTTTTGAAATCGATGAACGGAGGCTCAAAACGGTGTTGGATTGACCTGAAATTTTGTGGGGAGCTACATAACAAGTATATCTAACTACTGCAAAAAAATTCAAAAAAATACCTAAAACACCCGAACAGAGGGGTTGACCTCAGGTATTTCTGCCTGAGGCACATTTTCCTCATATATATATATATATATACACTAGTCATAACACGTGCCCGCAGGCACGGTTCATTTAAGATTCCCTCCCACGAAATCTTTGTTCCCTAAAAATCTATTTCCAAGGACAAAATTCGGCGCGGACGCCTTCGACGCGAAACAACAAATTCGGCGCGAAACAACAAATTAGCGTAAAAAATTTAGCGGGGCCTTCGGCGCGGAATAACAAATTAGCATAAAAAAATTCGGTCCGGAACAAATCAATGTAAAAAAATTAAATCCTTTCGACGCCTTCGGAGTGGAACAAATTAACGTAAAAAATTAAATCCCTTCTATTTTCCCAATGTTGTTTAATCTTGATTGACAATGGGATTAAATCCCAACCATGGCCGGGATGGAATTAACCTAGGGGTGGCAAAATAAACCCGACCCGACCCGACCCGAACCCGACCTCTTGGGTCGGGTATGGGTAGGGGCCAATCCGGGTCGGGTCGGGTTGACCCCTCAACCCGGTTAACCCGAATTCGACCCGTATTTCACTCTTTTTACCGAACCCGACCCGAACCCGACCCGGACCCAACCCGTAAGACAAATCAGATAGGGTACGGGTCACCCCGGTTACGGCCGGGTCGGATACAGGTATCCGAACCCTAACCCGAAACCGACCCAACCCTACCTGGTTTCCACCCCTAAATTAACCCCAATTTCCAAATGTAAATTTTTTCCCTCCAAAATGTTAGCCCATAAATTTCGTTCAAAAAAATTCATGCAAACATGTGAGTTAAAAAATAACACTAATAAAGTCTGCATGCATACATGGATGCAGAAGTTTGCATTCCAACTTCAAAATAAATTATATTTAAAGAAGTTTGAATGCAAAAGATTGAAAAATCAAATCAGCGCCTGGCCACCACATTAAAACTCGTTCCTCAATTTTGCGGACACGCGGCAAGCCCCACACTCCCCAACAGTCTCGCCTTCGCCTACCAAAATTGTTCGAATGCTCTCCACACCAACATCGGCGACGGGCCCTACTTTTGGGTGACCCTTCATTTACATGAGTGGAAATTTTGGGTGGAATAAGTAGGGCCCTAGTTCAGTTGTGTTTTTAACGCAATTTGTGCTGATTTAATATGCTGGTTTTTTGGGCAGAGAGAGAAAGGGAGAGCATGTGTTCGGTTTTCGGTTGTAGGTTTTCAAAATCTTGGTTTTCTCACCATATTTAATTTCAACAATTCAAATGTTTTCCGTCAAATTATCTCAAAATCTCATCTCACCCGTTGATTCATCAAGATCAAATCACAGCCACTCTTTATCTTATCCTAGTCAGCCCTAGAATTCAAAAAGTTTTTCCGTCTCCCCTCGTCCTCACGATCAAAACGTGCAGTGTGAAGCCTCGGTTTCAGTGAGGTTTGAGTGACTGAAACCCAAGGTTTCGGTGCCTGGGCGCATGCTGAATGGTTTTAGTCCGCCCAGTCACCGAAACCTTGGGTTTCAGTCACTTTAACCTCACTCAAACCGAGGCTTCACACTGCGCGTTCTGATCGTGAGGACGAGGGGGTACGGAAAAACTAATTTTTATGTAAAGATGTCCACTCGGTTGGCCGGAATTCATTTTTAAAGTGGGAAGAATGGTGGATAAACTAAGCGGATTAATTAACTACTGAAGGCTTTCTGTGCTAGAAATTGAATTTCTCGCGAGAGAAATTCAATTTCTTGCGATTTCTCTCCATCATCTCTCTCAACCATTGGGTGATCCGTAACGTTGATCTACGTCAGTCGTGCGGCCAAGTGAGTGGGTTATAGTTGGGGGTTATATTAGGGGGGGTCATTTGATCCTTCCTATATATATACACACACACACACATATACATATACATATAACTCATCGAAAACAATGGGTGAACCATAGAGGACTTTGCCCACAATCAAGGTGTAACAAATTTAATATTTTCAGAATAATAGATCATCGTGTACCGCTCCGATCGCGTGGTAAATAGGATAACTTCTTAAATTTTTGGTTTGGGATGTACTAGAATGAGTAGATAACATCCAACGGTTTAGATGTAGAAAAAACATCAAAAAGACACTTTTCTAGATATGTTCACATGGAAGAGTTTTTGCATTCGATCATTTGCCGCTGTGTGTGGGAAAGCAACGCCCGCAATGTATCTGTAGGCTACCATCTGCCCGTGAAGGAGCATTCACCCATTCATTCTGCTTCGAGATCCATGCAAGCAAATCCTAAATAAAGACTAGTTATTTTCATTCGGTTATATTTAGCAGCATACCATATTTTTCTGGACATATAGTGAACCATCAAGAATACCCAAATTGCAACAATTTCCCATAAACAAAATATATGACATCATACACTTTCTTGCACTTCTGGCCATTTAGGTTTTCCTTCTTGTCTTCTATTCACCATTCTAAACAAATTCAATCACCTAGGTTATAATCAAAAGGCTAATAATATACAGAAGAGAGGGGTAAGATGAATTGATGCCTACAACATTGCATGTAATTACAGATCCCACAAAAAACAAACTAGAACCTTGAGGCACTCGAGTTATACTTCTATAAAAAAATTAGCATGCCCCACAAGACTGGCTTTGCGTGCATCCACAAATGAGGATTGAACATTTGCATCTTTCTTGACTAGTCGGATCAAAATACTAAAGCAAACAAGGTCCGCAAAATTGAACTTAATATACATACTAATTTAGTATTATTGATAAACTAAAAAGCAAACTTATCTGCCCCAAAACAATCAGACAAACAAATATACACACAAATCATCAAAAAAGGTGCGAACAAGCACACAAGCAAAATTCCTCAAAAGTACATAATGATTGCCTTTTTACATTGCATTTAGGAGCTAATTTTGGAGACCAAAAACCCTACAACATGCAATTGTTTCATCAGCTCGCACGCTTGTTATCATGCATTACTAGCTTATATCATATCCTAATGACTACAAAACAACACTAAATTTGCAAAATCCAATTTTCAAAAAAAATTGTGATGATGATAAACAAAATCAAATAAGCAACGTTACAAAGGAATGTATCAGAAAGGCCGGGAACATACTGTCGTATGCTTCTTTATACATATCCACCAAACGGGGGCCAATTCCCTTTCTATAATATTCCCAGTCAATGGGTTCAGGTTCCTACACAAAAATAAAGGTAAACTATGTTAGCCTAATAGCATACATGAGCAAAAGATCAATGACAGTATCCTGTAGAAGAAAGCTGTGATATTCATTTCCCTCAAAGACGTCCACTTTCCAATATTCATGAAAAAATAATGCAAAAAACTAGAAGAATATAATAGGAAATGATACAAAACTAGTAAAAGAAAAGAATCTAGCAGCTGATCGCTGTAAACTGCAATCAGGAGAGAGTATATGGGGAGAGTATATGATTGTTTAAAAAGTAACTTTTAAACACACAAAGATGCATATATGGAGACAAATTTTAAACAGATAAAACCCAATTTCTAAAAGTCAGAAGAAGCATCCGTATATCCTCACATTCCAAATTTCACCATTTGATGTCCTAAAACTTCAATATCCATTCTTCAATGTCTTGAAACTTCAATGTCTATATTCCAAATTATGACAACTCGCATAAATGGACTCCAATGTATATTATGTTGCTTTATATAGTATTTCTAATTTGTATATTGTCCATGCTGTGAAAAAGGACACTAAAAGAATTTGAACCAAATGATAGCAGAAACAATAAGAGAACATAGAATGTGGAGCCATGTGGAAAACATACAAAACATGTTATTCCTTTAGGCAAATAGAAAAAAAATTATTTATGAAAATTTGCTAACAGATTGTAATTTGTTTCAAAAAAAAGTAGGACATGTATGGAACCTATGATTAGGCGACATGGACACCAGTGTCCCAACACTGTGGACAAGGCAATTATCCAAACTCTAGAACAAGAACACGGCTATATATGCACATGTCTTGTACATATGTGAAGATGACTTGTATTAATTATGTATTGTATTCCGCTTTCTACTAGGATTCACAAGCGTGTATATTAAACACAAAGAAAGAAAAACTTACAGCTTGAAGCCGTAACCTTCAAGCACAGGCTCCAGTTTACAAGAACTAAAAAATAAAAAGGAAAGAAAGAAAGAAAGAAAGCTCAAGAAAGATACAAGTGTATAACTCTTAGAGAGGTTGTAAGAAGATTGATAAAAAGATCGATGCTGAGGAAGAAGCCTTCGGCATCCTTTTATAGCTGTGAGGGCTCCTTACGAGTGGTCCTTATTGACAGCTGGCGGATGAGTATGAAGTCCTCTCGTCAAATAGTGAAGATGCTTCAATAATTTGAGTTGAAGCGACATAAAGTTGCTGCCACAGTAGACGATTCGTCCTTTTATGGCTGCGTAAGAATCTTCACTGTGCCTTTTGCGACTCTTCTTCGTCTTTATATGGAATTAGTCGCTATTGATGAATAGTCTCTTCCACAAAGAGTGGCTCCCCGAGGCTCAACTCAAAGTAAAGAAAGATAGGTGTCGGGTACTCCTTGGGCCCCATCGCGCACCGAATCTTCATTTCTTTGATCTGATCCTTTCGTTGGGAAAAGTCTCTGATCATATCTTCAGAGGTAGCAAAAGAGATATATCTCCACAAAAGATAAGTATAACTTTTACAAATGGTAAAATCTATTTTGCCCAAAAAGAGTATAACTCTTTATAAGAAATATCTTATAATTCTTCGATACCTTTACCTTTAGTATCTTTGGAATTCATAACCATATCCCAAATATCTGTATAATCATTGGGATCTTGGGCCTCTGGTTCATGGGCATTTGGGTAAGATATATCTATACCCGGAGTACTCTTTGTAGTAGTTTGAGTATGAGTACTCTGAACAAACATAGTATCACTATTGTCAAAGACCTCAAAAAATTGTCTTTTCATATAATCAAGACATTTTTGCTGAATTTCAGCTTCAGTAGCCAAATGGTATTTCCTCCTAATGGACTTAGCCAATTTGGCCATTGGATTCTCACTACGAATCTCTTCAGATAAGGTATTATCAAGGATATTAGAGTTTCTTTTAATAATCTCCTTGATCTGTTGGCATTTTTCTTGGACAATAATACATGTCCACCAACGAGAGTGATAACGCTTTCTAAGCGTATGGAGATGAAGATCATCCCAAGCAGCTTCAAGAGACCAATTCCAGATCCATGGGATCTCGGTTTCTATAAAGAAGTAGGCTATGCATAGCCCATCATGAAGCTCACTTTTATTCATCTTCTGAATGATCGGATGAGATTCCACCCAAGGATTATATAAATCCAAGATTGGTTTTGGTATTATTTCTAAGTCAGCACCATACCGACTCCACCAATTATAAAACCAATTGGGAAGGCCCTTATAAAGAGCTTCAGGACATAGTTTTATAAACCATGTATGTTTACCCCTTTGATTCTGGTAGATAAACATATTATAAAATGCCTCTTTATAATCCCAATAATTGAATTTATAAATTTCTTTATTGAGGGTCTTAACCAATGGGAATTCCATATTAGGATGCATTGCCCATTGAGAAGGAAGTATAACTTCTTTAATGATACGTTTACTAAAGTTTGGAGGAACCAAATGGTTGTCATTGCTCCAAAAATGAGTAATATCCATACCCTTCTGGGTAAGTATCGTTTTCATCCATGCTCTAGGCTTTAAGGATAGAGTAGGATAGTATGTTGAGTTTAAATACTTAGACCGAAGTCTCTCAACATCCTTCATCAGAGGAATATCCTCTTGTTCTATATAAAGAACAGTATCAGAAATGATTTTAGTAAACCAATCTGTATCCTTTTTGGTAACCTCAGAGTATGACTCTGGTATTTTTTCGGGGTCATTAAGATCCTCTATTCCCTTTGAAGAAGATGAAGAGGGAATATTCTTGTTACCCTTCTTGGAGATAGTCCTCCAGGAATTAGGATGGTTCGAAGTATAACTTCGTCCACCATTGCTGGTCCTTCCTTCCCCTCTAGAAGAGGGTTTACCTCGGTTCATTGCCACCCTGCAAATAAGAAAATATGTGGGTGAGAAACAAAAAAGGTTCAAGGAGGGTTATAAACCCTAGTGTGTTGTTCTTGCAGAAGAACATGTTTGACTTCGTTTAATAAACGAGTCTGAGGATCAGTTATAAACTGAAAATGTATTTCTGTGCCATTATAAATAGCATGAATACCATCTGTGTCGACCTTCTGCATAGGCATAATTTTATGCAAAAAAGGTGTTCCTAAAATGACGTGTTGTGAAAGGTTCGTCACAAGAACACATGGTATAGGAATACATGTATCTTGGACACATATCTGAGCTGAAGGCAATTTAAATCTTATATCAAGTTGGTTGCCTCCTGCACCACTCAAAGATTGCGTGGTTGGCTCAAAGAATTGTGAAGGTACAATTCCTTCACGAATGCAGTTAAGATCTGCACCACTATCAACCAGAGCTATAAGATCTGGAATAACAATCTGTTTAGATATAACCAAGGTTACCTTGATGTACCATTTCTGAGATGTTACTTGTTGTAACAAATTCAGAAATTTATCCTTTTGGGATGTCTCAGCATTATGAATGCTTGATAAATCATGTTGAGGAATGTCCTCTTCCTCAAATCTGGAGAGAATGTAAGTAGTCTCTTTTTTAAGAAGTATAACTTCTTGTTTTAGAATTTGGATCTCCTTATTGAGATCAGAGAGTGATAACACTGTAGAAGTATTATCCTGCCTTCTTTTCATGACTTCAGACATACGATAAACGTTGTCTATCTTTGGCTTATCTTTCTTGTCATTCTGATTGGTACATAAGCCAAGAAGTTTGTACTTCAAATCTGAAGGAAGATCTTCAGATAATATTTTGGAGATTAACTCCTCACTAGAAGTGATGACATTTATAGATAAACCATTCATGTCAACAATGGCTTTCCAATAAGCTGTTTTATCATTCGTCTGACAAGTTTTACTTGTACAATGATAATCATCCTCAGAAGATGATGAATGATTTTCAACATCAGATCCTTCAGTATCACTATGGATCATAATCTTAAGAAGAGTCTTTTTAAGACCTTCATCTTCAATCTCATTAATCTTCTTCTTAGTATAACAGGAAGAAGCATAATGGCCAATTTGACCACATTTGTAACATTTAATGTTACTGGCATCCTTCTTAGAAGGTTTGGTCTTCTTTTTAGCAGAATCTCTTTCAGAGTCTCTAGTTTTAAAGAATTTCTTTTTCTTGGAAGAAATATGATTCTTCTTACTGGATTTATAATCATTTTTGACACGTTTTCCCTTATCAGTGGCATAAGGTTGGTCAAAAGCAAACTGATGGCAAAATTCGTCAAGTTCTTTCTTACCTGTAAGTCTATAAGACTTCAGTTGATGCCTTGGCTTCATGTCATTACATAGAGCTAAACCTTCTTTAATACATGCATCGATAAGAGTTCCATAAGTAAATTGGTCATAAGGAATAATTCCTCCATTTTTAACTTTGAGTTGATTACGAACTCTATCAGCAAATAAATTGGGTAGCCAATCAATAAACTTGGACTTCCAGTGAGTGCTACTAGCATCATTAAGATTCATTACTCTGCTTAAGAATGTATCTTTGTACCATCTAAAATGGGTTAAAGAGGGACACCTCAAGTTTTGTAGCAGAGTTCTAATTCTCTCACCATGGTCTATAAAAGCACCGATGAAATGATTGGTTATAGCCAAAATTAATGTATACACAGCATCTCCATTTTGTGTACCATTTTCTTGTTTTACTGCATTAAAAACTTCAGAATGGGACTCAGGTGTGAGATAGTTATCCCACCACCCCTTAAGAATGCCAGTAAAACCACAAGTTATAAACTGAGCAATAACTTTGTCAGAATTATTATTCTGACGACAAACAGTGGAATACATCAGCATACGATGCATGGTGGCAAATACCTGATTGTCAGATAAACCATCAATATTCCACTCATAAATGTTTCGACCATTATAATCGGTCTGCATGTAAGTATCATTCTCTTCGAATAATACATCAACAGGTGTTGGCCGCTTGTAATAATATCATTCCAACTGTTTAGAACGACTAGCAAGTTTATTAATAGAAGTGAATTGATCTTCTATGGCCAAAACTTGTTCTGGTATAACCAGATTATCCTCTGAGGTTTCCTCATCCTCAGTGTGATTAACATGATCTGGTATAACCAGATCGTCATCAGAGGTATCCTCAGCATTAAGAACTGAAGAATTCTCTAAAGTTAAGACTTGATTTGGTATAACCAAATTCTCATTAGGACTAACCTTATTATCAGTATTAATAACTGAAGAGGTGAAAACCGTATGAATTTCAGCGTTACTGAGCTTTTTAGTTAAAGCATCAATAACTTCAGCAGTCACCTTATCACTGATATTAAAATCAGAGATGTCAATATGTGGCTTGATAGTCACCTGCTTGGTTTGAATGGGAGTTTTAACTTCCTCAAACTCAATAAGAGATGGAAGAATATTCTTCATCTTTCGGATAAGTTCATTAACAACATCCTCAACCCTCGTAAGTTGTTGACCAGCAACTTGAAGGTGAATATTAGAGTAATTACTCTGTTTGATAAGCTTATTAAGCTCTCGCAGGACTGAATCTTCAGTCTCAATTGGCTTTATGAAAGTCGTTGATTCTAAAGTGGCTGTAGAAAGCCCAGATAACTTTAGAGGTTCTGTTGGAGGATAAAGAGATTTAATGGAAGCACCTGTCTGAGATTTCCATTGTTTGTAGTGTTCTTCTCTTCACTTCTCTTTGAAGATATAACTTCAAGAACCACGGAACAAAAGATATAATGTCTTGTCTGTCAAGTGTCTCATAATAACTTGACCTGAATTCCTGTTGTTCTCTATCAGAGAAAACTTTGAAGAACCAATTACGAAATTCAGTGTTTCGTTTGTTCTGGAACTCCTTATTAAGGATTCCTCTTAGTCTGCTGCCGGGTGTAAAATCCATGAACAACAGATTACATTTGAAAACTCATTTCAGAGTTGGTAGGAGAAAGCTTTTCTTTCTCATTGTAAATAGGATGAGGTATATTATTATGGGATATATTAATCCCTTGAACCTCGTTGATTCTATGAGAATCAGATCTAGAAACAGATCGTCTAGAAGTACTAGTGACATCAGAAAGTCTGATAGTCCTGGCAGGATTAAACATAATCTCAACATCACCATCAGCCGTTTGGATAACTTGATCAATATCTTTATTCATAATAGGCTGTGGTTGGATAGCATTGGGTATAACCCAACTATCAGGAAAGTTTACTTCTGTCCATTTGATTTGTCGATTGACAGTAATATGGGACGAAAGTAAATTAGTTTCCACTAAGACAGTTTTGCCTGGCTTAGTATGAACCTTAGCCTTGGGAGCTAAAGTGTTCAAAGCTTTAAAATGGATGCGGTATATAATCGCAACCGTTTCTGATCCAGGTAAGAATTCATATCCATGAGTCTTAATATTAAGACTGACAGCTTCAAGTATGTTTGGATCAGTAAGAGATAAACTCAAGTTTGGGTATACGTTAAAGTATACAGGTCCATTACATAGACTGGTCTCCATGATGCCCATAAGGGACTGAGTCCAATTAAGACATCTAGCATCACGCAAACAGGCTAGTAATGAAGCATTTAACCCTTGAAGAGTTAAAGGTCTAAAAGCAACCTGAATTAATCCAATATGGATATATCTGTATCGATCCATATAGGGTTCGATATCTTCAGAACTGAGCAACTGTATTGTTTGCTCACTCTGATCAACAGTGGAGGTTCTTTCTAACGTCTTAATGGCAATTAAAGACTTATAATCAAAGAACCCAATTTTATATATGTCCCTATTAGGAACATCAGGAATTGACCACTTATTAAGTGATTCAATATCAGACGGAAATTCCGTCAACCTAGCATTCTTAATCTTTCTACTCGTATTACGAGTCATGGCAGAGGTAGAAGCAGAAACTAGTTCTGACATAGGGTGTTCTTACGGATATTTTATCATGCTTTACAAGTAACATAGGGATAAAGAAATATGATTTTCCTTACTTCGCTACTAGTGATAAATATCGAGTACATAAAGCCAGTTTTTGAATGTTTGAACATAATCAATAAATGATGAGAGTAAAATCACTGAATTACAACAGCCAGTTTCAATTTGTTTATACATAAGAAATGTTTCATGAGAGCAAAGTCACCAGACAACGATTCACAGCCCTAACGGCATCTCGCCTCAGCGGGACTTACTACGCGACTACGGCGACCACCAACCCCCACATCCACATGCTCATGGATAAACAAATAAAACATTCTAAATCCGAAGATTAACATATTGTAAACAGAAACGCAACTCTCACATCCTCATGAATATCATGTTTATTGATTATAAAGAAACAAACCAAAACAATCCGAATCATGAGATCCGCAATTCATACTCAAGTATCAGTAGCAAGGAAGCAAGAACATATCATATTAACATATTCCTACTTATTAGTACTCCATGATAATATCCGCAAGAAGCAAACTAGCCAATCATGGCTCTGATACCACTTTTTTTTATCCGCAAGAAAAAAAAATAAGTATCTATTCAGTTTACAAAAGAGATATATCTCCACAAAAGATAAGTATAACTTTTACAAATGGTAAAATCTATTTTACCCAGAAAGAGTACAACTCTTTATAAGAAATATCTTATAATTCCTCGATACCTTTACCTTTAGTATCTTTGGAATTCATAACCATATCCCAAATATCTGTATAATCATTGGGATCTTGGGCCTCTGGTTCATGGGCATTTGGGTAAGATATATCTATACCCGGAGTACTCTTTGTAGTAGTTTGAGTATGAGTACTCTGAACAGACATAGTATCACTATTGTCAAAGACCTCAAAAAATTGTCTTTTCATATAATCAAGACATTTTTGCTGAATTTCAGCTTCAGTAGCCAGAGGGTATTTCCTCCTAATGGACTTAGCCAATTTGGCCATTGGATTCTCACTACGAATCTCTTCAGATAAGGTATTATCAAGGATATTAGAGTTTCTTTTAATAATCTCCTTGATCTATTGGCATTTTTCTTGGACAATAATACATGTCCACCAACGAGAGTGATAACGCTTTCTAAGCGTATGGAGATGAAGATCATCCCAAGCAGCTTCAAGAGGCCAATTCCAGATACATGGGATCTCGGTTTCTATAAAGATGTAGGCTATGCATAGCCCATCATGAAGCTCACTTTCATTCATCTTCTGAATGATCGGATGAGATTCCACCCAAGGATTATATAAATCCAAGATTGGTTTTGGTATTATTTCTAAGTCAGCACCATACCGACTCCACCAATTATAAAACCAATTGGGAAGGCCCTTATAAAGAGCTTCAGGACATAGTTTTATATATATATATATATAGGTTAATGGGCCAATGCTGACAGCGCTGGAAATTTTTCCAGCGCTGTCCGCATTTTGGGCGCCCTAAAATTATTTTTTTTTGAAAATTTTTTTTGCAGTAGTTAGATATACCTGTTGGGAAGCTCCCCACAAAATTTCAGCTCGATCCGACACCGTTTGAGCCTCCGTTCATCGATTTCAAAAACGTTGCGCAAAACTGTGGACAGATTTGCGCAACGTTTTTGAAATCGATGAACGGAGGCTCAAACGGTGTCGGATCGAGCTGAAATTTTGTGGGGAGCTTCCCAACATGTATATCTAACTACTGCAAAAAAAAATTTCAAAAAAAAATAATTTTAGGGCGCCCAAAATGCGGACAGCGCTGGAAAAATTTCCAGCGCTGTCAGCTCTTCTCCATTTTTCACATATATATATATATATATATATATATATATATATATATATATATATGCACTTATTTAGTAGAATGATCTAGAAGACAAAAACTTCTGTCAAAAGGGGGCACAACAGCTCATCTGATAGATATTTTTAAAGTGATCAAAATATGCATATTCATAAGTGTCAAACACAGGTGGACATGTGCATCATGACCGAGTGTATCGGCCTCAGCAATTTTTATTTTGGGGAAGTGACCCACATATCACAGGATAGAACCACAAAAATCTTTTGATTACTATCAGCTTAACCAACATGCAATTTTCAAACTATCAAATCATATGCGACTGAAAATTATGGGAGGCTTTTCAAAACTAGACATCTTTGGACACTGAAAAAAGAAAAGTAAAAAAACAATTAGCTTATTAGATGTCCCAAACTTTTATCATCAAAACTGATTTTGATAAGTCAATTCGGACAGCCTATCCAACAACAGTCATGGAGATCGATATAGACAATGAACCCAACTTTTTCATATTGCCTTCATTTTTCAGTGCATCCAGCATTAAAATAAGAATAAATATAAGTAAAATGGGTCAAAGCCATTTTAAACAATGCATGTTTATACTGAAAAAAAATATTTCACCTACACACTTTTAAACTTGCACACATGCCTACACAAGATATGTTCATATGGGACTGGCTGCATTAAATGCCAATGTGAGACCCCCAATGCTTATATGTAGGTATCCATGTTGGTTTGAAATGTGTAGGAAAGTATTTCTCATAATAAAAATGCACTGCTAACTTTTTTGACAAATGTTATGACATGGTCCTGAACCTGAAAACTCTGATTTCCCAATGTAACCCTTTTACTAGTCACTGTTATTACTTTGAAAACGTGATATTCCAAACAAATACAAGTAATAAGTGTCTGTGAACACTATTTTGAAATACCGCAAAATAACCCAACCAATTCAAGCATCCATATTGAAATCTTGATGAAATAAAAATGAACTCACTGATTGATAATGCGCACAAAAAGGTCAGCGTGAAACGTTACTTTATTTGCATTAATGGCTATATACAAGAAAGCCTTGGAAGATTATGAATTCCTCACCAAACTTCAATTAACCCCCTTACCACTAAAGAGATATGGCGTATGTGTTTGGTAAATCACAAAGCAGTCCAAATATAGATAATAAATGATCAGCAATGCTTCTTCATTTTGCCAAACGAGAAAAGAAAACTTTACTCAGTCTGAACAGGAGATGTCTCAAAAAATATGTGAACAACAGGGACACCTCCTAAATTCTAATCTGATGTCTCACTTGATAGAGAAACCAATGTGCTCAATCTTAAACTGAAACTAAGTGAAAATCAAAGTAGCAATAAGCAATAGAAAGTAGCAATAAGCAATAGATACTTCACAACAGATAGCATTGTTATTATGGAAAATGACGAGCAATACTCTAAATTATCGTTTATTCATCAGAACGCAAACTTCTCTCATCATTCATGTCAATATAGATGAAGATGAATATGATTTGTATTACTTGATTGGTTGTGGTACAAGAATTATCCCATATATATAGTACAAGAATCATGATTGGGCACAAGAGCCGAAGAGCCAACACCAAAACCCAAGAATCGCATGCACACTAAACTAGGGACCAACACGAGAACCAAATAGACACATCACTATTTTGTAGATAAACTAATTATCATCTTAACACCACCCTTAAACTTGAGGTGTAACTTTAAGTTTGGAGAGGAATTGCAATAACTTGAAAGAAAATCAAAGTAAGAGAGTATGGAAGCATTGGATGACCATGAAGTGAAAGACACAAGAGTTGGAGAGTGCAAGACGCGATGGCCGCGGTGTTGGAGAGGCCGCAAGTGCCGAAGAGGTGCTGCAAAGGACAGAGTCCGCCGGGAGGCCGATGAGGTGCAGCAAAGGACAGATGCCACGAGTGACTGAGGAGGTGTTACAGAGGACAAAAGACACAGGAAGGCCGAGGAGGCTGTACTCTGATGATTGAGGAGAAAACTGTGATGTGACTCCGGTTATTGGGGAGGATGTACTCCGGTGATTGAGGAAGAGGATGTGTTGCGACTCCAGTGATTGAGAAGGCTATGCTCCGATGATTGAGATGGCTTTGCTCCGATGATTGAGATGGCTATACTCCGATGATTGAAGTGATGAGAATGCGGCGATGTTGTAGATGATTGAGATGGCTATACTCCGATGATTGAAGTGATGAGAATGCGGTGATGTTGTAGAAGGGTGTCAATCCGATCTGATGAGTGAGGACTCTGATGTGATGTACTACAAAGAAGAGGAGTGGTTGTCCCTCCTCTCCAAGAGGTAGAAGTGAGAGTTGCAGCGGAAGACTTGGAGCACATGTCAGATGGCTCTTATACCATGTCAAGAATGAAGATGAAAATGGTTTGCATTTCTTGATTGATTGTGGTTACAAGAGTTATCCCCCGTATATAGTAAAAGAATCATGATTGGACACAAGAGCCAACGCCAAAACCCAAGAGTCACATACACATGAACCAAGGAGACGTCCATTAAACTAGGGACCAACACGAGAACCAAATAGACAAGTTACTATTCTCTAGATAAACGAATTATCATCTTTAACAATTCAGAAAAATTAACAACAGATTTCTGACTTCCAGTTTTCTGTTCCCTCCGATCAAATAAGCGACAATTGTGGTTATTAACTAATCCAATTTAAATAGAACCAGCCGTCAAAAAACAAAACTTTCTTCAAACTCAACAGCAATCAACTCCAAATAAATCACAAAACCCCATATTACCGGGAAAAAGTCACATTTTCGTGTCGATCTCATCCCGATGCGAGAAACATCGACATTAAACCACACAAAACAATAGATCCAACCGATTGATCGATGAATGACGAAAAGAGAGAGAACTATACCTGGCTGAACTTAGTCTGGAGCTCGTGGTTGACCTCGTCGAATGCGCGACGAAGGGTAGCGAACTCCTTGCGGCACTCCTCGGAGACGAGGAGCTTCGCCATGCCGTCCCAGTCGATCATCGACTTCGCCGCCTTCGCCGCCGCCTCCACCACCTTCTTCGATCCGCTCCCGCTCATCGTCCCGTTGTCTTCACTATCTCGATCGATGGATAGATGGAGTTATTCTTGCGATGATGAAGATGAATATAGTGATGAATTAGGGCTTTTTATCGATAGCAGGGTAGAAAGAGAATGAGACGGTACGATGCGTTCTTAGGGCGGTGAGGAGATGACCGAGGGTGTAATAGGAATTTTGTAATAGTGTGCTTGGGTGGCCCCTGAGCAGGCTGGGTGTTAGACCCGACGAGATGGGCAATGTTAGGGCTTGTTTCTTTGTTTGTATTGGGTTGGGATTTACTGTTGTGGTTAGTAAATCCATGTTGGAATCTTGAGGAGAGCGAAATAGAGTTTTATGTTTCTTTTGGATTAAAAGTGGTTGTAACTTGGGTGTGGAATTTATTTGTGGGTCTCACACTAAAGTAGTGTGTTTCTTTGTGTTAAAGTGAAATTGGGATAGTTGGATAAGGAAAGTATGAAGTTGGTTATAGTCTTTTGAGGTGAGATTACCTCCAACCTCATATGTTGTAGAAAAATATGAAACTAATCGATTAATTAAATAATTGTTCACTAACTATTAACTATTAACTAAATAATTATTATTTACGAATAATTAAATTCCACTAATTGAATTTAATATTAATATACCGACTTAAATAATAAAAACAGAATTAATTAATTGCATTTTACCTGTTAAATATTACCGTATGCAATGCATGCAACGCAAGCAACGGAAATAGTTAGACATTCATAAAAACCATAAACAGCGGTCATCAAATTGGAATACATACATGTAACATAGAACAAACTGAGATAACAAAATAATATTTTACAGATAACCAAAGTCGTTTTACAAAAAAACATCGCCAGCACAAAAACCATATTTCGTTATACAAATTATTTCAGTCATCCAGTATTCAAACTACTTATACAACATCATTAAAAACAAACAATTACAACTATGATCGATAACAATTTGAAAACGGATATGAAGCTTTCCATTTTCTCATTTTATCTCTCAAATTGCCCTACGCCCGTTTCCAACCGTCCCACTAACTCCAACAATCTTCTCTCAGACAGCAAGCTCGCAGAGCTTTCTACTATTGGCCCTCTTTCTTTCTCACCCATTAAATAACGGATAACAACTGTGGACCACTCACCGTGAGGTGGGCCCTTCCATTCGAAGAACTTGCATTTATTTCCGGAACTTGGGAAACTCCAAAAACGTCGTCCTGGGTTGCTCCTGGTCCCTGATGTCTTCCTAGGCACCCTATGACCACAGTGGCAAGTCCTGAAGTCCGCAACATCTAAAGCCAACTCATAATGAGGCGCGCCACGTGGGCGGGAGCGAATAGAATCCTCGATCCTGAACTCATGTGTACCTAGACAAACATACAAATAAACACAATTAGACTGAATAATAATTTAAAGAGATAAGATAATTAAATAGAGGGAAAATGGTGTAAGAAGCGTACCTACGAAAAGTTACAACACCCCCCGAATGATGACATCATCTGGCTTAAATCATAGGTAAAAGAGAAAAGGAAATACCGTAACATAGATAACGCATAAACCCAAACATAGCAAAGAAAATGAAAGAATCAATAAGGAAAAAATAAAATATTAAAAAATTATAGCCCCCGGGTAAACATGTATTTTAGCATTACATTAAGTATGTATTAGGCAGTTGCTCATTATGAATGAACCGTCACGCCAAATACCACTTTTTCTTCATAACCGAGGGACAAGTTGATCATTATATATTCATCATCATAGGGCTCATTATTGCAGAATGAAGTGCAATCTGATGCATCCTCCCTGATATATATTTTTGGCAGAATGAAGTGCAAAATGATGGTATATGTTTTGCCACAATCTTGTGCAAAATGAAGTGCAATTATGAAGTGCAAACCGGTGCATTCTCCCTGATATATGTTTTTGGCAGAATGAAGTGCAAAATGATTGTATATGTTTTGCCACAATCTTGTGCAAAATGAAGTGTAGAATGATGCATCCTCCCAGATTCATTGTAGATGGTTTTGGCAGAATGAAGTGCAAAATGAAGATATATGTTTTGCCACAATCTTGTGCACACTGAAGTGCATAATGAAGTGCAAACTGATGCATCCTTCCAGATATATGTTTTTGGCAGAATGAAGTGCAAAATGATGCATCCTACAAAATATATGTTTTTGGCAGAATGAAGTGCAAAATGATGGTATATGTATTGCCATAATCTTGTGCAATGAAGTGCAGAATGAAGTGCAATCTGATGCATCCTCCCAGATATGTGCGTGGCAGAATGAAGTGCAAAATGAAGATATATGTTTTGCCACAATCTTGTGCAAAATGAAGTGCAATCTGATGCATCCTCCAATATATATGTTTTTGGCGGAATGGCAATCACAGAATGGCAGATATATCATCCCTGATGCAAATTGTAACACAACAACTAGAGCAAAGTTCAAAGACACCAACTTTAGCAAAATATTCAGAACACCGAACAACGAAACTAACAAAATCCAATAGAAACTCAACAATTGAACATACACATTTTCAGAATACTGACAATCAAACCCCACATTTTCAGAATACTCAACATTTTACCAACCCAAAATAATTGAAAGTGAAACTGAAACTGAAACTATAAATGCAACAAAAAAATTCATTAGGATACACAAGGTCCCAAGAAAAACCAACTGAAACTGAAAATTCCAAACACAACCCAAACTGAAACTTCCATAGATACATCAGGTCCAAAACAAGCCCAAAAAATACAGCTTCATACATAACTCACCCACGACACAAAAAATGAAGATGATTCATCCAAACAGTCCCCAATCTGAAACTTCAACATACCCACGTGGTCCAATACAAATCCAAATAAAACAAATTGTAACCCTCAGGAAAACATGTATTTTACCATGAAAATCAGTAGGTAATTGGAACGTGATCATTATAAATGAACCTCCCAGCCAAATACCCCCTATTTCTTCATAACGTAGGGTCAAATTTCTCATTGTATGTTCTTCATCATATGTCTATAAGAACAAATCACCCACATAATAGGGATTGATTTTGGAACATTTGCAACTGTGGCATATTCAGTTTGGGGCATGTGTTGGTGTATCAGTTTAGCCCTTAGGAAAATCTGTAAATTATTATGAATTTAAGTTTGTAATAGGCAGTTGCTCAATATAATTGAACCTTCAAGCCAATTACCACATATATCTTAATAATCGATGGACAAATGAATCATTACTTGTGCATCATCATTGGGCTAAATACGCAAGTCCCACATACACAACAACCGACACTGATACATCAACAAAGACCCCTAACTGAATATGCCACAGAATGTAATGGCCTGTTACTTTCGGTGACTTTAGGCTGATACGCCAAAATGATTCTGCCACAGAATATGCCAAAAAATAATCCAATCTCAGTACAAAATGACCCAATAAAAAAATTCTGAAACTGATACACCAACACAACCCCCAAACTGAATATGCCATAGCAATATTATACATGTCAAAAATCCATGATCCATACACAAGGACCCAATACAAAAACACACAACTGAAACAGATACTGCAACCCAGCCTCCAAACTGCATAGTCCACAGATGCAAATGTTCCACAAACAATGTAATACCCCTAACTGTGAACTACTAGTATGTGTGTATAACATGTATTAGATGTGCCTGTGGAATGTAGACTGTTGTGTAGAAATATGTAGGTGTATTTGTTTACATGCTTATATATTCGTATATGCATGGATGTTAATATGGTTGTGTAGAGTTGATACATATACACATATATAAGTGTGAGTGTGTGGGTGTGTTTAGAGTATTTAAGTGAGTGTAGACTAACTAGGTGATGTGTATGTAAGGCGTGTGGTGAGGCATGGATGTGCATATATGAATGGGGTGTGAACTTGTGATGTGTGTGTATGTATGTAGTGTAGATGTGTCTATGTGTATAGTGTATGAGTATGCATGTGTAGGAGAGGATATGCGTATGAGGAGTGTGTGGATGTTTACATGTATGGATGTGTATGGCTAGTGTGTATATTTATGTAGGTGTATGGATGTATATCTATACATGTGTGTATGTTTCATTAGAGGTGTAGGTGCATGGTGTACTAGAATGTAGAATATATGTGCATGTTGTGTGTATTAGTGTGTATATGTATGCAAGTGTGTATGTATGTGTGTAAGGTCTAGTGTGAATGGGGGTAGGGTAGTGGCATGTGATGTAATTATATACCCAAGTTGGAGGGCTAAGTTGGAGGGGCTTGTTGTGTGCATAGAAACTTAAGTAATACGGGTTTAAGGAGAGTGTGTGTGCAAAGTAAATTCCACACTTTTCTACATCCTTCTCTCCTCTTCCTTTCTTTTCATTTATTTATCATTTTTCTTCCCCTTTCCCTTGATTTTTCATTGCTTTGGCCGAAATTCACCATGGAAAAAAATAGAGAGAAGAAAAGAAAATGGAAAGAAAAAGAAAAGAAAGAAGAAGGAGAAGAAGATGGCTTGAACGGAGGAGGGGTTTTGAAGCAAGTTGCCATCTTTTTTATGCTTGAAGCTAGGAGGAGAACAGAGGAAGCTTTCATTGAGGTAGGATTCACATCTCCACCTTGTATTTCATTTGCATGCAAATTCTCTTGTGAATTAACTTATCTTTTATGTTCATGAAGCTGTTCTAAAAATTCAAGCAGTTTAAGCCTCAGTTAAAATGTGTATATCTCCTAACCAAGATCAAAATAGAATTTGAAAAAAAAAATATTCAGGTAGTTCATGAAATTCTACCCCAAAATCATATAAAATTTGATATATGTTCAATTCAATAATTAGGAGTAAATATTTCATCTTTACAGCTTGTCTGAATTTCATTCAGCCTGAACATAGTTCAGTAAAACTTAGCTCAGTCTCTGCACACACCATGGAATTTCGTATTCTTGGTCTCGTTGTAAAGTTAACAAGTTTTTCTACAACTTCATCTCACTGCATGTTTTTCGAAATTCTGACTGTAACATGCCCTAAATTAGCAAATTTTACAGCCCTTGGAATCTGTCTTAAAAACAGATTTGACAGGATTTAATAAACAATTCACCATATATCACCTGGTCCATATTTCGGCATGAAATTTTATATATGAATCCAGCACTACTAGATCTAGAGCTTTCATTTAGGAATTTTTGTCAAATTCTCAACGACAACTGATGATATAGGGCCAATTGTTGTGACTGTTTGCAAATTCCAGCAAGCTGAAATGTTAAGAGATGCTATAACTATGACTTGATGCTAACTTTTCATCTATTATGCATGTGCATTGTTGTTACTTGAAGTAGGAGTTCATTGTGATATTTACTGTTGGATTTTTTTTATGTTATAATGGCCATGTTAATGACTCCGTCATGTGTTCGATGAAATGTCTCAATGAAAGAAATTCATGGAAATGGGAGATGTGGCCGTGTGTATGTTCGTAGAATGAGTTATAATATGGATGCATGATGTCGGGTGACATGTATGGCATGGCCTCAGCTATGATGTGCTGATGAATTGTTGTGACTGGGATGAAGGGCATGACACTTCAGTGCGTGACCCATTTTGATATGAGAATTTGTGAAGCCATGCATACATAACTCCCACATTGTTGATATAATGTTAAAATAAATTCGTTAATTGACTCAGTCCTCTTAAAGGAGGATGACGCAGGGTTTGGGGGAACCAAAGTAGTAGGTGGACATGTGGTTTGCACGCCTGACGTAGCCCATGAGGCGAAGAGTGGCGGATATAAGGAGGATTGTGGAAAGGGCTCCTTTGTTAACAGCATTGCACGCTTGGCTCTGTCCATAGCATGTCTGGGGAGTTCCAGTCCCACCCCAACTGGGGAGGGAGGTCCAGTCTCAAAAGGGTCCTACCCACTACCTAGGTTCCAAAACGCTAACTAACGATTTAGTTGATAACCCTCATTATTTTGTAGCATTAGTAAATGTTGTTTACTTGTATAATTCCTTTTTGGTGGCACCTTGTGTATTTCCTTCTTGGCCCATGCCATGACTCTTTTACTTTATATATGTGATTCGTAGTACTAACTCTCTTTTGCAGCAACACACCAGTGTAGCAGGTACGTTTTCCTAATATCGCCTTAATATTATGTAGCTATGTCTTCCCTTGCATGCTATGGTACTGTACGTCATATTCCATGCATAGTAGCTCATGCATGTAAATGATATACTACGTGGAGTTGGGATATCCTACTGGGACACGCGTTGACGTGCCCCCATTGAATTTACAGGTGTTGGTTCTTGGAGTTGGTAGCAGGGGGAGTAGTGGAGTCCAATGGTAGAGTTGAGAGTGGGGGGTGGAGAGAGGAGAGCAGATAGAGAGTTGTTGTACTTGGGGTTTACTTGTGGGGTAGAACTGAGTTGGTGTATTAGTTATTGCAGTATGTATATGTGGAAGATGTACTTTTGGTGTTGTGCTCTGGTTGGTGTTGTTCTTATTCTGTGTTGTTCATTAGTTATATGTTCTCTATGTTTGGTTGCGGGAATACTACAGGTACTACCCCAGCAATGCGCAGTAGACCTGCTGAATCAATGGTATTATTTTTCTTTCCTTCCTTTGTAACACTCGATGTCTTGGGATTACCTGGTACTTCCCGGGTATCCTATGGAACGGGGCGTTACATTTGGTGGCCCATGCAGGTCACCGCACTACGGCTGTGTAAGGGTAGTGCGTGTAGTATTCAGGGGGTAGTTGAGTTTTAAGGTGGGTAGAATGTTATGGCACATAGTACCATATACGCTAGGGCAGATATATCTGCTTTTTAGATATTGTATGTATGCCGCTTAAGTGTGAGTAGGATATACTAGGATGTGGATATACTTGTGTATATGTGGTGTATCCATGGGTGTATGTAGTCTTTGTTTGTATGGATCATGTGTGTGAATATTTGTGTATATGATTAGTTGGATGAAGTAGTATATATGATAGTACATGAATGCATATTTGGATGCATTATCTAATATGGATTATATGTGTATATAGATATTTGTATGGACAGTGGAGCTATGAGTATGTGCTGCCAATGTATATGTAGGAGTTAGTGTGTTGTACTAATGTAACGACTGCTTTTTTTTATGTATCTGGATTTATTATAATATAATATTTGTTTTGGTGGATTTTCTCCTCATGTGTGGTTTTCATCTCCGTAGCTTTCATTTTCGATCGATTCGTCGTATTTTCTCGTTTCTTCCTTAGGATTGTCGATTTCGAAGTATGTCATTCGTGACGGGCTTCATAACGGTCGTATCTAACTATTAGATCAAGCCTAGGAGTCTTAGGAATCGATCCCGGGGCCCCGCGCTCCGTATCGGAACTTTTGGTGCTCATTAGCCGGTATAAGAAGGGGTACCGACCGACTAGATGACGATCCAGTCGGTCAGCAATGCTTCTTTAACCGACTAACACATCATCTAAATTTTAGTATCAGTACTTTTCGACCGACTTAAACTAGTCGGTTAAGTTTTGTACTCAGACCGACTAATTCTTGGTTCTACTGTACAGTCGAGTTACTGTTTACTCTTAGTCCGTCTAAGAACGTTCATCGACCGACTAGTTGATAAACTAGTCGGTCAGTACTTGTTCATGGACTGACTAACTCTAAATCATATTTTCGTTCAGGAGTTACTGTTTGCACTTAGTCGGTCTGCGTTGGTCGACCGACCGACTAGTTGCCAAACTAGTCGGTCAGTGGTTGTTCTTTGACCGACTAACCAGTGTTAAAACCCTAATCTCTGGGCAGCCGCCAGCCCAACCTATTTAAACCCAACCCAAACGTTTTCTTCTCCCTCAACACGATCCAAAACCCTAAAATCTTCCCCCTTGAGCCCCCATCTTCCTCCAAGCTTCATCCCTTCATTCCAAGCCCTAAATCCATCATCCAATCCATCCATTCACTCTATCTACCTCTCAAATTCCCCAAAACCTCACCAAAAATCTCATCAAACCCCAAAATCCCCCAAAACCCTAATTTCCTCAAACTTCTCCATTGGCTTCCAGATCTGGTCCTAGGGTTCCCCGGAGTATTTCTTCCGCCTCCTCTCGGTAAGAAATCGATCTACCGTTGTTTTCTTATCCTATTGTAATTTTTATGAAACCCTAATAAAATACTTGTGTTTTGATGATTGTTCCCCATAACAGCGATTCCCCGTAGGCTAGCATTCGTGGAAACGAACTTTCGTAACCGTCATCCCCGGTGATAGGCAAGTGAAACTTGCATCTCTTGAGTTGGGCCATGTCTTAGGCCATTTCCCTTGTTTTAGCGTAAAAGAGACTAAATGGTGAAAGGATAGCCGTTTAGACGCCCTTGACCTAGCTTGACAACGAAGCTTGGTCCGTCACCCTCATCATGCTCATATGTCACGTTTAAATTCCATTAATGGTACGCAATTATCTGTTCATGGCATTGCATAGTGATTATTTATCGTGATTGCGTAGCACACGCTACAATCCCATGTTTCCTGGCTCGTGTTCCAGAAGCGAGCCCTGTAGTTGCTAACCCCAACGCTCGGAAGTCAACACACACTTATTTCCTGGCTCGTGACCAGAAGCGAGCATAATGAGTTGGAAACCCCAACGCTCGACACATGTGGGTGGGGTAAGAGATAAGCGGACTGAGCCCGAGTGGCTTGATCCGCCACTCCGGCCAGCAGGTGAAATCTCTAGTGTTTAAGTGATTGATAGTGATAGAGATAAACGAGCTGGCCAGTAAGTGGACTCTCTATGCACTAAGTGTTAAGTGTTAAGTGATAAGTGATAAGTGATAAGTGATTAGTGAATTGGTAGCTTTTGCTACATCGTGTATGCTTGTCACTCTTTTAAACTGTTGCATCATATTCAACTGTAATGCCATTGTTTAACAATTAAATGCTAGGCTGTTAGTCACTTTCAGTTTCCTTGCCCAAGTCTTTTTAGACTTGCTGACATGTGCCCCTTTCTCTTTTGGGTGACGCATGTTAGACCTTGAGCCTGAGTTGCTCGCTGAGGGTGAGGTGTTTGCGGACGCCGAGCTTGCGCCCGTGTTGGACGGGGAGTACGTGGACACTGGGGACCAGTCCTAGTGTCTCCGTGTGTTTTACTTTTGTTAGACAGTTGTTTTGTTATCGGTGCGTGGCACCCATACTTTTTATGTCGTTGCTTTTGTTTGGCCTTGTTCTGGGCCCTTAGACTCTTTCTTTTAGCCTGGTGGCTTGTCTGTGATGTTGAATATTTTGTGGACAAACTTTGGGATTGGTATTTCATATCCGTCTTATATTATTATTGTTGTTGTTTCGATTGCAATTACAGGGACCTGCTTATACTAAATTGACGTGTATCTGGTTTGGGGCTTCATCGCTCCACTCCCGTGCGGACCTTTTCACGTCTCGCCTCCATTTTAGGGAAGCGGGTCGTGACAGGTTTTAGTGGTGGCCCATGCAGGTCACTCTGTAACTGCAATTATCGGGATAAAAATAATAATGCAAGATTGTCCAACAAATAAGTTCGACATCTGAGCCCTAAGCTATGAGTCTAATTGTTTCGTTTTCTGCGTCATTAGATGGCAGGAAGGCGAATCACCCGTGGTGGTGGTAGTGGTGCGCCCCCTCATGACGAGGAGCCTGAGCGGGAGCCCACTAATGGGGAGATGATGAGGATGATGTTGCAGATGATGCAGGTTCAGCAGGGTGTGCTCCTGCAGGTGCAGAATGCTCCAGTGACTCGAGCTGCTCGGGTGGTGGAAGCCCCTCGCCCTGAGCCCGGGGCGAAGCAGTTCAGAGAGCTGGGTCCTGCGTATTTTGATGGAACCGAAGGTCCATTAGCTGCTGATGAATGGATGAGGAATATTGAGGACAATCTGAAGATGTCCAAGGTCAACGAAGTAAGTTGGGTTGACTTGGCGAAGCGCCAGCTGAAGGATAATGCTCGGAATTGGTGGGATGCTGAGGAGAGGATGTTGGTAGAGCCGATCGTCTGGGCTACCTTCAAGGCCAGATTTGATGGTGAGTTCTTCCCGAAGGCTGCCAGGGAAGAGATGCTGCAGCGTTTTATCGATCTGAAGCAGGGGAACTCGTCGGTGGACATGTACCACCAGGAGTTCATGAGGCTAAGTCGGTTTGCACCAAAGATGGTGCAGGACGCTGAGGACAGAGCTCAGAGGTTTCTGCAGGGGCTTGCTTCAGAGCTCCAGAGCTTTGTGACCTCTTCTGACCGGGAATCTTATCAGAAGGTTTTGATCGCTGCCAAGAGGCAGGAGCTGCTTGTGAACCAGAGGAAGGGGTCTATTGTTGGTGCTGTGAGGAGGCCCGTGGAACAGGCGAGAGCTGTGGTTAGACCTGGATTCAGGCCGAACCCGCCTGTTCAGTTTAAGAGGCCAGAGGGCCTGTTCGTAGGACTTGCAATTTCTGTGGCAAGGAGGGCCATATCAAGGAATCATGTAGGAAGTTCTTGGGGCAATGTATTATCTGTGGAGATCCTGCCCATGCTATCCGGGAGTGCCCGAGGTTGAGGCAACCTTGGAGGACACCTATTGCTGCCCCGCCGTTGCAGCAGAGAGCCCCGGTGCCCGCTGGTCGTGGGGCGCCCCTCGTTCCGCAGAAGCAGGCTTTTCAGCAGGCCGCTCCGCCGAGGAGGCAGGCATTTCTGATGACTGAGGAGGAGGTTTTGGCCATGGATGAGGTCATTGCAGGTAACTTTCGATCTAGATTGTTCCTTCATTAATTAAATTGATTGTTAAATTATGTGAATGCTTGTGTATGGTGTTGCTAGAGTAAGATTTGATCGATTAGACTGTTTGTTAGGTGTGGTTTTGGTTTGCACGTTCCCTGCCCGAGTCCTCTTTGACTCAGGTGCGTCAATGTGCATTTTGGCCCAGAGCTTCGTGGAGAAGCATTCCTTGTCGACGTCCCCTCTCTCCAAGAGTTGGAATATCGTCACAGGGAATGGAGTAGTCACGGTGCATCGTGGATGCAGTCCTTGCTCTGTGGTGGTTTGTGGACATGAGCTTTATGCTGATTTTATTGTCCACAACATCACCAACTACGATGCGGTCTTTGGGATGGATTGGCTTGCGAGCTTTTATGCTACGATCGACTGCAGGAGGAAGAAGGTGGTGTTCGAGATTCCCAGACATCCAATGTTTGAGTTCAGTCGTGGTAGCAGCTTGCTTGGTCCTGTCAGATTTCGGGCCAGGCTAGTGGAGGCTGTGGCTATGCAGATGGAGCTGGGGTGGCCGGCTGTGGTGCGAGATTTTGGCGACGTCTTCCCCGAGGAGATGTCTGGTTTGCCGCCTGATCGAGCTTTGGAATTTTCTATCGATCTCATTCCAGGTGCGCAGCCGATTTCGAAGGCGTCGTATCGTATGGCACCTGCAGAGTTGGAAGAGTTGCGGAAGCAATTGGATGAGCTGTTGCTGAAGGGTTATATTAATCCTAGTGTGTCTCCGTGGGGAGCACCGGTGTTGCTGGTTAAGAAGAAGGATGGTTCGCGTCGCATGTGCGTGGACTATCGGGGATTGAATGCGGTGACCATTAAGAATAAATACTCGTTGCCTCGCATCGATGATATTTTTGATCAGCTTGGAGGTTCGAGGGTGTTTTCTAAATTGGATTTGAGGAGTGGTTACCATCAGTTGAAGGTGAAGAAGGATGATGTTCCGAAGACAGCGTTCAGGACAAAGTATGGACATTATGAGTTTGTGGGTATGCCTTTCGGCGTAACTAACGCGCCCGCAGTTTTCATGAATCTGATGAACCTGATTTTCTACGACTTTTTGGATAAGTTCGTCGTTATCTTTATTGACGACATTCTGATCTATTCGAAGTCGGAGGAAGAGCATGCCTCGCACTTGAGGACGGTATTGGAAATCTTGAGGAAGCATCGTTTGTATGCTAAGTTTTCGAAGTGCGAGTTTTGGCTGGATCGAGTTGCTTTTCTTGGGCATGTGGTGACTGGAGATGGTATTTCTGTGGATCCCGAGAAGATTAGGGCCATCAGGGAGTGGCCTGTTCCGTTGTCTGCGTCTGAGATTCGGAGTTTCCTTGGACTTGCTGGTTACTATCGGCGGTTCATTAAGGACTTTTCTCGTATTGCTGAGCCGATGACCAGGTTGACGCGGAAGGATGTTGCTTTTGTTTGGTCAGGTGATTGTGAGAATGCTTTTGGTAATCTGAAGGAGAGGTTGACGACTGCCCCTATTCTTGTTGTGCCTGATCGCAGCGGTGGATTTGAGATCTTTTGCGATGCTTCTGGCAAGGGTCTTGGTTGTGTGTTGCATCAGCACGGGCATGTTGTGGCGTATGCGTCACGTCAGCTTAAGGTTCATGAGAAGAATTACCCGACGCATGATTTGGAGTTGGCTGCCGTTGTGTTTGCTCTTAAGATTTGGAGGCACTTCCTGCTGAGTGAGAAAGTGAAGATTTTCACCGATCACAAAAGCTTGAAGTATATTTTCACTCAGAAGGAGCTCAACATGCGACAGCGTCGATGGTTGGAGCTTATGGCAGATTATGAGATTGATTTGCAGTTTCACCCTGACAAGGTGAATGTGGTTCCGGATGCTTTGAGTAGGCTTCTAGCGGTGATGATTTTGACCTCGCAGTGGAGATTGCAGCAGGATTTTTGTGAGTCTGGCGTGGAGATTGTTCTTCCTGGGGCGGCTTCGTCGTTGATGTACATGCAGGTACAGTCGACGATCGTGGATCGGATTAAGGCTGGCCAGGCTGAGGATCCGAAGCTGGCGAGGATTCGGGAGCAGGTGGAAGCCGGTCTGCGGACTGACTTTTTGATTCATGAGGATGGCTCGCTGAGGTTTGGAGCCAGGTTGTGTGTGCCAGCTGGGGATATCAGAGAGGAGCTGATGGTAGAGGCACACAGTTCGCCGTATTCTGTGCATCCTGGTGGCACCAAGATGTACCAGGATCTTCGTCTGAATTATTGGTGGCATGGTATGAAGAGGAGTGTGGCTCGGAGTGTAGCCAAGTGTTTGGTTTGCCAGCAAGTGAAGGCGGAGCATCAGCGTTCGGCCGGGTTGCTACAACCGCTTCCGATTCCGGAGTGGAAATGGCAACACATCACTATGGATTTCGTGACTGGACTACCTCGGAGTCCGAAGCAGAATGACGCGATTTGGGTGATCGTAGATCGATTGACCAAATCTGCGCACTTTATTCCGTTCCGAGTGGGGCAGTCCACTGAGGCGCTAGCGAGGAGATATATGGAGGTAAAATTCTTTTACTCTCCGTTTTTATTTCCTTTCCTAGTTTGGATAGTGATGTAACGTGAATCGTGCAGGAGGTCGTGCGACTTCATGGAGTCCCCGTGAGTATCGTGTCTGACAGAGACACGAGGTTCACATCTCAGTTCTGGCAGAGTTTGCAGAAGGGCTTGGGTACGCGTCTGAGTTTCAGCACGGCGTACCATCCGCAGACGGATGGCCAGTCCGAGAGGACGATTCAGATTTTGGAAGACATGCTGAGGGCGTGCATGTTGGATTTCAAGGGTTCGTGGGAGGACCATCTACATCTGGTGGAGTTTTCCTACAACAACAGCTTCTAGGCGAGTATTGGCATGGCGCCTTTCGCCGCTCTTTATGGGAGGAAATGTCGATCGCCATTGAGTTGGGATGACGTTGGTGATCGGGAGTTGTTGGGACCTGAGATGATCGTGGAGGCCGTGGATATCGTCAGGAATATTCGGGAGAGGTTGAGGATTGCTCAGGACCGTTTTAAGCATTGGGCAGATGCTAAACGTCGTCCTTTGGAGTTTCAGCCAGGCGACCATGCGTTCTTGAAGATTTCCCCGAATCGTGGTGTGATTCGTTTTGGGAAGCGTGGGAAGTTGAGCCCGCGATACATTGGACCGTTTGACATTTTGGAGAGGGTTGGCGAGGTAGCGTATCGCTTGGCCTTGCCGCCATCTTTGGAAGGAGTTCACAATGTTTTCCATGTGTCGCAGCTTCGTCGATACATTAGCGATCCGTCTCATACGGTGGATTTTTCGGAGATTACCGTTCGCCCCGATATGACGTATGACCAGCATCCAGTGCAGATTCTGGACAGGCGTCAGAAATCGCTTCGGAACAAGATTGTCAATCTTGTGAGGGTGATGTGGCGACACGGCTCACCTGGAGAGTCTACTTGGGAGAATGAGGATGAGATGCGAGAGCGTTTCCCACTTTTGTTTCCGGACTCGTGAGTTTTTGGAAATTCTGAGGACAGAATTTTTCTTAAGTTGGGGAGGATGTAACGACTGCTTTTTTTTATGTATCTGGATTTATTATAATATAATATTTGTTTTGGTGGATTTTCTCCTCATGTGTGGTTTTCATCTCCGTAGCTTTCATTTTCGATCGATTCGTCGTATTTTCTCGTTTCTTCCTTAGGATTGTCGATTTCGAAGTATGTCATTCGTGACGGGCTTCATAACGGTCGTATCTAACTATTAGATCAAGCCTAGGAGTCTTAGGAATCGATCCCGGGGCCCCGCGCTCCGTATCGGAACTTTTGGTGCTCATTAGCCGGTATAAGAAGGGGTACCGACCGACTAGATGACGATCCAGTCAGTCAGCAATGCTTCTTTAACCGACTAACACATCATCTAAATTTTAGTATCAGTACTGTTCATTCTTAGTCGGTCTAAGTTCATCTTTCGACCGACTAGTTGTTAAACTAGTCGGTTAAGTTTTGTACTCAGACCGACTAATTCTTGGTTCTACTGTACAGTCGAGTTACTGTTTACTCTTAGTCCGTCTAAGAACGTTCATCGACCGACTAGTTGATAAACTAGTCGGTCAGTACTTGTTCATGGACCGACTAACTCTAAATCCTATTTTCGTTCAGGAGTTACTGTTTGCACTTAGTCGGTCTGCGTTGGTCGACCGACCGACTAGTTGCCAAACTAGTCGGTCAGTGGTTGTTCTTTGACCGACTAACCAGTGTTAAAACCCTAATCTCTGGGCAGCCGCCAGCCCAACCTATTTAAACCCAACCCAAACGTTTTCTTCTCCCTCAACACGATCCAAAACCCTAAAATCTTCCCCCTTGAGCCCCCATCTTCCTCCAAGCTTCATCCCTTCATTCCAAGCCCTAAATCCATCATCCAATCCATCCATTCACTCTATCTACCTCTCAAATTCCCCAAAACCTCACCAAAAATCTCATCAAACCCCAAAATCCCCCAAAACCCTAATTTCCTCAAACTTCTCCATTGGCTTCCAGATCTGGTCCTAGGGTTCCCCGGAGTATTTCTTCCGCCTCCTCTCGGTAAGAAATCGATCTACCGTTGTTTTCTTATCCTATTGTAATTTTTATGAAACCCTAATAAAATACTTGTGTTTTGATGATTGTTCCCCATAACAGCGATTCCCCGTAGGCTAGCATTCGCGGAAACGAACTTTCGTAACCGTCATCCCCGGTGATAGGCAAGTGAAACTTGCATCTCTTGAGTTGGGCCATGTCTTAGGCCATTTCCCTTGTTTTAGCGTAAAAGAGACTAAATGGTGAAAGGATAGCTGTTTAGACGCCCTTGACCTAGCTTGACAACGAAGCTTGGTTCGTCACCCTCATCATGCTCATATGTCACGTTTAAATTCCATTAATGGTACGCAATTATCTGTTCATGGCATTGCATAGTGATTATTTATCGTGATTGCGTAGCACACGCTACAATCCCATGTTTCCTGGCTCGTGTTCCAGAAGCGAGCCCTGTAGTTGCTAACCCCAACGCTCGGAAGTCAACACACACTTATTTCCTGGCTCGTGACCAGAAGCGAGCATAATGAGTTGGAAACCCCAACGCTCGACACATGTGGGTGGGGTAAGAGATAAGCGGACTGAGCCCGAGTGGCTTGATCCGCCACTCCGGCCAGCAGGTGAAATCTCTAGTGTTTAAGTGATTGATAGTGATAGAGATAAACGAGCTGGCCAGTAAGTGGACTCTCTATGCACTAAGTGTTAAGTGTTAAGTGATAAGTGATAAGTGATAAGTGATTAGTGAATTGGTAGCTTTTGCTACATCGTGTATGCTTGTCACTCTTTTAAACTGTTGCATCATATTCAACTGTAATGCCATTGTTTAACAATTAAATGCTAGGCTGTTAGTCACTTTCAGTTTCCTTGCCCAAGTCTTTTTAGACTTGCTGACATGTGCCCCTTTCTCTTTTGGGTGACGCATGTTAGACCTTGAGCCTGAGTTGCTCGCTGAGGGTGAGGTGTTTGCGGACGCCGAGCTTGCGCCCGTGTTGGACGGGGAGTACGTGGACACTGGGGACCAGTCCTAGTGTCTCCGTGTGTTTTACTTTTGTTAGACAGTTGTTTTGTTATCGGTGCGTGGCACCCATACTTTTTATGTCGTTGCTTTTGTTTGGCCTTGTTCTGGGCCCTTAGACTCTTTCTTTTAGCCTGGTGGCTTTTCTGTGATGTTGAATATTTTGTGGACAAACTTTGGGATTGGTATTTCATATCCGTCTTATATTATTATTGTTGTTGTTTCGATTGCAATTACAGGGACCTGCTTATACTAAATTGACGCTTATCGGGTTTGGGGCTTCATCGCTCCACTCCCGTGCGGACCTTTTCACGTCTCGCCTCCATTTTAGGGAAGCGGGTCGTGACAACTAATTTGATGTATGGTTGTGATTTGTATTATTGTGTAGAGATGTGTGTGTATCCAAGTATGTATGTTTTCGTGTATATATATACGTATCTGGATGAGAGGTGATCTATGAGTGTAGATACTACTAGTGTATGTATGTATTAGTGTGTGTAAATGAATGTGTGTCTATTATGAATGTATGGGTGAATAGTATGAGTTGAATTATGGGTACGTATATGTGTGCCTAGTTGTCCTTGCTATGGGTATCCCTTATGTGCATATATATATGTGTGTTTGTACATGTGACGTGTGCACATATTGGCGTATCAGTGTATTTATATGGAGATTATACATACCTTTGGATATGAATCCATGCACATATGAGTATATGTATAACTATTTGTGTATATATTGGTATGCATCTTTGTATGGATAGTCGTGCTTCTATATATGTATTTGCATGTTTGTATGAATAAGTACTTATATAGATAGTTGCACATATATATGTACGAGTGCTAATCTGGATAGTGTGTGAGTATGTGCATACTTGGATGTATATCTGGTGGTAGACTTATATGTACCCTGAATGTATATATGTGTAGTTATCCTTGTATGTTGGAAGTAGCCAGTTATATGTGTATATATGTGTTATGTATGTGCGGGTGCATATTGTCTATATATCTATTTGTGTGCACTATGTGCTCTTAGGTGTGCATATGGCGTGTACTAGCATGTGTAAACATGTGAGAATATAGATGTGCCATATTTGTGGTGACCATATGTATATTGTTGGGTCTATATACATATATGGGTGGTAGGTATATGTGAACTTTGCATGGCCATACATTTATGTATTTGAAAGTGTGTGGTTGTCAATGTATCTACATATATGTGTGTGTATACCTTTAGGTGTAACAGATGAATGTGTGTGGGTATATCATATGTGGGTAGGACTTACGTAGAGTACCAACTAATATGTGCATGTCCCTCGTATACGAGAATAAATGTTTATGGTTATACACATATCCTACTACATATGTGAGCATATGTGATTTACATGTGGAGATGTGCAATGTACGTATCTTGAGGGGGTGTGTGGCTTGGTGGTTGGAGATCACACATGTGTATCCGTACTATTAATCAATGATATTGTATTAGTGTCTACTTGGGTGAACATAGAGATATACAGTGGGTGTGGGATGAATGTATGGTTGTGTCTATGAGGTGATATATACATGGTGCTCTATGCATCTTGATGTGTATAATTGTGTATATCAAAATTTGTACGTATAAGTAATGTAAGGGATTGCTATTGTAGTGATGAGGTGTTGTATTGTATGATTGTGACATATAGCTATATATGTATGTATGTCTCTTTGTGTAGTAGTACGTGGCATGGGATGTATTGCCCCTTGGCCTTGGCTTGGAGTATGGTGTATGTATCCATGGTATATGGTGACCCTTCGTGCCTAGTCCTACCCAACCTCCGGGATTAACCTAAGACTTATCTGACCTCCAGCTAGACCCATTATCTAGAAAGTTTGAGGACATACTTTATTTCTAAGGTGGGTAGATTGCAATACCCCTGAGTGTGAACTACTAGTATGTGTGTATAACATGTATTGGATGTGCCTGTGGAGTGTAGAGTGTGGTGTAGAAATATGTAGGCATATTTGTTTACATGCTTATATATTCGTATATGCATGGATGTTAATATAGTTGTGTGTAAAGTTAATACATATACGCATATATAAGTGTGAGTGTGTGGGTGCGTTTAATGTATTTGGGTGAGTGTAGACTAACTAGGTGATGTGTATGTAAGGGGTGTGGTGAGGCATGGATGTGCATGTATGAATGGGTTGTGAACTTGTGATGTGTGTGTGTAGTGTAGATGTGTGTCTATGTGTATAGTGTATGAGTATGCATGTGTAGGAGGGGATATGCAAATGAGGAGAGTGTGGATGTTTACATGTATGGACGTGTATGGCTAGTGTGTATATTTATGTAGGTGTATGGATGTATACCTATACAAGTGTGTATGTTTCCTTAGAGGTGTAGGTGCATGGTGTACTAGAATGTAGAATATATGTACATGTTGTGTGTATTAGTTTGTATATGTATGCAAGTGTGTATGTATGTGTGTAAGGTCTAGTGTGAATGGGGGTAGGGTAGTGGCATGTGATGTAATTATATACCCAAGTTGGAGGGCAAAGTTGGAGGGGCTGGTTGTGTGCATAGAAACTTAAGTAATACGGGTTTAAGGAGAGTGTGTGTGCAAAGTAAATTCCACACTTTTCTACATCCTTCTCTCCTCTTCCTTTCTTTTCATTTATTTATCATTTTTCTTCCCCTTTCCCTTGATTTTTCATTGCTTTGGCCGAAATTCACCATAGAAAAAAAGAGAGAGAAGAAAAGAAAATGGAAAGAAAAAGAAAAGAAAGAAGAAGGAGAAGAAGGGGGCTTGAAAGGAGGAGGGGCTTTGAAGCAAGTTGACATCTTATTTATGCTTGAAGTTAGGAGGAGAAGAGATGAAGCTTTCATTGAGGTAGGATTCCCATCTCCACCTTGTTTTTCATTTGCATGCATGTTCGCTTGTGAATTAACTTATCTTTTATGTTCATGAAGCTGTTCCGAATATTCAAGCAGTTTAAGCCCATGTTAAAATGTGTATATATCCTAAACAAGATCAAAATAGAATTTGGAAAAAAAATATTCATGTAGTTCACGAAATTCTACCCCAAAATCATATAAAATTTGACATAGGTTCAATTCAATAATTAGGAGTAAATATTTCATCTTTACAACTTGTCTAAATTTCATTCAGACTGGACACAGTTCAGTAAAACTTAGCTCAGTCTCTGCACACACCATGGAATTTCGTATTCTTGATCTCGTTGTAAATTTAACAAGTTTTTCTAAAACTTCATCACAGTGCATGTTTTTCGAAACTCTGAATGTAACATGCCCCCAAAATTAGCAATTTTTACAGCCCTCAGAATCTATCTGAAAAATAGATTTGACAGGATTTACTAAACAATTCACCATAAATCACCTGGTCCATATTTCGGCATGAAATTTTATATATGAATCCAACACTACTAGATCTAGAGCTTTCATTTAGGAATTTTTGTCAACTTCTCAACACAACTGATGATATAGGGCTAATTGTTGTGACTGTCTGTAATTTCCAGCAAGCTGAAATGTTAAGAGATGCTATAACTATGACTTATGCTAAATTTTCATCTATTATGCATGTGCATTGTTGTTACTTGAAGTAGGAGTTCATTGTGATATTTGCTCTTGGATTTTTTCATGTTATAATGGCCATGTTAATGACTCCGTCATGTGTTCGATGAAATGCCTCAATGAAAGAAATACATGGAAATAGGAGATGTGGCCTTGTGTATGTTCATAGAATGAGTTATGATATGGATGCATGATGTCGGGTGACATGTATGGCATGGCTTCAGCTATGATGTGTTGATGAACTGTTGTGACTGGGATGAAGGGAATGACACTTCAGTGCATGACCCATTTTGATATGAGAATTTGTGAAGCCATGCATACATGACTCCCACATTGTTGATATAATGTTAAAATAAATTCGTTAATTGACTCAATCCTCTTAAAGGAGGGTGACGCGGGGTTTGTGGGAACCAAAGTAGTAGATGGACATGAGGGATGGACCGGTTGTGGTTTGCACTCCTGACGTAGCACATGAGGCGAAGAGTGGCGGATATAAGGAGGATTGTGGAAAGGGCTCCTTTGTTAACAGCATTGCACGCTTGGCTCTGTCCATAGCATGTCTGTGGGAGTTCCAGTCCCACCCCAATTGGGGGAGGGAGGTCTAGTCCCAAAAGGGTCCTACCCACTACCTAGGTTCCAACACGCTAACCAACGATTTAGTTGATAACCCTCATTATTTTGTAGCATTAGTAAATGTTGTTTACTTGTGTAATTCCTTTTTGGTGGCACCTTGTGTATTTCCTTCTTGGCCCATACCGTGACTCTTTTACTTTATATATGTGATTCGTAGTACTAACTCTCTTTTGCAGCAACACACCAGTGTAGCAGGTACGTTTTCCTACTATCGCCTTAATATTATATAGCTACGTCTTCCCTTGCATGCTATGGTATTGTACGTCATATTCCATGCATAGTAGCTCATGCATGTAAATGATATACTACGTGGAGTTGGGATATCCTACTGGGACACGCGTTGATGTGCCCCGTTGACTTTACAGGTGTTGATTCTTGGAGTCGGTAGCAGGGGGAGCAGTGGAATCCAATGGCAGAGTTGAGAGTGTGGGGTGGAGAGAGAAGAGTAGATAAAGAGTTTTTGTACTTGGGGTTTACTTGTGGGGGGTAGAACTGAGATGGTGTATTAGTTATTACAGTATGTATATGTGGATGATGCACTTTTGGTGTTATGCTGTGGTTGGCGTTGTTCTTATTCTGTGTTGTTCATTAGTTATTTGTTCTCTGTGTTTGGTTATGGGAATACTACAGGTACTACCTCAGCAGTGCGTAGTAGATCTGCTGAATCGATGGTATTATTTTTCTTTCCTTCCTTCGTAACACTCGCTGCCTTAGGATTACCTGGGACGGATTCGTACTTCTCGGGTATCCTGTGGAGCGGGGCGTTACATTTGGTGGCCCATGCAGGTCACCGCACTGTGGCTGTGTAAGGGTAGTGCGTGTAGTATTCAGGGGTAGTTGAATCTTAAGGTGGGTATAATCTTATGGCCCATAGTACCATATACGCTAGGGCAGATATATCTGCTTGATAGATACTGTATGTATGCCGCTTAAGTGTGAGTAGGATATAGTAGGATGTGGATATACTTGTGTATATGTGGTGTATCCATGGGTGTATGTAGTCTTTGTTTGTATGGATCCTGTGTGTGAATATTTGTGTATATGATTAGTTGGATGAAGTAGTATATATGATAGTACATGAATGCCTATTTGGATGCATTGTCTAATATGTATTATACGTGTATATAGCTATTTGTATGGACAGTGGAGCTATGAGTATGTGCTGCCAATGTATATGTAGGAATTAGTGTGTTGTACTAATTTGATGTATGGTTGTGATTTGTATTATTGTGTATAGATGTGTGTGTATCCAAGTATGTATATTTTCGTGTATGTATATATGTATTTGGATGAGAGGTGATCTATGAGTGTAAATACTACTAGTGTATGTATGTATTAGTGTGTGTAAATGATTGTATGTCTATTATGAATGTGTAGGTGAATAGTATGAGTTGAATTATGGGTGCGTATATGTGTGCCTAGTTGTACTTGCTATGAGTATCCCATATGTGCATGTGTGTGTATGTGTGTGTGTGTGTGTGTGTGTGTGTGTGTACATGTGACGTGTGCACATATTGGTGTATCAGTGTATTTATATGGAGATTATACATACCTTTGGATATGAATCCATGCACATATGAGTATATGTATAACTATTTGTGTGCGTATTGGTATGCATCTTTGTATGGATAGTCGTGCTTCTATATATGTATTTACATGTCTGTATGAAAAAATTAAACTGAAAATTCACTAGATTCACTATAATTTAAATGATACAATTTCTTTGGGTCCAAAACACCTAATACTAAAACTGATTAGAATAGCAAATACATGGCAAAACATGGGCTACATGATATAAATCTACAACAAAATGAGCCCAAAATATCATCTAGTTCTTACCCATATCATTACAACATATAGTTAGACCTAACCAAAAACATGTTACCAAACCCTTATCGTTTCACCTAACCCACCTCAAACCCTACCCATACCTACCATAACACCCAACCCCATCCCAACCTAACCCCATCACCCATCCCCCCACACCAAAATACCACTTGCACCTCCCAGCCTATCCTCCTGCCTATGTCAAATCATTTATCATACAAGTCCTTATCCTTCCCATCAACTATCTCTTGAATCAAAATCTTCCTAGCCGATGGAGGCAATGCCAAAAAGCTTTATGCCTCCATCTCATCCTGGTGGAGGGCCTTAAACACCGTGAACAAGATCCCGGGGGGTAAACTAGTAAACAAGCTAGGCAAGCGGTGCTGTCCAATGCGAGTGTGCGGACCGTATAGCATCCACGACCTCTTTCACATTTTCTGCTATATCCCGCATGACGGCGGGATCTTCCCGCAGGGCCCGTCTACACTGTTTCTTTCTCCCCAGCGCGGGTGGGGTAGCGTGGCTTGTCCCCCCTAATGAACAGGACCTGTCGACGCTTGGGTGGGGATGTCCTCTGGGACATAGTGGGGTGGCGAATCAATATGTATCGGTTCAGGAGTTACAGGCTCTCCTTTGCCTCCAGAATATTGGCCACCAATGTTTTCGTACACAGTCTTTGAATAATCCCCCTAGTAGCATCATCCCCAATGATGAGCACAAGATCGTCATACCATGGAAGTGGTCGGTTCACATAAGCCCGCTTCCGATGGGTTGCCTAAATGATTAGCATATCAAATATGATAGAGGTTATGCATAGCTATAGTTAATGTATTAGCACATAGCCTATATATAAGATAGAAATAATTACCGCCGCCCACGGAGCATACGTTTCCGGATCCAGATCAATGATCTTCCTCTCAGAATCCCATCCCGAACCTCTAATATCCATGCACTCGTGTACGTCTTTGAGACGTGTCCTCAACGCTTTCAAATGATTTCTCACACTTGTGAAAGAAGTCTCATGGATGTTATTGATTTCGGTTACAGCGGCATTGAAGGAGGTATTTTTAAATGTCTTATTAGATTTAAGCCCCTGCCGTGCAAATTCTGCTAGGTATGGAATGAGGGTTTCATCGTGCTCGGGCTTCCACAGTTTGTTCTGTTGTGAAGAACATGATTGATGTGTAAACTTTTTCATTGGACTTGAAACAGACCCTTCAGTATCTTCTCTACGCCGGCTCAACTTCCTAGAGGAGTCACTGTCAGGTGTTCGGTCATTGCCACTTGGTGGCATTGGCATAGCGACGGCACAATGGGAAGAGGGGCTTCTGAAAGAGGGTTGTTCTCCCCCTTGGAGCATATGGACTGACGATGGCATTGACATTGACATTGGCATTTGCATTTGCATTGGCATGCTGAAATTTGCATTGACATTGGCATTTCCAGTAGGCGATGGCTTTGACATTGGCATTTGCATTAGCATGCTGAAATTTCCATACTGTGGATATCCATGCCATTCCCACCTGCTTGGACGCCATGCATGGGATAGGGCATAGTTGGCATCCTCTTAGGCAATGGTCGGTTGATAAGGGGATCCACCCTTCTTTAAGCTTCTCCCCATTGGGTCCCATATACATTTTCATAACTTGGATGCATGGGATCACTCCCGTCCCGGTATGGATCACCCCTGACCTGAATTTGATTATCCTTCCATCCCTACAACATCAATAAGATGTTATTGAAAATGCAATATTTTGGCTATAAACATCCAACCATCATATAATCTGATACTATACTACAAGGGGTCTAAAATTTCATAATTGTAAATCAAATACTTGATAAGCAAAAGCATGAAAAAATTTGCATACTCAACATGGCAAACATAATGCAATACTCAAGTTACAAGGATAACATGTTCAGCCTTACTAGGCAACTTATACGACGCCCCCTCATAGCCCATGCTTTAATGTGTTCCCGTTATTATTTTTGTTACAGAAGTCCACCCATATATCCCAAGCTATCTGCTCCCTGTGCATTGTCCATTGATCTCGTTGTTCGGTTTGTTCAAGAATGGTCACCTGTTGGGATAGATCCATAACATCGTCATCATGCTCATCGATACCCTCTACAGCCTCCTCAACCCCATCTCCACCTTCAGTTAGTTGGGGGTCATGCGGATCTTCTATTTGGCTGTAATTATGCAAAACAGTGCAAGCTAGTACGGTATCGACCTGACTTTTGAATGGGTAGTGAAGCTTGGCTGTCATTATTTTAAACTTATTCTTTAGGATACTAAATATCGACTCAATCTTTGATCGTAAGGTAGAATGTCGTAGGTTGAATAGCTTTCGTCGGTTTCGAGGAAACTGCTCAGTATGGTCCTTCAAATGGTATCTAATGCCAATGTATGGACATATGAACCCTGGCATTGTAGTATATCCAGCATCGCAAAGGTAATATTTACATACATTCAAACAAATAAACCCAGTTTATGATCCAACGATCTCTGAGAGACGTATTTCTTATTTAAATATAAATTTATGCATATTACCTTCATACGCTCTCAGCCCCATTGGGGGGGTTTAGACAATGCATCTTTCAGGACCGTAAAATCATTTGCGGATCCTCCCACCCGGCCATTACGTATGTGAATCTTTTATTTGGAGTAAAAACTGCTAGCACATTTTGCATAACCCCTTTACGACCTCTAAAGCGGGGTACGAGCCTGTCTGGCAGTGTTCTAAAAATCGGCTTGGGCGGCCGCCTAGGCGCGCCAGTAAACGCTCCGAGTATGGCCTAGGCGGTCAATCTGGGCGTTTTTGGGATTAATCGGCCGCCTAAGCGTTCTGGGCGGTTCCTGGGCGGTTTGGGTAAATGGCTTAATTGCACAAGAGTATCTTTTAAATTTTATTTTGTTGCACACAAATACTCTAAAGTAGGTAAACTGGATTTGATTTAGTATGTATTAAATATTTGATGTATTTTAAATAATATATATATATTTATATATAAACATAAATATATTATATAAAAATAAATAAAATAATTAAAAAATGCAAATCCGCCTAGGCCGATTAATCCCCGATTAATCCTCGATTAATGCTCTGGGCGCTAGGCGCTAGCAATCCGAACGCCTAGCGCCTAGCGTTTTTTACAACCTTGCTGTCTGGTAGCATGGATCTATGTGCGTCCCATCAATGAGACTAATGCAGTCCTACAACGTAATCAATGAGCCCAATTTTCAATCACCATGACGATACTTATTATACTGACACATATACAGATAATCACACATACCTTAAAAATGGGAACCAATTTGGATTATTGACTATCTCTGGTGGCGTCTCATTATTAGCTTGCTTCATGAAAATATCCCGAAGTACACACACTCTCGATATAACTTTGTTAAAATACAGGCTCATTGTCCCCCCTCACCTAATAAAATCCACTTCATGACTCTATTCTTTAACTTGTGCCCTACAATATGCAGGAACATGGCTAACTGCTCCTCAATGGATACATGAATAGTGTCCTTGAGAAGATCACACTGATGCATTAGTGATGCAAGATTCATGAAAGCATGTCTTCGCATCCGTAAGTAGTCCAAACAGCTACTTCTAGACCCAAACAAACTCTCCGCATGTGGGATGTTCTATGCAGATCCCGCATAGCTGAGGGCTCTCTGGGTATAGGGTCGGCCCTAGTATAATTTTCAAGTTGTAAAGCTAAGACGACAAACGTATTGTCACCGCTGCAGCGGTACATAACTTATAACCCGAATGGTCTCCTTGTGTATCCATGTTCCCCTTATATGAATCAAACAATAATTAACACGTAAGAGATGACTGACATATGATATTACCATATAGGATGGGATGGAAAAAGTATACATGTCTCTTCCCATTATCCTATATAACTTATGTCAGTCTCAGAACATAAACCCCACATATATCCCCTATAAATTAAATACATACCATAAAAAATATGAAAAACACATTTCATATAAAATTGTGCATATCCATAACAGTAGCCCTCAGAATTAATGGTAATCATAGTCACACATGCGGTTGCTTTGCCGTTGCTCCTGCCTTTTCACCCCATAAATACCCCGACATTAAATCAATTTAAAATACACACGTCGTAATAAATTCCCAATCAACAGTTTGACGTAATTATACATTTTGTATACTGAAAAATAAATTATAAATTCTAATATTTTGAAAATTTAACATTAAATAGACTTGATTTAAAACATATAAAATCATGAACTTTCAGTTGAAATTGTGATCCAACAATGTAAAAATCAAATTGGGGCTTAAATGGAACCAACTTGCAAACCATCTAGCGTGTACGTACGTAATCAAATCCATTCCAACATTCCTCATTTTTTTCATCATTGGGCTTTTTTTAAGAATGCACAATTCTTTACATTCATCATACAAATAATTCATGCACCCATCGATACCAACATTACGTAATAATATCGAAATATGAAACCCTAGCCGCATGCACACTAGCACAGCAAGGGTAGCATGGCAATAACACTTTGCAGCAAAGATCAACGCATAGAGGAACCCATGGCAGCATCAGATCAAAGCAAAATTTATAAGAGAGCTGAAGAAATTATACCTCGTCGATAATATCGCAGAAAAATTAGAGTAAAGCTCACCGATCCTAACGATCTCACCCGCTTCTCGTCCCTCCTAGTCAATCGAGGCACACACGAGGATGCTCCGACTCCGGTGACACAGCTGGGCCCAAATCGGAGTTAGGGTTTTGCTCTGAGCTTCGCCGGCTATGAGATCCGACCAAGCTAGGCACACCCGCGTCAGATCCGACCAAGAAATCAAAGGCGGCAACCGAATCCAACTGAAAACCCGTCGGAGCTAGGGTTTTTTCCCGCACCAACTGAAACCCGCGCAAACAAATGAGAGAGGAGGGGTGATCTAAACAGGTGGGGCCCAAATAGAGGGATTCTTGGCGAAATCCCGGTGAAATCCGCAGATTTCAGAGGTTAGATTTGGGGCGGCCACGTCGGAGAGAGTGTCGCCAGAGGGGAGCAAAGCAGCGCAGCAAGAATCAACGAAAGAAACACACGAGAGGAAAGGGGGGCAAGATAGTGAGTGAATAATAACCGAAGTGACGGGCTACAGTACATTTAAAGCACTTTCCCAACCCAAAGCAAACGAAAGAAATAGGCCCTTAGTTCCGTAAAAGATCACGCCTATTCATCGTGAGTTGCACTCGCACAAGCCAAATTGATGCGCCAACAAACCACTTTAACATACCGAAACGTATTTAAAATTCATTTGTTTACCTTACACACAACATCATATAACAACATTACGCTGCTCATTTTCATCTTCCTCACCCAAGTCTCCTCCTCCTCCTCATCCCGCCATTCCCGCCTCTTCCTCCTTCATCTGTTCCGCATCTTCCTCATTCCCACTCTTCGTTCATCTCCTCCCCCCCCCTTTTATCGTCAACGTTGTCGCTACCCCCTTGTTATGTGAGGCATACCTGCTGTCACACCCCGTTCTCCAAAATACTCGAAAAAAACGAAACTTTTCAAGGCATTCGTTGATAACGGGAAAAGACAAGGCCGCTGCAGTATTTAGACCCAAGGTTTGACCCCTTGACTCTAAATACTAACCAACGTAAATTGTGATATGAAGAAAATTTCCACAGGCCACTGCAAATGTTAGAATAGTACAGACAACAGAAAATTGAATATGCTCCAACACAGATGAATCCACAGATAGAACGCGGAGTTACAAAATATTTTCATACATTTAAGTTTGGAAGATACAGAGTACATACGATGAATGTACAAGAGGTGATAAAACTGGTAAGATCCACAACCCACAAAACTGTGTCCACCCACCAAATACAACTCACTCCATATTCTACCCTTGAGAAGTCAACTCCACTAAAATTACCCTTAGAGGGCTCCACCTCTAACTCGAAGCTCTGGATAGTTGTAACGACCCGCTTTCAGGGGGTATTATTTGTTTGATTACATTTGCAGGTCAGTAGATCACCAGTGAAAACAATATAGCCATGATGCAGAGATGTACAAAAATACTCAAATAGTGTCCATCTTATTACAATCCATATTATACAACAATGATATATGAAAGAAAAGAAGTATAGCTGGAAAATACACAACTCAAACCCTAAAATCCTAGCCTCTGGAACTGTATGTAAGTCACAACAATTTTAGAAATAGAAGTAAAAGCAGTACAAAAGCAAGAACTGTCTATGAAAAGTAACTATAGGATGTCATGCAAGTGCAAGAATTAGGGTAAAAGTTACTATGCATGCAAGTGCGGTAAGTAAAACATGAGAGCAACAATTATGACATGGCATATATGACATGGTAACAAAGCAAGTAAGGTAGCAGCAATAGTAAGATAAGCAGGTATATGGAGTAAAAACAATAAGACAAATATGCAGCAATGTAGTTTTGCAAGTAGTAACTAAACTACGCGACTCAAGTTGGAGAGTATGATATGCAACCATTGAGTTCATCTCTTGCCTGGGTGCGCTCTACCCAGACGGAACTGACACACAGTTAGTAGTAGGTTTTGCCAACGCAGGCAGCATGTAAGGTTTTGCCGACATAGGCAGCATGTAGGGGTTTGTCGATACAGGCATCTATGTTTACCGACGTAGGCAGCAGGTAGATGAACTCCAGTCACTCCCACACTCTCTCAAACTATGAGTTACCCCAAACCCCAGTGATGTGTCATGTGAATCAAGTACATGTTTATTACGAGATGTTTCACAAGATTTTCCATAAAATTTACCGCAAGATATTCCACAGAATGTACCACAAGATATTCCATCAGATATTCCACACATGATATTTCATACGATAATTCATTAGCATTTACCGATTCGTAGATGGCATGCAGCAGTGTGACTATTAAAACGTGAGCAATCGTGCAACAAGTGTATAAAAGTCCATGCATAGTTTTTAAGTGGAAAGCATCAAAACATGGTGGATAAGAGTGAACAGGAGTTATCATGGTGAATATGAGTTTACATGCGATGAGATGTTGAATAAACTCATTTGAAGGCATTTATAATCAATGGTTACAAACTGATGATAATTGGAATTCTGACATTGATCCATGAATACACGGCCAGTCAGGTTTGGCCAAGCAGATCACTATCTCCGCAAGCAGGGTGATCCAAACTTTGGTGCAAATGATCCTAGACACCGGGTGATACCGATATTAAGAATAGCAATTATCAAATCTGCTCCATTGATTATATTAACAAAACACTATGGTTGTTCCCTTAATGGTTAAACCAGGACCACTGGTTGACTTTCTTATTGAAAACTAGAAAGCAAAGCAAAGCAGATGCTAAGAATAAAGATAAGTCCAACAACTATGATGCTAATTCCATGCTTCGAGCATGTGGTATTTCTATTAGTACACAATTTACCCAAGTAGATGGTTGCGTGCTACAACTACCAAAGTTGAAAGTTGACAATGTCGTATGCTCAAGTTAATAGTCGTTTTGAGACTATAAGTTCAGTTTCTATTTAATTAGGTCTTTAGTCGTTTTTTCAAGTCGATATCCGTTCTGACGCTATTTATAAAATCCTAAGTTCATACTATTACACTTGCTTAACTTCTAAAACTAGAATTAGAGTGACTTACGAGTTTAAGGATCATCGAAGTAGGCCAAGGCTAGAGCTAGGGGTGCTCGTGCTCAAGAAACGGTACCTGCAAACATAAGAAGTCACTATTTAAGAGTTTTACTATTTCTGTCTATTTATCGAACTCGGTTGTATTTTTATTATAGCTTAAAACTCGTCAAAATACGTACTCATAAGTTTTACATAGGCTAGAAATGAGTAAAATAATTTTACATAGGAAGAAAATATTTTTCGGAAGCTCATCGGTATTTTTAATAATTTTTGAAAGCTTATAATCGATTAAAACTAATTTTCTAAATTACAAAATATGTATCTTGAAAGTTCAATGATTTATTCAGAGTGAACGACACATCAAAAATCTTCAAATAAGCTGTCAAAACGAGCGTCTCGTTTAGTATTACACTACATAATTTTCTTGTGCATCAGTGTACGTGAAATTCTCGTGATATGAATTTTAAAGCGAAATTAGTTTATTGAGTTTTGACTTTGAAAAATCATTGTGGGAGATGTACTTGCCTTTTGGCGATGAAACCGGTGCCAATGGATCAGTTTCGTCGTTTCGGATTTTCTGGGCATTACCGTGTAATGTTCTGAGAGGGGTAGAATTTATTATGAATAAAATCTAATTTACTCTCTATTATATAATATATACTTCGTATATACGTTTATATATACTTTATATATACATATACCAACTTATTATTTATCCTCGTCCTCTTCTCTTTTGCATGCAGCATGCGGGGTGGGCTCTCGACTTCGGCAACACGGCGGGTCTGGTGGCCTGTGGCAGCGATGGCGGCGGGACAGCGTGTGCGACGTTGACGGTGGAGGAGGAGCGGTGCAGCGTCAACTGGAAACACGCCGACGGTGGCTGCAGGGTGGTGAAACACTGAGAGAAGGTAGGGCAGAGTGAAATGGAGGAGGGGCTCGATGGCGCTACTCGCGGGGACGAGTCGTTGGCGACTCATGGTGGCAGCGGGCAGCGGGCAGCGAGAGAGGGCTGGGGACGCTTGGATGAGCCTTAGGGCCTCGTCATCACTGACGGGGGAGGCGCGGGAGACGTCGGTGAGCTGCTGAAGCTTCGGGGGCTTCAGTCGGGGGTCGGCGGATCCGGAGGGGCTCGGAGGGCTACTTCGGCGGACGGCATAAGGCTTGGGGCGTGAAGGGGGTTGAGGCATTGGGAGGTCTAGCGAGGGGCTCTCGGAGGAGAAAGGAGAGAGGGGGGTCGAGACAACAGGCTCACTGGCAGCGAGCGTGGGGTTCAGTCAGCGCTTGGGGGGGTGGGAGGGAGGGGGTGTTCGGTCGAGTGTGGCTCGCCAGAGGAATGGAAGAGAAGCTCAGGGAAGGGGGTTTGTTTGTTGTGAAATGAGTGAGGGGGAAGTGACGTTATGTGCGTGAGTACATGCATGGGTCGCGTGGAGTTGGTGTGGGCTCTCGTCGGAGGTGGTGGAGGGTGATGCTGGTGGGGGTCGCCGACGAGAGGGGAACGAGAGGGGTTAGGGTGCAGCCCAAACAAAGAGAGGGGGTGGGTTCGTTTTATTGTGGAGAGTTAGAGGAAGGAGGGTTTTAAATAATTAATTAGATGCATGAACGGTATTAAATAGGGTATTAATGGGCTTGACTAAGGTTAGCAAGAATTAAAACGTTTTTTGCAAAATTTAAAACAGGAATTGTGTTTTGGGTTGGGGTGGCAGCCGACTGATTGGGTTTTAGGGTAATTTATTTAAGTTTAAAACATGATTAGCAAAGGTAAAAAGTAATTAGTTAAAATAGTTAAAAGTACGACATTACGACTTTGCCCCTGGAACTAAAAGTGTCCGAAAAATTACAAAAACAGTACCACCGGTCCGTATCGTCACGGGGATCATGAAAATGAAGTCCATTTTTAGATTTAAGCTACGAAAAAATAGAAAAAAATCTTACTTATTTTCGAAATCATTTGAAATTGTCTTTGTTACGGAAAAACGTGCACAACGAAAACAGGCCGTTACATTCTACCCTCCTTATAAAAATTCCGTCCTCGAAATTTAGAAGACCGATCATTGCCTAAGCAATTAAACGATCAACGGAAGGCTTGATGAATGATAACTATCTAGTAAAATAAGTTGTTAATAACATGAAATATAATGTGATATCAAAGCATCAAGAAAACAAGAGATGTTATATATGAATACATACTATTGACATCAACATAACTTCCGTAATTAGTCCCGAGACCAGTATCATCACAATAGGTCCCTGACTTCTCAAGTAGCCAAAATTAATGAGATAATGGCATCACATGAAAATGAGGGATATTATGGTGACAACATCTGTTCGAACTTGGAACTTGAGGTGATAAGCCAGTAGCAAGCTATTTAAACCACTTCAAAAGGAAGATCATAAAGTTCAAAGCTTATACTCGTGCTAATGGTGACTAACAGAGCCTAGCCAAGGGTGTGATTTATAATATAGCATACAAAGTGGGGTATCGACTAATCATATGCATTCGTGCTGTTACACCTAACCAGTCAAGCACTAATGCCATCAATTCCCATAACACCCAACAACAAGCAACATCCAGGACAACACCAACAAACCAATACAAGGCCAACTTTCAAGGACCATACTTATCGCTATTACTCCTTCCAGCAATTCACATAACAGGCAACAACAAGCCAACACCAAAACCATCTTCCAAATCCAAGCACAAGGCCTACATCCAACTTCAACACTTAAGGCCAACATCATGCCAATACTCATCCCTAACTATACCCCTTGCCAATAGCATTGGTTGACATCAACAGTTATTATCATTAACCCTACGCAAGTCAATGACCAAGAACTCACGGTCCAACAAACACGAAGGAGTTGTCCCAAGAATAAACCGAAGCGTGACACCTTTAGGGGCAAGACCCAGAACAAGGAGCTCGAAAGAAACCCAAGAATCGTAACTTCCCAAGATCTCAACCACACGGTGACAGCGAGGGCGGCGATGAGGGTAGTCGCTAAGCCCAACAATCCCCAAAATCCTGAAGCATATCATCGGTGGGCCATCGGTGGCTGTCGATCCATGTCGTGCGATGGCTGCGACTGCTCGACGTAGCGGGTGTCACCGGAATAGGGTGGGGTGTCAGAGCTCCGGGCAAGACGAGATGGTTTGGGCTCGCAGGGGGAGAGACAGGGTGAAGGGGTGGGTGTCGACACGGCGCAGGGGAACCCACGAGATGGGTTTGGTAAGGGAAGAGATGAGGGGAATAAATGGGACGCCGAATTCTTCGATAGGGTAGGGTAGGGTAGGTATAAGGATCGCCTTACCCTTGCAATACTAACAACACACACTAGAGGGGGGTGAATAGTGTAATGGCAATAAAATTGTTCAATTAAAATTAAACTTGAAAATGCGGAATTATAAATGCAAGAGGAAATAATTGACACAATCAATCCAAATGCAAACACAAGGAATTACCCTGGTTCCCCAAACTTGGGTACATGTGAGGGACGACAAGTTATATTTTGAAGACAGAAGAGCATGCATCGAAGAGTACTACACTCCCAAAGAGTCCACTGGACATGCCGAGATTCAGGGAAGTACCCTCTACGACCCTCACTCTTACATTTATGAACCCACTGACACATCTCTTGATCTCAGGTTTGGACCGGAGCAAAGTGGTAGTCCCATTGATGCCCACACGGAGTTGTGCAGTGTCTATTCCGATGCACCGTCCTCACCAAGAAGTGAATCTGAGCCTGCATGCGAGAGCCCACTCCTAGAGCAGGAACTAAACCCAGATGTTGCAGAAGAAGCCAAGCTTTCACAAGGAGAGGAAGTAAAGGGTGCAGCGCCCCTTGAGGTAGAGCTTAAACAATTACCACCAAATTTAAGGTACGCTTTCTTGGGTAATAAATTGACCTATCCGGTTATTGTTAATGCCCACCTCAACCATGATCTACTTGAAAGACTCTTAAATGTCCTTATGAGTCACAAGGATGTACTTGGCTACAACATCTCTGATCTTAAGGGAATAAGCCCTAGGCTTTGCACACATAGAATCCACTTGGAAAACACTGAAGCTACCTCCATAGAGCCTCAAAGGCGGTTGAACCCTAACATGAAGGAGGTGGTTAAGAAAGAGATTCTTAAATTACTTGAAGCCGACATTATCTAACATATCTCTGACAGCAGGTGGGTTAGCCCTGTTCATGGCGTCCCTAAAAAGGGGGATGACCGTCATAAAAAACGAAAAGGGAGAACCCATTTCTACGCGCACTGTCACGGGATGGCGGATGTGTATTGATTATAGGAAATTAAATAAAGCCACCCGGAAAGACCATTACCCATTGCCCTTCATTGATCAAATGCTAGAGCGCCTTGGTAAACATAAATACTTTTGTTATTTGGATGGGTATTCGGGATTCTTTCAGATCTCTTTGCATGAAGACGACCAAGAAAAGACTACTTTCACATGTCCTTACGGCACATATGCCTACCGTAGGATGCCCTTCAGCCTTTGTAATGCTCCCGCCACCTTTCAAAGGTGCATGACGTCCATCTTTTCTGATTATATTGAAAATATTATGGAAGTCTTCATGGATGACTTTTCTATCAATGGAAGTGAGTTTGATTCTTATTTGGCTAATCTTACTAAAGTTCTTAAAAGATGCCAGCAAAATAATCTCACTCTTAATTGGGAGAAATGTCATTTTATGGTCACCGAGGGGATAGTTCTTGGGCACCTTGTCTCTTCCAGAGGGATTGAGGTTGATAAGGATAAAATTGAGGTAATCGAAAAACTCCATCCTCCTATTAATGTTAAGGGCATTAGAGGCTTTCTTGGTCATGCAGGGTTTTCCCGTCGCTTTATCAAGGATTTTGCCTTAATTGCCCGACCTCTTACCGCCTTACTTGCTAAAGATGCTCCATTTGTCTTTTCAGGAGAGTGCGTGCAAGCATTTAATACGTTGAAGGAAGCGCTCATTTCCGCTCCCATTATACAACCGCCAGACTGGAGCCTTCCCTTCGAGCTCATGTGTGATGCAAGTGACCAAGCAATTGGAGCAGTGACAGGACAGAGGAAGGACAAAAAGCTTCATGCAATATTCTATGCAAGCAAAACATTGGACGAGGCACAAAAAAACTGCACCACAACCAAAAAAGAGCTCTTGGCGGTTGTCTATTCCATCGAGAAGTTTCGGTCCTACCTCCTTGGATCCAAAGTTATTATCCACACCGACCATGCGGCATTGAAGTATCTTCTAAGCAAAAAAGAGGCAAAGCCAAGATTGATAAGATGGATACTTTTGTTGCAAGAATTTGACTTGGAGCTTAGAGACAAGAAGGGAATGGACAACGTTGTGGCAGACCACTTGTCTAGGCTTGTTCGTGACAAGGAGGATGAAAACTTACCAATCGATGCCACCTTTGTCTACGAGAGGCTATTCGCCATAAGACCCGGAGAGGCGCCTTGGTATGCGGATTTTGTTAATTATTTGACTTGTGGGATAAAACCATGAGGGATGCCCACGCAACAAAAAACGAGATTTATGCACGAAGTCTGAAACTATTTCTGGGAGATCCGTATCTCTTCAAGATATGCAAGGACGGTGTTATACGGAGGTGTGTTTCCAAGGAGGAGGCCACGTCAATCATTTTGCATTGTCATTGTATGCCTTGCGGAGGACATCATGACGCCTCTAAAACCACCGCTAAGATATTACAGTGCGGGTTCTTTTGGCCAACCATGTTCAAGGACACGCCTGACTTCGTCAAGAGTTGTGATAGATGCCAACGGACCGAAAATATATCCAAACGAAATGAGATGCCAATGAAGCCCATTCTAGAAATTGAGCTATTTGATTGTTGGGGAGTGGACTTCATGGGACCTTTTCCGTCAAGCAAAGGAAACAAATATATCTTATTAGCTGTGGACTACGTCTCTAAATGGGTAGAAGCCATTGCAACCCCTACCAATGATGTGAGTGTGGTATCCAAATTTTTCAAGCAAAACATCTTCCCACGTTTTGGAGTACCTCGTACTTTGATAAGCGATGGGGGAGCCATTTTATAGAAAACAAATTTGAAGCCATATTGAAAAAATACGTGGTGAATCATAGAATTGGCATGGCATACCACCCTCAGACAAGTGGACAAGTGGAGGTGTCGAACCGGGAAATCAAACAAATTCTAGAAAAGACCGTCGATAGATCTAGGAAGGATTGGTCTATGAAATTGAATGATGCACTTTTGGCATACCGCACGGCCTTTCGCACTCCCATTGGCACCACGCCATACCGACCTGTTTATGGAAAAGCTTGTCACTTGCTGGTAGAGTTGGAACACCGCGCATATTGGGCTATTAAGATCTTCAATTATGACTACAAGAGTGTGGCGGTGAGGCGACTCTTAGACATCAATGAGCTTGACGAGATTAGACGAGATGCTTACGAGAGCTCAAGGATTTACAAGGAAAGGACTAGAATCCTCCACGACGCACGCATTACCGTTACGGACTTCAAGGTCGGAGACAAAGTCCTCCTATTCAATTCCAGGCTCCGACTCTTTCACGGAAAGCTAAGATCGCGATGGTCCGGACCATTCTCCATTAAGCACATACAACCGGGGGGAGCTTTTGAGTTGGAAGGAAAAGACGGAGCCACTTTCAAGGTAAATGGACAACGGCTCAAGCATTATTCCGAAGGAGCCCCTACCGGTGAAGTGAATAGTATATATCTACTCAAGGGACGGCCCCATGATCTTTCATACCTCCTTGACGAGGTGATCGATGAAGCCATTCCACATTCTATTGGCGCTCTATATGATGATGGCCTTGAAGAAGGCCAAACTTCTAGCATTGGAGAAAAGTTGGAGGACCCTCCGGATAGCTCTATAGCCGATGAAAAAGACAACACTGATGTCACGAGGATTAGGGAGATATGCAAGCTCTCCATGGCCAACAATTCAAAGAAAGCTCAGTCGGATAAAAGATCGGCGTCACCGGTGAAGAAGAAGATTGGTACTAGCTCAAGATTGGGGAACTTATCCCCCAACTCTACCCATGATGAGGAGACGCCGAGGAAAGCCCACGAGCATCAACAACCAAATCCAAGTGGCCTTCCCGAAAAGTTTGACGGGCGCATCTCGCATGTGCCCAACATCATGCACTAAACGAAAATCATAAGGGGTCGAGCTCAAGACATTAAACGAGCGCTATCGGGAGGCAACCCGATGGTTTTATATCATTCTTAGTTGATTTTTATTTTTATTTTAGATTTTTCTTAGTGTTTAGAGTCTAGCGTCTATAAAAATCATGACAATGGGCTCAATTTTTAATGATAGGAGATAGAGAACGAGAAATCATTCATATGGAGGAAATCCATGGCAAGGGAGAGCGTTCCAGAAACGCGCTCAGGCCCCAGGAGAAGGAAGAGACTGACGGGAGGAAGAAAAACAGAGAGTGGCGCGAAAACAGAGAGCCGTTGCAGAAAACAGGAAGCATGTCACTCAGCCGAGCAAAGACTCTACTCGGCCGAGTAGAGTACCGATCAGGGAAGATCCTACAGACCAACTCTCTGTTATTTTCTACGAGTTACAGTATAATTTGCCACTCGGCCGAGTGACTTTTCACTCGGCCGAGTAAATCAGATACCCTCCACGCTCTAAAAATTGCTGAGTGGCCTTGCCACTCGGCCGAGTGGAACTTGTCCATTCAGCCGAGTGGGAGAAGCCCCTCGGCCGAGTCGTAAGTAGCGGGAGTTTATTTCGAAAATTTTTCATATTGAGCCACTTGGCCGAGTGAACTCTTCACTCTGCCGAATCGCTACTCCCTTATATATACACTGCGGGCTGTGCGAATTTCGAAAACCCAAAATCCCCAAATCGCTTCGCCCAGCGCCCGAGCCTCTTCAGCTTCCCTCGCCTGAACCGCCGCCTACCGTCGCCCGAGCCGCCGCTCCTCCATCGACCGACGACCGCCGTCGGTCGCCGACGTCGCCCCGACTTCGACCATCACCGGCACCGTCTCCCTCGCCGCCGGTCATCCCCATTTCGTCCCAAATTCATTTTTCTTCTCCATTCTCCCAATCCGTACACCCATTGCGCCCCAAATTCAAATTAATTCACATATATATCTATTATCCCCTATCTTCCCCATGAATATTGATTATCATTCGCTGATTTGATTGTTTGTGCTTCAGGTTTGCTTGGGAAAACTTGGTGGAGGTTCTGGACGCTTCGGAGGTTCGTGGAGGAGGCGTTTCTTCGCACACTTCATATTTTGCTCTCGCGTTGTGCTCGGGTACATTCGTTCCCTACTTATTATATAGCGCGTCACATATTTTTACTTGGGTGGGCACGTCTTGCGACACACATGCCGCATCGCCTTAGGTCACGCACTCGGGAGCCCGCTTCCAAGCGGAAGAAGTCAGGTGATCCTGGCTCCTCTTCTGCTAGGGCAGACTGCTCTCCACCTAGCCCACCGCCACCTACACAGTCGCCTCCTACCGCACCCATTCCACCACCTGCACAACCAGCCCCCGCGTTCGATGCGATGGGGATTACGTTCAGAGACGACGCCCAGCGCGCCAGATTTGAGCGTATCTCCCATCGCTCGATCATACCCACTAGGTTCGCACACCTTGCTGACTTTGAGCGCCTAGGGGTCCTAGAGGGGCTACTCTAGTTGTATGACAACGTGGGCTGGCGTTATTTTTTGTCGGTGTCGGCGGACACTTACATCCGCCCGACACTAGAGGTCCTTAGTTCTATTTCCCGGACACCTGGAGGATGCTCATTTCGACTGATGGATCGAGAGTGCGAGGTCACTCTCAACATGCTTAGAGCATTCTTCCAGTGGTCCGCTGTCCCTGACCCAGACCGAGCTTACGCTCCCACGCACATCCCACCCCCGTCGTTCGACACGCATGCCTTTTGGACACGGATCACGGGATCACCACTCGCCTTTGACCCTAGTAAGGCCAAGGCATCTGCCATTCTATACCCCTGCATCCGCATTGCACAGCGCCTTATGGCGACCACTTTTCTTGCGAGGTACGAGCCCGGGACATTGTCGACACCAGAGCTCTACATGCTCTATGCGATGACACGTTCTAGGTTTTTTGATGGAGATGATGTTCTGGTCCCCGCCGTCAAGATTGATATTGCCAGTTGGTACATCGACCACATCGTTATTTCTGTCGGCGCTCGGACGCCTATCTGTTGCGACGGTTTGATTACCCTTTTGGCCCTTATGACCGGCGTCGACCTACCGACTGACTTGCTTCGACCACCGGGCCCCACTTCACTTTCCATAGACGTTATGGCCTGGATGAGGATGATGCATCCTCATGGTCGTGAGCATTGGGTGTGGCTCCACAATCCTTTCGCTGCAGATTACATGATCTGACGAGCCCTGCTCGGACGCATATTGGACATGCGGGCGGGGAGTGGATTCCACCGATTAATCTCCTTATCCCTGTCGCATACGTGCTAGAACCTGAGGGCGCTCAGCAGGAGCCCCTCATTCCATCCCAGGACCCCGTGATTCCTCAGCCTGCACTTGCTTCGTCTGCACCTCCTGACACCTCTGTCCACACTTCTCTCAGTGTCGGGAGCACTTCAGCTGAGTCCACCCACACCACCACCACCACTGTGCCCTTTTCGATAGATCCCATTTCTGCAGCCAGCCCCGAGCGTCCCCCCACCATAGTTGAGTGCGGCAAGCCTTCTTTTGCCTACGTGGTAGAGACCATTTCCTCGTTGTTGTTCTCGACTCCTGGGGAGTCATTTTTTGCACCCTTCATGACCTCCCCAGTCACTAACCTCACTGTCTCCACCGCCGTTGTATACTCCGAGAGTGTCGTGACGTCTCTCCCCACGTCTGTGTCACTGACCTCTCTGCCCACCTCGTCGTTTGTTTTCACTTCCGCCTATGCTACCGCTCCTTCCTCGTCTACTCTTCCTGCGTCTCAGCCTCCCACAGAGGCTGGGCATCACGTAGCGAGCACATCACCCCAGCACCACCCCATAGCTGCACCTATCCTTTACGGTGGTCGTGTGAGACAGCCCCGTTCTTTACCGGTTCGATCTGTTCGACCCTCTGCTCCACCTCCCTCGGACACCCTTGTTCAGAGCATCTGTGGTCTTGAGGGGGCAGTTAGTGGTCTCAGATGAGATTTTAGGGCTCTCTCCATCACCGGCAGTGCTGTCCAGACCCGCGTCGCTATACTTCCTAGTATTCAGGCTTGCCTGAATCAGATCCTTGCGCGTCTGCCTCTGCCATCCACACCCACCCAGCAGCCACCACACCCGCCACAACCTCCGCTACAGGATGGTGTTGGTCCACCACCACCCCCCAAGGCACACACTGGATGCATTCCATATTTTCGATGTTGTTTTGCTGATGTTTTGAGCCTGTTGATTTTGCACCCCTCCTCAACACACTGTTTTGTTCACATTTTGGTCTGATCTGTCTATATCTATTTGGGGGAGATGGAGTACTTTTTCGGGACACTCATATCTGCACTATTTTGATCCCTGCATGCATCACCTGCATTCTCATATCGTTTTCTCTTATTTTTTTCATCATGCATGCATCCTCACCCTCCCCACCCATATCTGGTCTCTCGGTGTGCCACACTTAGCACATTGAGGACACTGTGCACTTTAGCTTGGGGGAGTGAGTTCTCACACTTTTCATTTTTGTCGCATTTTATTTTATTTTCCCACATTTCTTTGTTTTTAGACTTGCTTTCACCCACTTTTTCTTTTCTATCATGCATCACGTTTTTTTTATTTCTTGAGTGTGCTGCAGTGTACAGTAGTTTTTATTTTCTTTTATCCTTATTTCTTTCATCTTTTTACTAGAGATGATTTTTCTGTGATGTTGATGACGTGGTGTTAGCTTATCTCTATATGCATACTATCTTTTTTTTGGAGAATATGCTTTGCATCTTTATTGATATCAGAAAATAGGTACAAGACTCTCCCAAAGGTGGAAGAAGGATGTGTGTATGGAGAGGTAAGGTACAGGCACCATTACCCCGACCGATACATGACACCTTCTGCTACCCGTAGAGCCAAAGTAGCAACAAAATACAATATGATAAACCTAGCCGATAAGCCCCCAGTTAAAAGGGGCAATACCATCATCTTGATCCCAACACACATGCCTCAAGGAAATTCTGATATCCTCAGGAATATCTTCGAACAGAGCCGTTTTAATTTGACTGGTCCCCTCAAAGATTCTCCTGTTTATCTCTCTCCAGATGTGCCAAATCATCACAGCTAAAACTGTCTTAGCCAATCTCCCTGTGCTACCTTTGTTATGAAATTGATTGAGAATAAGGTCTCCGACCCCATCCAAAGAAGATGGTAAAGCAGAAACGAAACCCAATTTCAAAAAGCTCCTGCAAAGAATGTAGTTAGAATAACTACACTCAAAAAATAAATGGGACATATTCTCACAAATGTTATCAGAACATAAAACACAGAAGGGTGAAGTGGGCACTCCCCATTGTACGAGCTTATCCCGGGTAAGAAGCTTCCCATGGAAAGCTCATAGTAAAGAAATAGCCATCTTGGGGATGTGCCCCTGAAACCAAACCACCTTGTAGAAAGGGAATAAGGGTTTTAGAGCCCTGGTCCCAGTCCAGGCATTATAGAGGGATGGAGATTTAGAGATCCAGACCCAATAATCATCCCCAGAGGACAGAGTAATATTATTAAGAAGGTGACGCACACTAGAGAGAGAGTTGCTATTAATCCACCCCGTGTCCTGCCAGTAGCTACTGACTGTGCGATCCTCCTCCCCCCACAGGGACCTCAAAGGTGTCATTTAAAGCCCCACAGGGGAGCCAATTATCATACCAGAAAAGAGTGGAAGCCCCATTCCTAACAATACGCCGAGTGAGTTTTTTGGAGAACTCACGGCATTGTAAAATAAATTTCCAGGTCCCAGATTGCATAGGCTGGGGTTTAGCCAAAGAGAGGCCCATATTACTCAAATACCTCTTCCTCATATAATCAGCCCAGAGACCCCCATGAGTCAACATTCGCCAAGTCAATTTAACCCCATGAGCATTATTCAGATCAGTGAAGCCACGAAGCCCAACACCTCCTTCTTGTTTAGGAACACAAACATCATCCCAGGCCCAGGTATGATTTTTCCCCCAAATAAAACCTCTGCATAAGGTGGTAAGGGAGCACAAGACAGATTTAGGTATACGAAAGGCCTGCATCCAAAATGCAACCATGCCATAGATGACAGTTTTAACAAGCTCGATACGACCAGCTATAGATAATAATGTCGAAGACCATCCCTGTAATTTGTTTCTACATCTGTCCATCAGACGGCCATACATAGCAGCGTTAGGGTACCTGGCAGAGAGAGGGAGACCCAAATACGAGGTCAGGGACTGCACCCTCCTGATGCCCAAGATATCAGCAAGAGTGCCAGCCCCCCTGACCCCTTTGCTGAATATGCCAGCACTCTTGCTCCAATTAACATCAAGGCCAGAGAGCTGGTTGAAGGTAGCGAGAAGATCTTTCAACCCCTTAAAAGACCCTTCATTAGCACGACAAAAGACTAGTAAATCATCAGCAAAAAGTAGGTGTGTAATAGCGCCAAGTCTTTTCATATGTTGGATACTCCGAGTGACATTGGCTCTAGCCATAAGTAATGAGAAGGCTTCCATAACGATGACAAAGAGATATGGGGAGAGGGGGTCACCCTGCCTCAGCCCTCTATTTGATTGAAACATACCAAATGGGGAACCATTGATCAATACAGAGAAGGATGGGGTAGAGACGCATTCACATATCCAGCTGATAAATTTATGTTTAAATCCCATTTGATGAAGCATGAAATAGACAAATTCACGATTGACGCTGTCAAAGGCTTTCCTCAGATCAAGCTTGAGACAGGCCCTAGAACCCATAGGATTATTGAAATCCCTTATGTGCTCGTGGGCTAACAAAGCACAGTCAGCAAGTAATCGATCTTGTAAGAAAGCAGCCTGGTTAGGAGAGATGAGTTCGGTAACAGCTTTGCTGAGGCGATTGCATAGGATTTTGCTGATAATTTTGTACAAAACATTACAACATGCTATGGGCCTGTAATCCCCAAGACCAGAAGCACTGATATTTTTTGGAACAAGAGTGAGGAAGGTATGGTTGACCTGGCGATAGAGCTTGCCAGTCTTGAAAAAATTAAGAATAGCCATGGTGACCTCATTCCCAATAGTATCCCAGGAGTTCTGGAAGAAAAAACCATTGTAACCATCCGGGCCAGGGGCCTTATCAACCCCGATTTGAAAAACAGCATTTTTGACTTCTTCAGCCCCAACAGGCCTTTCAACCCAAATAGCAGCTTTACGAGATAAAACTCTTTTAGTAGTAAGACGAGGAAAAACTCTCCAGTAATTATCTTGATTATAGAGCTTAGAGAAGAAATCCGGAGCTTCAGTTTTTAACTTGTCAATGGTGTTATTATAAGAACCATCAGAGGAAATGAGGTGGCTAAGGTTATTATGACTTTGTCTAGTCCTCATAGCAGTATAGAAGAAGCGAGAGTTACGATCCCCAAGGCTTAACCAGTCTTGCCTACTTTTCTGCTTGAGATTAGATTTCTCAATATCAATGGCTTCGGCTAGTTGTCTAATTAAGGAGCGTTCTTTTAACTGAAGATCCACACAGGAGTGGATAAGCTGACTCTGTTGAACAGTAGCAAGCTCAGAACGAAGCTTAATAACACTGTTTTCCTCTTTGAATTTCAATCCAAAAGTCTTGAGCTGGCCTTTCAAATTCTTAAGTTTATTGACCAGACGAATCATAGGACACCCAAAGGTTTGCAGACTCCAGCAATCCTTTAAAATTTTGGGGAACTCAGGACTGAGGTGCCAGGAGTTGAAGAATTTGAATGGTTTAGGGCCGGTGCTCCCTAACTGATGGGTGTGAATGATAAGAGAGGCGTGGTCACTAGTGCCCCCCTCAACATATTCACAGTATGAAGCGGGAAGAATATTGATCCAGCAATTATTACAAAAGGATCTATCCAGAGTAGCCATGATACGTCTCTGCCCAATACTGCGATTATTCCAACTCAGAGAGTTGCCAACAGTTTTCAAATCAATGAGGCCACTAGAATTAATGCAATCATTGAACTCATCAACCATGCTACCAGTCACCCTACGACCCCCGACTTTATCAGAAGAGTATCTGATACAATTAAAATCCCCACCTAAGATCCAAGGCAGATTTTTATAATTAATGGCATTGGTGATCAAATTACTCCAAAGGCTTCTACGATCAAGGTAGGAATTGGCAGCGTAAACAATGGAGATGATGGAGAAAAACCCCGCAGCATTCTTCCCTTTCAAGGATATGTGTTGAGTCGACATATTATCAACCACACAAGTCCAGATATCAGGGTCATACATGATGACAATACGCCCTTTACACTGGGTACTGCTATTGGTAATAGACAACCACTTCTTCGGAAAACATTTGGCAATCCTATGACTATTATTAATGGCAACCTTAGTCTCAATAAGCCCTACGAAAGAGGGTTTATACTTCAAGCAGCGATCTTTGAGCTCACGACGCCTAGTAATACTATTGAGACCCCTAGTGTTCCAGATGAACAAGGTCATGGCAATTTAGAAGGTGAAGGATGCTCAACATCCCTATTGATCCTAGAACTCTTTCGGATCCCCTTAACAACAACAGATCCAGTTTTGAGTTGGTTGGATTTCTTCTTGCCTTTACTACTTAGTCTTAGCTCCTTCTGTTCCGCAAGCCAGACTTCATTTTGTATAGTCATGTTACTAGGCTCACTATCAGAACCAGCGGTATCTTCAGTTTTTTCAATAAGAGATCCCCCCCTACGAGGAGGGGGGTTAGCTATAGCGGGGGAGGTAGGCCTAATACTCCCCGGAATGGGAGGCGAAGCTTCTGTAGAGAGGGTGGCGAGCGCCAGCCCAGGGTACCCCGATCCCCCCCGCCCCTTTTCATTATTTTTGTCGCCTATACACGGGCCTTCAACTGCCCTCAAGTTATTATACAACAAAATAGCTTTGTCAATAATAGGCCCATTATCAAGATCCTCCGCCTGCTCCGAAGATGAATTCGACTCATTGCTGCATCCGGTGCATGGGGCAAGAGGGAACTCAGCTCTTTTGACTCTGTCTGAGACCCTGCTGCTGCTGCACTTCTGAGTGTGGACGCCCTTAGCATCTCTAATGTGGGTTTTACCTCGACTGACCCTGAAATCAATAGAACACTCCTCGCCAGAAGCCCTGACATCTCCACATTGCCCGTTGCCCCCGCTACTACGCCTCTGAGGATGACCCGAGCTCTCCGAGACGTCCGCTGCCCCCTATCACTATTACAACCCACATCGTTGCTGGTCGCAGCCAGCCTATTAACAATCTTACAGGCATCAATAACAACATCAGCTGCCCCAGAAGCAAGATTACCCCCCCAAGGATATTGCTGCTGCAGGATCCCCCCCTTAGAACTGCTACCAGCCTCATTACAAGATCCCACTCCATTCCCTATACATCCACGCTCACCTCCCCCAGACCATCGCCCCCTTCGAACATCACCAGTTTTACAAACAGTAGGACAATTCTCAACATCCGCATCCTCTGCAGCGACTGAACTGCCCAACTCACCACCCATTACAAGAGTACAAACCATGCCTTCCGCATGACATCCCTTCTTGTTACAATCATCGCCCCCACCCAACACTTCAGAACTCTCATTACAAACCACACCTTTACCCCTCGAGGGAAGATCACTACCATCAATAGCATGAACATAATCAACCATCCCCCCCAGAAGCAGGGATAGAAGAAGGCAGATTTAAAGGAATCTGAGCACTTACAGAGCTTCGCTTGTCCCCCTCATCAGCAGCTACATTCGGAGCATCTCCCCCTCCTCCTTTGAGCTCATTGGTATCTTCAATATGCCGGTCGACAAGGTTCATTTCTCCAGCTCTCGTTTGTCCACCCTTAGCCGAACACTGCTTTACAATATGGCCAAAGCATTTGCAATGCGAGCACCTCGGAGGCAACCCTTCATACCGAACTTCCAACTCAATGCATTCTCCGTCTTCCACACAGACTGTAACAGTGTGCGGAGGTTCACTTTCAGCGGAGACTTCAACCAAGCAACGGGAAAACGTCATCTTCTCCATGGAGGCAGTTGCTCTGTCCACACAAATTGGAATCCCCAACACACTAGTTATTGCATTAAGAATCCTAATGGACCAGAATTTAAGCGGAAGATTAGGGAGAAGAACCCATATAGGTGCAGTAGACAGCATGCCGCGCTCATACGCCAAATCTGGAGCCCACCGTTGGATCACCACCAATCTGCCGTCGAACATCCACTGCCCTCCATACAAGACGGCATCACAATCGCCTTTGTCCTTGAAGCGAAAGAGATAGAAGCCATTTTCCCTGGAGAAGACGGCCATACCTTGTTTTTTCCATGACCTGGTAGCCCAAGCCTTCATTTGACTGAAGAAGGGAACGTCCCCCAGAACATACGCCACAAGGGTGTTCTCCCATGACCTTGCCGCCTCATCAATGGCCTCTTGAGGTAGAATCGCAATCGGGTCTCCATTTTCATCAATACTCGGGGGAATGAAGGCCATCTCCAGTGAGTCCGCAATCTTCTTCTTGTTTGAACATACTTCAAGCCAAGAAAGCTTCGCAGCAAGAGGGTTGATTTTAATCTCGAACGCTGGTCTCATCCTCCTCCTCTTTTGCATTGAAAGATTCTTTGAGGGGCCAGCCCCTGCTTTGAACAGAGTATTCTCATTAGACATAGCACGCAGCCTGTGATCCGCTCTGGGATCCTTCCCATTGTTAGCAATGGCATAACGCCTTCTCCTATTCACCATTTGCCAATCCCCCGACTGAACAGGAGCGATCTCTCCAGGAAGACGAGAAGAGGTCTCAGCCATGTCAAAGGGAAGCAGCGATTAGAAGAAAACGAAACCACACCTCAAAAACCAAATCAATAGGAGCGATGCTTACCACCGGATCGAGAACTCCACTCGAGTTCCCGATCCGACCAGCAAAATCTCCGCAATCAGGATCCGATCAGATCAGGTCGCTGATCGTCTCCTCTCAGCCTCAGAAGCCGCCAACGATTCACCGAACAAAAACCTCAGCGGCAAGGAATCGAGACAATTAGAAAACACCCAAGAACTCAAGAAAACCAAACAGATCAGAGATCGAGATCGAGAGGGACTCACCACCGAATCGGAATCTACACCGAGATCCCGATCCGAGCAGCAGGAGGAAATCAAGCCCTCACAGATCCGAGAGCACAAGGCCAGAAATCGAAAGATGAACACGAGATCCACTTCGACTCGAAACGAAAACTAGTTCCGATCGACTCAAAGGGATCGATCTCCAGGTCTAGCGAAGAACGAGCCTCCGAAGACGAGGAAGGACAGACTAGAGGCCGCCCGAAGCGCCTCTGCCAGCCGCGCAAGCGGCCGGCGGCGAACCCTTATCAAGAGCCTCCTCCGGAGCTTCTCTCTCAAGAAAACGATGAGAGACAAACGAAAACCTATGCATACTATCTTGTCATGCCATAGTTTTTATTCAGATATCATATGATATGCCTTTCTATGCATTTGAAATAGTAACCCACCCTCTCATGTATGAATATGGATGAAATTCTTTTATTAGCTGAGTCTGATAATTTATATGTATACTCTTCGTAGAAAACACACCAAGCCTCACGCATTGATTGCTTATATCTGGAGTACTGTTTTCCTTTCTTATATCACTTCTTATTGCATGAAAATTGTATGCTTCACTTTCGGGTTGAATGAATGTATGCTAGGTTGATATAACTGGATTAGTTTACTTTCTGAGATTAAAATCAGTAGATTACATTACTCTGCTGAAAGTTGTCGTGCACGTCCTATAGAGTGAACCGAGTGTTGCATTTATTTCTTTCTCCACATATCTTGAGCATTATATCTATACTTAAAATCATTGGTGAATCTCCTTTTAGCGATTCTATTATTGACATTTTCCCCCCGCTATTAAAGTCCATGCTCCAATGCCCCCAAAATCAAAAAGAAGAAAAAAATACAGGAATATCTTGCTATCTTTTGATTTGGGATCTCAGATGTATATATCTTTTGCAAAAAAAAAAGAAAAGAAATAAAAGAGAAAAGGAAAGAGAAAAGAAGCTTATACATGATCCCATCTCATACTCTTTCTCTCTTTCTTCCCTCTTTTGTTTTTATTTTTATTGGAGCTCCAAAAATGGGGAATGTACTTATTGATTTATCTTATGCCACCACGCTTATAGATAAGCTTGGGGGAGAGGATCCAATGATGTGTGAAAGAGCGACTACTTGACTGTGCATGACAACCTAAGCTAGGTAATTTTATATACTCGGTGAGATTCCTAAAAGTTTTACGAAATCCAGGAATTGAAACTTAGCATGCATTTCATGAAAGCCATACCTTTCTATTCTTATTGTTTCATATTGTGTGATACATCTTATACTCCAAATAGAAAGCATTCAATTGAAAAGTGTGTGGTCTATGACTATGTATACCATTTTAGATGCTTCAGACGATGTTAATTCTAGAATGATTCCATGTTTCATACTGTTTTGATATTCTTATGTTTTCTATTTTGAATGCATCAATATGATTATGATATCGAGATAAAAATCTTTGGCATGTGTTTTATATTCGCCATGTGCTATATGAGTAAGCAAAACCCACGTCCTGAGAAAATAATCTAGTACAACTCTCTTTGCTTTCTTTCCTATTTCCTTTTTCTTTTTTCCTTTCATTTTTTTATCCATCAAGTTCGCCTTTTACTCACCTTCCTCGAGGACGAGTAAGAGGTAAGCTTGGGGGATTTTGATCACTCCATATTTTACACCTTTTTTCTGCATGTTTGCATGTCGTTTTGATCGCTCATATCACGTTTTTCACGATTATTCGACGATATTGCGTTGCTTTTCACTATTTCTTGTTTTTGTCGTATTTCAGGAAATATGGGGCGATCTGAAGCGAATTTGAGATCAAGGGATTTGCACGTGCTTAGGAGTGTCGCCCATGGCTTATTCGAGGACTTATCAACGATAGAGGATGAGCGGAAGAAGAAGAAAATCAATAGGAGTGACGAGGAGGCGAGAAGAAGAATAAATGAGCTCAACAGCACACCACTCGGCCGAGTAGACCACTCACTAGGCCGAGCAAGAAGCCTTACTCGACCGAACAGAACAGATACAAACATGATATTTTTAGTGTGTACTCGGCCGAGCAAAGGAATCCCACTCGGTCGAGTGAGAAAGTCCACTCGCCCGAGTGGTACAGGGAATTCGTCCAAAGAAAGGCCCAAGTTACTGGAATTTTCAGAGATCCTGAGGAGGCCCACTCGGCCGAGCATGAATGCTCACTCGGCCGAGTGAAGAAGTCCACTCGGTCGAGCCACCCCCAAAGACAAACCCTGAGAACCCCCGAAGTTACTGTTTTTCTGCAGGGTTTGTCACTCGGCCGAGTGACAAGGGTCACTCGGCCGTCACTCGGCCGAGTGACAACGGTCACTCGGCCGAGTGATCCTCTCCGACTGCTGTTAGGGCTGCGAATTCTGGGCTGCGCAGAGGCAGTTTGGTCACGATTTTTGGACGATTTTAGAGGGTATTTAAACCATGTTTTTACCCTAGTTCAGAAGAGACTTGAAATATTTTTTTAGACTTTCTTTTAGGATTTTGACGGCTACTCTTTTGTGAAATCTCAGCTGGAGATCATTGGCGTCAACATTGGTTTGTCTTTTCTTATTAAAAACTCAATTTTTATGCATTATTTCTTTTTTGCAATGAATTGTGTCATGATCATTGTTATTATTTTTGAGATTTGCATGATGTTTAGTGAGTTGTGTCGTCGTCCTAGGGCATGGGGATGAACCCTATAGACACTATCTCTGAATTGTGATGAATTTGTTGATTTGTTGCTAGAATTGATAATGGTTAGGTTGTGATCGATTGATTATGGGTAGCTAGGAATTCATATCGATTGGGATTTGCAAGAGATTGGATCCCAATTGATAGGAAGGCTTAGATATTCGATTTAGATTGACAATTGGATTTTTCTAGATTTGGTTTGCAAGAGATTGGACCAAAGCTAGGATTTTTTAATTGTGAATCTATACTAATATTCGTTTGCAAGAGATTGGACGAATAAGAACTATCATAACCTAGATCGTAGCTCGAGTTTGCACGAGAGTGGGCTCAAGATACGATTGAACAATGATGTCGTTCTTCATGCTAGCGGCTTAGGCTAGGGTTTGCACGAGAGTGAGCCCTATCCTAGGTTTGCTATAGACTGGCAATAGCGCGAGAGCGTGAGCTTGGTTCTACATTAAGTTGCGACTAGTTCACCTATATTCAAGCGTAGCAACAATGAAATTTATGAATCACAAGGATGAGAGACGGTCTGTATTGGGGATTTCCTATCCCTAGACGATTTTTATTATATTGATATTTTCTTGATACTTGAACGATTGTGACTACTACACGAAACTATTCTTGTTCTCTTGATAGCTAGGCGATTTGAATAAGACACGGTCATTTGTCCTCCCTGAGTTCGATACCCGCTCGCCGCTACACCGTGCGCTTGCGGTAAAACTACAAGTCGTTTTTCGGGTGTACATCCGGACGCGATCAAGTTTTTGACACCGTTACCGGGGATTTATCTCCATGTATTTGTGCCATACGTGGTTGTGCTCTAGGGTTACATTTTGGGCCAATCAGAGGTGCGAGCATTGGATGCATTCGCATTCACAAACCCAAGACCAACACGATGTGTGGCCGGAAATTAGTTTGCAAGCAAATCATCCAATTGTCCTTTTCCCTTATTGAATCTCAAAATACGGGAGGACATGTATAACGACTGGTTTTTCTATATTAGTGTTATCAATATAATATATATGTCTTGGTGGATTTTCTCCGTGTGTGTGTCTTTCCTTCCGTAGCTTTCGTTTTCGTTCGTTTCGTTGTGATTTTCTAGCTTCTTCCTTAAATCGTTGAGCTTGGAGTAAGTCACTCATGACGAGCCTCATATCGCTCATATCTTAGAGATAGGTTGATCTTGGAAGCCGTAGGAATCTTTCCGAAGCTTCGCGCTTCAATTCGGCACTTTTCGTGCACGTTAGTTGGTTCAAGAAGGAGAACCAACCGACTAGATTCCAATCTAGTCGGTCAGGAACTCTTCTCAAACCGACTAGTTCATTGAATCAATTATTCAGAAGTTATTGTTTACTCTTAGTCGGTCTAAGAAACCACCGACCGACTAGATGTGAAACTAGTCGGTCAGAACTTGCTCTCAGACCGACTAGTTCCTTTGATTAATTTTACCTAAGTTACTGTTTATCGTTAGTCGGTCCATGAACACTCACCGACCGACTAGGTCTCAAACTAGTCGGTCGACGGGCCTTCACAGACTGACTAATTCACTTCCCAGATTTCTTCCTTCTTTCGCTGTTTGATGTTAGTCGGTCACAGTTGAACGACCGACCGACTAGTTCCCAAACTAGTCGGTCAGCCACCCTTCGTTGACCGACTAAATCACCCAGAAACCCTAATTTTTGGGCGGCCGCCGGTTCATCTCTATAAATACGCCCGATCGTTTCTCTTTCTCTCTTTCATTTCTTGGCCATTTCCCTTCCCCTAGACCTCTGATCTTCCCCAACCTTCCTCTAGCCCTTCCTCCTTCCTCAAGAGCCCCTCTCACCCTCCATTTAGGTCGACCACCATCCTCTAGGCCGCCTCCAACCCCCCAAAATCTCATTTTCTCCAGATTTCCCCATCCGTTCCAGATCTGAACCGTAGGTTCCCCGGATCGTTTCTTCCGTCGCCGTGCTTGCTCGGCATCGTTCTTCCGCTAACGATTCGGTAATAACTCGATCCTATAGAGTTCTCTTAACCCATTTGTGTTTTTGTAAAACCCTAATAAAAACTAGGTTGGATGTTGTTCTAATATCATTTTGCCATGGCAGCGATCTCATCTCCGTAGTTAGCATTTGTGTGACGGCCTCGTTGATCGTCATCCTCGGTGCTAGGCAAGTGAAACTTGCCACTTAGGGTTTTAGGCCATGTCTTAGGCCATTTGCTTGTTGTAGGCGTAAAAGAGACTAGGCGACGAAATGATACTCGCCTAGGCGCAATTTCAGGAACTAGCTTGACAACGAAGTTAGATCCGTCATTTATCATGTTGCATAACTACCATGTCATGTTTCATTTCAATTAACGGTACGCTAATTAATTGTCATGTCATTGCATTCTTTAAATGTTTCCGTGATTGCGTAGCTCCGCTACATCTAGTGAATTGATTGAGGCTAGGCACCTGCTTTTAGCGGGCACAACCCTACGCTAAATTGTGAACCTAAAACAAGCTCTTGTGCTGGGCAACCCTGGCTCATTTACTGAGCATCGTGTACAGGGACCCTGGCTTGTTTACGTGTGGGATGGGGTAAGGGTTAAGCGGCCAATCAACTGGGAGTCTGCCCGATCAGCAACTTCAGTTGTAAGGCATAAACTCTGAGTTCTGGGGTAGTGTTAAGCGGCCAATCAGTGTGAATGTCCAACAGTTCAGCTGTAAGGCGTAAACATCTACAAATAACTTGAAACGTGACTAGTGAAAAGATTGAGATTGTTAGTAGCTTGGCTACTCTTGACATGCCCTGATAATTGTTCTCCCGCACTTATTGTTTCACCATGTCTTACTTGTGCACTCATACCATAACTGCCATGTCATGCATACTATAACTGCTAGGTTGTTAGTTTACCTTCATTTTCAGTTTCCTTGCCCAAGTCTTTTAGACTTGCTGACATGTGCCCTTTTACTCTTTTGGGTGACACATGTTAGATCCTGAGCCTGAGTTAGTTGTTGTGGACGAGGTGTTTGCGGACGCCGAGCCCGAGCCTGTGTTTGACGAGGACTTCGTGGACACGGGCGATCAGTCGTAGTGACTGTTTGTGTTGTTGTTTAGACTGTTTTGTTGTCGGTGCGTGGCACCAATAATCTGTTTATGTTTGTCCTTGTTGGCCTTGTTTTGGGCCTTTAGACTCTTTCTTTTAGCCTGGTGGCTTTTCTGTTGAACTTAATTTTCATGTTGGACAAATTCTGAGATTTGAGATTTTATTTCTGTCTCTCCTTGTGTTATTATTGTTGTTCCGTTTGTGGTTACATGGACCTGCTTATGTTTTATTGACGCTTATCGAGTTTGGGGCTTCACAGCTCCACTCCCGTGCGGACCTTTTCACGTCTCGCCTCCATTTTAGGGAAGCGGGGCGTGACAGGTTTTGTTGGTGGCCCATGCAGGTCCATTTGCAAATGCGAACTATCGGAACAACGATAATAATTATAGAATGTCCATTAAATAAATTAGAACATCCAAATTATAAGCCCGGAGTCTAGATTTTTAGTGTTCCTATGTCTTGGGTGGCTAGTAGAAGTGTTAGAGCACCTGTCCCAGCTTGGTAGGAAATCCATTAGGTCAGGACTATAGTAAGACTTAGTTAGAAGTTTGTGCTTGCTAGTTAGAGGTCCCTGATTGTTGTTAGACTCCATGCTAGTGATTGATATGATAGTCTTAAGAGTTACCTTAGTGGTTCCTGTCTAGCTCTGACCATGATAGATTCCTAGGATTTCTTTAGTCGTTCGCTTGGGTTCAACGATTTCGGGCCCAACAGAACATGATCTCGATTCTCTTAGAACCTTCCCTGAGGCCTCTAATATACTCTAGCCATTAGGAAGCCTTAGTGTTAAGTTTCCCTTGACCTTTAGTCAACCGATGATTAGGACTCTCTGATTCAGTCTTTTCCTGGTCACTACACTTCTGTGTTACTGACCGTAGGTTTTCATCGTAGTTTTCTTGAATCGTAATTTAGGTGCATGCATCACACAACCACATTCATTGCCCTCGATTCACATGATCCCCTCCTTACTATTATCGTTGACCTTTCAAATCTTTTCCATTGCAAATCTTGATTTTTCCAAAGTCGTTTTCACATTTTTTCCTTATTAAAAGTTTCCACTCGATTTGAATTTTGTTTTAAACCTTCTTTCAGTATATTTCCATTATTTCAGTTTGAGCTAAAAGTCATTCTTAGATTTTGAAGACTAATTGGTCGTAATTTTAAATTTACTATCTTGTAACTATTTTTCTAACATATATCGTCCGCACTTGATTTTAAACTTTAGTACTATTTCGATAATTCAATATACCACCTTTTCTAAATTACGAAATTCATTTTAGCTATTTACCATACGTACTTTAAAATACTTCCTTCAAGATAAATAGAACTCCAATTAATTTATGAATATATGCTGATTATAAGTTTGACGTACCCGTACTTCAAGTCTTTATACCGACCCGTTCTTGTGTCAAATCCTTATTTCCCCTAAAAGTATTTTCGATGTTCCTCTTTCGCTAAGTTTAAATTTGTTCGAAAACTTTTAATATATATATTAGATTTCATACTCTTTCGCCGACTTAAATTTATTTGTTCTTTTCTAAATATTGAAACTTTTGTCGAGATTTTTGATTATTAGTTTATAATGTTTTCCAGCCTATATTTTCATATCGATATAAATGTCTTGTCCCTTTTCATATACCAATTTTATTCTGAACCGTACTTCTGTTTTTCCTAACCCGAATTATAATTTTCTTTTCTTACTTATGCCATTAAAACTTATTCGAATACCGCATCGTGCTTACTTCTTATATACCTTTCAAGTCACCTGGGACTTCAGCTTTCAGCAAGTCGATTTTATGCTCAACGTTTTCCCTAGTTCAGATTTTCGTAAAACTACCTTTCGAAACCATTTCCTGATTTAGACCTCCATAATTCGGGTTTTAAAGCTTTATTACTAATTTAATAATTCTATATATATCCCCTCACTTACTTCCATACTACTAAGATGTTATTACCTTTCCATTCATCATACATATTTCTAAAAATGATTTCTAGAATAGAACTTCAATTATTTTTATATATCAGTGCTATGTTCGTTGTGCTCGTGCGATAAGACCCTTGTATAAATCAGTTTCTACTGGCGAACCCGGACTCTCTAAAAGTTCTTTCAATACGGTTTATTTGGAATTTCTTTTCAGTTTTAAGACTTGGAAAAACATTTGGCATGGGCTTCAATTTTCACACTATAGTTGATCGGATTTCATTCTTTGAATTTCGAAATTTTTGCCGAAATATTATATTAAACTACTGCCGCATAACATTTTCTAACATATGCCCTATATGTTCGTGTAAATGATTTGCTTTTACTCGTGATAGCTTTATATAAGCTAAATAAACCATTTCCTCTTATTATATATGTTCGACTCAAACTTATTTTGAACGACTCATTTTATCGACCGGTTTCGTACTCTTCATTTTAACTTATATCTTTTACACACTATTTTCCATGTATCCTCATGGAGCATTATTACATCATTACACGACCGTTCTCATGCTTTTCGATCCTTCTATTCGTTACGCTTTTGATTTCAGTTTCTTTCCTTTTATCTAACCAATAGATCTTGTCGTCGCCCGTGTCAACCTTAATATAGTTTGGTGGGCCCCATTAGTGTAATTTGATGTGTCGTCGTAGTGTATTAAATTTCATGGTGCGTATGAAGTTATATGTGTGTTGGTGTTGGTATATTGTGTGTAGGTAGTTATGTATTAGCTGCATGAGTATAAGTGTGGTATACATATGATAGTAGGATTATAATTGTTTGATTGGTATTACTTATTTTTATGAGATGTCGTATGCGTGTATACCATGAGGTATACCCGACTACTGCATATCTTAACTAATGTATGAAGTAAATGTATTGATGTACCAATTATAGATGGATGGATATGATATGAATATATGATACATGTATATGACTATACGATGACTGCATTTATTAGGGAGAGTATTGTAATTATAAGTGTGTTGATGTTTGTAATATTATTATGGTATATGAAGTGATTGGAATATGTGATATTACCTAATTAAATATTAAGGGTGTTTGACATTATGATATGTATATGGTTATGTTGGTAGACGTGTATGCATTAGAATAGTATTGGTATATGTATGGATGCTGTGTTATGTATATGGAATTATTCTGCTATGATTTTGAGTCTCACTCAAGCTTGAGTGGGTATACCCTATGTACATTGGTGTCTTTGTCTGTGATTGGTGTGAGGTGTTGGATGATGTATGTATAATGTTTGGATTGTTTGTGTCCGGTTGTGTTACGCACATGATTGTGGGTCACTAAACCAGTATATAGTTATAGGTGTTGGTCTTGTGGTATAGTTATTTATTAGGGGGCTTGCCTGCGTGAATATATATATATATGTGCTAGCTAAAACTAAGTGTGTCGACGTACTGAGTTTATAATTGTATGATTGATAAATATGAATGAAATGTTAGCGTGTGTGGGTGTGCACCATGCACGGGTAAGTATGTGCTTAGTTATAAGTATTGATGACCATGGTATGTGTGGCGTGTCGTGAATATAGTTATAGGACTATATTTGAAGTACATATATGGTGAAGTATTTGTGTGCATTTGAATGACTATAAATTGCGAAATTACGATGATGGTGGAAGTATATTAAATATAATAACTTGAGTTTAGAATGATGTGGTGTGATTACATGTGTTGACGTATTTGGTATTGGATGTATGCTAGGAGATATAGGGAGTAGTGTATTCTTATTGCTTTGCTCTTAGGTAGATACCTAAACGTAGAGTATTTCGATGGTATTTACTGGTGTGAACTATTTAATTGGTTGTGAGTATATGGACTATTGTTTTGTGCTAGGAAAGTAATAGCTACATAAGGGATGTATGTATATCTATATATTAAAACACAACTGTTTTTGAATTCTAGGGCTGACTAGGACAAGATAAAGAGTGGCTGGGATTTAATCTTGGGAATCAATGGTGGAGATGAGTTTTGAAAAAGTAACTGGAAAGATAGAGTTAATATTCATTAAAAAAAATTAGATAGTTGACGGTAGCGTTCCAAATTCCGAGACATTGACGGCCAATGAGTTGTTTTCGGTAAACTACTACTCTTCCACTTAATTAAGATAATAATTAAATTTGAAAGTGGTCTAAAATTAGAAAAGGGGGGAAAATGGGGAGCGGGGGAGCAGAAGGACAAATGTACGCACCAGCAACAAAAGCGTGTGTCATCGGACGGTCAAGTTGGAGTTTAGGGTTAGGGTTTTAGAAATAAATTAAAAAATAGGGTCTCACACACTTATAATGAGCCATCATGTGAGGCCATGCTCTTCTTCATATATTACTTCTGCCAGTTCTTTGACATCCTCTTCATTATTTCTCCCTCTAATCTCTCTAAACACGAGATTCAAGAGAGAATAACGCTGGGTTGAGTTATCTATTAAATTTTGAAACTTTCAAAACCACTGCTTCGGGAACCAAGAGATATCATGTCTCCTTTGTTGGGGAAATTATTTCATAGGGGTTCCGGTCACCTGCTGATGCCTGCAGGGTGGGGGAAGGGGAATGAGGGCGAGGTTAACGCAGGTGAGGGGACCGCAGTTGCTTTTGATATTTTGTCCCCTCACCCCTTTATTACAATTTTGTAGCCTGTTACGTGCAGGAGAGGAGGTCGTGGGGGAGTATTAATTCAGTTTGGTCGGGAGTATTAATTCAACGGGTTCGATTATTTGAATGCTCAATGGTTAAAAATAATAAAGCAATAAATAAAGGAAGTTCTTCGAATCATGGAAATTCAAATAATTCCCAGTTTTCTAACTTTTTTTGTTTAAAAAAATTTTTAAGTCTCCTGTAAAATCGTATTTGCTAAAGATAACTCTTTTATTACAGCTAATTAATTCTATAAGAATGCTCAAAAAAATACTCAAAGCATTTCTCACGTGACACAGCATTGTCAACTATGCAAACTGTTAAATAGAGCAAGGGTTTATGCAAGTCAGTGTGATAAAGATTGCTGGAATAAGTTGATGATAATCCATATAATAATAAAATATAAATGTTATTGGAAGCGTACACGTCGAAGACGCACACGTCGAAGGTGCAAGCGTCGAAGGTGCACTTTAAAGATTTTTACGCTAATTTGGTGTTCTGTGCCGAAGGCGCCCGCCCCGAATTTGTTGTTCCGCATCAAAGGCGCCCGTGCCGCTAAATATTTTAACGCTATTTTGTTGTTCCGCGCAATTTTGGCTGTGAAAATAATTTTTTGCGGAACAAAGATTTCGTGGTGGGAAACCTTAAATGAACAGAGTCCACGTTCGGTGCGGGCTAAATTTTTTTACGCTAATTTGTTGTTCCATGCCGAATTTGTTGTTCTGTGTTGAAGGCTCATACGCCGAATTTTTTGTTCCGCGCCAAAAGCGCCCGTGCCGCTAAATATTTTTATTCTAATTTGTTGTTCTGCGCAATTTTGGCCGTGAAAATAATTTTTTGGTAAACAAAGATTTCGCAGGGGAAATCTTAAATGAACCGGCCCGTACCGAATTTGTTGTTCCGCGCTGAAGGCGTTCGTTCTGCTAAATATTTTTACGCTAATTTGTTGTTCCGCGTAATTTGGTTGTGAAAATAATTTTTTAAGGAACAAAGATTCCGCAGGGGAAAAATATTCAATGAACCGTGTCCGCGGGCACGGGTTATGACTAGTATATATATATATGATAGAAATACGTGTATGCCTCTGACTGACTATGATATGAATAAGTGTATGATGTGCGTGAATACACACACACACACACACACACACACACACACACATATCAGTAGTGTTAATGTTTGACTACCTAGTGCATATATATAAGCACTTGTATTGAATATACCTAGTTGAAATGTAATGTGATACTGATTGAGGGTAGTTACCAGAGCGACTAGATATGTTAGAAAGTCCGAGGACGGACTTTATTCTAAGGTGGGTAGGATGTAACGACTGGTTTTTCTATATTAGTGTTATCAATATAATATATATGTCTTGGTGGATTTTCTCTGTGTGTGTGTGTCTTTCCTTCCGTAGCTTTCGTTTTCGTTCGTTTCGTTGTGATTTTCTAGCTTCTTCCTTAAATCGTTGAGCTTGGAGTAAGTCACTCATGACGAGCCTCATATCGCTCATATCTTAGAGATAGGTTGATCTTGGAAGCCGTAGGAATCTTTCCGAAGCTTCGCGCTTCAATTCGGCACTTTTCGTGCACGTTAGTTGGTTCAAGAAGGAGAACCAACCGACTAGATTCCAATCTAGTCGGTCAGGAACTCTTCTCAAACCGACTAGTTCATTGAATCAATTATTCAGAAGTTACTGTTTACTCTTAGTCGGTCTAAGAACAACCACCGACCGACTAGATGTGAAACTAGTCGGTCAGAACTTGCTCTCAGACCGACTAGTTCCTTTGATTAATTTTACTTAAGTTAATGTTTATCGTTAGTCGGTCCATGAACACTCACCGACCGACTAGGTCTCAAACTAGTCGGTCGACGGGCCTTCACAGACTGACTAATTCACTTCCCAGATTTCTTCCTTCTTTCGCTGTTTGATGTTAGTCGGTCACAGTTGAACGACCGACCGACTAGTTCCCAAACTAGTCGGTCAGCCACCCTTCGTTGACCGACTAAATCACCCAGAAACCCTAATTTTTAGGCGGCCGCCGGTTCATCTCTATAAATACGCCCGATCGTTTCTCTTTCTCTCTTTCATTTCCCTTGGCCATTTCCCTTCCCCTAGACCTCTGATCTTCCCCAACCTTTCTCTAGCCCTTCCTCCTTCCTCAAGAGCCCCTCTCACCCTCCATTTAGGCCGGCCACCATCCTCTAGGCCGCCTCCAACCCCCCAAAATCTCATTTTCTCCATATTTCCCCATCCGTTCCAGATCTGAACCGTAGGTTCCCCGGATCGTTTCTTCCGTCGCCGTGCTTGCTCGGCATCGTTCTTCCGCTAACGATTCGGTAATAACTCGATCCTATAGAGTTCTCTTAACCCATTTGTGTTTTTGTAAAACCCTAATAAAAACTAGGTTGGATGTTGTTCTAATATCATTTTGTCATGTCAGCGATCTCATCTTCGTAGTTAGCATTTGTGTGACGGCCTCGTTGATCGTCATCCTCGGTGCTAGGCAAGTGAAACTTGCCACTTAGGGTTTTAGGCCATGTCTTAGGCCATTTGCTTGTTGTAGGCGTAAAAGAGACTAGGCGACGAAATGATACTCGCCTAGGCGCAATTTCAGGAACTAGCTTGACAACGAAGTTAGATCCGTCATTTATCATGTTGCATAACTACCATGTCATGTTTCATTTCAATTAACGGTACGCTAATTAATTGTCATGTCATTGCATTCTTTAAATGTTCCCGTGATTGCGTAGCTCCGCTACATCTAGTGAATTGATTGAGGCTAGGCACATGCTTTTAGCGGGCACAACCCTACGCTAAATTGTGAACCTAAAACAAGCTCTTGTGCTGGGCAACCCTGGCTCATTTACTGAGCATCGTGTATAGGGACCCTGGCTTGTTTACGTGTGGGATGGGGTAAGGGTTAAGCGGCCAATCAACTGGGAGTCTGCCCGATCAGCAACTTCAGTTGTAAGGCGTAAACTCTGGGTTCTGGGGTAGTGTTAAGCGGCCAATCAGTGTGAATGTCCAACAGTTCAGCTGTAAGGCGTAAACATCTACAAATAACTTGAAACGTGACTAGTGAAAAGATTGAGATTGTTAGTAGCTTGGCTACTCTTGACATGCCCTGATAATTGTTCTCCCGCACTTATTGTTTCACCATGTCTTACTTGTGCATTCATACCATAACTGCCATGTCATGCATACTATAACTGCTAGGTTGTTAGTTTACCTTCATTTTCAGTTTCCTTGCCCAAGTCTTTTAGACTTGCTGACATGTGCCCCTTTACTCTTTTGGGTGACACATGTTAGATCCTGAGCCTGAGTTAGTTGTTGTGGACGAGGTGTTTGCGGACGCCGAGCCCGAGCCTGTGTTTAACGAGGACTTCGTGGACACGGGCGATCAGTCGTAGTGACTGTTTGTGTTGTTGTTTAGACTGTTTTGTTGTCGGTGCGTGGCACCAATACTCTGTTTATGTTTGTCCTTGTTGGCCTTGTTCTGGGCCTTTAGACTATTTCTTTTAGCCTGGTGGCTTTTCTGGATGTTGAACTTAATTTTCATGTTGGACAAATACTAAGATTTGAGATTTTATTTTTGTCTCTCCTTGTGTTATTATTGTTGTTCCGTTTGTGGTTACAGGGAACTGCTTATGTTTTATTGACGCTTATCGGGTTTGGGGCTTCACAGCTTCACTCCCGTGCGGACCTTTTCACGTCTCGCCTCCATTTTAGGGAAGCGGGGCGTGACAACATGAGCTCATATTTCTCCTTTAGAGAAGAAATGTTGGTATCCAAATTGGACACCCGTGCTCTGAGCTCGTGCACTTGGGTTTTAAGAGAATCATTCTCTAAACCCAATTGTGTGTGTCGTGTAACTAGATCACTATTATCCTTGGGATGTGTTTGATCTAGTTGAGATTTGAGGTTATTCACCTCATCTCTCAAAGTGACATTTTGAGAAGCTAAATTTGCTTTCTCAAGAGTTAAAGTATCAACAATGGTGTCATTGTTGATAATGCATGGAATGGATGATATGCTAACATTTGATTTCTTTAAGCTAGTATATCTAAGCATTAAAGATTGATATTTAGCAAATAATTCTTTATTTGCAATAAGAAGTTCATCCATTGTTACCTCGGTATCATCCGTGTCGGAGTCACTCTCATCGCAGAGTGGATCTTCTCGTGCCATGAAACACATGTGGGCTCTCTCACCCTTCTCATCATCGGAATCACTTGATGATTCTTCACTTGAGTCATCGAATGTACCTACGAGTCCTTTCTTCTTGTCTCTCTTGTTCTTGTCGGACTTGTGGTACTTCGGAGCCTTCCACTTCTCTTTGTTTCTTAGCATTGGGCAATCCCTCTTGATGTGCCCTGGCTTATTACACTTAAAGCAAAGAGTGGAAGTAGCATTAGTAGACTCAAAACGTTTGTTTGAGGAAAATTTACCTTTGCGAAAGAAGAGTGGGAACTTCTTCGCCATTTGGGCCATTTCACCCAGATCCATCTCATTCTCTGATTCTTCACTATCGGAGGATGATGAATTGGCGTTGAATGCCAAAGCTTTCTTCTTGGCCTCCGAAGGATTCATCATAGCTCGAATCTTTAATCGGTTCTCCTGTCTTACTTCGTAAGACATGATAGTCCCGATAAGATTCACAACTGTGTAATTCTTCAAATCATTGACCTCCTCGATGGCGATCGCTCTTCTTTTCCATTTGGAGGTCATTCTCATGATGATCTTCCTTACCTTGTCAGGTTCGGTGTATATTTGGCCATGGGCTTCTAATTCATTGATGATATCGGTAAAATGTCTGTACATCGATGCAATGCTCTCATTTTCCTGCATATGAAACAAATCGAAATTTTGCACGGCAACATATAACTTTGAAAGTTTTACCTTGTTCGTTCCTCATGGGTAACGATGAGGTGGTTCCAAATTTGATATGCACTCTTACATGTGCATATCTTGTTGAACTCATTCGGGTCCAACGCACAATGAAGATCGTTCATTACTTTGCGTTGTTGACTTCGGCGGACTTCTCGGAAGACGTCCATTTTTCGAAATCCTCTTCGGTGGGCTCGACGTATTCCTTGTGGAGTGTTCTCCAAAACGAAGTGCTCCTTAGGGACGTCTCCATCCTACACTTCAAATAGCCAAAGTTATTGACATTGAAACGTGGAGGACGCACCGTTGATTGACCTTCGAAAAGTGTGGACGCTCCATCACGGTCGTGATTGTTGTACGAAGTTGACGGAGGAACGTTGTTGTTGTTGGATGCCATAGCTATAACCTTGCGCTCTGATACCAATTGTAAGGATCCTGGCTAAGGAGAAAACACTAGAAGGGGGGTTGAATAGTGTTTAAGCAATTTAAAACGATAGTTACACCAAATTAAAATACTAACCAACAATATAGTGCGGAATTAAAATTAAACCCAACTAAGAAACAAATGCAAACACAATTATGTTTCTCGGGTTCGGATTACCCAAGTCACTTCCCGACTTGTTCCCGGTAATCCTACATCCCTTCCACCAGGATACCTCCGGATACTCAAGTTAGAACCCTAACTTTAGGTTTCCTTAAAACCCACTTGTAGCAACCCTACAAGTGAAATCGAATACAATCGATGTCCGTGACTCCCACAACTTAGGCGCAAGCAAACCGCTCTCACAACCCGAGAGCAAATTCAATTTACGAAAGTAATGAAATATGAAAGCAACACTTACAATCACATATGCCTTAAAGTAGAACTTGAAAGAGAAGTGTGATGTGTGTTGAAGACTCTCTTGGAAGAGAGGAGAAAGCCATTTCTCTTGACTGCACCAAATACATAGAGGATCACTCTTTAGTTCTAGGTTGGAGAGCAAGGATCAAAGATTGGAATTCTTAGGGCTTTGGATTTGAGAGCTTTAAACTTTAGAAATGAAAGCTTAAGAGATAACTTGGAAGAATTGGTAACCTCTCAATGGAACAGTAAAAGCCCCATTTATAGGTTTCTTAAATCCATAAAACAGTTTAGGCAAAAACCCCTTTGGAATCCGTGAGAAAAATCTCAACGGATAGAAACTGAACTCGCAACAGTCAACTGTTGAAGAAACCTCAGTCGACTGTTGCACAGTCAGTAAGGGTAGGTAAGAATTCATAACGGTAACTTACCACGTGGACAGTCGACTGATAAAGCAAAGACAGTCGACTGTTGAACCAACAGGCGACTGTAATTACTTCAACAGGCGACTGGCCGAAAGAATGGTAAGTTGAAGAAATCTGGAAATCTTGTAAGATAACATGACAGACGACTGATGAGGATAATACAGTCGACTGTTAATCGGAACAGGGGACTGTAAATCCTTATACAGACGACTGTCAAATACCCTGAGAATTTCCAGAGAGCTGAGTCAATAAATTGGCTCACAGACAGACGACTGTTGCAGCATACACAGTCAACTGATCCAAGGGACAGTCAACTGTATATTCAACATTAGTCGACTGGCCATAAAAGTCAGATCAACAAAGTTTGAGCAAAGGATAGACAGGCGACTGATCTACCAAACACAGTCGACTGTCACTAGGACAGGTTCATGTGAATCGTTCATCAGTTGCCAGTGCGAATTAAGACAGAAAAGCCCAAAATTAGTTTGTAACAGTTTGTGCATAACAGGCGACTGTAGAACAAAACACAGTCGACTGTTTTTAGACAGACCACTGTAAAACATTCAGCAGTCGACTGTTATAAACAATCCAAGCACAATCACAAAGAAATGAATTGGGGTCTAAGGACAATTGATCTAATGATGTCCTAAGACTGAAATGATGATGTGTATGAGAGCTCCATCAAAGTTCTACTTCTAAGCTACATACTAGAAGAGATAAAAGAAATTTACATTCACGAATTCTATCTTCTATCCATCGCATGACCTTGTAGTCTTCAAGGAGCTTCAATCAACATCTACAGTCACCCAATCCATTTTCATTTGCCTTCAATGAACTTTGAGTGTCATCCATTGCAAGTAGATCTTCATAAATAGCTTAGGCAATGGATTAACTGCAAAATAGGGGAATAGTCACAAGTATTTATGTTTGCCAATCATTAACACCAAGTAGGAAGAAGTCCAATACTCAACACGCGCGAGCGCCTTTAGCGCGGAACAACAAATTTGGCGCGGGTGCCTTCGACGTGGAATAACAAATTAGCTTAAAAATTTAGCGGAACAACAAATTCAGCGTGGGCGTCGTTGGCACGGAACAACAAATTAGCGTAAAATAATTTAGCGGGCACCATCGCAGCGGGCGCCATCGGTGCGAAACAACAAAGTAGCGTAAAAATATTTAGCGGCCTGTGTAGGATCCTGCCAAAACAGAGTTAGGATCGATAAATGAAGTTGAGACTTACGCTTGCGTATGCGGCACGGTAGTCTACAAACTTCGCCTTCGGATTCGCCACGACGGATCGAGTCTTCTCACGAACGGAGTAAGGCTACTAAATCCACAATCTAAATCTCTACTTTTAGATTAAGAACTTGGCTAAAGGGAGAGGAAGTATTTCGGCAGAGCTTCGCTAGAATGAAAATGCATGCAAGAATGCCATGCAAAAGTGTAAGGAAATGGCTAACCCTTGGGTCTTATTTATAGCCCCCAAGGTAGTTATTTTAGGAGTAATTGTTCCTTTGGAACAATTTAACTAAGGTGTACCATCGTACATGGCATATTATCAGCTTAAGTTGTACCATATGCATGGTACAATATAAGCTTAAGATATTACCCCTTTATTAGCCATATGTCGCATGCACTTATGCACATATAATGCGACTTTCCCATCAATCTAGAGATCCTCTCCGCAAGGGAACATATTCCCTTTGCACACGACTTCGTGTACGCGACGTTCGAGGTCCGTATTCCCTCATACATCCCCTACAAGGGTGTACTAACGTCTTCCATATCCAACATCTCCCACTCACACTTGAGGGGATTGTAAGAGAACGTCTTTCTCTTAGTTCTTTCATCTATCATACCGAGAAATAGACCGTGCGACCGTCATGCGCGTAGAGTCTGTTGTTGTGCACTTGTTAGAGATACACAACGACCTCGAAGGTGCAAAGTTGAGTAGTTCAACGCATGCTTTACCGTAGATTATTTCTTCACATTTCTTATACTTTATATTCAACAATTGAATCCCATCTGGATTACAATTGGCTGGCCAGCTTTGAATCATTAAAGTCCAAATGCGAATATGAAATCAATCTTCCTCTTCTTGCGAACCTTCTGATTTTGACTTGATTCGCTTTTCTAACGTGCCCCGCCGAGCCGAATTATCATAGCCCATTAGCAACACGCTAAGATAACGATCATCTCGTCAAATCTAAAGGAACCAATTGGAGTCCTTGAGGGTAAGAGTTAAGACCCATATGGCCTTTGAGTCTCACATAATAGCAAACACTATTGCTACTAACTCAGTGGTCGAAATGCATACGTGGTATGAACACGTATTACAACATCACTCCTTTCCCATGTAGAGTATGTCATAATGATGTTGTACGGATGAAAGATCAGACACCACAGTGCCTATCTTTTGAGTCCCCTTACTACCCATGAAATATTCCCGGACTCTCATCCTGCATAAGACAGATAGGATTTAAAAAAAATCCAATGAGATCTTTATATCCTTGTGATACAGATCTCAGATCTTTTGTAAGCATCCATATGATGCAGATCTTTCATTCAACTATCTTGTTTAAGTCACGACTCTAAATCATTCGTCTAATGATTTTGACTTTAAACTAGTCTCATCTCTATCTTATCCATCTGATAAGATAAGTCGGTTGCTCATGTGAGAGAGTCAACCTTAATCTGTCCGACATACACACAATTCAGCTGAGATTTCAAAAATGTACACAAACATTTCTTAAGAAATTCATATGCAATGTTTGAAAAAGAACTTATTCTTTTATTAATTTTGATCATTTACAGACATGGGAATTTACATTGGTACAACTCAGCTCTTACGCAATCCTTGAGATGATAAGTGTTTGTAAAACACATTTCTGGGGATCGCTTTTGTAAGCTGATCCTCTATCATCTCATGTGTAGATATGTACCTTATGTCTACCTTCTTGGTTTTATCATAGTCTTTTGCAAATCTGCAGTTCCTTTAAGATACTGCATTATCCTCTTAACCGCTTTCCAGTGTTCTTGCCATGGGTTGGATTGGTAACGACTTACCATTCCAACGGCAAAACAGATGTCCGGTCTTGTATGCATCATAGCGTACATAAGACTATCAACTGCACTGGAATATGGAACTTTTTCCCTAATTTCCTTTTCCTTTTGATTCTTTTGGAAGTGATTTTAGATATAAATTCTCTCATCTGCTTATAGGAGTATCAATTGGACTTGCAGTCCTACACATTAAACCGTTCTAGAACCTTCTTTATATATAAGTCTCTTGTGAAAGAGAAAGAAGTTTCTTCGAACGATTCCTTGAAATCTTAATTCCAAGGATATATGTGACTTCCCCATGTCTTTCATCTCAAAACTGATGAAAGTCAAGCCTTGATATCCATCAAAAAGCCCTTGTCATTTCTGGTTATTAAAATGTCATCTACATATAGAGACATAATAACATGCTTGCTTTTAATCCTCTTGATATATACGCAGTTATCTTCATCAATCATGGAAAATCCATTTGATAAGACAACTTCTTGAAATCGTATATACCATTGCCTCGAGGATTATTTAAGACCATATATGGACTTACGAAGTTTACAAACCTTATGTTCGTTTCCTTCTTTTACAAACCCTGTTGGTTGTTCCATATAGATCTCCTCGTCCAATTCTCCATTGAGAAAGGCAGTCTTTACATCCATCTGATGTAATTCGAGGTTTAAGCAAGCTACCATTGCCAGAATCAGGCGAATCGAGGTAAAACGCACAACAGGTGAGAAGGTCTCTTCGTAGTCTATCCATTCCTGTTGCGTAAAACCTTTCGCGACAAGGCGATCTTTATATCTATTTATAGAGCCATCAGCCTTATGCTTAATCCTGAGAACCCATTTGTTCCCAATTGCTCTATGTCCTCAGGGTAAGTTAACTAAGTCCCAGACTTGGTTAACTTTCATGGATTTCAATTCCTCCTTCATCGCTTCCATCCATTTGTCTTTTGCAGGGCAAAATACGGCCTGTTTGAAAGTAGCAGGCTCGTCATTTTCTTGTAGTAAAGTCATAAAGGTTTGCGGAAATTTCAACCTCAAATGTTAGAGGAGCCAACCTTGTATGACTACTACGTCGTATTTGAGATTCTTCAAGTCCTTGTTGACTCGAAGTTAGATCAATTCTAATATCACTCCCACTTGAAATGTCGTTAGAATTGCTCCCACTTGGATCATTATTCCCGTATGGAATAGGATAATCGTCATTCGTATAATCCATTGGTGAAGGTTGAAACGTATCTTCGTTTTCACCAAGAATTCTCCCACTCGAATGAGGTAATCCTTCTTGATCATAAATCTCAAATAGAGATAAGTCCTGACTTATCTCGCCCTGTCTTGAAAACTCGTTTTCCAAGAAAGTGACATCCCTCGACTCAAACTCAATTAGCCCACCATTGTCTTCCTGACTAAAAAACATAACCTTTGGAGTTTTCTGCGTATCGTTTAAAGATACATTTCCTTCCCCTTGGCCCAAGTTTGCCATATTTATGGGAGGAAATATGGGCGTTGAATGCACAACCCCAAGGTTTCAAAATGTTTAAGTAAGGAGACCTTTGGTTCCACAACTCATAAGGAGTGGAGCTAACTGATTTCGAGGGTACGCGGTTTAAAATGAAAACGGCCGTCAATAATGCATCACCCCAAAAGGTGATTGGCAAGATAGCTTGCGACATCATTGAACGGACCATTTCCATTAAATTCATATTTCTCATCTGCAACACCATTTTGTTGAGGAGTATAAGGCATAGTTACCTGATGTACCATGCCTTTTTCATCACAAAGTTCCTTAAAACTTGTTGATTGATATTCACCGCCCCTATCGGTTCGCAAGACCTTAATCTTGCGATCTAATTGATTCTCCACTAAACTCATATAGTTTTTAAAGCAAGCCAAAGCTTCACTTTTGTGGGATACCAAATAGATATGTCCGAATTGGGTGAAATCATCAATAAAAAGTGATGAAATATGACTTTCCGCGTCTTGTCTTGACATTCATCGGACCTCATATGTCCGAATGGATAAGCTGTAATGGAACCTCGGCCCTTGTGCCGGTTCCAAACGGCTTGCGACAAGATTTCCCCACAAGGCAATGTACGCATGTCGACATTTCAACCTTTGAAACATTTGATAGAAGGCCACGTTTGGCAAATCTATCCATACGCGTTGGTCCAATATGACCAAGCCTTGTGTGCCAACAAATTATATTAGACTCATTAGTCAAAGAATTTGTCACAAGGAAATTTTCATTACATGAGGAATCGTACATTGTACTTATTACAATAAATCCTTTGAAATACAAACCCAGTACCAATAAAGGAATTATTACAAAATAGGTCCATATTACAATCATGAAGGAACCAACTATAACCAAGACCCATTAAATTGACCACAGTTTTGATATTCCTTTGAATATATGGAATGAAGAGAACATCATGAAGTAGGAGAGTGCGGCCGTTGTCCAAGACTAGCTTGCGAGTCCCAACGCCTTTCACTTCAACACGTGTGTTGTTTCCTACATTGATCCACTTCATTCCTTGGGGTATCCGGTGATACTCCACGAAGGACTGTCTGTCCTTTGCTATGTGGTCGGTGGCACCTGAATCAATTATCCCAAAATGGATTAGATTCCACAAGAAATATTGAACTAGAAACACATATGTAACTAGTATTACAAGTTACATCGTCACTTCCACTCGTACACGAACGAGCATAGTGACCGAGCTTGTTGCACTTGAAGCACTTGATCCTTTTCAAGTCTTTCTTCTTGTGCTATTTCTTATGCTCATCCTTATGTTTGGGTTCCTTGGTAGACTCAGGTTGCTTATTACGTTCATTAGAAGACTTCGAACGATCTTTACGTTTCTTTCCCCCGTGTGAGGAACTAGCAACCATGTGCACTTCTGCACTTGGCTTGGCAGCCGCAAGCCGCTCTTCCTCTAATTCGAGGTGCTTGGAAACATCGTTGAAGGTCTTGATGCTCTCATTATGAGTGAGATGCATCTTCATCTGATCCCACCCATTTGGTAGGGAACGTACGACTGCTTGGATTTGTTGCTCATCTGTGAGCACATGACCTGCATCCTTTAACTCCGAGATAAGGTTCGCCATATGTCGCAGATGTTTCCCCATGGAATGATCTGGACGTTTCTTATATGAATCGAACCTTATAGTTAAGGAGCGAAGTTTGGACACCGATGTGCCACCGAACTTCTCCTCTAGCTTGGACCATATGTCCATGGCTAGGTCATGTTCTCGGAACATGCGCATTATGTCATCAGCCATACTGCTTAATAACGTAATGTGCGCTATCTTGTTCTTCCGAGACCAAGCATCAAAAGCTTCCTTGTCTCGTCGGTGTTGGGTCGTAGTGCCCAACTCGGGTTCAATCATAACGTTCTTTAGAGTTTCGAGCACTTCTTGCTCCTCTAGAACGTATTGTATCTTGATGGACCAAAGTTTGTAATTATCGCCGTTGAGTTTTTCACCTCTGTTTAACTCAGCGACGATATTCTTTGAAACGGAAGACATTTTACTTTTAAAATGCTGCAAAAGACACAAAACCGAAGGTATGATAAAACATTGCATAAAAATTCTTAAAATATAACTCCCACTTGAAATGATAATAGAATATCCCATTTGGATAGTTCTAAAAATTCAAATCCCACTTGGAATTATATTATATTTGATAAGTTACTTTCGAAAAATATTGAAGATGTTGTTCTAGAATCGAAAAGGTCTCTATGATTCCAATCACCATCTAGAACAACCTTCAATATTTCCCCATCACTTATCAAACAATCGTACTCTTATAGTACTTCGCAGCGGAAAATTACTTTTTGATAAACATATCTTTCAAAATGGAATAGGTGAGAGTTTGCGCAAAGAATTTTAGCGCAACAATTGCCAAGCCACGAGACCTGTTCTACACACCCATGGGTTAGATAACCATGGCCGGATCGTGGTAGGACTTGGAATTCTAATTTGCACTATCCCGATTAAGGACGGGACATAATCTATTTGAAAACAACTTTTTCAAAAAATTTAAAATACATTGGCTAATCTCCGTAGAGTAGAGCACAACGTCATAAGTACATTGGCTAATCTCCGTAGAGTAGAGCACAATGACATGGCTAATCTCGCATGAAGTAGAGCACTATGGCTAATCTTCAAGGAGTAGAGCCCAATGAAAAACTTCATTAAAATGTTAGCCCCGTATGGGCTAGTCGGCACTGTGGTTAGCCCCGTATGGGCTAATCGGCACATTCGAGTTTGACCAAGGCCTTTTGTCACCCCGTATGGGTCAGTTGGCAAGTTTGCGATCGACCAAGACCTTCTGCCGGATTGGTCGACCAAAACAACCAAATTGGTCGACCAATTATTTGGTCTGTAACTTCTCCCGGCCAGGGCCTCTGCCCTGGCCGAGGCTTGGCCAAGGGCCGGCCAAGGGCCTCTACCCTGGCCGGCCAGGGGCCCTGGCCCCAGGGGCCCTGGCCCCCTTGGCCAGGGCCTCTGCCCTGGCCGAGGCCGGCCAGGGCCTCTGCCAGGGCCGGCCAGGCCCTGGCCGAGGCCAGGGCGCCGGCCCTGGCCACTGCCAGGGCCGGCCAGGCCGGCCCCTGGCCTTGGCCGGGGCCGGCCACTGCCGGCCTGGCCATGGCCGGTCATGGCCAAGCCCATTTTTGCCTTGGCCGGCCATGGCCAGCCTTCCCCTTGTGTGGGGTGGCAGCACACCCCCGCCGGTGGGGTTTGCCGCGGTGGTTATTGGCCGTAGCCAACCCCCTCCGCATGGGGAGGGGGGTGCATGGCCTTCATAGCCCATTTGGCCATGGTGCACATGCACTAAAATTCATCTTCCCCGATGGGAATAACCACCACCTTTTTCCTCGATGAAGCACCCGTTCGTCGATGAAGCACCCGTTCGTCGAGAAAGTGGTTATTTTCTAATGGCCGTGTGCCAAAAAAATAACATACTACGTGAACGGTCGGTTCTTCCCGTCACGGAGAGTTCCTACCATATCCGTAATGATAGGAGACCCTAACGTGAAAAGAACAACCGCTGCGTTCTCTCCGTCACGAAGCGTTCCTACCATATCCGTAATGGTAGGAGACCCATTCGTGAAAAAGACAACGACTCGTTCATAGTTTCGACGGGACGGCGGTTTGACCGGGGCGAACCCGTATGGCTCTGATACCAATGTAGGATCCTGCCAAAACAGAGTTAGGATCGATAAATGAAGTTGAGACTTACGCTTGCGTATGCGGCACGGTAGTCTACGAACTTCGCCTTCGGATTCGCCACGACGGATCGAGTCTTCTCACGAACGGAGTAAGGCTACTAAATCCACAATCTAAATCTCTACTTTTAGATTAAGAACTTGGATAAAGGGAGAGGAAGTATTTCGGCAGAGCTTCGCTAGAATGAAAATGCATGCAAGAATGCCATGCAAAAGTGTAAGGAAATGGCTAACCCTTGGGTCTTATTTATAGCCCCCAAGGTAGTTATTTTAGGAGTAATTGTTCCTTTGGAACAATTTAACTAAGGTGTACCATCGTACATGGCATATTATCAGCTTAAGTTGTACCATATGCATGGTACAATATAAGCTTAAGATATTACCCCTTTATTAGCCATATGTCGCATGCACTTATGCACATATAATGCGACTTTCCCATCAATCTAGAGATCCTCTCCGCAAGGGAACATATTCCCTTTGCACACGACTTCGTGTACGCGACGTTCGAGGTCCGTATTTCCTCATACATCCCCTACAAGGGTGTACTAACGTCTTCCATATCCAACAGCCCGGACACCTTCGGCGTCAGTACGGAACAAATTCGACGCGGCACAAAAAATTCGGCGCAGAACAACAAATTAGCGTAAAAAATTTAGCGGAACAACAAATTCGGCGCGGAACAACGCGCGAGCGCATTCGACGTGTGTGACGACCTATATTTTTTCAATACCTTTAACTACGTATTTAACGTACTTTTTAAAAAGTATTTTATAGAGGTTGATCAGGAGTTTTAAGTGATTTCAAAATTTCTTGTAAAAAATGTTTTGAAGCATCAAACTAGTTATGGTGTATTTAAGTAAGTTCGGGTTTCATCAAATACCTCTAAATAATTTTGATAAAAATTCTTTTTCAATTATTACCGTTTTGGCTTAATGAATTAATTTTTTATACAAACATCATCAAAACGTTTTCAAACTTCTACATTATCATCATATGGTCATTTAGGGATCCCCATTTTAATTTCGTAATTTTCTGATTACAAATCAACCTAGAACCCGCAAACCCGCATCCTAAACCATTTGGCCTAAAACTCGTATCTCTGTAGCTCAAACCCTGAAATGGACTTCGTATTCGCAATCCTCGTGATGATACGAACCCGTGACTATGTTTCGTAAGTTTTCAGACACGTTTGAATTCAGGGGCAAAATCGTAATTTCGGTTTTACGTTTTACTATTTACATTGTTACATTGTTAATTACTTTGACTTAATTACTAATTTCCTCAATTATCTTAACCCAATTACCCTAACCACCGCTTATCTCGTAGGCCACGTGAAACTCGATTAAGCAAATTATCTTTGCCTAGTCGTCAACTTTTCCACCAACCCACTTAATAGCCCTTATTAATACCTTGACTAATTCTTTGAATCTAAACTTGTTTAGCATTATTTAAACCCAGACTTCATGGTTTGTTGGGCACTCACGCAAACAACCACACCCTTCACGTTTTCATTTATGTTTAAAACGTTTAAACTTTAGTCAATGATAGTAATTACATCTAATTAATACATATTAATATTTTATTATAATATTTCATTAAAAATTTCCCGCTCCCTCATTAACCAGGCACCCGAACTCCACCCTCCACAGCAAACCCCCGAGCTCCTCCTCACGGCGAACCCATAATCTCTCCCTCCCTCCCCGTATCATTCGAACACATTCCCCGTCTCACTTCTCTCGAACCCATGCTTCGTCGGTCTCCCTTCGGCATGCACGTCGCCGCCTAGCCCACCCACAGCCCCGCTCTAGTTCCGTTGTCAGCCCCCGTAGCCTCCGCCTGCTCCGCCACCGCAACGCCTCCCTCGACCGCCCGCTCCGTTGCCTACACCCTCTCCCGCACCCCCATATGACCCTCCTCCGACAGCACGCGAGGCCCCCCAAGCTCGCTGCCTTCCCTCGTTCCCGCCTCACACCGCTTGTCGAAGCCCAGAACACCGCCGTGCGGCCATCTCCACTGTCCCATCTTCCCGCTGGAGTGCCAGCACCAACGAACCCCTGCACCGCCTCCGCCTCCGACGAAGAACCCACGCTCTCAGGCCCAAACACCAACCCCGCCTCCTTCCCTCGCCTGAGCACCCCCGACGTTCGCCTTAGCCCCTCCGATGCCATCGACGTCCACACAGAGAAGCCCCGCCACCGCCTCCACAACCCCTTCGAAGCCCGCTGCTCCTCCCTCAAGCTCCGCCGCCGATGTCGCTTCACCGCCACGCTCCCTCGCTTCACCACAGTGCGGCTCAACTCTGACGAGGCGCCCACCCTCCGACGTCACCATCCGCAGACCACCCTCCACCCATAGTTGCAGCAACCCCGCACCCCGTTGCTGCCTTCCGCTGCCGCTCCGCCTCCGCCCTCCGAGCTCCCGCCTCCGTGACGTCGCCTCCTTTCGTCGACGCGGAACCCCACCACCGAACGGCCCCCTCGCCATCCGCCACCCCATGCAATGAAGGTGGGTTGTAAGTTTTAAAAACGTATTTTATAAAACGTATTTTCGTATTTTTATACGTATAAACGTATTCCAATAAGTATATTATATGGGTTTTTTGATAAAAAAATTGATATAAATAATATAAGAGTCAGAAAAATACAAGGCCAGCTCCAGAAAATCAGAAATGACGTTCTGGATCTAATGTCGCTAGTTTTATCTCAATCAGACGTATAGTTTTTCCACAATGATTTTTTAAGCCTAAAACTTAAGTACGTCGTTTTCACTTAAAAATCTGTAACTTGTTATTTTCACGTAAACTGATACGTGAGAAAAATATATGTTGTAGCACTCTTCGAGACGGTCGTTTTGACAGCTCACTTGAACCATTCTGATATGTATTTCAGCCAGAATAAATTATTGAATAATTACTTAAACTAATTAAAATTAGTTTGTAAACCTATTTTAAGCTTTTAAAAATTATAAAAATACCTGAAGCTTCTGAAAAATATTTCCTCCTACAGTAAAATTATTTTCTTCATATCTATCCTATATAAAAATTTAGAATGATTTTTGATAACGTTTCGAACGATTAAAAATCAAAATGATCAAGTTAAATAAATATAAAATAGTTTATTATTTAACCGATTGTTTCTTGTGTTTACAGGTATCGTTTCTCGTGCACCAGCAACCTTGAAAGACCTAGAGCTAGTCCCGGCTCACTACCACCACCTCGAAATCAGTAAATCACTGTAATTCTAGTCTTAGAAACTAAGCAAGTGTACAAGTACGAACTCAGTATTCTTAACTTGGGTAAATTGTGTGCTAACGAAAGTACCACTATTAAACCAACAATTTTTGTATTCCATGTTTGTTGGACTTGTCCTTATCCTCAAATTTCTCAGCATGCACTTTATTTTACTTTCTGGTTTTCAATAAGAAAGTCGACTAGTGGTCCTGGTTTACCTATCATCGTAAACAATGAACTGATAATATCATGTGATGCATCTTGTGGAATATCTCGTGGAATACCGTGTGGAATGTCCAATGGAATAGCTCGTAGAATATCTTGTGGAATATCTTGTAAAGAATCGTGTAATCGATACACACGACACCGGGGTTTGTGGTAACTCATTGTAGAGAAAGTGTGGGAGCTATGACCGGAGTCACACTCTCTCATCTCGTCTCGTCTCGTCTCGTCTCGTCTCGTTTTTCAAAGTATGTTGTGGTTGAATCCTGTGATTTGCTCCCCGTGGCATGGAGGTGACCCATGGTTGCATATCATACTTTCCTACATGAGTTACATCACATGGATTAGTTAATTACTGCCAACATCAAAATAACCATTGATTGTACGTCTTGTTCAGTATTTTGCATGTTTAATTGCTTATAGTTCATGCATGCTAGTCTCACCATTGCTATTACCATGTTTGCTCGTATACGTTACTTTCCGTACTTGCACGACCACCTTTTTACTTTATGCATTACATGTACTTTACCTACCACACTTGTGCAGTCACCGGTGCTTTACTTGTTGTACTTTTAGCTACAGCAGTTGCATGCTTCACTTGCTTAGCCTGCGTTACACTTGCACTACCACAGTACAGTTGTTCTCTCCTTTCAGTTCTGTTTATTTTTACTACCCGGTTGTGTATAGTTGTTGCTCAGTACTTTACTTTTCACTCTAGTCTTCTTGTACGTAGTTACTTTTTGATATACTTGTGCACTGCTTCTTTTCTATGTTTAGAATTGTTGTGACTTACCCATGGTTCCATCTTCGTGGCACCGCAGACGACGTACATGTCGAGGTAGATGTTTCTGAGTTACAGAGCCAGCGTTTGACCATGAGACCACAACTTTCTGTTTTATTTTCACTTATGTACTTCCTTTCTTTCATGTATCATTGTTGGAACATTTTGTACAGTATGGATTGTAATAATTGGACACTATTTGGGTATTTTTATACATTTCTGCATCGTGGCTATTTTGATTTCACTGGTTAACTACAGACCTGCGCATAAATCAAATAAGTAACGGACCCCCCGAGGAGGGGTCGTTACAACGTGGAACAACAAATTCGGCGCGGGCGCCTTTGGCACGGAACAACAAATTAGGGTACGGCACGGAACAACGCTTGAGCGCATTCGGTGCAGAACAACAAATTTGGCGCGGGTGCCTTTAGCGCAGAACATCAAATTAGCATAAAAAATGGTGTGGCGCCTCCGACGCGGAACAACTAAGCTTAGTGATTTTTTCAGCGACGATATTAACGTAAAATTTTTTACGCTAGTTCGTTGTTTCGATAAATTTTTTTACGCTAAATTTTTTACGTTTTGTTTAATTTAATGGCGTATGTTTCTCCACAATCTTTCCGAAGACACTTTTAATTTCAAAATTTTGGTTCCCAAGACACTTTTCCCCCAAAATTTAATCTCCACAATCTTTCCAAAGACACTTTTAATTTCAAAGTTTTGGTTCCCAATACACTTCCCCCCAAATTAATCTCCACAATCTTTCCCAATACACTTTTAATTTTAAAGTTTTGGTTCCCAATATACTTTCCCTCCCAAAATTTAAGTTTTTCCATTACAATTTTTCATAAAATCTAATCTCAACCATTGATTTACCAAGTTCAAATCTCAGACACTTTTTATCTTGTCCTAGTCAGCCATAGAAGTCAAAAAACGTTGTTAAATGTATAATAGATGTATAATAGATGTTTATCTACAATCTTTCACAAGACACTTTTAATTTCAAAGTTTTGGTTCGCAAGTCACTTTTCTCCATAAAATTTAATCTCCACAATCTTTCACACTACACTTTTTAATTTCTTTCAAAGTTTTGTTTTCCAAGACACTTTTCCCCCTAAAATTTAAGTTTTCCCACTAAAATTTTCACAAAATCCAATCTCAACCATTGATTTACCAAGATCAAATCCCAGCCACTTTAGCTTTCTCCCTAAAATTATGACCCGTGCCAGCGAGCACGTTTCATTTAAGATTTTTCACCGCGAAATATTTGTTCCCCAAAAAATTATTTACACATCCAAAATTTAAAAGAACAATAAATTAGCGTAAAAATATTTAGCGGTATGTGCACTTTCGTAGTGGGCGCCTTTAGCACGAAACAACAAATACGGCGTGGGCACCTTCGGCGTAGACAAACAAATATGGCGCGGGCGCCTTCTGTACGAAACAACAAATTCAGCGCGAGCGCCTTCTGTGCGGAATGACGCGTGAGCCCATTTGGTGCGGAACAACAAATTAGCGTAAAAAATTTAGTGGAACAACAAATTCGGCACAGAATAACGCGCGAGCACATTCGACGCGGAACAACAAATTCGGCGCGGGCGCATTTGGCGCGGAACAACAAATTAACGTAGAAAGATTTAGCGGGCGCCTTCGGATTGGGCGCCTTCGGCGCAGAACAACAAACCTCAGGGTATTTTTTGGTGACGGTATATACTTAATTTTTTTACGCTAGTTTGTTGTTCCGGAATTTAATGGATCATGTTTCTCCACAATATTTTCCCTAGACACTTTTAATTTCAAAGCTTTGATTCTCAAGACGCTTTCCCCCCAAAATTTAATCTCAACGATCTTTCTCAATACACTTTTAATTTCAAAATTTTGGTTTCCAAGACATCCCCCAATTTAAGTTTTCCCACTACAATTTTTCACAAAATCCAATCTCAACCATTAATTTACCAAAATCAAATCTCTGCTACTTTTTATCTTGTCTAGAATTCAAAAAGCGTTGTCAAATGTTTGTTTAAGATTTCCCCACGTAAATCTTTGTTCCTCAAAAAATTATTTTCACAGCCAAATTTTTCAAAAGAACAACAAATTAGCGTAAAAATATTTAGCGGCACGGGCGCCTTCGATGCGAAACAACAAATTCAGCGCAGGCGCCTTCGACACAGAACAACAAATTCGGCGCAGAACAACAAATTCGCGTAGAACAAAAAATTCGCGCGGGCGCCTTAGGTGCGGAACAACAAATTAACGTAAAAGCAGGCGCCTTCGACGCAGAACAACAAATTAACGAAAAGCGAGCGCCTTCGGCGTGGGAAATTATTCTCATCTTGTTGCCCCATGCGTCGAAGAGACGGTGGGTCCCACGTTGAGGGAGAGATCATTCGATCTGCACAACATTCAATCTGCAGCATTAAGTGCTAGTTAACGTTTTCCCCCAACTGCATTAATTACACTCTGCTATTCCCCAGAAACTTTCAGTTCCCAAAAATTTCATTTCTGTTGTAAACTTGGCGGCTATGGAGACCATAGCCCTATATTTATAGAGGTAGGGTTACATAATGGGTGGATACCCACTAACGGGTAGGCCCACCAAAAGCCATCCATTGTTGTAAGCCATGGTGAACGCTTCAGGGTTCATGAAGCTTATTTGATCATGGGGTTGGAGATACTTCTGGATCTCTAAGTTTAAGAGTGCTTGCCTCATTAAAACCTTTGCCAAGAAAAACCCAGTGGGAAAAACCAGTGGCTAAGGGAAAAGAGTACAAGTCTCTATAACTTCCCCTGATCGATGGATAACATCAGTGGTGGATATTTCTGGATCCAGAGTTAATGTGGCTGCCTCGTTAAAACCTTTGACTGTGGAAAACCCAGTGGGAAAAACCAACAGCCAAGGAAAAAGAGTACATCACTACGTTAACTCCCCCTGATAAGTACAAGCTTCAGGCATGTACATCTCTCAACTGTCTCATCCCAATCCTTATTACAAGTTTTCTAAAGGTACTGCGAGGCAAAGCTTTAGTGAATAGGTCAGCCAGGTTGTTGCAGGACTGGATCTGCTGGATGTCGATCTGGTTGTCCACTTGCTGTTCATGCGTCCAGAAGAGCTTGGGGGAAATGTGCTTCGTCCTGTCACCTTTGATGTAGCCACCTCGTAGTTGAGCGATGCAGGCAGCATTGTATTCGTACATGGTGGTAGGCCCAAGATCTCCCGTCTTCAGGCCGGTGGTCTTGAGGATGTGGTTGATGACTGATCGAAGCCAGAAGCATTCTCTGCTAGCTTCGTGGATCGCAATGAGCTCGGAGTGGTTGGATGAGGTCGCTGTGGATGTCTACTTCACGGATCTCCATGAGATGGCCGTCCCACCGTATGTGAATACGAAACCGGTCTGGGACTTTGCGGTATGTGGGTCGGACCTGTATCCCGCATCTGCGTAACCGACCAGGTCGGTGGATACACCTTTCTTGAAGTATAGTCCCATGTCTACAGACCCTTGGAGGTAGCGCAGAAGTTGTTTCACTCCGTTCCAGTGGCGCTTTGAGGGCGCTGAACTGTATCTGGCTAGTAGATTTACTGCGAACGCTATATCGGGACGCGTGCAGTTTGCCAGGTATAGGAGTGCTCCAATTGCACTTAAGTAGGGTACTTCAGGACCCAGTGTTTCCTCCCCCTCTTCCAGCTGTCGGAAGGGGTCTGTTTCAACATCCAATGATCTGACGACCATTGGTGTGCTAAGCGGATGAAATTTGTCCATAAGAAAGTTTTTCAGCACTTTCTTTGTATATGTCGATTGGTGCAACAGGATTCCTCCGCTTAAATGTTCAATTTGTAGGCCTAGGCAAAACTTCGTTTTGCCGAGGTCTTTCATCTCAAATGTCTGTGTGAGACTTTTGGATATCTCATCTATCTCTGCAGGAGATCCGATGATGTTCAAGTCGTCTACGTAGACGGCGATAATTACGAATCCTGTTCCCTTTGCTCGTATGAAGATGCAAGGGCAGACTTCATTTGTTGTGAATCCTTGTTGCGCTAGGAATTCACTCAGTCTGTTGTACCACATTCTACCTGACTGTTTGAGACCATACAGTGATCTCTGGAGTTTGACGGAATAGACGTCCCGAGGTCTTTCTGTCATTTTTGTCGGTAGTTTGTATCCGTCTGGGATTTTCATATAGATGTCCTTATCTATATTTCTGTATAGGTATGCAGTCACAACGTCCATGAGCTGCATATCCAGACCTTCCTTCGTGGATAGGCCGATAATGAAACGGAAAGTGATCGCATCCATGACCGGGGAATAGGTATCGTCATAGTCTATTCCTGGTCGTTGGGAAAAACCTTGTGCAACAAGGCGCGCTTTATAGCGCACGATCTCATTATTCTCGTTTCTTTTTCTCACGAATACCCATTTATATCCCACAGGATTAACACCTTTTGGTGTTAGGACTACAGGTCCAAAAACTTTGCGCTTCGAGAGTGAGTCCAGCTCTACTCCTATAGCATCGTTCCACTTTGGCCAATCCTCTCTGCGTTTACATTCTGCTAGAGAGCGTGGATCGGTCTCATCGTCGTATTCAGTGACATGAGTGGCAATAATGAGCGCGAAGTTATCATCGATGATTGTGCTTTTTCTGTCCAGTACCTCCCCGGTACGTACATAGTTTAATGAAATTTCTCCTATATTTTCCTCTGCAGGGGTTGTTAGGAGTGGAGAGGTAGCTGGGCTGAGCTCAGCATCCTGTGGTGGTATCGTTATTGTTGCTCCAGGATTTTTCCTCTTTCGAGGATTCTTATCTTTGGAGCCTGGGGGTCGTCCTCTTTTTTGTTGAGGTACGGCCGCTTCTGCTGCAGGTGGATTGCATCCATCTTTGGGTGTGTCAATCCTAGCTGGCGTATTTGCAGCAGGGACGTGTGATCTGACAATCTTTTGGTTGTCAGTGAATTTATCCGGTAAAATGTGAACTGTGTTCTGAATTTGAAGGTTCTTCAGGATCTCTTCTTCACATTGATTTGTGCGCGGATCAAAATGGGATAAAGTCTTTGTGTCCCATGTAATGGTCTTTGAAGCTTCTGGCTTCTGTGTGTTAATGCCTAGTTTTGGAAAAATGCTTTCATCAAACTCACAATCTGCTAGACGTGCTTTAAAGGCGTCCCCTGTAAGGGGTTCAAGGTATCTAATGATCGATGGTGAGTCGAAGCCAATATAGATACCAAGACGCCGTTGAGGACCCATCTTGGTTCTCTGCGGTGGTGCTATGGGGACATAGACAGCACATCCGAATATCCTCAAGTGAGAGATATCGGGCGGGTTCCCATATGCAAGTTGCATCGGAGAATAAGATTGACTACCTGACGGTCGTAATCTTATCAGCGATGCAGCGTGCAGTATGGCATGTCCCCATGCACATACCGACAACTGGCATTGCATTAACAATGGTCTAGCGATCCATTGTAGTCTCTTTATGAGAGATTCGGCTAACCCGTTCTGGGTGTGAACATGAGCTACTAGATGTTCAACTTCTATGCCGGTTGCTTGGCAGTAGTATAGGAAGACTTGTGAGGTGAATTCCCCAGCATTGTCCAGACGCAATTTCTTGATCTGGTTGTCTGGGAAATGTGCCCGCAATTTTATAATTTGTGCAAGTAGCTTTGCAAAGGCTACGTTGCGGGTGGACAAGAGGCACACATACGACCATTTTGAAGATGCGTCGATTAGTACCATGTAGTACCGAAATGGTCCACTTGCGGGGTGAATAGGCCCGCAAATGTCACCATGTATTCTCTCTAGGAAGCTTGGAGACTCGGAGTCCACCTTCAGGGTGGATGGTCTCGTAATCAATTTCCCTTTGTAACAAGGGGGACAAGGATTTGCACCCTTCCGAAGTAGCGTCAGGCTTTTCGGATTAATCCCACGGGATTGGGATATGATGCGATGCATCATATTCCTTCCAGGGTGTCCTAGTCTATCGTGCCAGAGTTTGAATTCTGGTTGATTTTGGCACTTCTGGTGCTCCAATGTGTTTGCTTCCATTGCTCTGATCCTTGTGTGGTAGAGACCCGACGAGAGTCCCTCAAAACGTTCGACGGTGTTTTTAGCACCGTTTTTATGAGACGTTACATCAAGGTATTCACTGTTTCCTTTGATCACCGTTTCTAGGTGGTATCCGTTTAAGCGGATATCTTTAAAGCTTAACAGGTTTCTATGCGAGCTAGGGGAGAGAAGTGCATCTTTTATAAGTAGTTTTGTACTGTTGGGGAGCATAAAATGTGCTTCCCCTGATCCTTCAATGATACTTGATGGACCGGAAATCGTGTTTACGGTGCCATCATATTTATTAATGCTTTGAAAAAAGCAGATGTCTTGGATGATCGTGTGCGTAGAGGCACTGTCCACTAGGCATTTAAAGTCCATCTATTTTAAAAGAAAAATGTCGCAGTATAAGGCAAAAACACAAAGGAATATACTACGAAAAATTAAGTTGATGTCTGAAAAGTACTTAAACATGCCAGAGATAAGCAGATAAATTGTTTCTCAAAAGGAAAAATTACAATCCATATATAAAGTAGATAAATGTCCTCAGTCGAGCAGGTCATCGTTGGAGAAGTCCTCAGCGATGAACCTGATTGGTGCCAGGTTTTCTTGAACCGCCAGGTTTGTCTCAGCTTGCTTCTGGCTTACTTTGTACAACTCCTAAAGGTGGCGTGGAGTACGACAATTTCTGGACCAGTGTCCAGTCATGCCACACCTGTGGCATTTATCTTCCCAGTCCTTTCTGGGGGCAGAAGTCTGGCCGTCGTCTTTTCTTTTCCACACATTTTTCTTCTTTCCCTCTTGGTTGTTTCTTGGAGGGGGTCCTCGAGCCTGCTTCTTCATGGTCTTACCCTTCTGGGGTTTGCCTTTGAAGTTGCCCCTTTTCTTCTGGAAGGAGCTGTGGTGCACTTCAGGTGCAGGAGCAGTACCGGTAGGGCGTGAGTTGTGGGTGGCCAGAAGGAGGTCACGATTCTGCTCTGCCATCAGAAGGCATGAGAGAAGCTCAGAGTATTTTGTGAACTTTCGTTCACGATACTGTTGCATCAGTATGACATCCTTCTCATGGAAGGATGTATACGTCTTCTCTAACATGCGTTCCTCCGTCACCTTTTCACCACACAACTTCAGGCGTGAGGTGATGCTAAAGAGTGCCGAGTTGTACTCGGCAATAGACTTGAAGTCTTGGAGACGGATGTTCTCCCATTCATATCGCGCTCGAGGTAGTATAACATCCCTTTGATGTTTATACCTGTCCTCGATGGCGGTCCACAACTCATACGAGTCTTCCACCGTTAGGTACTCGGCCTTCAGGGTCCGCTCGATATGGCGTCTGATATAGATAATTGCTTTCGCTTTATCTATATCAGAAACCTTATCGCCTAAAGCGATGGCGTGACTCAATCCCTGTGCTCACAGATGTAATTTTATATCCAACTGCCAGCTTAAGTAATTCTTTCCTGAAGCATCCAAAACGTCGAAATCGACGCTCGCAATTTTGGCCATTTATCACTCTAGCATGTAAAAAGATAGCATTAATTAGATATATTTGCAGAAAAATAAATAATCAAGCACATCAGACATAAATATTTGCTGCGTGGATCGGCTAATCACCATAATTAATTACAGTCCATTACAGTGCCAAAAAGAAAGAAAGAACAACTCGGGAACCCCCGTGGGGCCCCTATTCTTCTGGAATAGTCCTTCATCTTCTTGAGGCGTCCGCCGGGCGTGTAATTTTACAAAATTATCCTCACTACATTTTTCTCTCAAAAAAAAAGAAAATAATGCATGAAAAGTAAAATGGTGATCACTAGCCGATCCAAAACCACATCAAATATTAATCATTCGTCGCAGGCAGTTATAATGCAGCAGGCATCATCACAGGCAGTTTATATCACAGGCAATTTATTTATTCATCACAGGCAGTTTATAATGGAAAATGAAATCTACCGTTTAAAAATTATTGGACCACTAGGCAACGTCATACACCGTTAGGTTAGTTGACTAACGGCAGAGCGGTCGCATGATCTTCTTAATTTTTAAACGTTTTTAAAGAAAATCATAAATCCAAATATAATTGCGATGAGTAAAAATCACGTGTAATTTGGTCCAGATTGTAACGAAAAGGAATCGCAATTAAATCTGAAAAAATTTTGAAAATTCGAAAAAATTTTCTGGGTCAAAAACCCTAGTTAGGGTTTTGGGGTACGCATGCCGGGCCCGTACCCGCTATTGGCGTGCGGGCCCGTTTGCCGCAGCAGGCGGCGGGGAGGGGGGGCTACCGTTGCAGGCGGCGGGGGTTGCTCGCCGCTGCAGGCGGCGGGGAGCCCCCGCCGGCAGGCGGCGGGGGTTGCCCGCCGCTGCAGGCGGCGGGGGGTTCCCGCCGCCGCAGCGACGGCGGGAAGGCCCCGACACTGCCGGCGACGGGGGGGGGGGGGGGGGGGGGGGGCGTGGGTGAAACCTTTTTAGGGTTTTGGCGATTTTTGGGGGAAAAAATGGGTAAAAATCCGATTTTTAGTGGGAAAACCAATTTTTTTCTTCCAAAAAGACGTTTTTATTGAAAAAAGGTTGATTTTTAACAATAAAAACGATATATTTTTGATCGATTGATCCAAAAAAATTTGAATCACCACATATGCGCATAAGCAAAATTTAGATCTAGGGAGAAAGTTACCTCTAGATCCTACCCGCCGGATCTAGCGACGTTCGGTGAAGGAAGCCCGTTCGCGTCGCGTCCGTCCGTCGCGTCCGTCCGTCGGCAGGGGTTCGGCTTAGCTTTGAGCGTGCTGATAACGTGTTGTAAACTTGGCGGCTATGGAGACCATAGCCCTATATTTATAGTGGTAGGGTTACATAATGGGTGGATACCCACTAACGGTAGGCCCACCAAAAGCCCATTTATAACAATTTCCTCATAAACTTTCATTTCCCAAAAAATGTTTTTCCCTCCAAAACTTCCATAGAATCTCATCTCGACCATTCATTCCTCAAGATTAAATCCAAGCCGTCTTTCTATCAACTTCTTTGTCCTAGTCAGCTTGTCCTAGTCAGCCATATGATTCAAAAACAGTTGTCAAATGTATAATAGATCAGCTTGTCCTAGTCAGAGCAAAAATTCAAAAACAGTTGTCAAATATATAATAGATGTTTAACTAGGAATGACAATATTGCGGGGCGGGGCGGGTATTTAACTACCCAAGCTTGCCCCGACCCATCTACAGGCCGGGGCGGGGCGGGTCGCGGGGCGGGACGGGGCGGGTTCTTTCTTACCAAAACCAGGTCGGGCCGGGTCGGGCCGGTCGGGTCAGGTCATTAGTACCATCCATATGAATTCCAAATAAAAATTTTATTTGTGAATTGAGAGAATTTTGATTTATTTGGTAATTTGGAATTAGGAATTGGCCCAATTAGGAGAACCGTGGAATAAAGTATGAGTTATATGTTATTCGCTGACTGCATGGTCCGTATCAAAATAGTAAGGTTCTAAAAAACCTCTATAGTTTACCGGGTCGGACCGGGTCGGGCCGGGGCGCATACAAAGCCCAAGCTTGTCCCGAACCGGCTGCGGGCCGGGTCGGACTAGGTCAAAACCGGGCCGGGCCAGGTCGGGCCAGGCGGGTCAGGCCATTACTGCCATCCCTATGTTTAACCGGTTTTAATTTCCTGCTACGGTGTATCGGCTGATACAGTGGGCTGATGTATCGGCTACTATCTATTTGTTTACCGCTCTGAAGCGGGCTTGGGCCATTTTTTGTACCCAAATTCGCATGTCCTTCTCGTGAATGGGTCATAAAACAAAAAACGCAAAAATCAAAAAAGAAAAAAAGGAAACCGTAAAACAAAAGAGAACTCGAGATAAGAGAGAGAAAGAGAGAGAGAAAGAGAGGGGTCCACGGTAGGGTTTTGCTCCATCATCGATCCATCGCAGGAGGAAGAAGACGAAGGCCGCACAGAAAGGAATTCGAGGTCATAGATGTTATAACTAATCTAAAACCGGACGAGATCCAAACCGGGACTCAATTCTGATCGATTTAGCTTCAGATTGGGGGAAAAGAATCTTCTTCGTTGAGGCAAGAATCTCAGGGCCTCTCTCTTTTTGTGTGTGGTTTTTTGCTGCTATCACTTCTCATCCTTCTTATCTTGTGGTCTGGAGTCATGGTAATTGATTATAAATTAGTTTGAGCTAATTTACAAAATTACGAGGAAATGACAATTCTGGTGTTTATTTTCTTATTTTCTCCATAGTTTAGCTCCATGGCTTTGCCGCTTTAGATTTTAACTTTAGGATGTGGTTGGGGTTGCTTGCTCTTATAACTTTTCATCCAAACGTGTATTTATGGAAAAGAACTTAACATGAATATGGTGTTTGATAATATAAAAATTCGTGCTTATCAATAAAGATCAATATTAATACTTGAATATATATGCGCGCTCGGTAGAAAGAGGTTGGATAAGCATGAGCGTGGAATAGAGAGTTTAGATAAGATTCATGGAAAATGAAGAGGAAAGTTAGTTCTATCCAGTAAGTGATCATGTGTTAGGAAAAAATGAGAGAAAAAAGATTAGCACATGGGTGTGCTTCTGACTTATTCTGTCGAGAGATGTTAGATAACAGTACCATTTTCAGCTTGGGCAATTGTGGATGGTCCTTTTTTAAATAGATAACCAAACATCTGTTTTTTGATGCCAAAAAAGACTAAACAAGTATTTGCTATAGAGATCCGTAAAAGCACTTATAATAAGCCATGTGAAGCACACATGCACAGGATGCCACCATAGCTTATAACTTTCGATAAATTGTATTGGTCTAAATCGAGGGATTCACTAGGATTGTGTGATCATTACATCTGTGGTTTTGCAACTTAACTTGTTTAACTTAAACTTGTTAGCGCTCCTTTTTAAACTTCTGAATGCAAACTCAACATATTGCAAAGATGAAGGGGCTGACAAATTTTATCACTGATGGGTCCTTGTATGCATATATGATTTTAAAATACGATTGTCAGACCTCTTTACCGGCTTATTTATATCGGACAATTGCATCTACTTTAGCTATCATACCATAAATATTCCAATTCTTTGTTAGAAAGTTAAGCGTGTTTAAATGAGATTAATGGGTATATGGTGGCATTTAAGGAAATTTGAGGTTGCATTTGAGGAGATTAATGGGTGTCCGATGATCAAAAACTTCACTTAACATTCTTTTGCATCAAGTGGTTAAAATTTTAATGGATTTCAATAACAGAACAATTTTTGCATACCTAGATCTACATGCAATGAACATGCAAATCACAATATTTTGGTGTACATAGTATTTGGATATGTAGATAAACATGAACAGTGCCAGTTCTCTAAACAAGGGTTGGTGATTGCTTGGTTCTCTAAATAAAGGGGTGTTAGTGAAGTTTTCGATTATCATTTGTGGAGTTTTCTCAAGTGAATTGGATGCCGTTAAACTCAATTTTGAATTTATTTTAATGCTATTGGCGAGACAAATTGCAGTTGAGATTCAGAGCACAAGTATATTTTTAATTCTTTTTAGGATCTTTTATTCATACTTTTCATGCCTTTTATTTACTATACTTTTCAAACTTGGGATCTTAATGGTTAAACCAAAACGGACAATGTATGCAGCTAGTGATGATACATGAACCACAAACTAAAGGACCACTATGCTTCCTATATGGCAGAGTAGTTCTTGAAGTTCTAAGCCATGTCTTGGACTTGCTCTTAGGGGTATATAATTGTCTGATGTCTGGACCTATGTGAACCTGTGGCAGCTTCCTTCAGGACTGGATTTATTTTATCTGTCGTGCAAAACTACCAGCCATCTTTAGTAGTGGGATATGATTAAGTGGTGGCAGGAAGGAAGGTATATAGCTCCATAGTACACAACAAATGGAAATGGGAGGTGTCAGTTTATTTTGGCCATCTTTGTAGACTAAAGGAGTTTAAATATCTTTAAAGTTTCCAAATTTTTTTCAATAAATTTTACCAATTATATTTTGGAATGTAAGTTGGAGACTACAATTTAGACATTCTCTGATGGTATGTAATCATATCCTTAATTTAAATATCCCAACGTATTCAAATTTTCTGAAGGAAATACATGTTTATACATTTTATTCCAAGTTGGTCTGCATCTAAAATCAGACGTTTTTTTTCAAATCTGAAACTTTTATAAGAGCTCAGTTATCTACCACGATAGGCTGCCATAAAATATTAGGTTTTATTTATGGTGCCGCAATTGCATTCGCCAAGACTGTAAACGTTTTACGTGGTAAATGCTTAATGGAAGTCATTAAGCTTGCAAAAAATCAATGAAACATGGGAAGATAATTATTACCCAGTGATTGCATGGATTTGTTTAGTAAGTGCCCCCGTCACACCCACTTGAAATTTGCATCATGCCAATTGATTCGCATTTCGATGACATGCAAATGTCTGAAGTACACCTAAGGGTACATTTGGTTGCATGTAAGATCATGTAAAACAATATTAGAAAAGCTCTTATAGGGTACAATATGGAGCCAAAGTTGTTTGGTTGTTTTTCATCTATTGGAAAACTTTTCCATGCAATTTTGGGTGGATCATTGAGAGAATGCCACCTAAGCATGTTCGGAGAAATTTCTCTTAGGAGAGGATGAAAACTTTGAATAGCTACCATTCACTTCACATGGGAAGCTTCTTGGCATCTTTTCAATTTTTCCCTGGCCAAAGCTTTACACAACCTTACTTGTAATCAAACATACCCTAAATTGAAGGGTGTGAACATGGTATGTCTTTTTTCGTGCTTACTTTCTATTTTGAACAACTTTTTCCTTAATTAAGGGAAAAGAGATCATTTCCATTTCTTTATATTGACTAGCTCTGAAGCACTGGTTCTTCTGTATTGGATATGTCTCCATATTAATATGTGTCGGATTTATATCAACCTTAGCTGGTACAATGCTACCTAAAATTGCTAAACCCCTCACGATCTATGGTCTGGATCACATGTTTCAATTTATTATACATTAGCAATTTGGCATGGTAAACTGAATGTTTCAGATTTTAATGACTGTTAAGACTAAATAAAAGATAATTACTATCAAGATAAGACATGCCGTCACTGAATGTTATTATGCACTCATACATTCTTGTGAATATGTGCATGGAAATACAAGAACTCTTTAACAATCTCGAAATAATTTATTTCGTTCCTATTGAATTTATTTCATTTCTACGAAGCACCTAATAACGCCTACCGCTAATGAACCATGTTTTGGACTAATTTTGTTTTCCATATCTATTTTCGTTCTACACACCAAAGTTATAAAGGTTCTTATTATCGTGTCTGGTACGCATCCTGCTTGTAATTGGATTAAAACCATGCGGGTGGGATCAGAGCGAATACATGTTTTGTTGGGTTTTCAACAAACTCCCTCTATTTGGTGTTAAAATTTGAAGGGTAACTGCATTTGAAACATGCAAACCGCTGGGGCCAATAAGTATATGATGAGATTATCACTTATTAGAGGCGGCTGTAAAGGGCTTCAGGCGGCTAATACATGATCTATGGGCGTTTTTGTAAGCTTTGGTATTTTCGTAATTTTTTTAGTCCTTTTGGGGTTTTCTGTAATTTTGTATTTTTCTGAATAATATTTATTGGCTGTAGGGGGAAATGAATTCTTATGCATATTTTAAGAGAACTTTTTAGATATGTTGAGAATTCCTTCTATTTTCAGGAGAGGAGAGTGTGGTCGTTTTCTAGAATCGGCGACTTGGGAGAGCGGTCTACTTCTTTAACGTAGCCAAAACTATCTCTTATTTTCAAGTTTATTTAATAAAACATCTGAACTTTCTCTCAAGTCCTATCAATTTGGGATCAGAGCCTTCCGTGATCCATGGTGGCGACGAGATTTAAGGACAAAATCTACGCTTTGGATGAAAAGTACGACAGAGAGATCAAAGATTTGAAGAAAAATCATGGAGGAAATTAGGGTGACTGTGGATAAAGATAGGGTATTGATGGGGCAAAGGTTTGATAGCGTGGTGCAAGCCATGGCACAAATTTCACAACTACTTTTGGGACTCACGACGGCTACGCAATGCAACGAGGGAGGAAACCTCAATTTATGGCAAAAGATGACGGCTTTGGAGAAGGGAAAGTGAAAGATGATGAAATACGAAGAAGGGATGATCTCTGACGTCGAGGAGTACTACGCGGAAGATGAGGATGAATCCCGGAGGGAAGGAGACAACCCCCGACACCCTAGGGGCTACGGCATGGCCGCCCGGCCTCCCAAGAACAGCCAGTAGGGTCGTCCGCCCCCTGTAGTTGATCTGCAGGGGCGCCTTGCCCTTGCCGCAGGCAAACATGGGCGTCAACCTCCTTTGGAGCCCATGTGGGGGCGCCAGCCTCCTTTGGAGCATATGTGGGGGTGTACCGCCCTTGCGAGCCAGTGGTCGGGGCGCCTTGCCCCTACAAGGCACAAGCAAGGGCAGACTGCCCCTGCTGTGATCCTGCGGGGTAGCTACGGCCCTGCAGGGCACAGACATGGGCGTTCTGCCACTGCAGTGCCTCTGTAGGGCTGCAACACACCTTCAACCATTCGACGCGGGCACCACGGACACCTGGCGATGGGTTATGAAGCCGGTGGCCCTCCTGAGCACGTGTTGGAGTACTGTGGCGACAAGGACGACTTTTAGGGGACCCACAGCCCCTCGATATGCTGCGACGACGTCCGATATTAGCCTACGAGGAGTACCCAGAGGACGGTGTTAGGAACTGGGATCAGGAGGAGGACCGAGGCTTCGTTGAAGGCGATGAGGACTATGGTGGCTATGCAGATCGACATGATGGCCATCGGAGAGGATTGGAGCGACACATGGATCGGTGGCGGTACACATACCAACATCATCGTCATAGGCACATGGATGTGCAAGTAGATTAGAAGAATTTTGGGATGGACAGTCGAGTAAGGAAGTTGAAGATGCCTATATTTGAGGGAGGACACCGTGGCTGGATTTACAGAGTGGAGAGATTCTTCTCAATGACACACATAATGAAGGGGCGGAAACTGGAAGCGGTCGTCGTGTGCTTCAAGTGAAGGACACTTTCTTGGTTTCTATGGAGGAAACAGAGGGAGGCCATCAGATCATGTGATGAGCTTAAGGACCGTGTGGTGGATAGGTTTTGGGATACATAATGGGAGAACCTTCAGGAGTAGCTGATTGCACTGAAGCAGGATGGCTCCGTCGGGGAGTATAGGATGATGTTTGAGGCACTATCAGGACGAGACAGAGACACCCAATGAGACTTTGAGAGGGTGCTTCATGAAGGGGCTCAAGCCCAACATACGAGCAGAGCTCTGCCTCCATCAGCCTCGGGGATTGATATAGATGATGGACCTAGCGCAGTTGGTAGAGGATCGGCATACGGAGGAGCAGAGGTCCCAAGAAGTTTGGAGTAGGTACATTTTTCACAGTCAGGCATCCACAGGGGGACAGAAGGCGTCAGCATGGGTAGACCAGTCCAACAAGGAAAAGCCTAGTGAGCCACAACCAGGAGGACAGTTTATGAAGATGACTTATGCAGAGATGCATGAAAAGATACAGAAGAGGTTATGTTTCCAGTGCGATGAGAGGTTTACCCACAGGGCATCGATGTGGCATATGCAAGCTTCACGTAATATTGCTAAATGAGGAGGAGGATGATGGGGTTGAGGATGAGGCAGTGGAGTCTGAGGACAGTCAGCACCACCACTTGGACGTTGCGTAGATTTCCTTAAACTCCATTATAGGGTTCATTCCGAACCATACCATGAAGTAACATGATAGAGCTACAACCAGGCGGTGACAGTACTTATTGACAGTGGGGCCATCCACAATTTCATATCCAACAGGACAGTGGAGCATCTGGGCCTCCAGTTGATGGAGACCGGTAGCTTTGGTGTGATGATGGGGATGCGCAAGGTGGAGCGCATCCGAGGAGAGTGCTGAGGTCTCATACTGACGTTACAGGGAGTTCAGGTTGTGGAGGACTATCTGCAACTAGACTAAAATAGTACGAACATGATTTTGGACATGCATTGGCTGCAGTCATTGGAAGACAAGAAGGTTAATTGGAAGTTACTCAGGATGTAGTTCCAGGATGAGGGGAGGACGGTGACAGTACAGGGGATTCCAGTTTATGCAGGTTCATGGTTTTCTTGAAGACCATAACCATGACCATCTAGTCTGAGGGGGCGGCTTCTTGGTGGAGATTTATGGGCTGGTGAGGGAGGAGGCGGAGGCCGATAGCGAACAGATCATCTCACAGTAGGCGTGGCTGTTGATGAGCCAGTTTGAGGGAGTTTTCCGGACTCCCCATGGTCTCCCGCCACCACGAGACCATGAGCATGCAATAATGTCATGGGAGGGAGTTTTCCATATTAGTGCGGGGCCTTATCGTTACCCTTAGGCCCAGAAGGATGAGATCGAGCGCATGGTAGTAGAGATGGTACATGTGGGGGTAATTCAGTCAAGTGTGAGCTCTTTCTCTAGTCCAGTTTTGCTCGTGAAGAAGAAGAACGGGAGCTGGAGGGTTTGCGTGGATTACAAGGTATAGAATAAGGAGATGGTCCCATATAAGTTTTCCATCCCAGTGATTGATGAGCTCCTAGATGAGTTGCATGGGTCGGTGATTTCTTACGAAGATTGACTTGAAGTCCGGCTACCACCAGATAAGATGCGAGCGGATGATGTGTGAAGATAGCCTTTAGGACTCATAAGGGCCACTATGAGTTCTTGGTCAATTCTTTTGACTTGAACAATGCCCAGCTATATTTTAGGCTATTATGAATAAGGTATTCCATCCTTACTTGAGACTCTTTGTTCTTGTATTTTTCGATGGTATCTTGGTGTCCAACCGGTCACTGGAGGAGCATATTGGATATTTGCAGATAGTATTTCAAGAGCATCAGCACCATCAGTTGTATGCGAACAAGTGCCTTTTTCCTCCGCCGATGGTAGAATATTTGCGACACGTGGTTTCAGCAAAAGGGGTGGCAGCTGACAAGTCAAAGATAGCAGCGGTGGTAGATTGGCCACGCTCGACTACATTACGGGGGCTGAGAGGATTTCTGGGGTTGACATGGTACTAATGGAAGTTTGTGAAAGGGTATGGTACTACCTCGTAGCCACTTACAGAGTTGCTGAAGAAGGATAAATTTCATTGCAGTGATGAGGCGACATGAGCATTTAAGGCCTTGAAAAAGGCCATGACTACCGTACCGATGCCGGCACTTCCGGATTTTAGTAGACCTTTTGTGGTGGAGTCTGATGCTTCAGGGCACGATTTGGGAGCAGTGTAGATGCAAGACTAGAGACATATAGCATACTTTAGCCGGGTCTTGATGGTGAGAACGAAACTGAAGTCCGCGTATGAGAGGAAATTGATGGTCATTGTATTAGCAGTACAAAAGAGACAGCCTTATCTGTTAGGTCAGAGTTTTGTGGTGTGCACTGATTAGAGGAGTTTGAAGCACTTGCTGGAGCATCACATGGTGTCTGAGGAGTATCAAAGGTGGTTTAGGAAGCTGACAGGTTTCAAATTTGAGATACATTATCGCCTGGGGTTGGAGAACAAGGCGGCATATGCACTATCGAGGCGAGATAAGGACATACGATTGGCAGCCTTGTTTGTTCTGGTTTTGTAGGATTAGGAGCCATTACCGCGTGCGATCAAGGAGGACCATGAGTTAGCAGGGATTTGAGCAGCACTTTTACAGGGTTCTGAGGATTATCCTGGATATTCTTTGCAGGGGCAGAAGTTACTGTACTAGGGGCGTTGGTGTTATACAGGACCTCTGTGCACATTCTTATCAGTTTGCAAGAGTTCCATATTAGCGCAGTGGGAGCCACTCTGGGTTCTTAAGACTTATAGACGTCTGGCGGGGGAGGTGTTCTGGAAGGGGATGAAGAAGGACATTGAAGCGATGGTGGCAGAGTGTAACGCTTGCCAACGTCACAAGTATATGTCAATGGCTCCTGGAGGGTTGCTGTAGCCCCTATCTTTAGCAGAGCGAGTTTGGGTGGAGGTATCCATGGACTTCATTGATGGGTTGCCAACGTCAACAAGATTTTCAGTCATATTTGTTGTTGTTGATCGCCTCAGCAAGTATACTCATTTCATACCGCTTTGGCATCCCTACAATACGGTTTCAGTTGCTGATGTTTTCTTGAGAGATTGTTTGGTTGCATGAGCCGTCAAAGTCTATTCTTTTTGATAGGGACAAGATCTTTCTGAGCAAATTTTGGCAGGAGCTTTTCGGGTACAGGGGATGGCTTTAAAGAGGTGTACGTCTTATCATCCCCAGACGGACGGCCAAACTGAGGTCGTCAACAGGAGTATTGAGACTTACTTGCGATGTTTCATATCAGATACTCCGAGGCTGTGGGCGAGGTGGTTAGTTTGGCCAAAGTATTGGTATAACACTTCATTCCACACTACAGCCAGACTACACCATTCAAGATTTTGTATGGGCGAGATCCTCCTAATTTGTTGCATTATGGACATGGTTCGACGTCAGTTTCTGAGGTGAATCAGTACTTGGCGGAGATGGATATTGTGTTGGAGGAGCTGAAGCATCATTTAATTAGGACTCAGCAAATAACGAAGACTCGAGCTGATTCTTATCGTAGGGACGTTCGGTTTGCAGTGGGAGATATTGTGTACTTGAAGTTGCGTCCCTACCGACAGAGGTCCTTAGCGCATAGAAGGAATGAGAAGCTGTCTCCACCTTATTTTGGTCCATATGAGATTGATGCCAAGATTAGTCTGGTTTCTTACATGCTGAGTTTACTGCTAGGATCGGGTATCCTTCCCGTTTTTCATGTGTTGCAAATCCGCCTGGCCATTAGAGATCATACCCCTTAGCCATTACTTCCTGAGATATTAACTGAAGATATGGAGGTTGTTTTGGAGCTTAAGGAGTTGAAGGGAGTCTGTAGAGGAAGTTCAGGGAATCGCGAGGTACTTGTGTGGTGGAAGCGCCTACCTGACCACGAGAGCACTTGTGAGTTATTGGCGGGTTATTGTGCATCAGTTTCCAGACTTCCACCTTGATGACAATGTGGCCCTTGGGGGGGATAATGATGTCACTTATCAGAGGCGACAAAAAGGGCTTCGGGCGGCTAATCCATGATCCAGGGCGTTTTCATAAACTCTGGGCCTTTTCATAATTTTTTTGGGGTTTTTGCATTTTTTTGAATAGTATTTATAGGCGCTAGGGGGAAGGGAATTCTTATGCATATTTTGAGAGAACTTTTGAGAGGTTGAGAATTCCCTCTATTTTCGGGAGAGTGCGGCCGTCCTCTAGAATCGGTGACTTGGGAGAGCGGTCCACTTCTTCAACGTGGCCAAAACTATCTCCTATTTTCAGTTTTATTTAATGAAAACTTAAATTTTCTTTCAAGTCCTATCAGTATAACAAGTCAATAGAATATTTAGAATCTTTAGAGTAGTTCATTTGATAATGAGCCCTTCTTTTAACATCCTCCTCAATTCCAAGCAGCAGATGGAGTGTGAGATGCGAAGGAAAGAGTCCCTTTGATCTTTCCCCAATGATTTGACATGTTTTTGAAGGAAAGACTAATTTTTCTTGTATTTTGTTTGCCCTGCAGTGAAGATCTCACTTTATTGGCGGTTCTTCATTGATGCAAATGTCAATTTGTAAGAATTTTGTTGAATTGAGCGTGGTAGATAAAAAAATTACAGTGTTTCATCTGGTTCTTAGTGGTTTAATTCTATTGAATGGAGTGGATGCGAGTGTTCTATTGTAAAGATGCAATTGCTCAACTAAATTTTACACTCCAATTTTAACAAAAAAGACGTATGCAGTCTGAAGTATATGCCACAAAGTTGCAAGTATTCTGCTTTAAGGCAGCAATTTCTTATTAAATTTTAAAGGAAAAAAGATATACATAATTAATTTGTCACGAACTAAATTTTGTGTATATGCTTTTTCGTATTGTATTGTAGCTGAAATTTGTACATGCATCCGTGCCACAGTTAAAATTATTGCAGTGTTGTTGAAATGCTACATGTGCTATAAAGTATATTGTTTTTACTTTTAGTAGACCTTGTACTGTACCGACACCTCAAAGTGCCTTCATCTTTTGTTTTTTTTGTTTCTTGGGAAAATGATTTGGATCTTTGTTGGTTTATTTTAAGTTTAGCAACATCGCTCTGTTAATGCTATATGAAGCTCTTATTGTTGTTGTCTGCTGAAAACTGATCAGTTAATCATCAGTTTCTGAAGCTCAGAAAAATTTCCAAATTTTGTTTGAAATAAAATAGCAATGTCTCTGCTGTTTTTTGATAATCATCATGTTCTATGGTGCAGGCATGAAAGATAAACATAATGGAAGATTATGCAGTTAAAGCTCAACTTTTGCTGACATGCTGATTTGAATATGTTGAGATGCAATACGATTTAAGGTATGGACTGTTGAGATGCAATACGATTGGAACATGGACAATTCCACCTTTTTAGTTGGAAAGAATAGGTTCATACCCAAAATTTTGAAACCAATGTTCTTTTATACCCAACATTCCAAAAATTTGTTCTTTTTGAACCGAGCTTTAATTCCTGAGAACAATATCTCAAAGGATTATATTGTCTTTAAGCATCCATAGAATTTTGCCAGAGAAGTAATGTACTTTCCCAAACAGCTTTATTATATATCACGGAACTCATGGTTTCAATTCCAAGGACTCATGGATAAATAGACATATTGGTTTCAAATTTTTTGTACAGAGATGTTGTTCCTTTATTAATTTGGCATATTCTTAATAAGTTATGTAGCACAGACACTCCTAAGACACTCCTATCATGAAGCCATCTCATATTGGAAACTTGTCAGGGCATGTGCACTATGTAGTTTATTCTAGAAATAATCCGTGCACACAGTGCACGGTGCGAAAAAACCCACACGAATAGGATCCGGTACACACACACAACTGAAAAGGAGTGAGAACTGTGGGTGCATGTGTCGGTAGCGTCGCGGGGTAAAAGGACCCCAAAATAAAGACCAAAGCCCCAAAAGAGGGCTGTTGACTGGGCTGGGTTTGTCCCAGTCACAAGCTGACTGGGACAGACCCAGTCAGCAGCCCACTTTTGTATAATAGATTATCTACGGTGTGTCACTGTGTTGTGTCCAAGTTGGAGTACAACCATCTATGCAACATAGTTAAGAGTACACCTATTTGCAGTATAAGCCCCCTTTACTGAAAACCATGAGTACTATTCTTTTTTTGGCGTCAAAACCATGCTGCTTCGCCTTTTATCAGGTGGAATAATTTAACTCTGTGTTTTTCCTTTGTAGAGTCGGAGATGGCCCTGCTGTACTGCAGTTGCAAAAATGGGGTCATTCGCAGTTTCAATTGGAACTTTCAGAATATTGTCTAGCTTCTATCTCTCCAACAAGGGACATATTGCTGTTGCTTTCTTATCAGTGTGAAGCCTTGTTACTTCCTCTGATTTTTGGTAATTTTGAATCTCTCTGTCTTATATTTTGTGCACTAAGGGAGTTAGTTTTGCTTCTTATGATAACAGACGTTGTAAGGGAAACATCTTTCCTTTATTTAACAAATAAGATGACCCAGGTAAGTTCTATTCTGAAGATCTTCTCTTAGCAAATTCTGCAGAACCTGCTGCTACATATAGACCCGAATTGGTGAATAGTGCTCGATGCGCTACGAAAGCGGAAGAAAATTTAGGAAGTGCCTTTTTCCCAAACAGAGGTAGTTCTTCTGCATCTGATTTTTATCCTGTCATCGCTGATGTAAAGTCATTGGCATGGGGACATTGTGGAGATGCATATAATGAGTTTGAGGGTTCAGCTTTTAGAGAAATCCTTGTTGTATCATGTGATAATGGAATTATAATTCACGCTTTTCGTGATCCCAGTAGAAATGAAGTGTTTGAATCAGTAATTGAAGGTGAAGATGTACATGGTAAGTGGGTGGAATGGGGACCTACCCCTAGCACAGATGCAAAGGAGAAGTTCTCACATTCCAGTACGCGTGAAAATTTGAATGACGGAAACAAGATCTGTGAAACACTTGGAAGTGTAAATGTTCACAGAACAGTTGGAGATGGCAGTTCATCTGATAGGAGCATTGTACCAAAAAATTGGCTCCGAACTTTCCTTACCAAGCTGGACACAGACACAGTTATGTCCAGTGGCAATTATATGGCTAGATTCCCTGCAAAGTCTTCACTTCCGCATTCTGCAGATGTTGTATCATTTGATATCTACGACCAGACTTTAAAATTCCTGGATTTTGTTTCCTCTGATGATCTTTGTGATAAGGAGGATGAATTAAGGGATGGAATTGAGGTTGGACAAGTGGGGTTTTCATCTTTCTGTGACCTGTCAACTAATGTTGCGACAGAAACTGGTAATAGAGGCATTCACTATAGGTGTTCCAGGGTGTTTAACAGCTCCTCACATCGTTTGATTGGGTTAGTACTGAATTTTCCTCGTAATTCATCAGATGGGAACATCGAAGCTGATAGTATAAATACAGGCAAGGTTTCCGTGGTGGTTATGGTGATGAACCAGTGGGGGTTGCATTGGATTTGTTCTGTAAATCTTCAAGATCAGTTTCCCTATTCAGGTCCTAGTCTAGAGTGGGCAGATTTTCAGTTTTCCGAGGATTTCCTTGTCTGCCTTAACACTTCAGGCTTAATCTGTATTTGGGCTACTGAAACTGGTGATCTTGTTGCCCGCTTCAATGTTTTAAAAAGCTGTGGGCTGGACTTAAATGTTTGGTCTGGGTTGGATCAATCAAAGCAGCCCGCTGAAAGAGATTCAACTCATACAACAGTAAACTTCAGCGAGGAAGTTGCTGAAAACAATGAAGTTCATGGAAGAGAATTGTGTGCAGAAGAGATTGTATGCGCTAGAACTTTCAGAAGGTTAATGGTGGTTTCAAATTCTTTCCTCCTTGCCGTTGTTGATGAACATGGAGTTATTTATGTGTTTAGGGCTGCTGAACATGTCTCAGAAAATCTTGTGGATTCCTATAAGTACTGTGATTGTGGCATGTTGACTAGTTGGAAGGTTGCTGGTTGTGAAATAGGTTGCCAGAAGCTGCTTTATGATCTTACTTCCCCTTCAAGTTCATTTGTTTCAGATTTTTCTATTAAAGGTTCTTCAAATAAAAGTTTGACAAGGTTTTCACAATTTAGGAATCAGCATACTCATGGTAAAGAAACCAAACCATATAGCTCAAGCGGGTTTTCTAATTTTTCCCGGTTGAATGGTAGAAAAATGTCTGATCCAGAGTTTAAAATCTCATCAACTCCATTGCGCAAAGTATTCCTTCCTTTGGACCGATTTGATCCAGATGATTCTATTTGCTTTTCACCCTTTGGAATCACCAGGCTTGTCAGACGTTACCATGTTAAAGAACAAGCAAATTACAAAATTGTTCATAGCAGTTTACATGTGGTTTCACCCATTGTTGATGATAGGGTTCTGGAAACATGCTGTGTGCCTAAAAGTCGTGCTTCCATAGGAGAAGTTTCTTTCTCTGGGGAGTCAATTGGTTGTTCTTTCCAGGGTTGCTTGTATTTGGTGACTCAAGATGGTCTCTCTGTCATTCTTCCTTCAGTCTCAGTTTCATCCAGTTCCCTTCCAACAGAACTCATCCGATACTGGCAACCAACCACTGCTGCATGCCGCGAAGGTCAGACTAAGATTTTGCTGGCGACAGATGAATTTAAAGAGCTAGGGTGGCCTTGGCAAATAGAGGTTTTGGATAGAGCCCTTTTATCTGAAGGCCCTGAAGAAGCAGAGAAAATATGTTTGGAGAATGGTGAGGGTTGGCTATTTTTTAATGTGATTCACATTGCCTATTTGGTTTTTTCCTTTTCATAAGTTTGATTTTCTTTCTTTTCTCGAGGTGATCATGTTTATACGTTGGTCATTGCAATATTCCATTTTGGAACTTGGGCACTTTGGATATGAATCTGAAGGTTTTATTGTGCAAAACATGTCCAGGGATCTGCTTACTTTCTAATGGCCTCGTGACTTAGCTATGCTTGTTTTTTTGAGAAGAGTAAACGCTTGAACAACATAAAATTGGGATCCAAAATTTAATGCTCAATCCTGTGGTCCGTCCTACTGTGGTTGCTTGATTGGTTGGTAGGATACCTTAATCTTTTCAATTGACAATACTAAAATATGAAATGACATGCATATTAATTTATATTACTCTTGTACTATTATTTGGTTGAATTTTCTAACTTAAGATTCATTTGCTGTATTTTGTGGCTGCTTAGTGCATATGCCTGTGCGAAGCAGACAGTGCTTGCAGTTCCTAGTTAGGCATCTGATCCCTGCTCGTGAAAACTTGGAGTCTTTCTGTCCTCCTTGGTTCTTTGATATCTGCTGCTCATGCACACTTGTTATCCAGTTGCACTTGTGGTATGGGCTATGGCCACAACTCTGTTTCTGGCCCTAGATCCTACAGTGCAATTCTGCCCAGCAAGTGGGCCTTGGTTTATCTGAAATGAATGACGAGATTTAGATCTTTTTGATCCTTTGTACATCCTGCCTATGAAATCATCTCATCCAGAATTAACTGACCATTTTAGAGTTTGAAAAAAGAGTTCAGTTTCATTCGTCATTTTAAATATTGATTTGAGTAGTCCTATGATTTGTAGTATGATCCCAATTTCCTATTTGATTGTTTTTAACCATACAGATTACAAATAAAATTCGAGTCAGGGGGTTAGTCATTTACATAAATTCTAGACCTAACATGATTGCTATTTGTCTCTCTTGATAATGGTATAGCTAGGGCTTACTGTTCCTATGTGCTGTATTCATCACATGAAGTACCTGTCCATTTAGTGCAAAGGATAGACCAGATACGAAACACTTCAAGGTTACAATGCATTTTATCTCACAGCCCGTCATCATGATGTATGTCTGAGTTCATTGATGGCTTATCAGTATCATTGCAGGATGGGACTTGAAACTTGCTCGAGTGCGTCGGATGCAGTTGGCACTTCACTACTTGAAATCTGATGAGATAGAGAAGTAAGATTCTTATCCCGCATCTTTATTTTTTTGTTTCATTCTAGGAAAGCTGTATGCTATTGGGAACTAAACGCTGAAATGAAGTACACTTGCATTAAGGGTGTCTTGTAAACCATATGAGTATGAAGTATGCCTTGTTATTGATGTTGACAGTGCTTCTAGTAGAATGTGCAAAACTTGTCTATAGCTTAGCAGCTTCATAAATAAGTGAGGCAGTGTCTACAAATTTTGATTGGGTGGATGAAAATTCATATATCATGTTACATGTGGGAGTGATGGATGGCTTTCATTTGTTTCTCTTCTTGTCTGCCTTTTGCAAGTTTTCAGCACAAGTTAATGTGTTTTTCTGTTTCTCCTTACTTTCACTCTTCTATTTGGTTGATAGATTACTTTGTCCTTCATGTTCTTCAATCATGAAGATAAATGGCTTCAATGTTGTAGAATGCGGTTTCACTGTTCTTTTAGTCCGCGGGGCAAATAACGCATAAACGGTTTACGCACCACATAAGAGGATTATGCGGATTATGCATAAATGAATTTCTTAATATACATAAAACATTTATTTTTATAAAATATAAAGATACCTACATATTAAATGTGAATAAATTCCTAAAAATTCAAGAAAATCAGAAACATATTATATATTTATTAAAAAAATTTGATAAACCCTATTTTATTGTGAATATGATCAATGTAGGGCATCAATCTAATCTAACAGTAACATAATTAATTCACAATTATTAAACCGAAAAAAATAACACATACAGTATACATTTAGTAATGACAAAATCAAAATTAGAGTACTTTCTCTTTGCAGTAGTGCTAGCAATTCGATTCCACTATATAAACACAAGTTATAAAGGAAGGACGAGTGCGAGAGAGGGTGAGTAAGAATATGAGAGTGAAAGGGAGAAAAGAGGCGGTTGAAAGCGGGTAGGGTTTAGATTTAAGATCTCTAAGTAAGATTTGGGTTGGTTTTTTGTTTGTTTCTGTGTTCATAAACTTGATTAGATCGGTGTGATCATGCGCCCCATAATATAGTTATGCCGGTACATGGCCAAATAACCGGATTATTATTTGGCTGCATTTCCGCCTTTTAATTGATATTGGAAGCATTCTGAGGCCTCAATAATTATTTGACCGCGTAAGTGGCCGCATTCCTTACTTTTTTAAGTGACACATTTCTTTTTCTCAGTTTGGTTAGATTTGATTAAATAATAGCTTTTTGGTAAACTATAATAAAATTAGTATCATACATAGCATTTCTTTGAAATTAATAAACTAATTAACTTGAAAGTTATACTACCTTAAAATTGGAAGATTATAACTGAAAGTTTTATCAGATTAAGGGGAAAATTTTGTCAACTTAATATGACATTCTATGGAATTTGTTTATTGGTTTGCTTAGCTTGTTTGTGTTTTATTTTTTTCCAAAACAATGAATGAATGGGATAAAATAAACACATAAAAACTTGAACTATTATTCTAAGAAATAAAAGTTGAACTTAAACTTTATTATTAGGCAGTGTAAATTGATTGAATAAAGTGGATTACTTGATACCAAGTCTGAATCCATATCAGAAAATATTATCCATTTAAATGCGCTTCAATGTTTGCCAGGTATTTGAAACTAATATAGATATCATATTCCAATGCAAATTATTGGAATCCAAACTAATTCACCAGATTATCAAAGAATACTAGAAAATGTTAAAAATAGCGTGAAATTTTATTTAAGCTCATCAAATTTAATACTTATAATGTTTAAGTTCAAATACAATATAGTTGATAATCTAAGTATAAGAAGTATGTGTGTAATATGGGCGTTAGCTACCCGGGTAGGAATTCCCTCTCAATTATATATATGTGTGAGAATAATGGGAAACATATGAACCCTATGAAAGACCACCCTCCTCAATTATTTGGACAATCAGAAATATTCAATTTGTTCTTCATATTCTACAAGCATAAAACATCAAATATTGGTTGAAATTAAGGTATTTTGCTCGTTGATCCACCCGTTGCAAAAAGTTCTATTCCTAAATGAACGAGCAAAACCCCGTGGGTTCATCCAAGATTTTAGGCTTTGTGGTTTTAGATTATGAAGATCAAAATAAATGGGTTTCGATCATCCAAAAAATAAGGAGAGTGGACTTTTCTAGGCATATATATGGCTTAGCCATATATGTCATATGTTCCATTATTATATATATGAGAGCTTGCTAGGTATGTTCTGTTAGCGCAAGAAAACCTATGTTGGCAGCAAAAAACCCACTTTTAAAATATTTTTGAATTTTTTTAAAGTAGTTCACATTTTAAAGATCTAAAACCCTAAATACGGGTGAGCACTAGGAGAATTTGACCTTCGATTGGCTCGTTACAAACTGTTCAATTGTTTTGAAACAAGTTGAATTTGTAACAATCGGATTTAGTGTTAAATAATATTGGATTCGCTTGATTTTTTTATGATGATTATCGATCTGTGCTGAGAACACATCAGAAAATAAAAATACAAAAATAAAAAAAGTTTATTTGGCATCAGTGCAGAATTTTTTTTCATGTGTAGGAAATGATAGCATATATTATATACATTAATCAGTATGTATTAGAAGAAAAATGATTATGCACTGTCTGCATAGGAAATATCCTATGATGGTAGAACATGTTCATCAATTTTTACATTTTTAAGTTTTGATCAGTGATTAGCATGTATTTAACCCTAACACACCAAAAATTAAGTAAATAATATCCTATTTGTTTGTCAATTGGATCGATGAAACTTCAATAGTTTCAATAGTAGAACTTGTTTAATGATCTGATATCTGACCAAATTGGCTAGAATTCACTTGATTGTTGGTGTGTTGGGGTTTAGTATGTGTATATCACTTTTAAATGATAAAAACTTTAAAAAATTGCAAATAACCAACGAATTTATTTTGCCAACGCAGGAAAATTTCCTACGATAGAGCATAGATTCATTATTCATACACACACACAAAATTAGATATGTATTGTTACCATATGAATTTCTAGCACTGGCATACATATTCAATGGTCTTTTATTTTTATTTTTCAACTTTTGCTGATTTGTAAATGATCTATACGCATTCTAAAAATCTCAAACACATCAAAAATAAAGTGAATCCAAGCTTTTTGGTACTCGATCGGATCATTACAAAAAGTGATATTATCGGGAAACTGTTAAATTTGTTATGATCCGATCGAAAACAAAAAGGCTTGGGTTCACTTTGATTTTCGGTCTATTAGGGTTTAGATATGTGTAGATTACTTTCAAGTCATCAAACATTGAAAGAATAAAAAAACCAATGATTGTGTGTTGCAACGTGGGAAATTCATCAAATATCCTGTTTTCTCATATATATATATATATATATATATATATATATATATATATATATATATATATATATATATATATATAAATAAAAGAAATATATGCATCATGTACCGAAGTAGGAATTTTCTCTTATTAATTCGTTTAAAAAATTCACTTTGCACTATTTTTTAGATGGTTTTGTCATCGTTCATCTTGATCTTTATGCTCTAGTATAAACTAGTGAACCCAAGGTGTTTTGCTTCTTGATCTAGTTGTTGCAAAAAGTTCTATTACCACAAAACCTTTAAATTTATAATGACTAGATCAACAAGCTTAGCACATTGGGTTCACTTGATCTTTTGGTGTATTTGGGTTTTAGAATCGAAAGATTAAACTAAATGACACAGATTATCCAAAAACATTATAGAGAGGACTTTTTGCCGACTGCATAAGAGGGAATTCTTCCTTGGGTTGCTGCACTTGTGTTACTATATATATATACTAGCAATAATAATATTATTGATCGTAAGTAGAATGAATATTAAATAGATTGGATACACCAATACCTCTTTGTACAAACCTAGCTGTTACAAAATATCTGTAGGTTAGATGAGTGTAAAGTATAGTTGATAAACAAACAAAAGTAATGGGGAAAATGGAGCATCCATCTAATAAGGTCGGAAGGTTGTGCAAGCAGGAGCACAAGCTTGTTTGTCATGGACTATTGACTTGTAAGAAATTTACCCATACAATTTACGGTAGGTGTGGTTATGGCAAATTTGTCTAACATTCTAGGTCTATCTTGGGCACCAAGTTTGTCAAAGTAGGCTTTTGTTTAAGTTAAAATTTTAAGTTAAATGAAATCAAGTGTTTGAAGATAGGTTTGTACTTGAAATTATGGTTCTGGAAACTCCAACATGGTTGCCAAACATATCTTTGAGGTTTCATAAAGTTTAACCAACTTGGTTGCCCAATAAAATGATTGCCCAATGTTGTAAGGTTTCAATTTGTAGGGTTGGCTTTGAATCTTTATACAATCTCTGGGTTGGGAAATTAAAATGTTTCTTAACTAGGGCCGAAATAGCTGTGTTTTTCTTTGAAACCATATGAAACCCCACTTTGGAAAACTAAACCCCATTGCCAAGCTAGGCCTTAGTGCTTCTCACATCCCCATAAGTTTTACATCTATTGACTTAAACCCCTTTGTTTCCACTTAATCTATTTACTTAGTCAAAAAATAAAACTTATACTTTTATATCATTGCAATGAACTATAATAGAGATTGATATAGAAGAGAAAGGAAGGTGGTAGGAGAATTAGATTTGGTAAGACGAGTAAAGTGGATTGTTGGAGTAGCTAAAGGAATTCGGGTTCCAACGTGGCTGAGGTATTCATGATAAAATTATGGGCAGAAATAGTGAAGAAATGATGATAACACAAAAGGGTCTATTTCACAGAGTTGCTGGTACCTGCACATGTAGAATCTGAAGATGAACCATATACCATTGAAAAATTTGGGTTGACATCTTTCTACTGAGCCTTAGATTGCATGAATCGAACATAGGAGAAGTTATAGCTCAAACACATTAGGTGTGTCGGGTTGTTTAGTCCGAACCCAAATATGATATCGGTTCCAGCTGTAATCAAAGTTAGAATTAGGTTGGTCTCTACTATGAATAAAATTCCTAATAAAATAATTGAGAGGGAATTATCTCTATTAGTTTTAGAATCTTGATGTTTGGGAATCAAAAAACTTAAAGCTATATAAGGAGAGAAGTTGTAAAGAAAGGCAATGGAAGAAAGAGTGGAAAGGAAAAGAAATAGTTCTTAATTCCTTATAAGGGTGGTAGTTGATCATTGGTTTGCTCTTAGGTTTTGAAAGATTGCTATTGTATTGTGCGAATTAGGTGGTGAGAGTTGGGAGAAGAGTTGGCGTTTGTTTTAGTCTCTTGGTTGAGGAATAACTATTCGTAAGGAACTGTGGGACTCTATAGTTCAAGTGGTTGGGGTAGAAAGAAAGCTACTTTTGCTTCTGCTTCCATCGAGCTACCAAACTCTTTCGTCGGGTCAAGTTCTGTCATCTTTGCTTTCTGTGTAATTCTCATTAATATAATGCAATATTTATAAGTGTTACAAAGTTACCGTTTAAATTTATATGTTTTTTGTTTTGTTTTGTTCTCACACTCCAAACGATCTTGGGCGGAAATCATAAAAGTTTATTTTCCTAACAAATTGGTATTAGAGCTGTGGTGAAGAGCATCATAACAAGTGCACACTAGATCAAAGAGTAGTGTTGGTGGCATGTTAGTCAAGTGGAGCTGTTCTAGAGGAATAAAGATGTCATCTTATTGCATTGCACTAAGAATGATATTTTGATACATCATGATTTGATCAATGCTCTCTACTACAAGGAAAAAAGCAGGAGAAAGTGACGGATGAAGATTGAGAGATGGAAGCGTGGGTCTTCTTTTAGATCAGATTGACCCTTGCCCTAGAAGTCTGATATGTTATGATGAGTGAAACTTCTATAATGATGAAATTAAAGAAATCTATGTGGAATTATTAAGAAACAAACTTTTCATGAAGATGGAGAAAAGTACAGATTTAAGAACCATCTAACACCTTATTATTGTAGCTATGATCATTATGGAACTTCAATTTTCCTCAAGACCTATCAAGACTCTCTATATTCTTCAAAGTGCTTCTGTTCTCTATGCTATAAGTGCTCCACCTTCTCCTTGCACCGTGGATGGCATTGGTTGGTGAAATCGACGATGTTTGATAGAAGTGAGAAGCCGTTCGAAAACATGAGGTATGTATCGGTATTATAGAAGAATGTTATATTACTTGGGATGTTTCATTTTCATTTGTAAGAGCTTTAGAGTTATCGTGCAAGGAGAGATGAAAGTTTATAAAGGGACGTCGATGATGGAATGGCAAAAGACATCAACAAATTTTTATTGTTTGGTTGGATGCTATGTGTAGGTGAAGAAGCATGTTGAGTGAGGCGCAACATCCTGTGATTATGGTGAGAAGATGGCAATCATGTGACATGTGTGTTTTGTTGAATTCAAGGATGAAGAAAATTTAAGCAGATATGTAGATTGTTCAAGTAACGACTCGAATTTAGGTTCTAAAGTGGTCGAGATTCATGACAAAATGATAGGATGAAGTAGTGAAGAAAAGAGACACGTGTAAAAAAGTTCAACATCACAGAGTTGGCATTTGCATCAGTGAAATTTGTAGATAAGCCATGTACCATTGAAAAGTTTGGTTAATCTTTCCAATAATCGTAAAATTGCAGGAATCATGCATCAGCTAAGGAAACTGCAGGAATCATGCATCAACTGAGAAATTATAGCATGAATAAGTTAGGTGTATCAGGATATCCGGATCGGTTCGAACCTGTGTAGGATTATTGTTCCCAACTATAATCAAAGTAAAAATTGGGTTAGGTTTTAATATAAATTTGATTACTATTAAAATAATTGAGAGTGATTGATCTTTGCATTTTTTATGATTCTGGAGGTTTTGGAATCAAGAAACTAATGAGAAATCTAGGGTTTGAGAGAATAAAAATAGGATTTTTATATATTTGAGAAAAGAAAAATACAAGCTTGGGGTTTATTTCGAGAGGAAACCAACTCTCCAAGCTTTAGATCTAAGAGACAAAGCTGAATCTCACTTAGGCTAGGATTCTACTATTTAATCTAGGATTTTCTTCCCAAAACAAGCATACTTAAAAGAGTCATGTGATTGCTTAGAGGTTTTTTCTACAGTAATTTTCTGTTCGGTTGCTTGTTTTGATGATTTCAATGATGCTAATAGCCTCAGGATATCTGGAGAATTTCTGAGACTTGTGATAGCTTCTTGAGGGTTTCCGATGAAATCCTTTACATTTAGCTCATTAATATGTTGCTTCTCCTCGTTCATTGCCTTCCAACATGTCTTTAGATTTTTTCCTTTTGTGTATATTTTTCTGAAGGTGTCTCTTTAAAATCTCTGAAGTATATTGAAAATGTAGGCCTTCAGATTTTTCTTGAATTGTATTCAAGGGTTTCAGTGGAACCCGTTAAGTGTTCTCATGAGAAGTAACCTCTTTGAAATCATGCATCAACGGTCTTGTATAAAACAGATGGCCTCCGAGCATCTAAAGAACATGTCATTTTAACGAAAGTTATATGAGGATTCGGTCGTTTGGAGTCTACATCAAGCCTTTTTATCTGATAATCATCTTTCCTCTCTCCAATGTAATTTTGTATCGAGTCACATTTTCCTATCTATTCAACTCTCGTTTGCAAATAGAATCTTCATTAACATTCACCCCATCAAAGATCTCTGCGAGATCGAAAGATGCCGTTTGTGTCGCAAGGAGATCATTCACATCAAGGGTGAAAAAGTGAACCCTGGGAGAAAAGGAAGTTCCTCTATTTGTGTTGGGAACGAAGCAAAAGAATCTTAATTACTGTTTTGCCACTCGCCCAGAAGAACTTTCTAACCACTGATGAGGAGATGTGCGAGGTCCTTGATTCGGATATTGATGTCTCCCTGCAAGCATTTGACAACATTCATAATGTTTGTAGCCTTAATGACTTCTAGAGGCAGCTCATCCAACTGTAGTAGTTGAAGTGACTCAACTATTAACATATTTGCGTGGTTCCGTCAATTAAGAAGAAGCTTCTTAATTCTTAGGACTTCAGCGTTGTTCTCATTCTCATCATCAATCGAATCAAGAAGAGATCTCATGCCACTCATCATCTTTATCATCATCACACAATGCTGCTGTTAATGATTTCTTACTCAACGAAAAATATGATCGATTGAAAAAGGAAGAAAGCAAATTAAAGAAAAGACTTGTGAGCATTATATAATGATGATAAATAAAGATGATATGATCGATTGAAAAAGGAAGAAAGCAAATTAAAGAAAAGCTCACAAGAAAATGCTTGTGAGCATTGTATGATGATAAATACAGATAATATGATCGATTGAAAAAGGAAGAAAGTAAATTAAAGAAAAGACTTGTAAGCATTGTGTGATGATGATAAAATGATCAGTGGGATAGAGGGGTGAGTTCTCTTCTCGATTTGATTGATGAGGAGAATGAGAACGTCGTTGAAGTCCTGAGAATTAAGGAGCTTCTTCTCAACGGACGAAACCACTCAGACACGTTAATAGTTGAGTCACTTCGGCTACTACAATTAGAGGAGTTACCTGTAGAATTCATAAAGGCCACAAACATTGTGAATGCTATCAAATGCTTGTAGGGAGGCACCAATATCTGAATCAGGGATCTTGCCCATCTCCTCATCAGTGGTTGGAAAGTTCTTCTGGGTGAGTGGCAAAACAATAATTGAGATTCTGTTGTTTCGTTGCTAAACACTAACTGAGAAACTTCCTTTTCTTTCAGGGTTCACTTTTCCACCTCTTGATGTGGATGATCTCCTTGCGACACAGAGCATCCTTTGATCTCGCAGAGATCTTTGATGTGGTGAATGATGATGTGGATTCTATTTGCAAACGAGAGTTGAATAGATATGGAAATGCGACTTGATACAAAATTACATTGGAGACAAGAAAGATGATTATCAGATAAAGATGCTTGATGTAGATTCCAAGCGACCGAATCCTTGGAGAACTTACGTTGAGATGACATGTCCTTTGGATGCGCGGATGTCATCTGTTTCTACAAGACCGTTGATGCATGATTTCAAAAAGGCCACTTCTCATGAGAACACTGAATGGGTTCCGCTGAAGCGTAACCCTTGAATACAATTCAAGAAAAGTACGAAGACCTACATTTTCAATATACTCCAGAGATTCCAAAGAGACCTTCAGAAAAATATACACGGGAAATGAAAGAATCTAGAGACATGTTGGAAGGCAATGAACGAGGAGAAGCAACATGTTAATGAGCAAATGTAAAGGATCTCATCGGGAAACCTCAAGAAGCTATCACAAGTCTCAGAAATTCTCCAGATATCCTCAGGCCATTAGCATCATTGAAACCATCAAAACAAGCAACCGAACAGAAAAGTAATGTTGAAAAACCTCTAAGCAAATACATCACTCTTTTAAGGATGCTTGTTTTGGAAAGAAAAGCCTAGATTAGATAGTAGAATCCTAGCCTAAGTGAGATTAAGCTTTGTCTCTTAGATCTAAAGTTTGGAGAGTTGATTTCCTCTCGAAAGAAACCACTATCTTGTATTTCCATTTTCTCAAATATATAAAAATCCCATTTTTATTCTCTCAAACCCTATATTTCTCATCAGAAACCTAAAGCTATATAAAAAGGATAGTTGTTGCAAAGAAAGAGGTGAGAGAAGAAAGAAAGGAAAGGAAAATGATGAGAGAGTTCACAATCCCTTGCAAGGGTAGTAGTTGAGTGCCAGTTTGCATCTAGAGTTTGAGAGATTACTATTGTATTGTGAAAATTGGATGGTGAGAGTTAAGGGAAGAGTCTGATTTTTGTAATTCTCATTTATATAATGTAATTTTTGTTTGGATAGTAAAACTGCAAGTTAAATTTGTGTGGTGCTCTTTGTTCTGTTTTGTTCTCGCACTACAAATGATATTGGGTAGCAATAAACAAGTCTATTTTCCCTAATATGGATTGGGTTTGAGTTCAGGATTTGGAGAGAGAGCGTGCGAGATAATATTGGAAGCGGAAAAGAGGGTATTGGTTGTAGTTTGCTTTGTGGGTTTGGGAAGGGATAAAGAAGGTTTGGGGGCAACAGTGTTGTGTTTAATTTTAGGTTTGGGTTATGGAAATTGAGGGGGGAAAATAGGGGTAGGGAGGAGGGGGAAAAAGATGGAGGTTGGGTTTAATTTTCAGTTAGGGGTTGACAATGAATCTGGAGAAAGTCAAAGAAAACATGGGAGATAAAATTTGAGAAGAGGGGAAAAAAGATGAAATGGTTTTTGATTTAATTTTTACATTGCCAGAAATGGGGGAGAAGAGAGGAAGTAAAGATATATGACCATAATTTAGGTGGTTTTTGATTATTACCCCGAATTATATCTTACTAAAATTGGCCAGTCAAAATTTGAAAAACATTTAACGCATTGATTTGTTGAAAATATTAACCATATGCTCAAGTTCTAGAAGCACACGTTTTTGCACTGGTCAACACATTATTGTATCTATCCGTTGTAACAAGCTTGACTATCTAATATTTTATCAAATGCATAATCTTGGGCTGATAAGGTTACACCGTTTCTAGCCACAAAAACTTTTTTCATCATGTATTATATGGTGCAAAATTTATGCATTAAATTATCCCATTCTCCTTCAGCAGTATGAATTGATATTTTCAGGGCCTGGACTTCCTTTTACAACATTCCTGTTTAAATTGAAACGTCTATTCTTGGTTTTGTATTCAATTTGTAGAGATATAAAATTGACATGGCTTCTAATACATTTCGGCACATGCAAATTTTATTCATCTAATTAAGCCCATCTAAATTTTGTAAGTACCCAAAGAGTTTTGGCTGACACGAAATTTTCTGATCAGGGATACATTAACTGAATTCATATCCTACAATGGTTGGACATATATGAATCTGATTTCACACATTTTTGCATTCCAACACATCCAGTCAGGCTACTGTATATGCATTGATTAATATTTGTAGTATTAGTTTATACTATAATAGCAAGTTCATTTTAAACTTACTGACTTTCTTGCAGCCTTTAGCATTGATATTTTCAGGGCCTGGACTTCCTTTTACAACATTCCTGTTTAAATTGAAACGTCTCTTCTTGGTTTTGTATTCAATTTGTAGAGATATAAAATTGACATGGCTTCTAATACATTTCGGCACATGCAAATTTTATTCATCTAATTAAGCCCATCTAAATTTTGTAAGTACCCAAAGAGTTTTGGCTGACACGAAAGGTTCTGATCAGGGATACATTAACTGAATTCATATCCTACATTGGTTGGACATATATGAATCTGATTTCACACATTTTTGCATTCCAACGCATCCAGTCAGGCTACTGTAAATGCATTGATGAATATTTGCAGTATTAGTTTATACTATAATAGCAAGTTCATTTTAATCTTGCTGACTTTCTTGCAGCCTTTCAACCATATACCCTAGCATTTATATGAATATGTTCAAGCATTTTTTTTAATTTTCGACTTATCATGGATTCTTTTGGTTGGGCAACAATTTCTTCAAAATGCTGGCTTATTATAGATGCATTTGGATGTTTGGTTGAACTTGAATATAGTAATACGTACAAGTTTCAGTTGGTCTCACTTTCTTTTTCTCTGAAATTGCTTTTAATGGAAACAGATCTTTGGATATGCTTGCGGATGTCGATCTGGCAGAGGAAGGGATCTTGCATTTACTGTTTACATCTGTTTATATGATATTCTGCAAAGCTGGCAGTGATGGTGAAGTAGCTTTGGCATCTAGGTATGTTGTCCTTGCACGAGACAGTTTGTTCATTTCATTTAGAAGTTGAATTGTTAATGAAGTAAAATGTTATGCATGTTGTGAGTTGAGGGAGGTGGCCTCCCTTCCCTCATTATCTTCCATTACACCCCACTACTAAGTAGTGGGGGTCCCTTGGGCTTCTTACCCCCCATTGAGGAAGAATATATAGAGAGCTATGGCTTATGCCATGATGACTCGACACTTTGAGATTGGTATCATCTTATGAGTTTATAATACGTTATCAGCACGAAATATATTGGAGAAATATAAAATATTTAATAATTACTCGGGCCACGTGGAGACATCATGCACCGTTAGGTTAGATAACTAACGGCAGAGCGATCTCAGGACCTTCCGTAATTATTAAATAAAAAATCTAATTAATCCAAATTATGCAGGTAGTGATGTTATTGATATAATATGGACCAAAAACAAATAACATCCCAAAATGAATATTAATGCAACACATCAATTTATCTAGATTTTTCAGCATTTCCAGTAATAACATGGCATTTTCTGATATTTTTCTAGATTTAATTGAAATTTTCTGAGTTTAAATTTATGTTTAAATCAGAAAAATAACATAACCCAATTATGTCAATAAAAACCCTTAGGCTTGCTGCGGGCTTCAGGCCCAACAGCAAAAAAAAATTCTCAATTTTTATTTATAATAAATGGGTGCTAATAGACCATATGTTTAGTGTTGCAAAAAATAATATTCAGCCCCAAAAATGAAATTGAGAACAATTTCATCATCTCCCCAAAATCTGCTTTCACATCCCCAATTTGATTTTAAAAACTTGCTTTCAAATCATTATCTCCCCGACAAGTGGTGTGGCTCCTCCAATAGGGAGGACGCCGCTGACCGGGATAGACCCATGGCTAATCTTATTGACAGGTAATCTGATACACCTGTCCCATTGGCAATCTGATCATTGAGACATCGGCCCACATACTGTCTAAGTATGTCTGCTAATTTGCTACAAGCTAAATGGACAGTTTTCATATCAATATTAATTGGATAGTTTTCAGATTGCCCCACAACTTATCATTTAGATTTCCTGGGGCCCACATACTGTCAATATTTCTTATAATATACCCAATTAGCAATTTTCCAAGAGAATTGCTAATCTGCTAATTCAGATCTAAATGATAAGCTAATCCCCATTTAAATTGAGAATTATTGACATGTAATCTGATCACCGGGGATGGCGCAGAAAGGACCTCCCCCGACAGGCGCAGAAAGGACCTCCCTCGATGGGGGGGGGGGATTTGGGTGAAAAATATTTATTTTTTTTAAAAATCTGTTATAAACCCAAATAAGGGGAATTTGGGTGAAAAGCAGTATTGGTATTTTATTCTTTTTTTTATATGTTGATTTGAGTAAATCAATCAACATACATATGTAATAAAATAGAATATGGTCTATAATATATATCTACGAGATTAAATTTTTTACCTCTAGATCAAAGATCTAGGGAAGAACAAATAAAATCCGTAGATAAAAATCTCCGCTCCCGATGCACCGTGGAAATCGCTGCACCGGATTGCTGCAATCAATGATTCCAAGGGATCGGGATTCAATGCATAAAAATCGCCGCAACGGATTGCGGTAGCCAAGATTCCTAAGCGCAGTGAGGGTGATTTGAGGGGATAAAAGGAGAAGCTCAAGAACGAGAGCTCACGTGCCGATAACGTGTTATAAACTCATAAGATGATACCAATCTCATAAGATGTTGACTAAATTAAATTTGATATGCCTGCGTGTGTTGCATAATTATTTTATATAAACTGCGTGGATGTTGTAAATAATTCAGTCTTGTGTTTTGGGATCGGCCATTTTGAGATACACCTTTTTTTATTCCTTGCTTTCTTTTTTTGTTTTGATAGGAATTGTAGTGATGTTATAATGTAAAATGCCAAAAGACCGGAGCTCTGCCAAATTGAAGATGGAGATGAAATCTGCATTATGCTGCGACCCAAAATGGGTTTCCAAGTTGTATTTTTCATTTCTTTTGTAATTCATTTTTTATGGATTGTATTCGGACATTTTTGGACATTTGTTTCTAAGGGTATCTGGCCGATCCCCACATGGCTGTTTATTTACTTTGCGTGAATTTATTTTTCACAAATATTAACTCATCCGTATTTAATTGCATAGATAAATGGTAAAATTGGCTAGCGTCGATTTTGAGGTCCTTGACGCAGCAGGAAAGAACTACCTGAGCTGGCGAGTGGACCTGAAGTTTCACTTGCGTTCAATGGCATTCCTTCACTCAATTTTGGCCCCGCAGCGGCCGAGACAACTACTAGCCAGGCCACTGCTGCAGCCCAGCCAGCTGGCAGTTCTACTATCGTTGTCTCCGACATGGATAAGGCGAAAGCCATTATCTATTTCAGGAGATACATAGATCGGACCTTAAAGGCTGAATACTTAACGGTGGAAGACCCTCTTGAGTTGTGGACAGCGCTGGAGGCACGTTATAGGCATCAAATTGATGTCATACTACCACGTGCCAGTTATGAGTGGAAAAATCTCCATCTTCAGGACTATAAGTCCGTTGCTGAGTACAACTCAGCACTTCATAATAGGGGTGTGCACGGGTACAGAGTACTCAGATACCCGATGGGAACCTACCCGAATGGGTAGGTTCTGGGTAGATAGTTATCGGTTCCGGATAGGTTCCGGGTATGAAAATTAGGAACCGGCAGGTATCGGGTCCGGTTCCGGTTCCCGTCTATAGGAAACGGGTACCCGGAACCAGAACCGATATTTTGTATATATATATATAAGCAAGAATTAGCAATGTAGCAAGAATTAGCAAGAATAATGCATTATTTGGCCAATTCGTGATGTTAGGAAACCACTTCCCCATCCTGGACCAACATGCTATTAGCTTATTTCCTTTGTCCAAATAAAACTCAGTGATTCCCAATGTCTCAACTGCAAGTTGCTTGTACAGTCGTTATTAATTGTTTAAATTTAATTAGCATAACCACAAGACTTGTCAAATAAAAGCAAACATAAAAGGAATTGGCATATTAGTCGGACAGCTTTCAACGTCCAACTGGGTAGGTTCCAGGTATACAAATTAGAGTTAAAGCAACACAAATTAGAGTTTTTTTACCGGGTACCCGGAACCTACCCGGAACCATAGGGTCCGGGTAGGTTCCAGGTATAGGGTCCAACTGGGTAGGTTTTGGATCCAAATTTTAGGAACCGGTCTCTTACCGGGTAGGGTCCGGGTAACATAATAAAAACATGGTACCCGGATCCGCACACCCCTACTTCATAATATCACCTCACGCATGAAGTTGTGTGGTGAAGATGTCTCGGAGCATCACATATTGGAAAAGACATTTACCTAGTTCCACGAGAAAGATGCAATCCTCATGCAACAGTACCGTGAACGCAACTTCACGAAGTTTTCTGATTTGCTCTCTTGCCTTCTTAGGGCAGAGCAAAATAGAGACTTACTACTTGCCACTCATAATCTGCGCCATGCTGGTGCTGCCTCTTTCTCTGAAGCCCACCATGTTGGATAAACTCAAAGAAAGAGTAACCATGGCTCATAGCCATGATCATCTATATATTCATATCAATGGTATGCCAAGGGTTCCTACTACTAAGTAATGGGGAGTAATGAAGTGATAGAGAGGTGGGGAGGCAAAAGGCCTCTCTCACTCAAAACACTCTCCCTTATCCATCCATTTCTTTGGTCTTAGCGTATACATCTAAGTGGGTGGATACTTCTGGATCCAGAGTAGCCGTGTTTGCCTCGTTAAAACCTTAGCTGTGGAAAACCCAGTGGGAAAAACCAACAGCTTAAGGAAAAAGAGTACAACCCACAGGTTACTCCCCCTGAACCATACAAGCTTCAGGCTTGTAGATATCCTATGTATTTATACACCAATATCCTAAGTATCTATACATCTTCCATAAAATTCCGAAAAGAAAAACAAATACAATAGTATGATGTAGACTTGGGATGATGCTATGTAGATCTTGAGGAGGTGGCTGTTCATTTTGTGCTTAGTCATCGCGATGATCTTTAACCTGCATATGCAGATATATTTCCATGGTTTCTGATCATTGACCCTTGGAGATAGCGCAGAAGCTATGTCCATGGTCCAGTGTTGCGCTGCAGGCGCTGCACTGTATCAGGCTAACAGCTTTACTGCAAACGTTTTATAAAGACACGTGCAGTTGGCCAGATAAAGGAGTTGTGCACTTCAGGACCTAAGATATTCTCCCCCTCTTCCAGCTAGGGGGAAAGGTCTTCAATATGCATCCATACAACCAGTTGGTATATATAGTGGAATGCAATTGTCCATGTTTCTTCATCAACTTCGGGTGAATGAAGTTCTCATAAGTCATCTTCAGGATGATGTTTTCATCTTCTGGTTGATTATTTCATCTTCAGGATGATGGTATCATCACAAGGATGATATTTTTATATTCGAATCGCTCATATATACAAGTTGCACTCATATCTGAAAGCTGCTGAAACTAAGGGAGCTCTGACGTGGTCTGCTCTGCGAACTTGACAGATGGCTCCATGTCTGTAGACTTTGACCCAGTCGTCACTGTGTCTGCAAGGTACTGCTCTACCTGGCTGTGCATATATTCGATTTGATTCTTGGATGATGAGCTTCTCGGAATAAATGTATGATGTAGACTTAGGATGATGCTGTGTAGATCTTCAGGAGGTGGCTGTTCATTTTGTGCTTAGTCATCGCGATGATCTTTAACCTGCATATGCAAATATATTTTCATGGTTTCTAATCCTTGACCCTTAGAGATAGCACAGAAGCTATGTATCTATGGTCCAGTGTTGCGCTGCAGGCGCTGCACTGTATCGGGCTAACAGCTTTACTGCAAACGTTCTATAAAGACACGTGCAGTTGGCCAGATAAAAGAGTTGGGCACTTCAAGACCTAGGATATTCTCCCCCTCTTCCAGCTAGGGGAAAATGTCTTAAATATGCATCCATACAACCAGTTGGTGTATATAGTGGAATGCAATTGTCCGTGTTTCTTCATCAACTTCGGGTGAATGAAGTTCTCATTTGCAGGATGATAAGTCATCTTCAGGATGATGTTTTCATCTTCTGGTTGATTATTCAAGCTCTGACCACCCCAAAACAAGAAGGCTAGACAAAGTTGCAATGAAGCCAGCAAGAGCACCATCCCAGGACAACAAGGGGAAGACAAACTTCACATGGAATCGTAAGAACACTGGTTCAGTGCCAATTCCAAAGAAGAACTGGGAGGATAAATGCCATAGATGTGGCATGACTGGACATTGGTCCAGAAACTGTCGCACTCCTCGCCACCTCCAGGACTTATATCAGACGAGCCTGAAGCCTCCCCCTGAAACTAACCTGGCGGATATTCAAGCTTCGACCAAGTTCACTGCACAGGACTTCGAGAATGATGATCTGCTCGATTGAGCCTTATCTTAGTTTGATTTTATCTTTGCATTTTAAATTCTAGTTTCCTTCATCTGTATTTCCTTTTTGAAACTTTATGAATGCATATTTAGCTTTATTTTATAAAGTCTTTTCATTCTGATATATAGATGAAGTGTGATATATTGTGGACAGTGCATTGATGCACTGGTGAAGCATTAAAATTGTTTCCACATACAACGAGACTAAACGATGCATATTTCTCTCCTAAATCATAGAGTAATCTCCCAGGTTTCAAGGTTATTTCGTTTAAACGAACATAATTTGGAAACTATGGATAATAAATAGTGAATATCTTTATGTAACTCGTCAAGAGAATGGCCAGAAGACAATCTACGCACGATTCGTTGGACCCCCGTCGGGTCCCTATCATTACAGATATTCATCCTATATAAAACCAACTTGACTGAGCACCAGAAGTGCCTTTCATTGCCAGAGTTTTCAACTCTGGCACAATAGACTTGGTCATCTTAGATCAGCGATGATGGACGCATCATCAAATGAATCCATCGGAGAACCTGAAGATTCTTCGAAAGGTTGAGTTTTCTTGTCCCCTTTGTCATAAGGGAAAACTTATAGAGAGACATTCCCTCCTGAAAGTGGGATGAGAGTCTCCTGGCTTCATTGAGAGAATACATGGTGATCTTTGCGGGCCTATTCACCCCATAAGTGGCCCATTTCGGTACTTCATTGTACTGATAGATGCATCTACTAGATGGTCTTATATGTGCCTTTTTCCACCCGCAACCTAGCTTTCTCAAAAGCTGATAATGTGGATGAATTCACTACACATGTCTTTCAAGACTACTGCCAAGCAACTGGCATTGAAATTGAACATCCTGTAGCATGTTCATACTCAGAATGAGTTATCAGAGTCTCTGATAAAGAGACTCCAATAGATTTCACGTCCATTGTTAAATCCCAGTTGCCTGTGGATGTTTAGGGATACTCCATACTGCATTCCATATCTCTTATCACGATACGGCCCTCTTGTGGCCATATCTCATTGCTGATGCTGCTTGCTTATGGTTCACTACCAAACATATCTCATTTGAGAGTGTTTGGATGTGCTAATATATGTCCCAATAGCACCACCTCAGAGGACAAAAATTGGTCCTCATCAAAACTAGTTATCTTTATATGGTTTGATTCACCATGTATTATTAGATACCTAGAACCCCGGACAAGTGATGCATTAAAGGCACGTCTTGATAACTGTGAATTTGATGAGCAAAGTCTCATTAAATTAGGCACGCAGTCTAAAGAAGCCTGAAGCTTCTTAGACCGTATCATGGGACACAAAAGTCTTAATCTCGTTATGATCAGCATACTATTTCTATGTGAAGATGAGATCCTGAAGATCCTTCACATTCAGACTAAAGTTACATCAATTGCCGGATAAATTCACGGACAAATCATAAGATTGTTCGTTCACACGTCCCTGCTGCCAACACGCCAGCTAAGATTGACATCTCCAAAGATGGATGCAATTCATCGGCAGCAGAATTGGATGTACCTCAATTGAAAAGAGGACGCCCGACAGGTTCAAAAGATAAAGTTCCTCGAAAGAGGAAGATTCCTGGAGATATTAAAATGATCCCTCCGCAGGATGCTGAGCTCAGACCATCGACATCTCCCCTCCTGATTTTCCCTGCAGAGGAAACAATAGGAGAAACATCATTATATTATGTACGTACTGGAGTGGTACTGGACAGATATAGCACAATCGTCGACGACAATTTGCTTTCGCTATTGCCGTTCACGTCGCTGAATACGCCGATGCCGTCAACCCACTTTTCTATAGCGTAAACGCATAGATTGGCCAAAGTGGACGAGGCAATAAGAGTAGAGCTGGACTCACTCTTGAAACACAAAGTCTTTGGACCAGTAGTCCAAACACCTGAATGTGTAAAACCTGTGGAATATAAGTTGGTTTTCATAAGTTAAAGAAATGAATGAAATGTGATCATTTTCCTATTTCATACTAAGCCTAACCGTATCTGGAAAAGCCAAGAAATGCAGCTCATGGACGTTGTGACTGTATATCTATACGGCAATATAGATATAGAGATCTATATGAAACTTACAGAATGGTATACTCTACCCCCAGAGATGAAATAGAGACATATGAACATCTTATCTATAAAGGCTTCAAAGATCATTATATGATCTTAAGCAATCAATAAAAATGTGGTATAACAGATTTATCGAATTCCTCACGGAACAAGGATTCACTAATAATGAAGTCTGTCCGTGTATCTTTATCAAAAGAACGTGGACATGATTTGTAATAGTCGCCGTATATGTGGACGACTTAAATCTAATAGAATCTCCTGCAGAGACCATTGAGATATCTGATAACCTTAAGCATACCTTCGTAATGAAAATACATAGGCAAACAAGGTATTGTCTCGGCTTACAGATTAAACACCTTCGTGGTGGAATCCTTTTATACCTATCATATTCTTCATACACCAGGAGTTTATGAAGAAAGATGTCCATTTCCAATCTATTAAAAACGGATGCCTATTTATGACGCCTTTCAATCGCTGGAAGAGGGGGAGGACATCCTAGGTCCTGAAGAGCCTAGCTCTAGTGTACTGTTACACTCTTTTATCTGGCCAACTGCACGTGTCTCTAATAGAACGTTTACAGTAAAGCTGTTAGCCAGATACAGTGCTGCCCTGTAGAGCACCACTGGACCAAGGATAAGCTGCTTCTGCGCAACTTCCAAGGGTCAATGATCATCATCCAAGGAATATATATCTCGCATATGCAGGTTTACAGATCATCGCGATGACTAAGCACAAATGTCCGGCCACCTTCTAAAAATCTACACATCATCCTCCAAAGTCTACATCTTCTGTGAAGCTCATCATCTAAGAAGCAAGTCTAGAATACACTCAGCCAGGTCCAGCAGTACCTTGCAGACACAGTGAAGACTGAGTAAAAGAATACATACGTGGAGTCATCTACCAACTTCGAAGAGCGTACCTCTCCAGAGCGTCACTGTTTTCTAGTAGCCGCTAGATATGAGTGAAACTTGTATAGATGAGTGATGATTGTATTTGCTTTCAGAACATGATGGATGTATAGATGAATATGAAATGATTGTATAGATACATAGGAGATCTGCAAGCCTGAAGCTTGTACAGATCAGGGGGAGTTGATAGTAGAGTTGTACTCTTTTCCCTAAGCTATGTGTTTTTCCCACTAGGGTTTTCATAGCCAAATGTTTTAATGAGGCAACCTCATTTAACTCTGGACCCTGAAGTGTCCACTCCTAATGAAAGCAGAAAGACCTACAAGCATAATGCTTGTATGGATCAGGTGGAGTCATCAGTTGGTTGTACTCTTTTTCCATAAAGTTGCTTTTTTTTCCACTGGGTTTTCCACAGCTAAAGTTTTTAACGATGCAACCACAGTGGCTCTGGATTCAGAAGTATCTATCTTATTAGCATATTGAATCCTGAAGTATTCATATGATTAACCCAAGGTAATGGAGAGGTAAGGAGGAGTGTTGTGAGTTGAGGGAGGCCTTTGACATCACTCCCCTCATTATCTTCCATTACACCCCACTACTAAGTAGTGGGGGTCCCTTGGGCTTCTTACCCCCCATTGAGGAAGAATATATAGAGAGACATGGCTTATGCTATGATGACTCGACATTTTGAGATTGGTATCATCTTATGAGTTTATAACAATGCACTTGTTCTCCTTAAAAATAGTTTGTATGTATAGACAAACACATATGCATACATACATACATATGCATGCATGCGTCTATGAATAGCAGTGGGAAATCCACCTTTCGTATACCAGCGCGTCAATAGTGTTTTTCTTTTAACCGTATATGCTTTTCTGAGCAAACCAAACAAGTTCTTACTATATATACTGGAAGACAATTTTTAAACATATTAGGCGTTCATTGTTGCTGGTTCTTTGTTTTATTTCGCAGCAATTTCATGTTATATGATCTGTTGATCAATACGCATAAGTATTATGTTTCAAGTCCCATGACCGTTCTGCTTTGATGTTCAGCTATTCGGTAGCCGAGGATATTATGGCCAATTATGAATCTGTTCTTCATTGTTTAAGTATATAATAATACGATAAAACCGTCAACTGGTTGTTGATGTTGATGTTAGAAGAGCCATTTGACAGCATCTATATAATTATTATGGTATATCCCAGAAAAGTTCATATCAAGGCATGAAAAGAGAATAAGACAAACTAAATCATAAAGAAAAACGAGCCCAAATGTTCAAGGCAGAATATAAAGAGGCTTGCCCACAAGCTTAGAATCTGAGGTGGCTTGGTTAGCCAGTTTTAAGCTCATGAGGCGAGGTAATAACACTGTAAACATATCACAGTTTATTCTGGAGGGAGCCAAAGAGCCAAATACAAGATGATCGAATTGTGTAATTGGAATAAGCTCCATGGCATGAGAAAGTACGAAAGAGGCAAATAGATGACTGCCTATGTCCACCTGATGTGTGGGTGTTTTTTTTTTTTTGGGGGGGGGGGGGGGGGGGGGGATGACCTGACACTCTGTACCTACAGTAGGCTAATGCCTTTCAATATTAGAAGTGATGCAATAATCTCTTTTAATACATGTTTATTTGTATGCCTTCTTTTGGCGTCTCTGCATAGTTATAAACCAGTAAATGTCGGGGAATTACTTTTCTAACTCCATTCTTGTTATTTATTGGCATACATTCTTCCAGAGTCATGAGTACATTTGGATCTCCATTTATGCTGCTGTCTCTACCTTACGTTGTCTTACGTAGCTGCTAATACAGGCTGCTGGCACTTGCTGCTTCCTTTGCAACTAAAACGGTTCGGAGATATGGGTTAGCAGAGCATAAAAAAGAAAAATTCTTTGATGTTAAGAAGGACATAGAAATATCTTATATACAGCCACTTCGGAAAAAGCATAATTTTGATGAAGTTATCAGCAACTCACGAAGGCTGTGCGAGATGGCTCAATTCTTGGAGGTTATTAGAAATCTCCAGAGTCTGTTGAGTTCAAAAAGCCATAGGGTGGGTCAAGAAGTATGGTGGCTGATTTGTCATTCGACTAAAACCATGATCAATTTCGAACTTTATTGATGCGCTAATATTTTTGCTTCTTATAGCTGACAGGAGGTACAGATGCAACAAATGTGGATGGAGATACGTTACGAGATGATTCACTCCTTTCAGTTGCTACGATTGACTCTGCTTTATGTGGGCCACTAAATGCCTCAGAAGCTGGGCCTAAGATTGAACTATCATTGACTGCATCTGAGCTTGGCTCTGATGACTTCAGAAACCTTGCATTATCACCCATAGAATCTTCTGTTGGGGAGGCAAATTCATGTGACGTTCATGAGGCAGTTGTGCATAAGAAAAAAACTATCCCACTGGAAAATCCCAATAATATGATGGCACGTTGGGCAATAGATAATGCTGACTTAAAAGCAATGGTTAAAGATGCCGTAGCTTCTGGTCGTCTCCCATTGGCTGTTCTTCAGCTGCACCTTCTGCGGCAGAAAGAATTAACCGCTGGGAAAGATCCTCATGATACTTTCAGTGAAATTAGTGAGATTGGAAGATCGATTGCTTATGACCTGTTTCTAAAGGTACTTGTGGTCCATTTTGTAAGGAAGGTGACTTTATCTTTTGGTTAATGAGGTAGCCTTACCCAAATAGTTTGGACAAATCTTTAATTCATGTCTATGGTTGCTAACACATTGTGATTTACAGGAGGAAGGTGGACTCGCTGTGGAGACACTGATAAGACTTGGAGAAGATGTTGAAGTTGTCCTTAGAGAATTATTGTTTGGGACAGTACGAAGATCACTTCGGAAACAGATTGCTGAGGAAATGAAGAAGTATGGAAACCTGAGACCTCATGAGTTGAGAACATTGGAGAGAATTTCTCTTATCGAGGTTTGCCATTCAATATATGTTGACTGTTTGAATATGCTTCCTTTTTGTTTGTTTCTATCATACTTCTGTTTTTTTCTAATTGAAGTATTTTATTTCATCTTTTGTGGATGAAGAGGCTATATCCAAGCTCCAGTTTTTGGGGGACATTTTTTGGAAGGCAGAAAAATATTTCTGGAGACTCTTCCAGCTTTAATTTGCCTGATGTGAACAATTTGGTTTTGAATTTTCATATCTTTAACAACCTTACCATTGAATGTGGCGATATCGATGGAGTTGTTACATGTTCTTGGGCAAATGTGGCTGGTGGCTTGCCTGAAGTTTGTGAAGGTAATCCCTGCTCTGCATACTGGGCTTGTGCTGCTATTTGGTCTGATGCTTGGGATCAGAGAACTGTGGATCGTGTAAGTTACAGCTATTTTGTTTACCAGTAATTATGCATTTTTGTTTTCATGTGCAGTCGATTGCTATGCCACTAATCAACTGTCTTATGGAAAATAGGGTTGGTTTGTTTTAACTGTATGCATTTGTGATGGATGATTATGTTCATGCATGTATTCCTGCTCTCATGCACCACACAGATGCAAAGATAAATCATCAGCAACACATACACGCGTGTCCCATCAAAACTTTTGGGATCTGGGCATGTATGGGTGCACAGTCTAGGATTTCAGGCATATATTGCATCTAATTTAACGTGTGAGAGGATGCATGACCTTATTGTCAACGAAAGAAAAAGAGGAGGGAGAGAGAGGATTGGTGTAGATGTACCCTTGCAAATGAAGAATGACCCGTGAACAGTATTTCCAGTACTCCAGCAGTTCCCCTTTATGTGATTTCTCAAACCTCATGGAATATTTTAGTTGGATTCTCTTGTTTCGGAGAGGTCTTGACATCTTTTCTTATCTTTTTGTCAATTGTTTCTTATTTTTTCAGGGTACTTCTCTTTTGAAATAATGATGGTCTTTTGGTCAATAGGACGCTGCATCTCTTCATTAATTTATTTCCAAGGACAGTAAAACTCTAGTTAGTTTAATTTGACATGATTCTGCATCTTCATTCAGAAATTCAGATTCCTAATATCAAATTGAACTTCTTCATTGTTTTACAACCTCCCTACAAATATTTTGGGCCTCGAGTTTGGCCTTGTGAATCCTAACTCTGTTTTTCCTTGTACATGCACACACTGATGTGGTGGATTACTCTAGAACTAGTCTGCACCAAATGCAACTTTTTCACCTCCTTCATGTTCTTATGCTTTGTCATTTTTAGTTTTACCACAAATTTCATAGTTTTTATGCCCGATAATTTTTCTTTCTTGGACTCTCATTCGTGCCCTATCCATACATCATGAGCCTAAATATCATTCTTAAATCTTCCATGTAGTCGGCTCTCATTATGCCCAAGGCTCTCTGTTTACTTGGACTAGATTGGTTTTATGTCTTCCGCATATATTAATGCAAACTCTTTGTTTCTAATCCATGGTATAAGGTTTCGCCCGCTACCTACTGGTATCGGGCGTTTCGTTCCGGTTTTGGCCCTAACCGAGACGAAACCGGCCGAAATGTTTCGGTTTCGACCGGAACGATGTCGTTTCGGCCGGAACCGGCCGAAACAGCAACGTTCCGGCCGAAACCCAAGAAGAAAAAAATGAACAGACATAGAAGAGGAAGAACAAGAAAAGAAGAGAGAGAAGAGGAAGAACAAGAAAAGAAGAAGAAGAAGTTCAAAATCTAAAAAAAATCTTAAATAGAAGAAGAAGAGGAAGGGGAAGAGGAAGCAGAAGCAGAAGAGAGACTTACCTAGGCCTGGCGCCGCCTTCCGCCCTCAACCCACCCGCCGTCTGAAGCTCAAGCCCTCCCGCCTTTGTTTCCGTCTAGTCGAGGGAGCACGCCATCGAGAGAAGAGCCCTAAGCATTTTCTACACATTTTGCAGAGACAAACTTGTAAATAAAGGCAATATGTTTAGAAAAATGTGTATGTGACTAGCAGCACTAAAAGTCATGACAAACTTATAAATAAATGCAAAATGTGTATGTGACTAGCAGCACTTTAACAACTAATGGGCAAACTTGTAAATAAATGTAATAGGTTTAGCAAAATGTGTGAGACTAGCAACACTTTAGCCACTAATTGGCAAACTTGTAAATAAATGTAATATGTTTAGCAAAATACTTTTTGAAACTTTTTAATAGTATTTGATAGTTTAATAGTAGAAGTATTTGATAGGTGTTTAAGTATTTAAAACTACAAATATGGACGAAACGAAACTTACTTCTGAAACCAATGAAACGGGCGATACCGAAACCCTAATTTTCGAAAGACTGAAACCGAGACCGAAACCGAGACCTAAAACCTTAGTTTCTATAGCTTCCCCCTCTTAACCATGTGGAGAAGAGAAGGAGAAATCATAATGGGGCCAACCCCACCTCTCTACCATGAGGTCTCTGCGTCATGCGGATCTCTATGCTATTTCTAGCTATTACTCTCACAGTCAGATCACCTAACAAATGGTTTCTTTTTATGCAAAGTGATCCATGATTTTTTCCCCCTAAAGTAAATTATTAAAGTAACCCATATTTGCCTATTCTTATGATATTTTATTTTACTGTCTCAAAAGAGACTTGTTAACGAGAACCTTGACTCCCAAAGACATTACAAATCATCTCTCCAAATTCTCTTTGGGAAACCTTTGAAAGTTTGTCATAGAAGAGTTCCCTTTTATGTATATCAATAAGGAAATAAGGAAATGTAATCTTGAATAAAACTTATCTCAAACATTAATATCAGTGGTTTCTTATGGCAAACATACTATAAATGAGTGGTTTCTTATGGCAAACATACTATAAATGTGTAACTTGAATTCTACCCCACCCCAAGGGGGAAAAACTGAGTATTGGCTTGATTTGTCCTGCCCTCATATGCCTTATAACAGCGTATGCCATGTAATGGCTACACACGATTGGTCAATCTGACTTGACCTCTCATACTGTAATGCCATGACCTGTTCATTTGTATTGTCCTACAAGTTATCAAATGATACGTACTTGTTCATACCTTGCCCACTTGTAATATTATTCTCATATTTAGCGGACCAATATGTTTTCTTTAATATTGTGTGTTTATTGACCATGACATTGGCATAGTTTGCAAAGATCATGACACAAATATGAATTGTTGAGTATTGGTGTTTCATACCAATCTTATTTTGATGATGATCACAACATTATGTTGTTGCTAATGAATCTCATGTTTTAGTCTCTCAGTTTATTTCAAGGATATCTTTCTTGGAGACTAATCACTTGGTGTAAGGATGGACATCATGTGAAGAAGGGCCAAAGTTTGGACTCAAGGAGTGCCAAAGTTTGAAGATGGTGGAGAGCAATCAAGGCATCAAGATTGAATACTTAGACTCTTAAGAAAGCATTGTAATCCATGTAATTTACTTTATTGCTTTCTCACTCTTTTGAGTCTAGGGTTGATGTAATGCCTTGCTAAATGGTTTGCTCATTCATGCTCATGCATTTAACCATCTTAGTGAACCTTAGGATTATCATAGAATCCAACCCAATAGGTTCACTCTGTCCAAAGACTCATTTGGAGTCTCTGGCTTTCGGTCAGTCGCGTGCTGGGGGAAACACAGCCGACTGGGTGATTTCCAGTCGCATGTAGACTCTTCTACAGTCGCCTGATATGCACAACTCAAGTCAACATTTCAATTGACTCAAACTTGAGCTTTACACACAGTCGCCTGTCGATCAGTTTTCAGTCGTCTGTATATTTACAGTCGCCTGAGATTTGGCCAACAGTCGTCTGTCTAGCGTAAGTGCAATCTCTGCATCTCTCTGTCTTCTCTCCATACTTTACAGTAGTCGACTGATGAAGAATGTACAGCCGCCTGACTATTTGACAGTCGACTGTAGTATTAACATCAGTCGGCTGTGCGAAGAATTGGAGAAAGAGTGCAGCTCTCTGTTTCGATCCATCCCCTGCAGCAGTCGTCTGCTAAAGGATTAACAGGCGCTTGTCCTGTTTGTCAGTCTGTATTGACTTCGTCAGTCGACTGTCCTGGCTCAGATTATAGCCGTTGGATATTTTCTAGCCGTTGATCAGTCGACTATCTTTTGATCATTAGTCGACTGTTCCTGTCGTTTTCACACAGTTTCTAGTCGTTGCAGATTTGATTATTTGGTTGTTTTTGGGTTTTTGGGCTTGATATAGGATTCCTATATATATGAGTGTGCTGCCATCACTTGAGAACTCTGGACAACACTTGATAACTCTTGACTTTATAGAAAATCTCAACAGATCAATAAGCCACTCTCAAGCTCCCTCATTTCCCTCTATTGAGCATTCATCTTCCTTCATGCATTGAAGTCCAGCTCAAGGGAAATCATCCAAGTGCTCTCAAGCATATTCCAACACTTGGAGATCCTCTTCCATGCCTTACATTCTTTCATGAGTAAGCATCTCAAGGCATATGTAAGAGTATTTACTTTACATGGTGTAATTTGTTTTCCTATTTCTCTTTGTGGGATTAGGATACTCTCTTTGTGGGAGTTTCTCTCTTTGTGAGAGGTTGTCTCTTTGTGGGACTAGGGAATTCTCTGTGTGGGAATTTAACTCTCTTTGTGGGAGTTCTTGTGTCCTAGTGTAGGGCTAACCCTAATTCTCTGAGTGGGAGTTAGTGATTCTCTGTGTGGGAGTCTTGATCCTTGTGTAGGATTGGTTGGGTCCTTGTGTAGGGCATAAATCCTCTTTGTGGGGTATCTCCTTGTGAGATTTGTATTCACTTCTATATGTGGGAATATAGTGAATATTGGTGTGGCTGGATGTATCCAAGTTTGGGGAACCAGGGTAAAACTTTGTGTTTGCGTTTGGATCGATTGTGCCATTTAATTCCTCTTGCATTTATAATTCCGCATTTGCAAGTTAAATTTTATTTGGACAATTTTATTGCCATTACACTATTTACCCCCCCTCTAGTGTGTGTTGTTAGTATTGCAAGGGTTAGATGATCCCTACATGAGTGACTGCGAGAGTACACTAAGCATGACACTAATCTTTTTTTCTACTTATGCATTGTTTCCTTAAAGATTCTTTCAGTTTATAATTTCTAAGCATTTTTTTCTATTTCAACAATTCCTTATTTCCTTTTATACACTTTACACGAGCTGAGTTCAAGTCTTAAGTCATCAGTATCAGTAAGTGTCTGATGTGGCAAAATCTTATAAACATGAGGCGTCCTAATACTGACATAAAGTCGCATCTTAAGTAACTGCAGTTTGCAAATTTCGAATATGAGAGGATTGCATTTTTCAGAAAAAGAAACTGATGACCTTAAATGGCGATGAAACCAAAGGTTCCTGATATCTGTATCACAAATACATGTATAAGGTTCACCTATGCATCTTCATTAGTAATAATGGTAGAAATATACTCAATTGAAAATGACGGATGGCTATTTTTAAGTTATACAAGAAAGAAGAATGTCAAACTTAGGACTGATTCAAAAATCGTACTTGATGCCATTGCCAGAGATTATTTTCCATCAAGGAGTTCATAACATTGTTAGAGAACTGGGATAAACTCTTGGGTTGTGGTTGCAGATACAAATGCACAGCCTTGCATGCTGTCTTTTTACACACACAACAGCAACAACAATGGCAACAACCACAGCACATGTGTAGGGTCTTCCTTACAGCAAATTTATTATCTTCATTCCTTATATACATATTCCCAAATGTATGAGAATATAGAGGACACACACTGTTCTAGGTTATGCCAAGCCCCTTTCTTGTCCATAATTTCCTAGGGTACGAAGTTGGCACTACTTATGAGGGTTAACTCAAATTCACAACAGGTAAGACATCAAATCCTTCCATGGAGCCTTGCTTCGTAGCGGACCTATCTTTATTGGAAAAGGGTTAGACGATGATCTAGAGGCCAGTGGCCTCTGTCATTTTTCTTAATCCTCTCTGCTGGCTAACCGACCTTAGGGGGTTTCCCCAAGCCACCTCTTTCTATAATTGCCGATGCAGTAATTTGGCCAAAAAAATAAATTAAAAAAACTAAAAATAAAGGATTATTAATATTTGAACAGGTAGTAAAAAGATGGTTATATTTTGATGACTTGTCACATTTTTTGCTGGAAAAGGTTTGGATGATCATATATATAAAATCTTGGTGCTGTGCTCAAAATCAATTTGCACGGCGTTATTAGAACCATTAAATGATAAAATCACTGTTAAGGTTCTATACGACAATGTGATGAAATTCTAACCCGTTGTAGTCAGTATTGTCTTATTCGAGCCTTAAGTTGCAATTTTTCACCTTTTGTGTAGAACTTTATAAAAAATAATCTAAAGACAAGTTTTGTAGCTTACCCCAAAATTTGGGATAATGGTCTTTTTGTTGTCGTAATTTGACCTATATGCATATGATTTGCTAGTTCCCTGCTGGTTTATTTTTGTTCTCATTCATTGAAGTACATACTCTTTTACATTTCTTTGGCTGTGTCCCTCTTTTAAGATGACACAAATCAATTTGTTTGGAAATTTAGATGATTAATTTCAAAACTTCTTTTCAGCTTTGGAAGGGTGCTATTAGAACTGGATTCTGAATCCAAAGCTCTTTTTTTTTGCTGATTGTGTATTTCTATGTTCCCTTGACTGTGTGACATAACATCTGAAAATTGGTGCTGGAAAGGTGGATGAACAGAAGCTGGCCATACAAAATTTTCTCTCTCTATATTTTACTATCTTTGTTTCTGAAACACAGGTTGAATCCATTATTTTTTTGTTGGCATGAATTGCCGTCTAATTTAAATGCTAGACGTTCAAGAACTGGTAGTGTTTCTGACAGATGCAATACCCACTTATGGTTGGAATATGCTAATATCCTACTGATTTGGGAGGCATAGCAAAGCTTATTTGGAGTTTAAAAATCCCAATTGCAACATTGTCCCCTAATAGTTTCTTTACAATTTATAAATTACTCCATTAATCTGGCTATGGTAGTTAAAACATTTGTTAATGTTTGTAATGGTCGTATTGCATACTTTATTTTTTGTCCGGCTCTTATTCATATCCTTGGCAAAGTCCCTACACCTGCTGGATCTAAAATGACTATTTCAATGCAGATGTTACTTGATCAACATGAAACTAATGTAGCATGGGAGTCCCAACTTGAATATCACATGTCTCACAACGATTGGGTAGAGGTCTGCAAGCTGTTAGATGTGATCCCCACATATCTGTTGTCAGAGGGCTGTCTCGAAATTAATCTCAATACTTCACAAATTTCTGCAAATACAAGAACTTATACCATGTTTCCTGATCCAGCAATGTACATATGTGCTGCTGAGGAGCTAGAGCCTGTGTGCATGTATATCCCAGATGTTAAGATTTTCAGGTCGTCAGCTGTAAATACATGTTCAGCATGGTTAAGAATGCTGGTAGAGCAGGAACTGGCCAAAAAGTATATTTTCTTGAAAGAATATTGGGAGAGCACAGCTGAGATCATACCACTTCTTGCTCGTGCGGGCTTGACTATTGATAGACGTAACGTTACTATCCCGGGCAAATCATCTATGAATTCATGCGATCTGGCTGTTTTAGACCAAGCAAGGAAACCTGACAAAGATACTGGAGAAGCATTACATAAGCTAGTTGTACGATATTGTGCACAATATAACTTGCCAAATCTGCTGGACCTTTATCTTGACCATTGCAATCTGATTCTAAATGATGATTCTCTTTCTGCTCTCCTGGATGCTGCTGTAAGTCACCCCTAATTTAGCAAGGGTTAATATTTATCCATGATGTCTGTTTCCTTCAAAGTGTTACTAATATAATTATGCTTTTCTATTTGTATTATAACGAACTATACTGATAATTTCTAATCGCATTCTTTTAGATCTTATTTTATTTACCTACAATGATCTTATCTTATTCCGCAAAAAAGATTCAGTGTGTAAAATGGCAGGCAGCTGGTGTCAAGTAGTCTGTAATTAAGTTACATACTTTGGACCCAGGTTAACCTATATAACATCTGATATCAGAGGTACTAGTGGTGCTGGGTAGTCAACGAAGATCAAGGAAGATCTAACTTAATCTTTTTGAAATAATTTAAAGGTGGTTTCATATAATCTATTTATGCAAGTCTATAGTTGTTCTAGTTACCAATGCCTTCTAGCAAATCAGCTTTCTTATCATTCCGTATATTTAGCATTTGATTCCTTCTAGCAATGAAATGCTTACAGACAATGGGTCTCAATGAACAACAAAACCATTACTTAGGAAGGAAAGTATATCCTCTGACCTATTTCAGCCAAAACAATTTTTGTTCCAGGAGAGATGCAATGACACCCAGGGAAGCAAATTTGTCGACTTCTGGTTGGATCACTCAATACCCATGCCCGGATCACTCTATATCTATGTTAGAGTCGCTCAAGTAATTGAAACTCCGGATTCAATTAAGATCCAGGAATTTCAAAAAGAAGTTAGTAACTACACCATGATCCATTTATTTGTCTGGGTAACCAAGTTGAATCTAGAGTTCCATTTGTAATTATTATGAAAAAAATGCTTCTTTAAGAAGTTAGGGGTATTCCATTTAATGGCCTAAGATAAGGCAGAAAAGTCAGATGGTTTGGGCGTAATCACCATAGGCAGTGCTTGCACTAGCTAGGAGAAGGGATGGGGTTGAAAGCCGACAAAGTGGTAAGGACTAGGGTTGGCATACCAAACAAGGATTAAGGAAGTTGAAAGAGGAATTGTTTGAATCCAACATGAGTGCCTGGGATATGTAATATTAGTAAACTAGAAAAGCTTGCTCAAATATTAAGGACCCATAGCAACGAAGCTGCATCTGAAGAATGATGTGGGTTTGCACAAATATTAAGGACCCATAGCAAACTAGAAAACTAGAAAAGCTTACACAAATATCAAGGACCCATAGCAAAGTAAACTAGAAAAGCATGCACAAATATTAAAGACCCGTAGCAATGAAGGTACATCTGAAGAATGATGTGAATTTACAGCTGTGTGTCTCTTAAGGATATAGAAATTGCTGCTTCTTGTCTGCTGAGCAAATATAATTTTGTTGTTGATAATATTGTTTGGATTAAAATTGTGGAATTCTCTATTTTGGCCTTTAGTGTTGATGTCATTAAGAGATATCTACAACTCTGGTAGCGATGCTAGATTTGTGGTTTCTTCGAAACCATGAAAATTGGCTGTTAAGTTTGCTTGGTATAATTTTAGGCTTAATTTTGCAAAATTACCTCTTTCTTCCGCTGAATTCTAAAAAAGTATCTCTTACTATGATATAATCGCGAAACTATCTCATATTTTCATTTTAGGTTTCAGAAAAGTCCCCAACATGACGGCCGCTTGTTTGGCGTGAGCAAGTGATGGTCATGTGTCAAGTAATGACTAAAATGTCCTTTAACTTACCTTTATAATGTTGCCTTAATTTAGTAAAACTACCTCAACTTTCATTGAATTCCAAAATAACTACATCTTATTATCATATAATCGCAAAAAACTACGCCAGTCGAGATCGCATCCTTCCATTTCTCAACGTCCAATCTTGCTTTATGGGCATACACCACCCCTTCGACTAGTCCCACCATCGTCAATGCGATCGCGATCTGGTTGCCAAGCTTCACTTGCTATCCCAACCCAGGCCCACCCATCTAATTGACCTTCTCCATAAGGTTGAAGAGCGGGGTTAGGGGTTGAATGACGGACGGATCGCCACCAATGAAGATGGATAAGGTGTTGTTGCGAGCCCTGCGGTCTTCGCCGGAGATGAGGGCGTCGACGAAGTGACATCCAGCAAATGCGACGGCGGGGGCAATCTCGTGGACGAGGGACGTGTCGCTGCTTGTCATGTCAACGACGATGGAGCTAGGAGAGACAACAGATACGACATCGAAGGTGCGGTCAAGGATGACGTGGTGGACGTCGGAGGGGTAGCCGACAATGAGGAAGATGACATTGGAGGAGTGGGCGAGGGCGGGGGGAGTCGGTGATGTGAGCCCTGCGGGAGAGGAGGGAATGTGCCTTGGAGTTGGTGCAGTTGAAGATGGTAAGTGGGTACCTAGCGGAGATGTGGTGGTGGGCCATGTAAAGATACTGCCCAGGAGCAATGATCCAATCCACTGAAATACCACGTCGTAACTATTGGTTTGGACTGATTTTGTGGTAGGAAATCATCCATTTGTATATAAATTCATGAACTACTATCTGCGAAATTTTTTAACATCTTCAAAGTTGCATTGTACCATGATCCCCCCAAGGACCACCATGATCCCTCAAGAACCAAATTTCTTTTTTTAGGGGGTGGGGGGTGGGGAGTGAAAATTAGGTTTTAGTAGGAAATATCATGTGTGTTGAAATCCTGCGTTAGGAAAGAATGTTTGGATGTTGGTTAAGTTCATTTGCCATTGATATTTTATTTCACTATGCACAAGACTGAAGCACTTCTGTTTTTTTGGCTTAATTTTGCAAAATTACCTCATACTTTCGCTGAATTCCAAACTACCTCTTGCTATACTATAATTCCAAAAAACTACCTCTTACTATGTTTAGATGGGTCACACGATATTATTAAAGTGGGGGTAATTTCGTCAATTCAATTTTCTGTTAACGAACGTTAGTGGGTTTATCGAAACATGATAAGTTCTGGGTAGTTTTGCGATTATATCATAGTAAGATGTATTTTTTAAAATTCAGCGAAAGTATGAGGTAGTTTTACGAAATTAAGCGTAATTTTTATCCATAATTCATAAGCTCAGATGTTTGGATAAAGTGATTATTTTCCATGTTACCTCATCATCAGATTATATGAGGTCCTGGGTTGGAGCCTCATCATTGACAATTTAGAAATATTTTTATTTAATCATGGGTTGGAGCCTCATCACTGACAATTTAGAAATATTTTTATTTAAATGCATTAAGTCTGTTTATCACAATCGGGCCATGTTTACACTCTTGCCCTACCCATAGGTGAGCGTGAAGTGTTAGGCGTACATTTTTAGGCCGAAACATTTGAAATTTGGTTAGCCACTAGTTTATCATCATTGATTGCCAAAATAAACTGTAGTGTACCATGTTTGCTAGGAATAGAACATGGAGTTCTGGCGTTTGCCATTGATATCAAGCTTCGGGAGGCAGATGAGATTTCAGGAGAAGTACACACATCAGTGTTTAAAAATGCGGTATATGCAGCTGCATATGCATATGCGAATGTAAACTGCCTTCATACATCACATTCTACAAATGGGGCAAAAAGAAAAACAGAGCCTGCTAAAATAAATATGCTGTCACATGTCATGGTGCATATTTGCTATGCGGTTGTATGGTGTCTGAATTTTGACCCACAACTTAAAGACCGATGTATGCATTTTCCTATAACCATGTCTTTCCTCATTCTACTTGAATCATCCCTTTCCCCTTTTCTTATCCCAAGGTTTGTACCCATTGTGTCATGCCCCGTAACCCGGGGTCGCATTATGTTTCGCAAATGAATGATAGGTCCTGCAGTTAATCAGTGAAAACAATTTAGACACAAGCAGAGATGCATCAAACTGCTTAACAAAAACTTTTATTTTTATATATGAGTGAGTTTACAAAACAGTATACATCGTACTATCCACATACCAACAAAACTATATCTGATACTATCATATGATTACATACACTATCTCTAAGTCGAAAGTCAGTGGTCTTTACTGCAAAGTGCGAGTCCTCAAAAGACGGGTCACAATAATTTTATAGTTTTGGAATTTATAAAATGTGAACATAGGAAAGCACTAACTAGGAAACAGGAACTGGAAACAAATAATAGATTAATTAATATTTTTTATCAGGCATGCATTGGAATTTAAGACACATACAATACATATGATGATCTAAAGTGATACTAACATGGTCATATCAATTTAAACTAAATCTAGGCTGTAAATTATATTAGAGAGTACAATAAGCAACCAAGGAGTCCACCTCAGTACTCGGGGGCGCTCAATTGAGATAAGCCTAAAGTAGAAACGGTAGAGGCCATGAGTCAACGGTGTGAAACTCATTAAGTCCGGCAACACACTTGGGGACATCCTGATTTATGATGTGACCCTAGCCGGAACAACCTGATGCAGTCAAGTCATTAGGAGCGTGGCTCCAGTCGCTCTTGCACTCTCACTAATATGATTTACCCCCAAACCCAGCGAGTTTGAAGTGCTAAGTGTAAGTTAAGTGTACATCTCTCTGTGCCTCAGTGATACGGTACACGTGTAATTCTAAATTAATGTTATTTTAAAACATGGTGTCTAAATTAAAGCTTGAATTAAGTTTTAAGGCCACATTGAAATTAATTCATATATTGGTGTGCTATGTTATTCTAATTCCAATCATATTTCCTACATTCTATTTTAATTGACATTCCAAGTCATTTTCATTTCCATAGCACACCCAACATACCAATTAGTCCAATGTCATGTTCTACTATGCAAGAATTTTACTAAAATTATCTATGGAACATGTAGCAGATAATGGCGGGAAATAATGTAACATTTAGCTTGCGATAGATGTGCAATAAATTAAATATCTTATCATGGAGCATATTTATATGACAGATAATAAGCATGATATTCTATCATACTGTATGGACTGAAACTGAAATATAAATATGTAATCCGAGCTAACCTGTATGTCAAGGTAACGATCGATGTCGCACCTTTGGAAATATGGGGGCATGGACTATGGGGGAGGGCCAATCTGGTGATCTCAGATAATATTCATCATCGATCGTTTTCGAGACTTAACCATGTATTCATGGTTTTATATGATCCTACTGGCAGTTTTTTATGATTCCAACAGGTAGAAACTAAGATCCTTCAGGCTTCTATGTATGATCCAATGGGCAGAAATTCCCATACTTTTCCAACGGCCTTTGAGGCCAAACCCTCATCTTCAATCATCGGATATTCTAATCTATTTCCGACATGTAGGGCAAAGCTCCGGGGTTCCCATGCTATCCCATGGCCACCATCAATTTTTGGCAATAACAACAATATCACCAAATTATTTTCTAGAGCTAACAACCAAGAAAACAATTACCAAAAGTCCCCCAAGGATAGCCACAACAGTCACGGCTTAGGGCAAACATGCCTAAAACAATCACAGCCATGCCAGTGAAGCTACTGCGAGAACTCGGAGGTTCTACAGGGTCACGAATAGGGATGAGGAAATCCCAGAACTTACGGCCAGGGGAAATAATCCCCAGGATAGTCACGGTTAGGGGAGGGACGACAGAGGGTACATTTAGGGGCTGCAGCGGAGGTTGCCACCATACACGGGGCTCAGAAAATATCGTCGCAAAAAAAGGAAATCACAATCACAAATTTTTAAAACCAAAATTTAGAGAATTAAAGTGATTTTACAGAAATTGTGGATTGTGGGAAGAACTGAAGAGAAATCCCAACTCCAGAACAAGATCTGAGCTCAAATTGAGAAGAAAAACCCGAACTTTTTTGAAAATAAATTTTCTGTTTTTGAAAACCAAAACCCTAAGATCAATAGAACTTAAATAAAGGAAAGATGGGATCTGAAATACTCAAGAGGAGTTGTGGCTTTGCCACGAAGGAGATCGGCCTCGGTTTGAGGCGAGGACGTGTCGAAACCGCGCGATTTAGGGCGCCGGTGGATTTGTGAAGTGAGCACACGTGACTCGTGAGGTGGAGAGAGTAGAGGATGGCGGTTGTCTTTCCTTCTTGTCGAAGAAACGAAGAGAGAATGGCGAGAGAGAGAGTCGGTGAGAGAAATTTGTCACTGCCTCACGGAGAGAGAGAAGGGGGGGAAGGAGAGGGAAGGAGAGAACGAGTAAGTGGGGGGGGGGGGGGGTGTGGGGGCCCGCTGAGATGGACCGGGGAAAACAAAAAGAAAAAGAAAGAAAAAAGAAAAAGAAAAAGAAAAGGAAAAAGATAATGGGCCGGGGTTTTAAAAGTTGGGCCTTTACACATTGGTTTCCAACTCAACACAGAAGTAACAATTATCTTTATTTGATTATTAGCTTGCTGGTTTGAATTATTCTTTTACGCTTGCCGAAGAATTTTATCATTAAATCATTTAGGTTTTCACAGTTGTTACATGGTTTTCACAGTTGTTACATGGTAAGTCATTAAGTATGGATGGTATCGTTTCTTTAATTGGTCCCATATAGCCACATCTCATTTATTGCCTACCTTCTATAAAGATTTTACGTCTTTGAAATATTTCAACTTCTATTCCATATTTTTGCTATTTTTCTGATTTCTGTATTTTTTTCCCATTTTCTTTTTCTTTTAAAAAAATTGACTTATGGGGAAGGCCACTGGACCATATCACATCCTCGAAGATCGATTCAACTTGTTAAATTTCTAGTATATGTTGAAATAATTTTTTTCTATCAAAATAATTAATTGATGTTAATTTTGTAGCAAAGGAACTAGTCTGATTTATTTGTTATTATTTCCCCGATCTCCAATTTTGTAGTATTGTGGAAAATGATCAATCTGTTCAGTAGTTTGTGGCTTAGCATACATCAATTTCTTTTTAGGTCTTTTTTGGTGTTTTTTTGCCGATTGTTAATTTTTAATAATTCTCTTTAATGCATATTTTTACATCAATTATCTATTAGTTACCTCAATGTCTCAGTGGTCTATAGTACTTAAATTGTTTTCATATTTTTTGGTTATCAAATTGAGCAGTTTGAGTGAAACACACGTTCATGATAAATTTGAGCTAAATACATCTGGTTGACTCTAGCTAAATATCAATTTTAATCTCCATGACCTAGAAGTGTAGTATCTGCCATACCATCATATAAACTGAACTAGTTTACATGGTTCAAATGCATTCATGCCTTTCAGGGAGATTGCCAGTGGGCAAAATGGTTACTTTTTTCGAGGATCAAGGGGCGCGAATACGAGGCTTCGTTGTCCAATGCGCGTTCAAATATGTCTCGTCAAATGATTCTTGGTAGCAATCTTAGTGTTTTGGAAATTGATGAAATAATACGGACTGTTGATGATATGGCTGAAGGGGGAGGAGAGATGGCTGCTTTGGCTACCTTGATGTATGCTGCTGCTCCAATGCAAAAATGTCTCTGTGCCGGAAGTGTGAATAGGCATTGTAGCTTTTCTTCTCAGTGCACATTGGAAAATCTTCGACCTGGCCTCCAGCATTTTCCTACGCTCTGGAGAACGCTTGTTAATGCTTGCTTTGGACAAGATGAAAATTCTTGTAGTTTGAACTCAAATGCTGCTAATGGTAAACTTCTATGTTTTGGGCATTTTCTTTCAGTTCCCAACTTTTGTTACTAATCATTTTCTATATGCAAAAGTTTTTTTATTTCATATTTTTAGTTGAATAGTTTTCTTTGGGTCACATGCTGAATATGGCCTCTGTCAACAGTATTTGGGAAGTCAGCGCTTTCTGATTATCTGAATTGGCGCGATAACCTTTTTTCCTCTACTGGAGGTGACACTTCTTTAATCCAAATGCTTCCATGCTGGTTTCCGAAGACTGTTAGAAGATTGACTACACTCTTTGTCCAGGTTGCTTCACTTCTCCTCACCCAACTATTCAATGCATATACTTGCATTTATCATGCTATATTTGTTTACTTAGTTACTCAAATTAAAGAGGGAAATGTGAATTATGGATAATGTCTTTGTTAAATATATCTTTGCATGACATCAAGAATTCATGTAACTGGCCTGGTAGAACTGGGGTAAAGCTCTTGCAGCAGCAGCATGGCCATGTCAAATGCGGGTTGTTTAGAGCAACAAGTGAGAACACACCTTTTGTGAATGATAATTGGCTGCATCTATAGTATGTAAGTGACCACAATGGTTGCTAGTCCTATAAGAAAGGGAATGTTCCATTCTGACCTCTTTAGAAGTATTTCTTTCCTATTTCTTGGTGTTTGCTAAGGGTAATATACATTACCATGAACATACTTCCTTGGGTCTCGAGGCTTACTAATCTTAGTAGTCTCCATGACAAGCGGGCCTGGCCGTTGGCATAACCATACCTGGGCCTTCCTGAGCAAGGTGTAATTTGAGGAGTGCTTGGGCTGATCTTCCAACCTAATGGGTCCGACTTGTGTCTGGGCATTGTGGTCCCAGTAAGAAATATGTTGAGTTTGAACCCAAAGTATGGGGGCCCTTTCCCACACATATTGTTATTTTATTATATATCCCCTATTTGAAACATTACACCAGTTACATGTATAAAATTAGGTAAATATTAAAAAGGGTTGTAGCCTTAATTGTCATGATTGTCATCATCTAAGCCACTTTTAGCTGAATGCAGTTTCATCTTATGCGACATGATCATGAAAGTTTGGTCTAGTGAAATCCATCACATTTTAATTAAGTTCCTTGAATTGGCAATATACGTAACTTCTGCATGAATTACTGATTCTTTCTAGTCCCCTGAAATTGCCTTTATTGGCCTTGCAGTTTGTTCTAAAGGAGTAACCAATGTCATTTGAGCTCTTTAAGTGGCTGTGTAGTCAAACCATCTAGAGATTGGGTGATGGGTGGATGTAGTTCTTCGTCTTGGGCATTTCAAGCTCAAGGAAACCAGGATCAAGAATAACTGTCCTAAAGTTTCGTAAGACTAAAAGACTAGTGAAGATATGGTGATATGGACCCCATTTTGTTTTGTATCACAGGCTCATCTACTTCTTATTTTATGTAGATAGCCTTTCTGGGGCTGAAATTATGTTTCAAGCTTGGCTTTGTCTGTGTGTGTGTGTCTGTTAGGAACCAACAAAAGGTAGGATTTTTATTGAGAAAACAATAGCAAAAACAAGATAATTGAGCACAAAAGAGGTGTGCCCTCCTCCCAAGACGCCTAGAGGACGTCCGCACTCGTCTAGATCTAGAACTACTCCTAAGACGCTCAATAGAGAAATCTCCAAATATCAAGCATGAGAAAATAAGAGAAGGCTACCCCCTATTTATAATAGAAACCATGACAATCCTAAACCAAGTAGGACTAGTCCGGCTAATCCTACTCCAAGGAGGACTCGGGGCGGGAGGGGGAATCCTACTCCAAGGAGGACTCGGGGCGGGAGGGGGAATCCTACTCCAAGGAGGACTCGGAAAGGGCAAGTACAAAAAAGAGGGTCGGGTGCAAACCCGCATGGGTTTGGGCCCAGGCCCATCAATACTCCCCCCAAAGAACCACCTTGTCCTCAAGGTGGCGTAAGTACCGGCGGTGCTACTCCGAGTGAGAGTCATCCTCCCCTCCAATGCCTTCGTCCTCCAAGCCATCATCCTCGTCTGCTTCCGCTATCAAAACCTGCAGCTTCCGATCCACACAACGGTGTCCGGGAGAGAAGCGCTCGTCGCATCTAAAACAGAGTCCCTTTTGCCGCTTCTCCCTCATCTCCGCATCAGTCATCCGTCGGAATGGACCCCCAGCTGGTAGCGGTGTCGGCTCCCCTGTCTTCTCAAGCCCTGTCTGAACTGTCTCAGTAGGGACCCCTGCGCCGCCTAACCCAGTCGTGGTGATCCGCTGCATCTGCCCACTGTAGCCGATTCCGCCTCGCCTATCCTCAGCTCGGGAGTCCTCCACCATCTGCGCCATCTCGATGACCTCTGAAAGCCCTCGAGGCTTGTATGGCCTCACCGCAGCTCGAAGACTCGGACGGAGCCCCTTCAAGAAGGAGCCCTCTAGCGACTCATCCGACACCCCATGAACTCGTCCTGTCAGCGTCTCAAATTTCTCAATGTACTCCCGCACCGGTCCCTCCTGCCTGAGGGCAAACAGCTGCTCATGTAAGTTTCCCAAGCGGGGGTCTCTAAACTTCTCCAGAACCATGTCCTTCAGGTCCTCCCAGCTCCGGATCTGCTGCCTCCTCTCCTTCCACTGGAACCACCCCAAAGCTCGCCCCTCCATGCAGATGGCCGCCGCCTCCAGCTTCTGTGCCTCGGTCATGTGATGCGCCGCGAAATATCTCTCTGTCGTGAACAGCCAGGCGTGTGGATCCTCCCCAGAAAAAATCGGCATCTTCAGCTTCCGGACTCTGCAATCCCCTCCAAAGTGCCCCTGCTCTGGCCTCCCATCGTCTCTGTGACGCGGACGGTAGTGCTGTCGCCTCTCGTCCATGGTCTCGTATCGCCTGGGTGGCCCTCCCCTGCGACCCCCGTAGTCCCCTTGGTCTCTATGCCCCGCGTCTGCTCCAACATCGTCCTCTGGCCACTCCTGGTAGTCTCCGAACCTCCCTCTGGTGTCTGCGGTGTGCCTCTCCTGGCGGTGGGGCGGTGGCTGTCACCCTTCGTCGTCAAAGCGGGGGTCGGAAGGGTCCCGATAATAGTCATCATTCTCCTGAAAATCCCCGGGTCCCCACTCCTCCTCGAAAACACGTGCCGGAGCCTCGTGCCGTGGCGGATCTTGCGGAAAAACCCCCAAATCGCCGCCAAAAGCCACCGCTGCCTCGGTGCGCTGCCTGGGAGGGTCACGGGGGCCCCCGCGGTCACCCCTGGGGTCGGCGGGGGTCGCCGGAACCCCAGGGGGGTTCGGCGCCCCCGGCCGAACCCACGGGGGGTTTGCCGGGCCCCCCCCCGAGCATCCTGGGGGCCCCAGCGGCCCCCCCGGGGGTCGGCAGGGGCCGCCGGAGCCCCAGAAGGGCTCGGCGCCCCCGGCCGACCCCAGGGGGGTTCGCCGGACCCCCCTGGTGGTCCTGGGGGCCCCAGCAGCCCCCCCGGGGGTCGGCAGGGGCCGCCGGAGCCCCAGAAGGGCTCGGCGCCCCCGGTTGACCCCGGGGGGGTTCGCCGGACCCCCCTGGTGGTCTTGGGGGCCGGCGACCCCCTGGGAGGGTCTCCGTGGCCCCCCGCCGTCTTCGTGGGCTCTCGCGCGGAATCCGTTGTAGTTGCCGGTCCTTCCTTGGGCTTCCGCGGCTTTTCGCCTAATTTCTTCTCGATAATCACCCCTCCACGGCTCCTCGTCCTCATCGTCGGCCAAATATGCCACCAAAAAATCACTTTTTGGGACAAAGCTTCCAACTTTCTCCTTCTCCCTCTTCAAAAGTGCCGCCTTTTCCCCCAAATTAGGGTTTTCTTCCTCTTTGTTGTTCGCCTCCAATTGCTTCAGGGTCGCCATCATCTGTGCAAATTGGTCGTCGTGCTTGGCTTGATTGGCCGTCAATTGGGTGACGGCCTCCGTCAATTTTGTCAAGGACTCGTCATTGGCCGCCAAGGATTTCTTGATTCCGTCGATTTCGCTCGTGAATTTGGCCTCCAACGCCTCAATTTTGTCGTGGGATCTCGTCGTAGTCGCCATGGATCGTCACGTGCTCTGATAGCAAATTGTTAGGAACCAACAAAAGGTAGGATTTTTATTGAGAAAACAATAGCAAAAACAAGATAATTGAGCACAAAAGAGGTGTGCCCTCCTCCCAAGACGCCTAGAGGACGTCCGCACTCGTCTAGATCTAGAACTACTCCTAAGACGCTCAATAGAGAAATCTCCAAATATCAAGCATGAGAAAATAAGAGAAGGCTACCCCCTATTTATAATAGAAACCATGACAATCCTAAACCAAGTAGGACTAGTCCGGCTAATCCTACTCCAAGTAGGACTCGGGGTAGGAGGGGGAATCCTACTCCAAGGAGGACTCGGGGCGGGAGGGGGAATCCTACTCCAAGGAGGACTCGGAAAGGGCAAGTACAAAAAAGAGGGTCGGGTGCAAACCCGCATGGGTTTGGGCCCAGGCCCATCAGTTTCCTAAGGGAGCAAGATCGTTAACCGAGCGAAGCCTACTAGCCTAGCTATATTCATGTTTGTTCCTTTATCTACTCAAGTAATCAAGCCTAAAATTCTGTCTCAAGCATGGCTCACATGGGCTATCAAATGAATTTGAGTGGGCATTTACCGAGCCAATTCGAGCTGAACTTGAGCTCTCTTTTATTGATGCCTAATGAGTCTACTCCATCTTCATGTGTAAATGAGTAAAACCCTAGCCCCATTCCCTTCAAGAATGCGGTGCTGGCGGGTGGTTGTTTAATTGCAGTAGAAACAAAGGCAGTTTTTGAGAGTGTATTCAATGTACATGGTGTAGTCAGACCCCTCATGCACTACACCCCCCACGCATCGAATACATAGCTGCCACAAACTCTTACAGCAACAACAAACTCTTGGCAATGTAAACTCTTTTAAGCCTGTTAGATATGTATCTGTGAATAATCATCCAAAAAAATTTATTCACATACATGAACAAATGAACATTGAACATGAGCTGAACCATACATGGATATCCATAAATCATTAAAAAAGATCTTTTTAAATTAATTAGCATATAATCATATATGTTTCTATCCATGTATGTTCTCACTTGCATCCATTTAACAAATTGGTGCCTCCAAAAGGAAGTTGGTTTCAAGTATCAGATAGATTCGATCAGCATAAATCATTTTAATGCCCACTATTCCTTGGAAAAGATGTGCCCTATAAAAATGTCAACTTTATAGCATAAGTAGATGACAACAGCATTTAGTCCGATTATTATTATTGTAGTGGATGTTGTTGTTGCTGCTATTATTGCTGCTGCTATTATTATTAATATTATTAATATTATTATTTCGTTTCACTTTATTAGGGTCCTCTAGGATGGCAATCACTGTCGGGTGCAGCTCCTACTGGAGAATCATCTATTTATAGAGAAAGCAGTTTTGTCATGAATGCAAGTAGAAATGGTGGGGTTAGTCCTATAAACTGGGAAGCAGCTATCCAGAGAAGTGTTGAGGAACTATATTCTTCACTTGAGGTATGATCTCTTCCTTATTAAATGGCATTTTATGTCTATGATGTCCTTCATGTGTAGATGATCAGTGAGCGCCATTGCAAAATGTTGACATGAGAAGGCTAACATGCTTGTCTCGAATGCTATTTATGTAATGGATCCTTGTTTTGGTACCTGCTAGAGCTTGATTTTAATATTGTAGGAGTTGAATCATGCTAACCATATTAGCCCTAATGGGAATTGTCTAAGACTTGCATATCCATGCTTATGGTTTGTGGAGGAACATAATTGGTAAGATTAGCACGTTATGGAGACAGCACTAAAGTGTAAAATCATAACAGGGTCCTCATTATGGGAAATTTCACTGGATTATTTGTAAGGATTTTGATGTAGCACTTTGATATTAATCTCATCAAATTCTTCTGATATTATTTTGCTATTAGGAATTAAGTAATTTGTAGAGAATGATTATTTCTTCACTGTTTGGAATACCCCCATATATTGTAAAATGTAATAGCTATTTTTCTATCAAAATGCAGTTCCAATGGGTGGATGCAGCATATGTTAACAAACAATTTTCTTAAGAAGTCAACTTGCTAATTTGCCCTATGTGTATGTGCATTTCCTTCTCTTGCTTGGGGGTGGGTTATTGGTTTTGGACATTTGTGTGGAACTTCTGTGACATTTACTTTATGGTATTATTGGTTCGAGATATTTTTTAGGATGTTTACATTTTGATTTTATTGGTTGTTGGGGCAAAAATTGCGACTTTTGTCCCAGTGTTCTAAATATTTTTCCAACTAAACATAAAGCATATATGAACGTTCCCAAAATTTGTTCTAGAAAATTTTGATGAGCAAAGATAGAGAATTTGGATATTCTTGTGACACACTCTTAAACTGTTGTCTGCAATTGAAGGAATAAAATATCAACTTAATTTTTTATTTGATATAATTTTTATTTATTTATTAAAAAATGTAACATAATTTACTAACACATTTAATTTTGTATATTTATTTAGCTTTTTCACTTGCTCCTAATTGGTTGTGTGAGTGTGTGTACGGTAAAGTGTTCCTAGGATGACTCCTAATTGGTTGGTTGAGATGAGTCACCAATGTGGCATCATCTCAACCCATGTGGCATCATCTCAACCTCTCATCTAAGTGGGTGGATGAAAATCAAACGTTGCATTCTTTTTGCAAAAAAACCCCTTCTCCTTGTGTGGCAGCTCACCCTTCCCCAAAAATGTGGCAGCACATCCTTCCCCAAAAGTCACGCAGCTCACCATTCCCCAAACAAATCGACGCAGCTCACATCTTCTTCTCAAAAATTTCTTTTGACATATCCAAAAAAATCCCCGTAGCTAACTCTTCTCCAAAGAAATCGACGCCGCTCGCTTCCTTCCATTCAAGCCCTTCACACCACCCTCCCCCACTCGTGAAGCCCCTCGTGCCGCCGTGCCCCCCATGTGCCTCGCCCATCGTGCCCCCAATCTCACCCCTTCTACTAAAATCCATCCCCCAAGTCGCAAAAATCCATCACCCCTTCTACAAAAATCTCAACCCATCACCCTGAAAATTATGGTCCATCGTCTCCGGCGACTCTTAGCCTCCAATCGAGACAGTGTCTTCGACCTCCGACATTGACCGTGATGTCGATTTAGCTGCCTCTGAGAACGACCGTCAACTTTAGATCATCGCACACACCAGATGTTTGTTATAATGCACAAGAGAGAGGGAGGGAAGGAGGGAGGGATGGGGGGGTGAAGAGGAGGGGGGGGGAGAGAGCTTCACCACTATGGAGGCATATGATGGACGTTGATCTTTATAGAGGGGAGGAGACTGCGGTGGATCTGAGTCTAGAACGGAGAAAGGAGACGCACTATGGGCTTTCTTTCAAATGAAAACCAAACGGATAATGGGACTTCTATATACGAGTGTGGCTTTAGCAGACACTATCTGAAGATTTCTTGTTCTCACTTTCTTGTTCAATTTGACTTCCTGAGCTACGTGATATTTAATCCTTTTAATGCTCCATGTATACATAATTTGCAAAGTCCAAAAACTTATGTAAAATGCGATGAATTAAGAAAGATGAATTTAAGCTTGATGGTTTAAACTTTGTTCAGGAGATGTGAACTTTGCAGGAGATACACTTTGTTGTTCTGGAAAACCTCTCTTCTGACAAGTGCATGTTACTGATGATTGTCTGAAATCTGAACGTGAGAAGCCAACATGAGGTTCAATTATTTGAAGCATGCTACTAGGCTTTGGTAGTTTGGATTTGGTCTCTGAAATTGAAACTACTGTAAATAACAAATTGACTTGAAAGGCTTATTCGAAACCTTGTGGCTTATTTGAAGCATTCTAGGCTTTTATGCTTTCAATAATGATGTTTGTGGCTGGCTGTTGAAGCTGGATTTAAAGCTTAGGAAATATTAAGGATCATACTTTATGGTGTAAATCTATCTCTGTATTGTCTGAATATCAAGAATTTGTATGCCAGTTTTGTGAGTCCTGCTCTTAGCTTAGAGTTGGGAAGAAACCATAGTGTGAATGTGCAATTAATATGGAAATGGCAAGAGATAAACTTGGTAGGAGATAAAATTTTTGTTAAACTTTGTTACACTTTTTGTTGAACTTCTCTCTGGAAATTTTTGCTGAGTTGATGGAAGAATTAGAGGCCAACAATCAAACCATTTCATGTGCCTCTAAATGAAGATAGTTTCATTGTATAATGCTTTGAGACAACAGTAAAGATGCTCCCTCAAGATCACCAAATTTATTTAGGGTTGTAATTAACGCATTAATTATGTACAAAATTTTTTCTAAATTGAAAATTTAGCATGTAACTAAGAACATGTCAGAAAACAATGTCCACCACATGTATGGTGAGGGTCTAAGAGGTGTCGGTGTTAGGTTACTTTAGATGACTATTTTAGATGACGGAGGGAGGGGGTTGTCGATTTATTATCAATTAAACAACTTATATTCTTCAGCCGGTTAGCTGCCGGTTAGACGTGGTTTGAATTATTTATTTGTTAGCCGACAATGTTTCTTTATTGAAGTTTTCCTTAACAATATAAAAAACATTTATTGTTGAAATTGAATGACTTCTATAGAACCATTGATCCATATATTGGAATTGAATTTTCTAGTCATGGGAAAGAATATGACTTCTATAAAGCATATGCTAAGCATAAAGGTTTTAGCATTCATAGGGGTCACACAGATTGGCCAAGAAAGAAAGATGTAATTTTAACAAGAATGTTTGTGTGAGATAGTGCCATAAATATATGAAGGACAAACGTGACGAAGGAAAGAATGTCGACCTTCAAGCTGACGCGAGTGGGATGCAAATCAAGGATGATTATTGGACTTGACAAAACTCTGGAATTAGATTGTTTGAAAATTTCACGATGATCACATTGGACATCCATTAACCACACTAAGTCATGAAACATCATTCACATCAAGTACTTTATCGGACTCCGATGAGCAAGAAGCTTATTTATTTGGTTGCAAAATTAACATTTTTTATTAGCAGAATAACTTTAGATATCTCATAGAGCATAATTGGATGATGTAGTCATATAATGTTTCATTATAGATATTTATGCATGTTTGTTATTTCTCGTTGATTTGTGATGGCAACTTGTTTCGATAAAAGTCATTCGAAACAAATAGACTTGGCAATCAGAGAGTCATGGTTTTATTGAGTTTGCAACTCATGCAATTGCAGAGCATGTTCTTCAGATATATAATGGCACGTTGATGCCTAATTCTGAGCAGGCTTTTAGGATAAACTAGGCGGTTGCTGGGGAGAGGCATGGATATGACAGACATAACCACCGGGCGCTCCAAGGATTATGGATTTGTTAGGTTTGGAGATTTAAGTGAACCGATGCACGCTATGACTGAAATGGACGGAATCTGTTTAATCTCTTGTGTTTTTGGTTCATTCTGAATCATGTTATCAGCGTTGTTGTTTGTTTGCATTGTCTGCAAATCACTATTATCTGACTATATCGTAAGAGAGAATGGTATAAGGTTTCAATATGTAAGATGCCATTTCCTTTCCTTTTCTTTGACAAATAATGATCATTCAACAATGGCTTAAATAAGTGAAGGCTTGTAATAATTAATGTTGTCTAAAGCATTATACAATGAAGCTATCTTCATTTAGAGGCCGGGATTAACTCCAGGCACATGGAATGGTTTGATTGTTGGTCTCTAATTCTTTCATCAGTTCAACAAAAATTTCCAGAGAGACATTCAACAAAAGTGCAACAAAGTTTAACAAAAAGTTTATCTCCTGCATGTTTATCTCCTGAAACAAAGTTTATCTTCTGTCATTTTCATATTAAATGCACATTCAAACCATGGTTTCTTCCCAACCTTAATATACAGGCTAAGAACAGGTTTCTCAAGACTGTCATACAATATTCTTGATATTCAGACAATACCGAGATAGATTTGCAACATAAAGCATGATTCTTAATATTTCCTAGGCTTTAAATCCATCTTCAACAACCAGCCACAAACATCATTGTTGAAAGCATAAAAAGCCTAGAATGCTTAAAAAAGCCACAAGGTTCCGAATAAGCCTTCCAAGTCAATTTGCTATTTGCAGTAGTTTCAATTTTTGAGACCAATTTCAAGCTACCAAAGCCTAGCATGCTTCAAATAATTGAGCCTCCATGTTGGCTTCTCACATTCAGATTTCAGACAATCATCAGACCATCATCAGTACCATGCACTTGGGTAACAAAAGCGAAGTTTTCCAGAACAACAAAGTTTATCTCATGCAAAGTTCATATCTCCAGAACAAAGTTTACAACATCAAGCTTAAATTCATTTTTCTTAATTCATCTCATTTTTATATAAGTTTTTAGACTTTGAAAATTGTGTATACATGGGGCATTAAAAGGATTAAATATCACGTAGCTCAGGAAGTCAAATGTAACAAGAAAGTGAGTACAAGAAATCTTGATACTGTCTGTTGAAGCCACACTCGTATATAGAAGTCCTATTATCCGTTTGGTTTTTATCTGAAAGAAAGCCCACAGTGCCTCTCCTTTCCCCGTTCTAGACTCTCTCAGATCCACAGCGGTCTCCTCCCCTCTCTACAGATTACCGTCCATCATCTGCCTCCACAGTGGTGAAGCTCTCTCTCCCCTCCCCCTCTCCCATCCATCCCTCATTCCCTCCCACGCCTTTAGCATTTTAACAAACATCTGGTGTGTGCGACGATCTGAAGCTGGCGGTCATTGTCGGAGGCGACCAAATCTACGTCACGGTCATTGTCGGAGGTCGAAGACACGATCTCGATTGGAGGCTAAGAGTTGTCGGAGACGAGGGGCCACAATTTTCGGGGTGATGGGCTGAGATTTTTGTAGGAGGGAGGATGGATTTTTGTGGCTTGGGGGAGGGATTTTTGTAGAAGGGGTGAGAGATTGGGGGATGGCGGCGCGAGGGGCGAGGCAAGGCGGCGCGAGGGGCTTCATGAGTGGGGGGAGGGCGGTGTGAGGGGCTGAATGGGGGGAGGGAGCAACATCGATTTCTTTGGGGAAGGGTTAACAGTGGGGATTTTTTTTGAAGAAGATGAAGGAAATTTTCTGAACAAGAGAATGTGAGCTGCGTCGATTTGATTGGGAAAGGGTGAGCTGCCACACAAGGAGAAGGGTTGTTTTTGCAAAAAGAAAGCCACATTTGTTTTTCATCCACCCACTTAGATGAGAGGTTGAGATGATGCCACATGGGTGACTTCTTAGATTTCATCTAAGGAGTCAACCCTGGAACACTTTACCAATATGTGTGTGTGTATAATGGAAATGATTGAGTCTTAAACTCGAGGATCCAAACTTATTTTATTAAGAGAGTTGCTCCTAATTGATTAGAAAAAATTAATTTCAAAATTTTAAGGAGATTTTAAGATAATATATTTATAAAGATATGTCATTTAACGAAATGCTAGCTAACCACATTGATCATTTCTAAAGGTAAAGGTCATAGAGGGTTACAAATTAAGCTTTTCCGACACTCGAGGATCCGCCTACACCCATCGATCTTTTCAGATGTTCCCTTCACGCTCGTTGGTCCTTGCGAAGGTCCTACCAACCCTTGACAACATTCGTGGACTCTTATAAACATTCATAATTGCGACTTTCGGTTTGTATTTATTATTTTTATATGATAAATCTTTCTATATTTTTGGATATATTTAGTTATTTTTGTAATTTGCTTAATTATTGCACGGGATAAAATTATCTTACAATATGCTATATGATACAATATACTATACAATAATCATAGAAATTAATAAGTAATATATATATAGCATGATATGACATCTTTGGTTCAAAACATGGCTTAGAATTTGTACCAAAATTTATCTAGCGAGACGTATATATAAGTGACACTCAAGTGTCCCACACTATTAACACTAAGTCGATCTTCTCTCTTTTCTTAATCACTTTCTAGCCCATCAGTTGTAATTGTAAGTGTATCACATGTCAATCTAACTTCTCCTACCCTTTCCCCTTTACTTTCTCTTACCACCATCTCTATCTCTACCCCTTTAAATAATTTGAATATTAGATATCGGTATCGTAATCGTATCAAATTGTTAATTTTCATATCATATAACAGATATCTATATTACATTTCACAACGGTTTTTGAATCCTAGGACTGACTAGGACAAGCTGACTAGGACAAACGGTTTCATATATGGATGGTTGAGATTTAATCTTGGAAAACCAACGATTGAGATGAGAGTGTGAAAATTTTGGGAGGGAAAACTTTTGGATTTTGGGGAGAATTTTTTGGAGAAATTAAATCTTCATTTAATTTTATGAAATTCAAGATCTTTGAATTTAAGAGGTCTTGGAAGTTGAACATACATGCATTTATGTGATTTAATTTACAATATTTATAACAAAACTAAAGAAAAGTAATATTATCAATGAATTATATTTTTACGCTAATTTGTTGTTCTTTTAAATTTTGGCTGTAAAAATAATTTTTTTGGAAACAAAGATTTCGCGGGGGAAAATCTTAAGTGAACCGTGTCCGCGGGTACGGGTTATGCGCCAAAGGCGTCCGCGCCGTGCTAATTTATTGTTCCGCATCGAATTTGTTGTTCTGTGCCAAAGGCGTCCGCGTCGAGTTTGTTGTTTAGTGTCGAAGCGCCGAATTTATTGTTCCGCGCCAAAGACGTCCGTGCCGCTAAATATGTTCACGCTAATTTGTTCTTTTAAATTTTGACTGTGAAAATAATTTTTTGGTGAATAAAGATTTCGCGGGGGAAAATCTTAAGTAAACCGTGTCCGCGGGCACGTGTTATGACTAGTAAGGAGATATAACAGTGATACCCGTCAATATCAGCTAGCTCGTATCAGACATTATAAATATACAGATCTTAATAACTAAATAGTAACTAAAGAGTATTTATGATAACATAATATCCATGTTTGTTTATATTACCAAAGTATCATCAATAGGATCTAATAATATTATAATACCGGATTAAGTAACCACTATCATTAACACACTATGTAAAAATTTATAAAATATTAAAGTTAAAATACTACATGAATAGAGACAAATTAAAACCACTATCATTAACACACTATGTAAAAATTTATAAAATATTAAATTTAAAATACTACATGAATAGAGACAAATTAAATGAGTACTAAAAAGAGTGTTATATCCCACAATGTGCATCCAATCAATAATCGATTAACATGTTATTGGATGAAAGCAATAAACATCTTTAACACGACTTACCTAAAAAACCAAAAAACCTTTAGAAATAAAAATTCAAAGAAATGTGAAATATGTCATAATCATTTTACAATACATGAAACCTAAAATAAACCAAAATTCTCTTTCTCCGCTCATCCCTTGTAGTTGTCCTTCAACATCTTCTGCCTTCGATGTGAAAATATACTCAATGTGAGGATGATTTAGATAAAGACCCTAAAGCTTTCTTCTCTTCGAGCATTTGCTTTTCTTCTTTTCCTCTACTTTTGATGACGATGTTATTGTTTTTTCTTTCTTCGAAGCCTTTAATATTTTGCTAGCTCTTGGTGTTGGATCGGTCCCCGTCATGTCTTCAATTTTCTATTATGTTAACATCTTCAAGGAATTCATCATCATCCTTATCATCTTATTCAACAGAATTATTAGCTGATTTTGGAGGATCCATCCACTCGGTCACCTTTACATTCATCATGGAACGAACATAAAGAGAGTCATTATTTGGAAATCTTTTCTTCAATTGAGCATTAAATTTGACATAAATCAAATCTTTTAATTTATTAGTACTTAGGTTAGTACATTTTTCATGTGAATGTTTTAATAAAAATACAATAACCAATTAGCTGTCATGAGAAACGAGCATATGATGATATAAATATAATTTTTTAATTTTTTCCTTCTAAAAAACACTTCAATTTTTTCACATCTACTCGAGCTAGTGGTTAATTCTAAAATCTTCATTGTCATTTTCTTCAAATCTGAAGCCATGTCACTATGCAATAGCCACCAATTAACTAAAAGTTAAGAACCAAATTCAAATTCTTTTTAGTTGGTTTAAACTCTAAAATATTAAAAATTACTATAATATGAAATTAATCTTGGTAAATTAGCTATATTTGGATCAAGTGAAGGATTTTTAGCTTGCCTTTGCATTACGTCTCTTTCAAAAGATTCGTTTTGATTTTGATATAAAGGTAACCGAAAGCTAATTTTGTCTTGCATCTCAGTATCATAGGCATGCATCGTGTGCGTACATCCTAAACATGTACCCTGTAAATCCATATGCAAAGCATCATCTCCATCAATAGCCTTGTGTTTTTGGTAACAACAGTATGAGTTCAACAAATTACCTGTCATATGCAAATGAGTCTTCAACTTATCATGTCATCTTTTTTCAATTATCATTAAGACCGACTTGAATTTTTTTAATCGTGGTCTCATTCTTACATATTTCCAAGTCTCCATTGTCCTAAGAACGATGACAATTGGCTAAAAAATGTTCAATGTGAGCGTAATATTTTTTCAAAATGAACGTCTATTGATGATGTTATAGACCCTTAATTAGTTAGCTAACTGTGATAATATGCGAACAAAATTAGATTAAATATTAGCTTCATATTCTTTTTGTTTGAGCAGTCCTGTAGAACTTCAACTCCTTCCATTTAGTGAAATTGATAAAAGACTTCAATTTGGACTATTTTCTTGTAAGCTTTTATAAGCAAAAAATGATGTAGCAAATTGAGTAATTCCAGGCCTAATAAGATCGTCCGCTATATTCCCCTCATTATAGCAATAACGAGCGTATGTGCGTACATATAGACAGTGACAATTTTAGCATCTAAAATAACATTTTAAATAGGCTTGATTGTTATAATATCATGTAACAAGAGATTTACTGTGTGAGACACGAAGTCCTAAAAATAGATGGACGTATCGTAGCTAATAATTTCGTTCTAGCTTTATTGTTAGATGTATTGTCGGTCACTATTTAGTATTTACACGACATGTTCTCCCAACTTATCAATTGTCGCATTCATTAAGTCTTAAATATATTTTTCATCATGTATATTATTAGATGGGTTCTTTGAATCATAGAATATCAATTCTATATAATCATGTCCATTATGCTCCTATACATTTTATCAAATCCTACATTCTGTCATAAAAATATGACCATGCAAAATATGACCATGCAAAATAAAAATAGACTACATCAGTCCACCATGTAGTCTACAAGTTTCTAAAAAGGATTTCAACTTCTCCTTCTTAGAAATCATTCATTCTAAGATACTTCTTAACGATGTTGTAAGACGTTGGATCTTTCAAATTCGTTCTATATTTATCCACTGTTTGTAAGTTGTAACACCTGGCCAAAAAAGAGTGATTCACCATAGCAAATGGTGATTCGTCTTAAAAATATATCGTGCAATCCACTTGCACGCATCTTTTCTCTTTTTTTAATGTTCATTAAAAGTGGTTTGGAAATCTTTTTCTTTATCCTTCTTCAGTCGCTACACCTTTATAATATCTTATACATGTACATACTTGTCCATAGGTACATTGAACTTTAGACTTCTATAGATATATCATGGGAAGAATCCACCACAAACTTTCTCGTCTCCAATGCCCACTTCATCTCTAAAAGCTTAAATATTTGCTTCTTTGATATTTTTTGATGATTATGTGGCTTTTAGCGTTTCAATTACCTCCAACCCAATATAACCAGGAACTTTTGTACAATGCGCTTAATTTCTTCTTTTTCCTGCAAGATGTGTCTTCAAGAGGCTAATTCTGTCGCTCATGACATGATCACAAAACTTATACTTCACTTGGATCCCATTTTTCTTCCCATCCTAAAAGTTTGTTCTTATGATGACAAATGATGCCCTGCTAGATGTTTCCGAAGACAATTTCAATTTCTATCAAAGATCGAATATCTAAGCATTGAAAAGATACAAGAAAATTAAAAAAATTAAAAAAATATCATTTGTCATGATTGGAAGAAGGAAAGAGCATGTCATATCATATGTCAAGATTGATCTCTTTCGATATATCTTGACTAATCTTTTTTGATATAAAAATATTTAAAAATTATTAAATTTGATAGTTTTGTGGGACTTACATAGTAGATATCATTTATTAAGAGATAACGTCTCTATGCATAGTCTAAAGGCAATGTTATGGTGTCAATTTCTATAGTCAATAATAAATTCTATGCGGTAAGGAACAATATCCATAATCTCCATGTCAATCAAAAACTGGTGTAATATCTAAGGGAATGAAACCAACCAATCCAAGTGTTATATCTCAAATAACATAATCTTTGATTCATAGCATGGCCCATGATTTGACAACAAAGATTAATTGGAATCAATTCTAATTTCTAATCATCGATGTATGTATAAGTATATCTCACAGTTTTCTCAGAACAATGTCATCATTGAAATTATATTTTCCAACTTAACAATTTATCTCAGAACAATGCGATCATTAAAATAATATTTTTCAATCTAACAATTTTTTCTAGAACAATGTCATCATCGAATTAATATTTTTCAACCCAGCAATATTTTCTCAAAACAATGTCATTATTGAAATAGAGGCCTATAGCACAACAGCTAGTGTCCCCAGAGCATAAGACATGGCAACTGTCTGTTGGGGCTGTAAACAAAGCTGTAGCTCAGGGAACACTCACTAGAAAGAGGAAGTGGTAGCATTGGCAGAAGGAAGCGGAGAAGAAGAAGAAGAAGAAGAAGAAGAAGCGGTAGGAGTCGGATGAAGAGGAGGAGAAGAAGCTTTAGCGGTATGAGCCGGAGGAGGAGACGAAGAAGAAGAAGAAGCAGCATCGGTAGAAGGAAGCAGAGAAGAAGAAGCATTAGCAGTTGCGGAAGGAGTCGGGTGAGAAAAAGAATAGGAAGAAGAAAGAGCATAGCAGCAGTGGTAGGAGTCAGAGGAGGAAGAGGGGAAGAAAAAGAAGAAGTAACGATAGAAGGAGTTGGAGAAGAAGCATCAACGGTAGAAAGAAGAAGAAGAAGAAGAAGAAGAAGAAGAAGAAGAAAATCATGAAAAATATCTATAATTAAGACGAAATATCAAAAAACTTAACAAGGAATTGAATTTTCCATGAATTTTCTCTGATTTTCCTCAAGTTTCAAAACCATAAAACCCTAATTTGCCGTCTTTTTTCATTCTTTTTTTCCTTTCGTTGGCGAGCTGAGGGGCGAAACTGATGGTGTTATGAAGACAACAGGTTTGGATCATTTTCAATCCAAATCTGTTTAAACTTGAGTTGTGATTAGTATCGGCCAACATATAAGGCTGAATTTTGAAAAATGTCGGGAGTTTTTATATAACCGAAAACTACCGGTATTGTACTGGATTTGGCCTGATACCGGTTTATCGGCCGATACAGTAGATATTTAAATCTTTGATCCTATCTTAAAATCTCATTTCCTTCTCTATCTATTATTCATGGAAAACTTCTGTTAGTGTGAGTTGGAGTTGGGTAATGGTCTGATGTCTCTTTAGAAATGGGAAAGCGATGCCCATGTATTATGCATTTGCTGGATCACCATAGTGGTTCTGAAATCATCTTCATCAGAACATACATGGCAAATAATTAGATATCTTGTATATCTGATTCATATGATGTGTTTTGATTTTTCTAGAATATCACATTAGAGATGTCTTTGGATTTTCACTGCATTGAATGTTTTTAAAACTTGAGCAAGCCTTGAAACTGAGATTTTGCCATCAGGTACCTACCTGTCTTTAAATGAACTAGGGTGTTTGTTTATTAAACTAAACAGTCTAATTGTGCATGCAGTAAGCGTAATCTCAAACAATCAGTTATTTCAAGTAGTCAAAAATTAAAAATGGTTTTATGCATATAATAATAATAGTCTAAAGTTACTGGTACATGTGTATAAATTATATATAAGGAATATTTAAGATGGAACAGAATAAGAATAAATGACAGAATTTTTAACGAACTAGAAATGCTTCACAATCTAATAAATATGAAAGTAGGATTTAATTCTTTTGGTTATACTGTTATAATCTAGAAGGGTCTCCCAATGGAAAAGTCAACTAACTTAAGCCATACAAGGCAATCAAACTTAATTTTCAATGCATTACGTTCATTTACTAGAAAGAATTGAAACATCACTGTGCCTACTTGATATATACAAAATAAAAATAATAAAAAATAGAAACTGACAACGACAGTAACTTCATAGCCAGGAAATCTATCCACATAAACTTGCATATGATGTTGGAGATTAAGGATGGCTTCTCCATCTGCTTGATGTTCTTGTTGTCATTGCACCAGCATTTCTCCATGTATTCAAGGGTCTCTCAGGACATCAACATCTCATTCCGTAGGATATTTTTAAAAGAAAAACGACCTTAAGAAATGCGTTCAATCATCTTAGCACATAATTAAATATACAATAGCACATTTCCTGCTATGCTTTGAGTCATTCTTTTTATGTAACTTGTCACTGTCAAAGCTTAAAAGAAATTTGCTAAGTCAGCAAAAAAAGGAAAATTTAGAAAAGAAGATAAAATGAAAACCAATGCAAATTTCCCAAGCATTTGTTTTCTAATGGTGCAATGATTGCAATCAATCATCATTACTCTTTATGATTAACTATATTACAGTATTGTCAAAACTCAAAACAATGTACCGTCACAAGTTGTTTACTTTTTGTCACAAGTTGTTTACTTTTTAACCTCAGAAAACAAATGGAAATATATGATTTTAAGCATGTATTAGTAATTTCCGTATTTAAATCACAAGGAAACTGATGAGAAAGACGATGAGAAAGATGGAGATGTAAAGGGGATGATTTGATAGATAATACGAGGAAATACAAAATACGGGTCTCTATTCGAAAGGAGGACCACTCCCAAGATCTACACTTAAAACTACTCCTAAACCCCTAGTTCTAAACCCGACTTTTCTTCTCCATTCTCTTCATGCCTCACACTAACCCCTTCACTCATATATATAGGGTTGGATTGACCCTATTTACAAATTTGTCCCATTGTGCACCAAATTACAAAATTGCCCCTTGAGCCACATAACTACAAAATTACCACCCTAGTGGCTACAACCCTCATTTCCAACACTACTCCGTCCCCGAAAAACTACATTGTCCTCAAGGTAGTGCATAAAGTCCACGAGTGTGTTTTTCGAGTGTTGGGGCATGTCTTCTCGCCTCCTCCTGGATCAAAAGGCCACCCATGAGCTCCATCTTCCTCGAAACGTTGCTACAGGAGTGAAAAAGTGTCCGTGTCTTCTACACAGTGGCTCTTTTCGTTCTGAATTTGGACTCCAAACTGGCTTGGAAACATCAAAATTCGGAAGCCGCGCAGAAAATCAGCCGAAAATCGCCTAAAAATCCAAAATATTTACTGAGCCGCACTGTTCACCGGCTCGAGCTGAGCCGTCGGCGAAGCCGGCCTGCCGATCCCGAGCCGCCATCGGCTCGCTGGCGTCGATTGAGTTTCCGACGATTTCACCGGCAGTTGCTTGTGGAAGTAAGCCCGATGGGCTCTCCTGGTCGAGGCGCAGAGGATGCGGGTGGTCGCCGTCTGAAAAGTCACTGGTGACGCTCAAAACCCTTCGTCGCCATCGTCAGTTCCCGTTTTCGGCGACGCCGACATTCATTGGCCACGGTGACAGCACTTCTGGGTTCGCCCAGAGGAGGGGGATGAGATTGTCATGGCGGCGGTCCAAGACGTCACCGGATCCGCCGTCGGCGACGCTGGATGCGTCTCGTCGCCCTCTTCCAGGGGTCTGCCCGTGCCGTAGAGGCCCCCGGGGGCTCGTCGAAGCTGCTGCGGCCCCTTGGGGGATTACCGTGGCCGGCGATGCCCTATGGGAGTTTGCCGTGGTCACTGCATCCTCCTTGGGGGCCAGCGAGGCTGCGACAATCATCTAGGGGGTAGCCGGAGTTGCAGCGACCACGTGGGAGGCCGCCGCCACAGGAGTTGAGTCGTCGCGGCTCTCCAGAGTCAGATCTGGTTCGTCGGCCTCCTCGGTTTCCCTCCACTCCCAAAAGAGTTGATTAAGAGACTTTTCTGGCGTCGTAATCTTCACCAGAAGAGTTTTCGACATCCTTGTTGCTTTAGCCTTCGTGTATTGCATCTCCACCAACATTGCTAGCAGCATTTCCTCTTGTCCCATTGCTGAGGATATGAGCTTTGCTACCAATTGATGAGAAAGATGGAGAGGTAAAGGGGATGATTTGATAGATAATACGAGCAAATACAAAATTCATGCCTCTATTCGAGAGGAGGACTACTCTATCAAGGTCTACACTAAAACTACTCATAAACCCCTAATTCTAAACCCTACTTTGCTTCTCCATTCTCTTCATGCCTCATACTAACCCCTTCACTCATATATTTAGGGTTGGATTGACCCTATTTACAAAATTGCCCCTTTGGGCACCAAATTACAAAATTGCCCATTGAGCCACATAACTACAAAATTGCCCCCCTGGGCCACATAACTACAAAATTGCCACCCGAGTGGCTACCACCCTCATTTCCAACAGAAACATGCAAAAGAAAAAATTAATTAGGAAATTAAATCCCACTTATTCAACTGGCACATACTTCGGAAGCCATCCCACTTCTACAATTGGCGTAAATTATTGTGTGTGTCAAAAACCACCTAGATGACCGCATCATCCACTGAAGTCTTTAACACTTTGGTTCTCTTTTATTCTAACTCCTATTCTTATACTTTGAACAGAAAGAATCTAATAGAGATCACTAATGTTTGTAGGATTGCATATGCCTTCCGTATTCTTCTCAATACAAAACAAAAGAAATGACATGTGACTTGCTTCTTATAGCACAAATATGAATTAAATATATTTAAGATTGCTTCAAATTAAGCATGTAAAATAATATTTAATACACTAAGAGGTCATAATAAAATAAAGTTTCATTCTAGAATTTGAAAATTAGAATGTGTCAATATGTCTTATATGAAATTTTATCCATGGGTATGCATGTGCTAGGATAGGATGCGTGTTTATGGATTTAACCTAAAAACATACATGTATTTTAATAAAGGATGCGAAGTTGATGAAAAGAAAGGGCACAAAGAAGTAGAAGTAGAAGATATCAGACAAGATGTGGGGTTGGTTAAATTTGTCAGGACATGGCCTAGGGTAGATGGATTTCGTTGCAGAGATAAATGACGAGCGTCGGCGACGAGGGCTTTGATGTTGATGGCATTGTGAACACATCTAGTGGTGTTCGGATTGATGGCGAGGGCTTTGATTGTGAGTAATTGTTATAATGGTTCAGACGAGCGTCGGTGATGAGGGCTTTGATGTTGATGGCATTGTGAATATATCTAGTGGTGTTTGGATTGACGATGATGACGGAGATGTTGATGGTCAGCAATGAGGATTATGGGCTTTGACGACACTGATATCTAGTTTTGATGGGGCTTAACTGTGAGTAATTGGGATAATGGCTCATCCGCTTAGATACCACGATAAGAAAGAAGAAATGAGAAGGGAGAAAAGTTTGATTAGTCTTCTTCCCTTTGTGTCTTATTTATACGGCATGAATTACACATAAATCAAATTTTGTTTCACCATACAAGGCACCAATCTAGGCATATCCCATATCCACACATTTAGCACGCGATGCATGTTATGTCGACACTTTTTTCACATTACATTTTATATCCTCTTGCAAGGCGGGTTTGAACCTTGGACATCTTGCTTGCCGCAAAGAGGTTTTACCGCTATGCTATGGTAACACATGCCATAATACACACCTTTCTTATCGTAGTTTTTCTAATGTTACATGTCATTAAATATTTTTATTTTTTTAAATTCCAATCTTTTATATCTAAAGCTTATTCGCTAAGAAATTCTCCACCTTTGGGGTAACATTGGGGGTTGTGAACTTAATATCTTATTCTTTCATTATGCCTGAAGCTAATATAAAAGAATAATATTGCACTTGGCGGCAAAACTTCAACATTGGACTTTGTCATATATCTACAAAATGAATCCTAGGTAGTTCAATTGTGAGTGAAAAAAATCACATATCTCTCCTTTGTCTATTTAGTTCTCCTTGCCCTTTTTCCGCAGTCAATATTATTATTATTCATATCATAGTTTTCTTAAACTTTCTATAAGAAACATCCCATTGCTTTTCTTGCAGCTTGTAAGGTTTACACAGATGCAGATGTGGAGGGTTAAGGTCTTCTGATTGCGTTTCAAGTTGTTTGTTATAGTTTCTTTTTACTTTGTTTCTTCTACATCAATGTTGGCATAATCAATCAATCAGGGCCTAGGAAGAAGAAGGTTTTAGTATTATGGCCCAACAACACTGGTCCTAGCGCCAGTACTAGCCTCAAGCAGAACCTGATATAAACCGAATCTAACTGAGCTAATAGTTCGGTTTGCTTCCTGCTTGGTTCTCTGGTGCAGGTTGGTTCTGTTCGGTTCTCCATAAATTGGATTTAGTTTTTTGGTTTTACAAGAACAGTCTAAAACCGAACCAACTGACCAAGTGCCGAGCCCTATAGGTTAAAGCAAGCTATCTGTGGTTTTGCTTTGAGTTGCGGTGTTTCTCTTTTTGAGTGAGCGCCTAACTCCTAATAATATTCCAAGATATCTACAGTGGTGGGTTTCCTAGGTAGACCTTGTAAATCTTGGTAGACTCCATTGCGATTTCCAGAACAGGGGCTGCCACTCCCTTGATTTGCCATGGTTGATCATTATCAACATTATTTCTATTTTATCTCCGTTTGGCTTTTGTTTCCCTATCCTCCTCCTACCTTGTAAGCACTGATAAGCAATTCCTCCTTGTATATTAGTTTATAACAACCTTTTGGCTTTATCTTTGGTTATGCCACTCTGTTTGTGGGTGGTTATCTAGATCGGCTGCACATTAGAATGGGCCATTGAAATTACCCTAACTATTGTTTTCATTTTTCTATATAAATGATGAAATTACAACATGATACTCAATTTATTTCAATTGTAGCTCATAGTTTAGTTTCATGTTCCTGCAGTCATGTTCATTGGTGATCGTCTTCTCCTGAACATTCCCTTCAAATTTTGGTTTCTGTTTTTCTCTCTTGAGTGAACACTTGCTTTTTATCGTAATGTAAATTATGTGTCCACTGAGATCCTCAGTTTTACATGAATTACTTCGATAAGAATCCTAATCCTAAGCTAAAGGTTGATCATTAATAGTGAGGCCATAACCACCACCCTCATGGATATCGGTACATGTTATTTAATCAGTTAAAAATTGATTGATTTTACTTGTAAGCAGCATGTATCGGATAAAATGTTTGCTAGCAGATAGTTTATATATTTCATAGGAATACAATGACATGTCTGACATACAGATGCACATCCACGTAACCTATGCTTAGTTGTCGTGATCAAGCACCACTGCTAATGAATCAAATCTTAGCAAGTTAAAGCTCTCTAGTGATGAACCTGAGTCCATTCAGTTTTGTTTGAAGTACTTGTTTGTTTTCATGTTTACAAATGCGCAAGCTATTTAGAATATTCTTTCTGCAATCTTCGAAGCATGTTTTTTTTATTTCATCGGCCTCCAATCACTTGACAGCAAAAGCCGTTTGTCCATTGACACCATGCATGCAATGCTTCTGCACGCACGCAGCACGCTCGATTTTTATTTCATCGATTAACTCCAGTCACTTGACAGCAGAAGTCCTTCATATATTCACACGATTGCATGCAACGCCTCTAAATGTGTACACAGAAAATAAAATAAAGAAAAAAAATCTGCACTTTATGGAAAAATAAATAACATATATCATTATTAAACTTTTTCTTATATATTGTAAACTCAAGTAAGTTGATATTATTAGGTAATATTTTGATGCAGAGTTCAAACATTTTTTTTGGATGTATTAAAATATTACTTTTGTATTTGTATCACTGAGCAGCTTGAATTTGTCTGAATTAATATTCCTTCCAGGAGAAGGGATTTGGAGTGGAGCATCACTTGCATCGTGGCCGCGCACTGGCGGCTTTTAACCATATCCTTGGTTTACGTGCTTCGAAGCTAAGATCATCCCAAGTTCAGAAGGAACTATCTAGACAAGCTAACATTCAATCAGATATGCAAGCAATTCTTGCACCATTAACTCAGAGTGAAGGGTCAATTCTTTCATCGGTATGATAATTTCTTTCTACTTTTACTTCCAGTATTCAGGCTGATATTCTTCAATCCATTATCTTCAATATTGTATTAATTGACAATCATATCTGAAACAACCATTTTTTGTGGATCAGTGTTTTGTTAAAGTGTTAGAAAGCAAATCTCGCGATCTAGATAATACAATAGTTCTCCGTTATATATGAACTAAAGGTGATTGTCCCACAATGCAGAGATAGACCATGATTATAAGTGCGCATAATAAAAGATAAGCTATGCTTACCTAAGCATTGGCGGCAATAATATCTCGTCTACATTTCCTCGTCATGAGCATTTGACTATGTTGAGTGTGCCTTCTTAACTGTTTCCTTATGTTGGTTAGGGTGTGGTGGGTGAAGGGACATGACTCCTCCCAGGTCTCCAGGTCTTGTTCCACTTATCAGCACTTTCCATTTGACCAAGGCAGACTAGTGATAAAATTAGGATTATGGTTTGATTAAAGAGAGGAAGAAGAATATATTTGAATGGGAAAGAAACAGATGAGATAATCTTCATCTCGTTTCTTATTTATATATTATTTCTGTTTACATATAAGCTATTACTTCACTCTTACACAAGTCTTTACATTCTTGTATATTTCTCCTCTCTCGGAAGCTGGATCATTTACAGCGTACATGACCTCCTTGCTACAAATAAATTGAACTTGTGGGTTTTCAGGGTGCTTACTCGCAAATTTGCTACCATGTTAGCAATCTGGCTTAATGATCTTCAAATTTGCTACCAAGATATCAGTCCTCTTCAATTCTATTCGTTTGCTAATGAATACATGATGCTATACAATATGAATGGAAATCTGGTTCTCACAATAGTCTCATAGGATATGTGAATACAAAACGTTGTTCATCCTGAAGATTCTTTATCAAAACTAGCATGCACATTTAATTGGCCATGACTCAATACTTCGACACTGCACTTAACTAGGATACCTCTATATTTCTTGATCCCTCCAACAAACATGATATCTTGTAGTGGATCTCTTTTTGATATTGTGATTTTGCGCGGTCTATCTGAAAGTTCAGTTATTAAAAAGGTTCTCTGCCTAAAGCATGTTTTAACTGTCAAAATTAAGGTTTTAGGTATCGGTTTCGGAGAGGGTATCGCTCTGCCCAAAATTTAGGTTTCGGTATCGGTATCGCCCGTTTCGGCGGTATCGGAAGCAAGTTTCGGTATCGTCCGTATCGGTAGTTTCAGTATCGGTATCGGTATCGGTATCGGAGATACTTTCTTGTATTTTCCTGTATTTTCTTGTATTTTTGTATTTTTTTGTATTTTACTGTATTTTCCTGTATTTCTATACTTTGCTGTATTTTACTGTATTTTCTTGTATTTAACAGTATTTTCCTGTAATTTATACTTTGTTGTATTTTCCTGTATTTCGGTATCGGAGATACTTTGCTGTATTTTCTGTATTTTATGCATTTTCTTTATTTTTCATGTATTTTCATGTATTTTTCTGTTCACATTACTCATTTGTAACAACAATTAACTAATTAATAGATATAAAAGAACAATAAATATTGATACCCCATCTCGGCCTTATCATCGCTGTCGACCATTCGAAGAACCTTCACCAGGGGCTCAAATACTGCGATGACATTAGAGATAGTCTGCCAGAATTCATCGCCATGAATCAGATCGTATACATTGTTTCCAACCTCCCTATCTTTTGGTTTAAGCCTTGGAAAGTTATCGGACCAGTCCCTGGATGTGATCATTCTTCGCAGGTCATCTCGGTGCGCGTACAGAGAGTCCAAAGCAATGAAGTGGGTCGCAAATCTTTTTATCGCGGGCCAGATCAACTCTTTTCCACCCGTCTCTTTTCTCATCAAGCTGAGCACCCATCCTTTGTTGTATATGAATCCTGTTACCATCTGACTTTGTGCGACGATATTTTTGACTACTTCTTTTGCCATGTCAGAAAATATTAAGTCGATACAATGCGCCGCACACGGGGTCCAATACAGTTGCTGTCTCTTTCGCATCAGCAACTGTCCAGCTGACTTGTAGTTTGCCCCGTTGTCGGTAACTACCTGGACTACTTTATGCTCCCCAATTAGCTCTACATATTTGTCCATAAGATCAAATATGTAAGGACCGTTCTGGAATTGGTCGGTTGCATCCACAGAGTCCAGGAACACCGTCCCGTGGGTCGAATACACAAGGAAGTTAATTATCTTCCTTCTGTTTTGTGTTGTCCAGCCATCGCACATCAGTGTGCAACCGTACTCATCCCACTGAACACGAAAAGTTTCTACATAATTTTTGATCTCTTCATACTCCATGTCCAAGTATGTGTGTGCCAGCTCCCAAGAAGTGGGTGGAGCAACGCCACGTCCCGATTCTGCAATAGCATCCACCATGTGCTTGTAATATGGGCTATTGGTCACATTGTATGGGATGTGGTTGAAGTAGAAAAATTTGGCCATAGCTCGGTCGACATAGGCCTTGGCATTCTTCATGAAGATATTCTTTATGGTTGATTGGGATTTACCCTTCTTCGTCTGAGAAAAAGGGTCGGCACCGGGTCTGAGAGCGTCGGCTGGTCTATCGGTTGGCTGAACATCGCGAGCAGAACCGCACGCGAACATACCGGCCATTCGGACGGCACGACTACCCGATCTGGCTAGCCCAGGGGCTCCAGACTCAGACGATCCTGCTCCCATCCTTCTGCCCTCACTTCTAATCTCTTCTTCGACAAGTTCTTGCCTACTTCTTCTAAGAGCTCTTTTAAGGTCCTTCGCCTCCTCGGTGTCATGCTCATCCTCATCTGAGTCATCTGATATTGCCTCCGTCTGCTTTGCCCTTATCTCCTCCTCTATCCTCTTCTCAAATCTGGCCTGTACCTTTTCGTCCTTCTTCTGAAATACGTGCGCTCTCATCTCTTCACGCACTTCTTTAGGTGCCTCGGGGCATGTCAGCACATCCCCGGTAATTCCTGCCAAGTGTTCCTTAAGGCGAGACACGCCTCCATGCATTTCTTTCCGGCAATAATTGCACCTTACTTGTCTATGGTTTTCTGCGATCATTTTACAGTGAGACCACCCAATATCCACCGTCTTCTCCTTTGGAGTTCTTCGAGACATGTTAATTACTGCACCATAAACCAAGGGTTATGATTAATCTTGAAAAGATTATTAACGTATTAGACTTAGATATAGTCGACTGTGTCACATAATCATGATTTGCGTCCTTGCGGTCCAGCGGAACACGGTCAGAGAATTGACTAAGCCAGGATCACTTATACCCAGTCTAGCTAGGTTGATCCAGCAAACTTGGCCAAGCACATTGAGCCGGATCATGGCCCATTGAAGGAAACTTATCATTCATATGTTTGCCATCAACTAAAAGGCTTTTATTAAAACTAGTTAATCCTATCAACTAGTTGAATCCTAAAATTCGAATTTATTATGATTCGTTAATAACTTTTATTAGAGTCCTTATCAACTATAAGGTTTTATTCGTTTCAACGTGCTATCCTAATCATGTATTTGGATTTTAATAGATTCACACTACAACAATTTAAAGTGTACACTTTTATCAAAATTATTATTAGAATGTTTAAAATTATAATCGTTGGAAAGGACTACCCTAATCATGAATTAGGTATTTAATAGTTTTAACAATTTACTAAACATAGCATGTCAATCTAAATGCGTCTCATAAGTTTTAGAAGAATTTTAATGGCTAACCTAAGAGACTTTCTTGAATTATCATATAATATTCAATAAAATAGAATTACCATTAAAACATGTCAACTAAATTTTATCTCATAAAATTTAGCATGCAGATAAGCAACTTAAATATCACATAAATTTAAATTTCTAACCTTTAAATAAATATCGCATAATTATTTACATGAACAGTTTAACAAATTATCCCTTAAATAATAACATGCAACCTAAAAATTTATCCCATAAATAATAACATGCAATTTGTAGTATATCTATTGTTAGAAAATTTTATTAGAAAATTTTAGTATTTTAATGGCTAACCCAATCCCATAAGTACTATTATTAGAAAATTTTAGTATTTTAAGTTCTAACATATTTTAAGTTCTAACATATTTTTAGTATTTTAAGTAGTTAATTGATCATTAATTAATTAATGCAGCTTCTCTTTTATTTTTAGTATTTTTCTATATTTGTTATGTATTTTAAGTATTTTTCTATATTTGTTATGCGTTTTCCGTATTTTTCCGTATTTGTATTTTAAGTATTTTTCTATATTTTTAGGATTTATTATGTATTTTAAGTATTTTTCTATATTTGTTATGCGTTTTCCGTATTTTTCCGTATTTATTTTGTATTTTAAATAATTTTTTGTATTTATTACGTATTATAAATAGTATCTTAGGAGTCCATGTAGTATTTTTAGGATTTATTATGTATTTTAAGTATTTTTCTTTTTTTGTTATGCGTTTTCCATATTTTTCCGTATTTATTTTGTATTTTAACTATTTTTTTGTATTTATTACGTATTTTAAATAGTATCTTCAGGAGTCCATGTAGTTTTTTAGGATTTATTATGTATTTTAAGTATTTTTCTATATTTGTTATGCGTTTTCCGTATTTTTCCGTATTTATTTTGTATTTTAACTATTTTTGTATATATTATGTATTTTAAATAGTATCTTTAGGAGTCCATGTAGTATTTTTAAGATTTATTATCTATTTTAAGTATTTTTCTATGTTTGTTATGCGTTTTCCGTATTTTTCCGTATTTATTTTGTATTTTAACTAATTTTTTGTATTTATTATGTATTTTAAATAGTATCTTTAGGAGTCCATGTAGTATTTTTTTAGGATTTATTATGTATTTTAAGTAATTTACTATATTTGTTATGCGTTTTCCGTATTTTTCCGTATTTATTTTGTATTTTAACTAATTTTTTGTATTTATTATGTATTTTAAAGTATTTTTCTATATTTATTATTTATTTTCCGTATTTTTACTTATTTTTCTGCATTTCTTACGTATTTTACAGTATTTTCCCGTATTTTTTATATTTATTCGTATTTTAAAATAGCAAAATTTGCAGTTTCTAATAAGTCCCGTTTTTCCATTGTTTTACAAGTATGCCACTATATCTGTTAAGTTTGTTCTCTATTCAGGTTAAGCTTGTAATTATAATGAATATAAAGGGTAATTAGGGAATTGGCCAAACCACACTATACTAACAGAGTTCCACATGTCCCCTTACGTTCAGTGTATTTGCAAATATGCCATTACACTTGTTTTATTAGGTTTTAAAGTGATGGCAGGATTGTAAATAGTTGGAAATCTATGGTCAAATGTGAAATAACATAACAAATGCGTATAAATTTTTAGGGCACAGTTACTAACCTCAATCGCGCTCTCAAATTACTTTCCTCGAGCCCGTCGCTTCGCTGCCCCCTCGTCGAAACCCTCAGCAGCTTCGACGTCTTCACGCGACGGCGACGATGGCAGCAGACGACGACGCCGAAGACAAAGACGACTACGACGGCAGGCGATGACGACATGCGACTACGACGACGACGGCAGGCGATGCGGCGACGACAGCAGGCGACGACGACGGCGTTGTCTAGGGCAAGCGACGACGAAGGCGACGTCTAGGGCAGGCGGCGACGACGACGACGGCAGGCGACAGTGAGTTTTCTCCCGACAAAATTTTCTACTCAATTTCTCATCCACTTTGCTTGCTCTTATAGAGCAATTTTCACTGTAAATTCACATATTACACTGTACATTCACAAGCATTCAGTTCTTTCACGGGAATTGTTTTCTTCTGTCACGGGAAATTGATCTGTCCTCTCCGACATTTTTTCTGTAGGGATATGGGTTAGAGCTTAGGGTTAGGGGCTAGGGCTTATCTGCTATTTTTCTTCTCTATCTTTATGACCGAAACCCTAGGGTTTCGGCCAGTTTCGCCCAGTATCGGGTGAAACTGGCCGAAACCCTAGGGTTTCGGCTGAAACCGATTTCTTCCTGCCGTATCGGACCTGTACTGGGCGGTACCGGTCCGATACGCCCGATACCAGTAGGTATCGGGCGATCCCTCAAACCATGGTCAAAATATCTAAAGCTACAACATCCTAATGGCTTGTCCATGGAACAGTTAAGGACTAATTCCAAGCAAGTCTATGTAGTTAGTTCCACAATTTATTTAAACGTGGCTTGAGCAACTGCCTAGGTAAAACCGGCCTCTAGGCTGCTTATACTAGAGGTTAAGCCTTATGATTATGTGAGACTTATCCTAATGTGAGCGATTTTGTAGAGTGATGCACCTATATGTTACCGACTCACCACTGTAGTCACGCATTAATGTGATCGCCATCATATGTAGTGCATTGATGATGACAAGTCGACCAATGCTTCGAGGCTGATGATGGCATATATGTTAATTTTGAATTGGTGAGCAAGTGCTTTAGTACACTTGTAGGGTTTCAAGTGGTGGAATAGAGATTGGAATTGAATCTTGATATGCTAAACAAATAAAAAAAATTTAATTTTACTTTTACTCTAACTGGCTTCCAAGGGTTAATTATACAAAATACACATGTAGTTTCATGGGTTCTACACTAACACCAATTGCACTTTCAAATCCTACATCAACTTACTGTGATGGGATACATTTTCCATTAAAATGTGTCTTACTTTCACTTAACATCCTAATTGACATTATTTTGGTTAATAATTTGTATGAATTATTCTTAAATTTCATGGTTGAAGTGGAAGTGGGATCCATTAATAAAAAGCTAAACCCCGTCATCAGTCAAAGGGGTTAGCGTAGGATATGAAAGTATATGGGGTGTTAGTGTAGAACCAATGAAACCACATGTTATTATGTATAATTAACCCTTCTTACAATACACATGTTACCCGTCTCTACACACTTCTACACACACTTCTTCCAATTTGTATCTTTCTTTCTTTCTTTCTTGATGGTAAATGAATGTCATTCACCCATGTTTTTAGACTTGATGTGACATTCTAAACTAGACTTCTAGATAAGATATACACCATATATACACTGTATGACATTCCACACTAGACTTGATGTGACATTCCACTTAGTATCACACGCCATGAGCTAGAAACTTCTATGCACCATATATACACTGTATGAAAAGGCGGCTACCGAGGTGTGGGTGGTTGGCATAGCAGGTTAGTCAACCAGAGACATCTAAGCATGCTATGTGCCTACTTTATAAGCATATATAATCATCTGAATTAAGAATGAAAAACCCAAACTGAATCCTTTCTCTTTCGCTATCCCTCTTTAACCTTCTTAGATGAAGCCATCAACGATGATCTATCTTGCAACAACATTTTTTTCTTCATCGTAATCTACTCTTTTTACTCTTCTACCCATGCCAATGCTGCATTTGCTTAAAAAAAGCTTAGGCAACGCCCTGCTCTAGGGTCGACTCCTTGTATAATATTGCATGCATAACAGTGTATATCCTTTGTACATCTGTAGAAAATTCTCTAGAAATATATAGATGACTTATGTAGCCCTATAGCCAAACATAAATAACTCTGGATCAAGGATATAGGATTCAGTCGATACCATTAGGTATGGTAATGGTATGGGCTGTATCGTTTTGGTTTCGACAACTAGCTACCGAGACTGAAACTTGCACTGAAACTTGGATTCAACCGAACCTTAGGGTATCGGCATGAAATAGAGGAACTGAGTAAGGAGACAAAAAAATTTCCCCCACCCCCCGTGAGTGCACAGAAAGTCCTTGCGAGTTGATTCCCTACAATGTGAGTTGATGCTCTTCTATGAGTTGATTACCCCATGAATGCACAGTGCACCCTAGGGTTGATTCCATCGTGAAACTTTCCAAATTTCAAGTTACTTTTCTGTGAAGAACACATCAAGACAAATGCCCTAGGTTTCGTGAATGAGCAGAATTAGGGAGAAAATTACCTTGGAAAAAGAGGGAAGAATGCCTACATCATCATCACTCGCAAGTGAAGAAATTCCCTCCAAATCATCGCTCTGTTGATCCACTTCGAGCTCCATCCAACGATTACCGATGGGAGCAAGCTCCGTCCAGCCATCCCTCAAAATTTCACCGAAGAAGCACTCGATTTTCGTCGAAGATCCAGCCCTAGAATTTTGTCGCCCGAGGTTTTTTTAATTTTTTCGGTTTTTGCTGTGGGTGAAAGTGAAATCACAAACAGAGACTCGTCGAGGTTCATATTAGTAAACACTAACCACTTAGTTTACTTTTATGTCATATTCTTTCGTATATTTACACGTGTGCCCCCACATTAAAACATTATTAAATAAACTGAATTGTAAAATTGTACATAGGATGAATCTATTGAGCAAATGTTAAGGGCAAACGATAACAGTCACCGCCAGCTGGTGGTCCCCTTACAAAATTCGCTCAAAAAGTTTCAAGCATTTACATGTTCACCATTAACTGTAAAGTAGTGTTAATAAACTTAATGACATATTTCGAAAGACGTTATCTTGGTTTTAGTGGAGTGAGCAGAGTTGACTGATGTGTTCATGTGGGGAGCTCAATGACTGCTTGATAGACTGATTTTGTGACACTCAAGGAGGAAACCTACACAATCAGCTCCTTACACTCAAGTAAGAGGGCATCGTCAGAGAATGTATGAAGAGATTTGATGCGCTCTCAGGCCGAGTGAGGGGATATCTGATGAGAAATTGGGGGAAAGTTTCATGAAGGGGATCAGAGCAGACATCCAAGTCGATCTCCGCATACAGAGACCAAGATGACTATTGGACACGATAGAGTTGGCTCAGATTATTGAGGATCGGCTCATAGTGGAGCGACGATAGTGGAGCGACGTGCTGCCAGGAGAGTGATGAGCATGATCACATTTCGTACTAATGCTACAATGGAGATACAGAAAGGAAATCCTAGAATGGATGGGTTGACTCGTCTCAAAAGATGTGAGCACTACTTCCAAGTGTAGGAGATCGATCAAGTAGTAAACCTGGAAAGTCAGGTATCGTATCCACGTGACAGTTGACATGCAATACCAAAATATCAGTCTACAAAGAGCAATAAAACGACGAAAAGCTACCACCTTTCGAAGGTGAGGAAATCGTGACAACGGGTTCAAGTAAACATGAAAATAACACTAAAATAAGTATGGAGAAGTCGAACCTAAGGTATCAATAAGGAGTATGTGTTGGTTGTGAGTTTGTTAGGGGTCTGCAATTAATGGATATTAATGTCTTTTATTGGTTAATTAATTGGTTCATAACGTTTTCAATTAAAATGCCTCGCGGATCATCGCCCTCTCGGGTTCCTCCGGGTATGCATACATAGATGTATCTGCACAGTACATCATCCTCTTAGAATCCTCACGGTATGTGTGTGAATCTAGATCTAAAACGTTAGAAATAATTATTTAACCTAAATCGATACACGATGTTTCATCCGGCAAGTGTATAAAAACATCGGAAGATATAGCAATATAGAGCATCAAATAGCGCCATATGTAACCAAGCAAAACATTAATTTCATAGAGAATATAAGCACAACTTCCTGCTCAGGTTGTGGTACGTCTGCAAAGATCATATCACAAATAGTACGTGTAGAAATCAATGAAATATTTGATATATCGTGATAATACGACGAAAAGACATTAAATTCAGAGATTACATAGCCCTAACTACTTCACAACCAACACATGAGGACATTAGCCACACATGGAAAGAAAAGAATCCATATTTATAAGCAAATACGTCATCAAATACTCAAAATACGTGTCCAATATGTAAAATACAAGCTAAAAGTGTAAAAATTTATCACCAAAACTCCTCAAAAAGCCCTTAGATCTCCTTCAATATTAGCACTATGCCTTTGCTCCAAAGCCTCCAAATTTCACGCAAAAATACACACAAGAAGTCTTAGAATACGCCAAGAATACCCCAAACCCTAGCCCAAATACACATTTAAATAGGCTGCGGGTTTGGTGTACTCGCAGGTTTGGATCCACATCCAAACCCGCTTAATAACCGCCGCCCGCTCCATTGCGAATCACAGCCGTTCACTTAAATGCGGGATTCAACGTGGTGAAGCCACGTGTCCCGAATTGTCGCCCGCACTTGCTTCCTTGCCGAGTCCGACCCGAATTCATCCTTTAATCTGGACCATCGTATTAGCATCCGACGGTCGAAAGACGGCCGCGTCGCTTGCTTCTTGCGCCGTTGGATTGAGCGGGGCACGCTGAGATAGCGCCACGTGGCCCGCCCGCTGGGCGGTATCAGGTATGTATTAACGGCCGTATTTCAGCCGTATTTCTCCATTTTAAATAGTATTCTGCATTCAAAAATTCATATAAATTAGCACAGATCTTAGAAAAATATGAATTAATAGATGTTGTAATCGTAAGATTAAGATCTATACATGAAAAATATTAATAAGGTAGAAATACTCAATATAGTACTGTTTTGTGCTTAAATCAAGTGATTGCTCTAATAAATGACAATATTTTAAATATGATTGTATTAGAGATCAAATACGCATCAAATACGCACAAAATAACACTAGATGAGGGTGAAATATGCAATATTTATCTGGAATCAGGGTCCAGATGAGCAAAAGAAGAACAAACCTCGACCCGACAGCCGGTTCAAGCGGCTCACTGAGACCGAGGTTCAGAATACACACAAACATGGACTATGATTTCTATGTGACAAGAAATTCATGTCAGGACATCAATATTGGGACCATGCACCTCAGGTCTTGATGGTCTAAGATGATGAATGCATAGCAGCTGAGGAAGAAGAACCAAGAGGGGACGATCACTCTTGTTTAGAGTAGCGTGCCTCATATATTTCATGACACCACCTTGCGGACAATGTGATTCTTTGGGGACAAAGTAATGATGAGATTGCATGTATCAATGGTATTTTCGTAATATTCTAGCGCAGTGGTAAACTTGTAATTTTAAGCATTGGGGGTATTTTTGCAACTGCTGTAATTTTGGGCAAAACAACTTTTATAATTAGGTGACGGCTATGGTTAAGAGTTTATGCTGAAGTTTGTGAAAGAAATCACTATGAGATTGATTAGAACCCTAGTATACGGGAGAGTGCGGCCATCCTCTTGAATTGATGGCTTGGGAGAGCGGTCATCTCGAAAGAGGCCAATTATCCCATCTTCATTTCATCATCAATAAAAATTATATTTTTATCCCCAACATACAAATCCGGTTGGTATCAAATACATTGTAACGAGGATAATTTTTTCTTTTCTTTTTTAAAAAATTGTTTATTTTTTATTTCTCCTACTGCTAAAGCTTTGTTTAGGGCTAGGCATTGGCTTTGACACTTTGTTTTTTCTCGTGCTATTTAAAACATCTACCGAAAGCTTCTTTTTAGTGTTGAAATGAAACTCGGTTTCGTTCAGTTTCAGCCGAAACCATTTGGTTTCGGCCAGTTTTGGCCGAAACCATTTGGTTTCGGTTTCTTTCGGGTTTGCTTAGTTACGCTGGTTTCGGCTTAAATATTACTCCTTACAATAAAATATAAGTTTATGTTTAAATACGTGAACCTATTTGAACTATATAGATAAAAATATTTATTAACATTCTAAAAATTATAGAAAATCTAAACTTTTATTGAAAATTAAAAATTATATTATAAAATTTATTAAAATTCTAAAAAATTATTACAATGTTTTGCTATAGAAATATATACATAAAAACTTCTATAAATCCGAAACCAAAATTCAAAACGAAACCTATAAAATGGACAAAACTGTAAACACCTAAAAATTTTCCAACAACCTAAACCGAAACCGAAATCGAGTTGCCACCAATTGCCTTCAAACAGACCTAGAATCTGTTTGGATTCGGCTTCATTGTTTACACCTAGATACAACTTTCCCATTTATAAGAGTTACAGAATCTCACAATTCATTTTGCTCTAGTGCCACCTATCACTTCTTGCATGGGTTTTCGCCGACTTTGATTTAATAGAGTTTCCAACACATGCTTATAAGGTAAGAATCAATGGAAGAGTAAATTTGTTATGCTGTTTAGACAGATGAGCATAGAACATAGAGTTAGCGTATAGACAAGAAGATAAGTCAGCTTGTCTTTGCTAAAACAATCACATATCAAGTTCAGATTGGGAATTGGAAGCAGCTGAAGTTACATAGTCATAAGAAAACTGTAAAAGTATTACCCATGTATGAAAAGCTGGAGCTATATGGTAAACTGTTGCTGGAGGTTACATGTTGGTTTGAAGCACCACTTATTCACCTGCGTTGGTTCTTCTTGTTAAGATGGTAAAGAATCTAAATTTATATCTAATGACGAGTGACGACTCATAAGAATATGGAGAAGGATTCACAAGGCGACACCCAGAATTATTTTAAGACTGAAGAAGAAGACTTGTCTAAAAGTAGGGTTTGGACTACGAATATATCTATTAAAAATTTGAATATGTTCAAACTTGGACAATAACATCAATACCTTTTTGGACTCCTAGAATGTCTTTAAGAAATACAATCCGATTTTGTTTTGTGAGGACAGTTATCATGTTTAAAGCATACACAACCGAATAATTGACAAGAGGTCAGGATGTGAACAAAGTTAAAAATTGGGGATCTGACATTCAGGCACAAAGGCATGCGGTTTATAAGATTACAGTAAGCACTATATCTTCTAGAAATGTTAGGTACTTTTTTGTGAATGTCTGATTTTATGTTTCCATTATCTTTTTGATGAGTTGTATAATTGTAATATGACCTATGAAGAATTCCGGATTGGGACATAAATGCATAAAGACTGATCTTTAGTATTCTTTTGCATTACCATTTTTGCAAAGTTTGAAAAGAAATACCAAATTTATGTTTCATTTAAGCACAAAAATAATTAAATATTGAAGAAAGCCTTTGGATGACTTTTCACTAAATAAAGGCAAGTTACATTGGGAATAATAATCCACTGACGTAATGAAGTACACAAGACCAAGTTTTGTTCTATTTGACATAGAGCCCTGACATTAGAATGGACTAACTCAAATGATGTATGAACTTGATTGACTCCTAATCTATTATATAAAACACCACTGTTTTTGAATCCTAGGGCTGACTAGGATAAGATAAAGAGTGGCTGAGATTTGATCTTAGGGAATGGAAGGTTGAGATGAGTTTTGAGAAAGTTTTGAGTGGGAATCCATTTGGTTGGAAAACTCAATATTTTGAAATTTATATGGAAAAACGCAAGGGTCAATATTTTGAGGGGATGGAATCATAACTTTTGGGTGTAAATTTGTTGGGAAAACAAAAACTTTTAAAAACCGCACCCTCTCTTCCTAAAATTTAAATGCACTTTGGTTAGCAAAATATGTGCGGTGACTAGCGGCACTACCAAGTCAAGACTCAGGCGTAATTCCAATTAAATTTCATTCAATTTCTCTCTATTTATTTCCGATTTATATGTAAATTTATTTTGGATAAGTAGTTTTTAATTTATTTAAACTCAACGAATGCAATGGAGCCCAGTGTTGGATGATAATTTTGGATCTATTATTCAAATTTCAAATTAAAATGTCAATGGGTCACCTAATCGTGGTTGTTAATTATGTTTAGGATGATGAAATCAAGTTTAGATTTCTACCTAAATATAAGGCACCCACCGAAGCTAAATTTTTGTTTGTTTAAATTTTGGAGGGGGAATAATTCTTGGGGAGAACAAAGATTTTGAGGAGATATCTTAAATGAACCGTGCCCGAGCGTTCGCGCCGAAGCTAATTTTTTGTTCGTTTAAATTTTGGAGGGGAAAATAATTTTTGTAAGAACAAAGATTTTGAGGGGATATCTCAAATGAACCGGGCATGGTTCATGACTAGTAGATATATAAAATGATGATGCTTACCTAGTTGACTTGATTCTCACTCTAAAGAGAACATGGCGTCATGTGAACTAATTGTTTTTGATGTGTGTAGAAGGGATGGCCACAAGCGCATTAATGATCTCAAAGCAGTACAAAACTGGAATATATTATCGAATTAGGATTGGCCACCAGGTGACATGTGCATCCGATTGATGCCATGTGCCGATTGTCCTCTACATCCCAAGTTCCTAAATTATATAATGATTAGGAAAAGATGTTACTGAAAAACTTAAAACTTGTACGAGTCTACTAACAAACATTAGTTTGAATCAAAGGGGTGAGACTCAAAGAACAAAAGATTATGAAAAGGATGATGTAGTACTAGCGATTCATATGCCATCTATATGAGATGTAGAACCAACAGCACGATGGGAAATGATGAATCTAAACTTAAGGGTGAATGGTACAGTTATACCCAGTCATGTGGTCAAGATTATCAAATGATCCAAAAGTCCAGAGTCCACCTATGGGGAGAAGCAGATATGAGACACATAATTATCTACATGTGTTTAGGTAGCCAAGGTTTCATCTGAGCAGCCAAAAATTTGTTGGAATGTTGTTTGCCTACTAAACTCATTCCTATACCTGAAAGTGGGAGCTCTTCACTGAGTAGAGGCCATTTCTGCAGATTGAGTAGCCCTGCAATGTAACTTCTATCACGTGTTCTGTGTGATCTTCCTCCTTGATATAGTGGCATACTCTAAGTTCAATAATGCGTTCATAGTCCATTTACCACCAATTTTGGATCTACCTCGGACTACATCCTTAGCCATGACTGACCTATCATCTAAATCTTCAAACTGTGTTTGTTGAATGACTATAGTTGATCGCTCATTGATCTCATCATCTGTTGGATTTTTGAGATTCTTTAATGTATTCTGAAGAAAATGATAGCTCTCTTGCAACCAGTTGATGACATAGCTCAATATCACTTTTAGCCATGTTAATCTGTACACAGGTAAGAAGAAAATCAAGAAGAACTGCTTCTGTTGTTTCCATATCTTCTTAAGTAAGGCAAAAGAAGAGATGGCTCTTGCAACTGCTCATACACTATTGAAATCTACATAACAATGTGACTGCGGTTATGATGCTTACTTCCCATTTTCCTTTGAAACATCTTCCGGATGTCATTTTATACTTGATCAGGGTTATTCTTCCTTTTTAACTTCTAGGGTGACAATCAGGCCCTGTCAAGTCTCACCCGAACCGAATACATTGCGGGACAAGTGCCCTCAACTTATATCCTACCGGGAAATCCGATTCACTCATATTCGGCCTGCTGTACTTGATGGGTCAGGTTCAGCTCAGGTTTGGGCTGGTTGCGCTGTTGTTGTGCACAAAAAAGATAAGAAAAAAGAAGAAGGAAAGATATCAAGAAATTGGCAACTTATCGAGAGATTTTGAAATCTCTATGAAATAGTTGACTGATACATGAACAGATAGTGAAGAAAGCAAAAAAGCATAACCCTAGAGTCCCAAACTTCATAAAAATAGCAATAATCTAAATTAACCACACAAAAACATCAAGTCAAACAATGCTAATATCTCAGCAGTGAGGTATTCGAGGACGACGAACGGATTCATTGGGGCTCCAGATTCTACTGACCAGAAATTGGAGACTAGCCTTGCTACTACAAAACATTGCCTTTAACATCCTAGGTCAATTGTCTTTTCTCTTCTGCCATTTGAAATTTCGATTGAGTGCGTGAGTATTTTAAGTTGAGGGTTTTAGGAGGAAGAGATGAGAAACAAGGGGGGAGAGTCTGAAATTTGGATGATATTTGAGAAAGAATTGATGAAAAGTCGCGGAGCTATATTTTACTTTTTTTTATTTTGAACGAGTCGGCATAGTAGTTAGTCTAGTAGTCATGGAACCATCACAAATGTCTTCATGTGTTCTTATCTTGTTGATTTGCTCTGTATCTCGCTTAAAATTACAGCCTGTATCCGTGCATTAAGCAGTAGTTGTTGTAAGCTAATTAATCTACTGTTATTGGTATGGTGCTATGGGTTAACACATGAAGCATATATGGATTACTGGTGCGTATCATTTTCTGGTTCTTACAGTTTCTTATTGCCTATTGCAATTTTTCTTAATTTCTTTTATTTGTAGTGTGTTCAATTGATGTGTGATTCAATTGATTGTTAATAACTAAATCTTCTGGGTGTCATACATGTCGTTTCTTATATATTCAACACTTTCTTTTTTCCTCCTAATATCTGTTGTACATTCTGCAATCTTGCAGTATGTAATATGTTGTTTTTATAACTTCAGTGTGAGTACTCTGAGTTTGAACTGAAGCAAATGTGATTAAACTGATTCTAATTAGTCCTTCTGATTGGCTTCCTATTTATTACTTTTTCCCCTGAACTTTCTGGTTGTGTTTTTTGCAGTGATTCTCTTGCAGATTAGATGCCTATTAATTGATACTCGTTAATTAAATATTTTTAATTATCACATATTTTCAGATCGTTTTTTGCAATTTTGCAGGAATTTTTTTCTAAAAAATGTATGGCGCGATGGGCTGGCCCGAAACATGATGGGCTCATGCTTGGGCATGTTCAGGGGGGCATTTGGGACTGTTCCTGGCCCAAAAGTCCACATGTTTAGATTAGACGCGGCATAACCCAGTCCATTCTCATCCCTAAATAACATCGACTATTTGGTCTCCCTTGTTATGACAGTAGAAGCATGAACCACAACGATTAAACTGTTCACATATTAGGTTTAGATCCCAGTCACACAATAAGCATTCATATTCCTATTCTTGATGATGAATGGAAACTAACTTCATCTGCTTCTTAAAATGATGCTTTTAGTTGGAGGCGATATAACAATCTCCTATTGGGGTTGTATCTGGTGGACAATGGAAGTCCTCATTCTGGCCGTACCAAAGAGCCAAAACTCGGCAATGTCAGCACATCACATTCTTGTACCAGGGTTGTATCTCTTAATTTTGTCTTCGCCTTCCCCGCCTTTTTATGTCAATACTTTTACTGCATGTCTATATCATCTTCACCTTACGTCTAAATACTGAGGAATACCCTCAGAAAAGAGCCTATTTTCATCCGTTCTGTTTTGGGTTAAGAAAGCATCAAAGTGTCTCTCTCTATAAGGACAATGTGTCATTCGTTTATTCTTCAACATTATTAGTTGGTTCGAACCTTCATTTAGTTTCACCTAAGTTTCATACTGATCATGGATAGATCACCCAGATTCGGTTCCATATTTAGAGACAATCGCCTTATTTAAAGGCAATCTTGTACACTTGATTTGCTAGGGCAACTACGATATATCTGCTCAGTTTGTTCAAAACCCAAATTCCTTTTGCCTTCCTTGGAAATAATTAGTTTCGACAAGAAGAGTTTCTTAGCTTTGCATCAATGTAGGGATATACATGATGGACCTAGGATTTTGGCCCATCAGAAGCGTTGCTGTAATTTTCAGTTTCTAGTGGCTTTTTAGTAGTTTTCAGTTTTAGGGTTCTGTTTGTAATTTGTTATTTTCGGTTTATTATATATAAGGGCTATGGAGATTATAGAGGGATGGTCGAATATTGGTGAAGAAAACTTGTTTGAGGTGAGATTATCCCTCTTTAATAGGATAGTGCGGCCGTTCTCTAGAATTGGCATCTTAGGCGTGAGAGTTCCTCTCGAAAGAACTTAAACCATCTTTGTATCTCTTTATTTTCAAGTTATTATTAAAAACAACCAATTTACCCCCAACTCCACTTTCTAGCCTTAAAATCATTTCTTTACCCTAAAAACCCACCTTTCCATCAGAAACCCTTTCTTTGTCCCAACACCCTAGAAAAATCCTAAAAATCATATATTTATCGTCAAAACCCCAGAAAAATCATATCAAGTGGTATCAGAGCACTACAATCCATGGGGACATTGGAGGAGAGGAAGATGCAAAGTTTGAATTCATCAAGCAAACTCTAACGCAACAAGATGCTCCCTTGCAAAGTCTACTTCAACAAATGTCAGATCTAAAAGCGTCACAAAATTCAGATTTGGACGAAAATTTAGATCTAGGGTGGCACTTTTGATGGAAAAGGAAGGTGAGAAATCATTGGGGCAACTCTTTAAGGAGTGGATTGAAGCTGTTGAGGAAGAAGAGGTAGAGGAGGCAGTAGAGGCAAAGGAAAAGGCAGAAGTTACGGCGACGACGACTTCTACATGGATCAGGATGAGGACTTCGAGGAGGTGACAGACAACCAGATGGGCAGCATGCCCTCCTTTCCTCACTTTGGGTCACGTGCTGCATTTCTTCAGGGCTAGCACAGCCCTGCAGCCATCCTGCAGGGCCGGCTGTGCCTTGCCCTTGCCTGGTCGATTCGGCTGGGCCTGTCTGCAGGCTCGGTGGCCCGTTAGGGCCTGTACGCCGTCTTTCGGGGCCCCTCGTGGTGCGTCGACACTTTTGTGAGGCACCAAAGTCCGTGGTTTACACATGAACGATCTCTTGTGCATTGGCATCGGTGTTTTGGGCACGAAGAATCTTCAACCGGGCTGGACAATCGTCGCGACGTCTGTCCCAGCATCGTTGAGGGCGGTTGAAACCAATTCTATCCTTTTGATCCATGAGGGGATGAGCGTCATCAAGTGGAAGGGAGGGCCCACACACTTCATGCACCACCTTGAGGATAATGTAGTTTTTCAGGGACGGAGTAATGATAGATCTGAAAATTTGGCCTATCATAGACGTTTTCATAATTTTTCGGATTCTTAAAGGCTTTTTAGTAATTTTTAGTTTTAGGATTTTTTTATAATGTGTTATTTTCATTTTATTATTTATAGCGGGCTATGTGGATTAGAGAGGGTGTCGAATATTGGAGAAGAAAACTTGTTTGAGGGTGAGATTACCCCTCTTTAATATGATAGTGCAGCCGTCCTCTAGAATTGGCGGCTTATGAGAGAGATCCTCTCGAAAGAACTCAACCCATGTTTGTGTCCCTTTATTTTCAGGTTATTATTAATAAAAACAGCCCCTTCCCCCAAATCTCTACTTTGTGGCCCCAAAAATCCTTCCTTTAACCTAAAACCCACACCTTTCCACCACCTTTCCACCAAAAACACTAGGAAAATCTTAAAAATCATATTTTTATCATCAAAAATTTAGAAAAAATCCTATCAATATACTTCTCTACATAGTGGAAGCACAAAACCCTTTTCCTATGATTTATTGCCTCTCTGGGAAGGTTCTTCATGTAGGTGGTAGTGCAGAAAAAGGTGGGTTAAACCGTTATAGTGGACTAAGGTTAGAGATTTTATCTCCTTGCAAGATGAATTTTCATCTTGTTACATTGTAATTTTCCTCACCGCTTCCATTGTACTTGGGCTCTGTACATCAACCTTTAATGTCTGTCATGCAGTTGATTCATCTAACACGGTAATCCATTGGTAACCAATCAACAAATTTCTAGTAATGCTAAAAACAAATTCGGTATCAAATTTGTACACATTGTTGGGGCTTAGTGGGAGTTCAATTCATGTATTATCATGGACCAATTCTTGTCACACATGCATTGGCCCTTTATAATTCATGTATTATAAGAATAACGCGTTATACGTTTATTCTTCAACATCAAGTATATTTGGACCTTCGCTTAGTTTCACCTAAGTTTCTTCTTGATCATTGATAGATCGCCCAGGTTTGGGTCCATATTTAAAGAAAATCGCTTTATTTAGAGACAATCTTGTACACTTGATTTGCTAGCGCAGTTGCGATATATCTGCATCAATCTCAGTTTGTTCGAAAATCAAATTCCTTTTGCCCTCCTTGGAAATAATTAGCTCTGACATGAAGAGTTTTTTCGGAGCATTGCATCAATGTAGGGATATACTTCTTCTGGGGCGGAGCCAAGCATGGGCTGAGTTGGGTTGTAGCCCGGGCTCCGTCCATACTTTCGGTAACCATTGCATCCCCGGTTCATTGGAATCCATACTGTCGATAGCCCTTGCTGCCCGGTCTTAGTTTCGGTAATTCTTGCAGTCCAGGTTCTTTTGGATTCTTGGCTGCGCTCTTGTACTTATCTTCATAAATGGAAGCACAACACCCTTTTCCTATGATTTGTTGCCTCTCTGGGAAATGTTCTTTCGTGTATATGGTAATGCAGAAAGATGTGGGTTAAATAGTTATTGTGGACTAAGGTTAGGGTTATCATCTCCTTGGAAGTTGAATTTTCATCTTGTCAACTTGTAATGTTCATAGCTGCTTCCAATGTACTTGGGCGATGTTCATCAACCTTTAATCTCTGTACACAATTGATCCATCTAACAAGGTAGTCCATTGGTAACCAATCAACAGATTTCAATTGACGCTTAAAATTAATTCGATATCAAATGTGTACCAATTGTTGGGGCTTTGTGAGAGTTCCTTTATAATTCATGTATTATCAGGGACCAATTCTTGTTACCCATACCTTGGCCCTTAACAACATTATCCTACACTGCTGTTTTTCTTTGCCATCCTTATGCCAATATAAGGAATTGTTTTTGACCCTTATTGTAGATACCGTTTTAGACTGGGACCCACTAGACGACGGGCCCAGTCGAGCTTGACAGATGAGATCCATCGCGAGCTACCCTCGCCATCGGGGACCTCCTAACTTCGGGTTGAGAGACCAACATGACCTGGCCTTAGCACAGCTTAGCAGGGATGACCTTCTCGAGGTCGGCCCCCACAGCTCTTTTATGACGACCATGCGACCCGATGTCCTACCCTTTCAGCAGTTCATTTTTACTGGACGGCCCCCACAATGCTTGCTCTTAGACAGATGCCCTCTTCAAAGATGACCTTGCTACCCGAAGTCGGCTCCTCCTAGCAGACTTCTACTCGCTTAGCAGCCACGCTCCATAGGGACGGCCTCCGTGAGTTTTGCTCCCTCAACAGCTATGCTCTACAAGGACGATCTCCTCCTTCAAACAGCCCAGACGATCTCTTCAAGGTCATCTATGATAGGATTTTCTAGGGTTTTAATGGATAAAAAGAGGATTTTTATGGGAAAGATTGGATTTTTAGAGCAAATGAAGGATTTTTAGGGTTAGGAAGAGGGATTTGGAGAAACAGTTCCGCAAGAAAGAGAGACAAAAGACTAAGCTAAGCGGGCTCATGAATGGTATTTTACGTAGAAATATGTCGGTTAACCAACATGTTAACGTCTTATTAATTTTATTAATTTAATGATTGGTTCAGGCGATTCAATTGAAAAATCAAATAAATGGTGAGAGTCAATTCTTGACTTTCTGAATCAACTCTTCGTGCGTGTTCAAAAGATAATTGTCGAAGACCCCACCGTGGTATGCGCCAATAAGACCACCAAAAGCCTTTGTGGCACTAGTGGTACACAGAAGTCATGGGTGATCATTGGTCCGATGCTTCGGGCGAAACCCATTTCCAGGGTGTGACGGGCGGTGTGTACAGGGCCCGGGTACATATTCACCGCGGCATGCTGATCCGCATGATCTTTCAAAAAAAAGAGCAGGAAAGCCGGTTCAATGGTATGATATCCACTGACTGACTGTACTAGCATGGGGATGAATCAAGCCTGATAGCATTGATGCTCAGGTCCGGTCAATACCATACATCTCTTTTCGATTTTCAAACATTTATTATTTTTCGTCCACAAATATCCAAATTTTTAGGCCTAATATTCATTGGATAGTTCGAATTGTATGAACTTGTATAGTTCACTCTCTTTGGCTCTACCAATCAATTATACAGTAATGTCCATTGGTCAAATCGGATATGTAATTATTGGAATAATTGTTGGAGACTCAAACGATGGATATGCAAGCATGATAACTCCTTTTTCATTTGATTTAAAATTTCTAATAATTTTTTGTTAATTCTAAGTATTTATTATTGACGAGCCATAGTAATTGCACCTATCAAAAGTCAGCCGCTATGGTGAAATTGGTAGACACGCTACTCTTAGGAAGCAGTGCTAGATGCGGTCTTATTGACGAGCCATAGTAATTTCTTTCGGTTCGAGTCCGAGTGGAGCCGGTAGAACTCGGAAATACGGAAAGGAGAAGGGGGTAAGCGACCAAATTAAAGGAGTCTCCTGCTAACTAGCTCGTAGCTTTATTTCAATAATTCGGTTCTTTCTATTCCGAACAATGTCTTTTTTCTCGTAAGACTGAAGTGCGGGGCGGGCCATCCACCTTCGAATGGTGTTGGTCCTACGGACCGTGAACGGATTCGCCTCTGGCCTCTTGGCACGTCGGAACCGCATGAGTTCACCGGGGTGGAGCACGGTCCGCCAAAATCGGCTCCAGTGCATTTCTCCTTGTGATTCAGAATAAATATGTTTTCGAACCTTCTCTTTAAAATGAAAAGTGGACGCTCCGGCACGAATCTCAGCAATCACTGAAGGGATATCTATATGATCCGATCGATTGCGTAAGGCCCGCGGTAGCATTGGAAACACATCACATTATGGCAGGGTAACGTTTCACAATTTAATGAATCTTCCACTTGGATTTATATTACTAATACGACTGAAAATAAAGGAGATATAAGATTGGTTGAGTTCTTTCAAGAAGAACACTCTATTCCAAGCCACCGATTCGAGAGGCGGCCGTGCTATCCAACAAAAGTTGGATTTTATCATCCTCATGCAAGTTTTCTCTTCAATCTTCGACTCCCCTCTCTTATCCCACAAGCTCCACTAACTGAAAATAAGAAAATTATAAAAAGAACCCTAAAATTGAAAATTATAGAAAACTAAAAATTACGAAAATGCCTCTGACGGGCCAAAACTATAGATCTGCATCTTAGGATGATGCGGTCTCATCAGTCTCCTTAGTCGTACAACTCCTCAAGAAGACCTCGACACCAGATGTCGGCTTTTTTAGCCACATGGACATGAGCACTGCCTGTCTGGCAGGGTCAACCCACTCCATCAACGCGACATGACCTCAGGCGGGCGGGCAGTCTGCTCTCCGGGTCATTACCAACGGATCCATTCAGCATGTGCGTAACAGTCAACTTTATCAGAGGAAGTGCGCCCGCTTTATGCCGGAGAATCTGCAGGCCATCACACCCCTTCCGTATCCATTCACGACGCAATCTGTGGAGTCTGTTACGCTTGGGAATTCACGATCCTCGTAAACCACTTGACATGGCGTAACCTTCCCGGAACCATATATTAAAATCAGGTCATCTCTGTCACGAGGTAACTCGAAAACTCCTAACTAGGTAACTCGAAATCTCCTAACTGAATAACTTAAAACGGGCACACCCAACACCCTAAACCGAGATTCAATGGCCAATTCATACTCATTGACACACATAGGTGCCATCTTACGTCCATCCCCTCATTCGCTCCACATCGCTTGACTTAGGCATCAGAGGGGAGTCAGGGGGTCCGCCTCCGACCCATGGGTTCGTCCCCCGGTCGTTTGACGTCTTTCCCTCACTGTTTTAGGTATCGGAGAAGGAGGTCAGCCCGGTAAAACCTTGTCCGGGCTCGCTCTTGCGTGAATACTCGCCTCCGCAGTCGGATTCCTCGCCCCAGTAGCTGGATCCCGGCTCACGAGATTCTAGGCATCAACACTTATTAATCTTTTGTGTCCTTGTTGAGCTACTGAAAAGCATAGCGGATCCAAAATGGTAACTGCGTCCCATCTGGGATATCCCTAATTTAATTTTGACTAATATTTCTTTTTCATTTTGCGGGTTCAGTGTTCCTTGGGAACTTGCCAAGTTAGATTTATTTTTTTACGGTTATCAAATACAGGGTAGAAAGGATGGGTCAAACGGTGAGGTCTGGTTGAAGATCATCGGAGACACAAGAAAGAATTCTGAAGTTAGTTTGTTTCGGCTTTTTTTCTCTTCATCTTTTTGATCTGCTGGGAGCTTCAGCAGTTGCTTTGAGGTTCAGGACAATGGCAGGTCACTGCCCATACTTCTTTTTGAAACTTTACGAACAATGGCTGTCAAGCGATCACCATCTTGATTCAATATGCCTTACTTGCATGAGGTCAGAGACATTTGCACATTCTTCTGTCAAGTTGCCATGGTCGTGTGTACCACTGTGTTAGGGACTGCTCACTGACCTCGATCTCTAAGTTATGTATTCATCAATACCTTTATGTGGATTAAGGGAAAATGGAAGAAGATGCCCCCCCCCCCCCCCCCCCCCCCCCCCGGGGGGGGGGGTGGGGGTGGGGGTGGGGGTGGTTATGTGCGTGTGCGTGTGGAATATGATTATTGCTCATTTACACAGCCTTTTTCTATAAAACCAACAGTGATCTTACGACTACTTCATCTGACTGGTTATAGTTTTGATTCCTTCTTCCATAGGGAACATGTGTCCTCACTAATCTTGTAACAAATCTGATTCTCTCTTGGTGCACTACTTGTGTCAGCTCAGTCCACGTTCCAAGATATTCATGATCAAAGATGAGTGAAAAAATGTATATTCCCTTGTGTATGCTGTTTCTTTCTACAATATTCATATGCATACACCCTTTTATTCATTCAGATGGCCAGTAGACCATGGTGGGGTGGGAACTTAATATGGAGTTACGCTGCTCAGACGAACTGTTTGAAACAAATGAACCGAGCAGCCTTTTGGTGTTGCACGCTTGTTATGTTTAGCTGGAACTTTTGACGTACTTCCACATCATTGTTAATTGAAACTTTGAGCTGTATCCATGCTTATTCCATGTTATTAGAAGATGCATTATACAAGTATGATAACACTGTTGGGTTCTGAATATTTATATTTAGATCTATCCATGTATAATTGATTATTAATTGCTGCAATCATATGCTGTCAATCAGTGCAAATGTTAACATCCCTTTCTTATGGATGTTCTTTTTTCTTATTAATATCAGGTTGTTCCACGGGCTATTATGCATTTTGAGGATTCGGTATTGGTAGCCTCATGTTCTTTCCTTCTGGAGCTTTGTGGTTTGCCTGCTACTCTTCTCCGTGTTGATGTGGCAGTCCTATGGCGTATTTCTTCATATTATAGTTCAATTAGGCATAATGCACAATATGGGCATGTTTCGCCCAGGGGTTCTGCAATTCATGCAGTACCCCATGAAGGTGATATTATTCTTTCCCTTGTCCAAGCATTGGCAGATAACTATATCCACAATGATCATCTTAATACTGTGGAGCAGAGACGTAGTTCTTCCAAAATTTCAAAAGGAAAACAACCACCACACTCGCTTATAACTGTCTTACAACAGCTGGAGAAAGCAAGTCTGCCACCAGTTGATGAAGGCAAAACATGTGGTTACTGGCTTTCAAGTGGCAATGGTGAGGGTCATGAATTCCGATCTCAGCAAAAGAATGCAAGCACGCATTGGAACCTAGTTACAGAATTTTGTCAAATGCACCATCTTCCCTTGAGTACGAAATATCTTGCTCTGCTTGCAAGGGACAACGATTGGGTACTCTTGTACTTCTCATTTCAGTATCCCTTCAGTTCACTATTGGTAATATGTTTTCTGAGCTTGAATTATACTCACTGCCTATGCTTTTGCTAGGTTGGGTTTCTAACAGAAGCTCAAATGGGGGGATTTTCAGATGATGTAATAATTGACATGGTAAAGTCGATTCCTGTCAGCCTTGAATGGTGCTCTTTTTATGAATTATTTTTTTCTAACCATTCTGATGTCCTGTCCTTGTACGTGTTTAGGCAGCAAAGGAGTTCAGTGATCCACGACTCAAGACTCATGTATTAACTGTCCTGAGAAGCATGCAGTCAGCTAAAAAGAAAACAAATTCTTCAACGACAGATGGGTTGACCTCAGGAAGTAATGAAAAATCATCCATCCCAGATAACAATACTGTGGTTCCTATGGAACTTTTTGGGCTCCTTGCGGAGTGTGAGAGGCAAAAAAATCCTGGTGAAGCCCTTTTAACAAAAGCAAAAGATCTCCGCTGGTCTCTTTTGGCGATGATTGCTTCATGCTTTTCAGATGTATCTCCTCTTTCTTGCTTGACTGTTTGGCTTGAGATTACAGCAGCAAGGTAACACCACTCTCTCTTCAGATATGTCTTCTTTAAATGGAGAATGAGGTTTTACCGAAAGCCTCCTGACAAGTGATATAAATTACATAATATAAATAATTTCTAAGTGGCTGTTTCTCATTTCTTTATATCTTCTAAATATACTTGAGTTAAAGTCATCATCGCATATTGCCAACATATGAAACCTTTCTGCTATTGTGCCCTATTTACTTGTTTAAGACTGATGCTTCTGCCATAATTATGGCACTCATATATGCAGTATGTATTAACTGGAAATTATTTTTCCTCTTTTTCTGTTACAGGGAGACATCATCCATTAAGGTGAATGATATTTCCTCCAAAATTGCAAAGAATGTTGGAGCTGCTGTAGAGGCTACCAACAAATTACCTAGTGGAAGCAGAAGTCTCGTGTTTCGTTATAATCGAAGGAACCCGAAACGGAGGTGTCTTATGGAACCTGAAAATGAGGAATCCAGAGTCGAAGGATCCTTTGATGCCGGGGACATCATGATCTCTAGAGTAGTGTCCCTTGCTCAAGAAATGGGTACTGAGGAAAGCAATGAGATTTTTACTGAAAAGAACACAGTCTCCATTGATTCTGATGAAGGGCTTGCTTCTCTTTCAAATATGATAGCTGTTCTTTGTGAACAACATTTGTTTCTTCCATTGTTAAGAGCTTTTGAAATGTTTCTACCATCATGTTCCCTTCTCCCTTTCATACGATCCCTTCAGGTACGTAATATTGTTTAAATATTAAATGATGAACAACTTGATACTTCTGTTATTTAGCATGCTATTAGTCAACATGATAATGATTGATAACATAATGTACTTGGTTCAAAATTAATCCATGATTTTATGATGATGATGACTGCAGGCATTTTCACAAATGCGATTGTCTGAAGCATCTGCTCATCTTGCATCATTTTCAGCTAGAATAAAGGAAGAACCTTTTTTTATGCATGCGAATGTTGGAAGGGATGGATTAGTCAAACCATCATGGATAAGCTCCACTGCTGTGAAAGCTGCAGAAGCTGTTCTGTCAACATGTCCATCAGCCTATGAAAAACGGTGTTTGTTGCAACATCTGGCAGCAGTTGATTTTGGTGATGGGGGATCTGCTTCAGCATATTTCCGTCGACTCTTTTGGAAAATTAATTTGGCGGAACCATCTCTGCGCAAGGACGAGGATGCATACTTAGGAAATGAGATCCTGGATGATGCTTCTCTTCTGACAGCACTTGAGGCAAATGGCCGTTGGGAACAAGCTCGTAACTGGGCAAGGCAGCTTGAGTCAAGTAGTGCATCTTGGAAAGATGCTGTTCACCATGTGACAGAAGCACAGGTATGCTTACTATAATTCTCATTATACTTGTGATCCTTTACTTCACATTTCAGGCAAACTTATAATGAAAGTTGTGTCACATTTATGTCTTAGACTTGAATCTTGGAAAACCGAACATTTTAATTTTGCTTATGAAGCCTCGACCGAGAACTTCTCAAGCGGTACTCATACTGAAGATGTTCTCGCCTGAGAACACTCTATAATAGTTTTTTACCACAGTTTTCTACTCACAGGTGCCATCTTACGTTTAATTCATAAATTTATAGGAGCGCGCGCGCACACACACATGAAGTTGTAGGTTAGCTAGCCAAGGAAGAAATCCCTCATTGGTTATCCGTTCATTTCAATCGTCATATTCTAACGTATCAAAACAACAAATATCTAGTGAACGCTAGAAGTTTTATTCGTTCATTTAGTCATCACGCACACACGCACACACGCACACGCACATGATGGAACTGTGTATGTGTTGAAACACAAAAAGCCCAGTTTCCCATATGTTTTGAAATTTTTTTCTGGGTTGTACATATTTTAAACCTCCAAAAACCCAAATTTGAGTGAACCTTGCAAAGATTTGACCCTCGATCAGCTCGTTACAAAAAGTTTTTTAATTCTGAATAGTTAAACTTGTAACAATCTGATCAAGGGTCAAACAGTGTTGGATTCGCCAGATCTTTGTTTTATTGATCATCCATGATATCTAGAACACATCTGAATTTTTTTAAAATAGTATATAAGGGCGTTTGCATGAGGAAATTTCACACGCTGACATCACATATATATTATTCTATGTGTGTGTCATGTATCTAACTTACACTCTAGATGCCAACAAAATGCTTATTTTGTGCATATTGTACTAGGCTGAGGCATGCTTACCTACTGCTACAAGGTGGGAATCTAAAAATGCGTCAAGGCCCAAAAGCAGGCTTATTGGAGTTAATGCCTACAAAAAAGACCCATGCATAACAAATTTATGCACATAGATTGCAGTTCTATTATCATGAAAATCTCAAATAGGAAAGGGAATGGATAATTAGGGAGGAGTCTCTGAAACAGATATGGTGAAGATTCTAATGGACACATTATTACCTAAATTTACTTTCTTTACAGCATTCAAAACGATGCGACTTCACCCAATTTCTCTGGTCGTTTTCTTTGTAGATTATGTTGCCACTGCAAGGTCAAATTCTCATCGACTACTTGACATCAGATACGGACGTATTTGGTTGGCTACAACGCCATCTTTCTTCTTTGAGTTAACATAAGAAAATAGGAAGAAAGGAGAGACAGTACCTGTCTCAACCATAGCAAATCCAAATATTAGAGCGATATATGCTGAATTGACATGGCAAAGTGCACTTTTGATCATGAGTTTGACAAACTACAATATTTGTAGATCCAAGGCTTCCCATATCCAAACATCAATCTGTGAGCAACCTGCACCCTCACCTCCAACATTGCACACCCTCACCTCTAACATTGCCTTCTCTGCATGTACCATCAGTAGAAACAATACCAAAACCATGCTTCTACATTTCCAAGACTATCAACTTGGAACATGTAGATTACCAAATCTGCCGCACTATATAATACGGTCGAACTGAAAGTGTTTACCTGCAAATCTGAAGGGTTCATTTGTGTGTTTTGGATCTAATGGTATATATGCCATAACTGCCAGGCACAAAAATGATAGGGAAAAAAAATTCAAGTAGCCATTCACTTCTTGTCAGGCATATCTTTCGTCTTCATATTTTCTCATTTTCTCTGTAGAACAGAAAAATCGGGCATAAAGAAATTCAAAAGTTGTGAGTTAATTCTAGTCACAATACCATCATTGCCTGCAATATGAATGTTTACTTGTGTTTCCCTATCAAACTTTGCTAAGTTGTTACCTCCTCAGTTTGCATCTTGAGGATTAGTTTGTGCTCTATAATCAATCTGAGACTAGAGAGGAGAGACCGCACGTTACACCACACTCAACATGAAAACAAGAGATGCACATATATCTAGATTTTGAGAGAAGGAAAATCCACATATTTTGTTCTGTCTTAGTTTTAGATTATTACAATGAGTGAGACATGTTGTTCTCACTGCCCTCTTTCCTTTCTCAGAAAGTACAAAACTAACGATTTACTTTAGAACATTTTGGGGTTTTGTTTAAGGGTTTGCCTGAGGTCGGAGATTTTCCTGCTTTCTGGTTTTGGTGGGTTTTGAACTACCACGTTGTTTCTGGTCTCGGGTTGATTCTATATTTAAGACTTCGTTCTATTTAGGAATGCTGATTAATATTTAAGTTCGTTCTATTTAGGAATGCTAATCAATATGTAAGAGTTGGAGGGTTTTTGCATAAAACTAGGCAAACCATTCTAATTTGAGAGTTTGAGTAGTACTAGAAATTAGAATACAATTGCAATTGTTTGTTCTCAGTCATGTAAATAGCCTTAATACTCAAGTTTCGGGGCATGGCTTATTTTTTATTTGAACGTTTTTATCTCAACATGGCATCCGAATCAGCCATCTTCTCAAATTTCTATTTCCTTTTATAAGTGCAAAAAATAATTAGCTCCAATGCAGACCCATAAACCTAATTCAAATACGAACCCGTAAACTTAAGTCCAAACCAAAATCCACCAACCCTAAACCCAAGTATCATCATCATCGTTACCAAGTCTGTATCAGATGCATTTGTAATTCCATGTTAATGGAAAGTAATGGAGGATGGAATGAATGCTTTGGAGCAAAATAAGATAGGGTAGCTGGTTCCTTTTTCTAAGAAAGCATCTTGCTGTTGATTGGTATATACTATCAAACTTAATCTTGATGGGTATTTAGCATATCTGAAATCTCATTTGGTTCGTAAATGGATACTCTCAGATGCATGGTATATTATGATTTCTGGGATACCTTTTTTTCTGTATAAAATATGGTCTCTCTTCATTTGTTTATCTAACTTGTTGCTACAAATTATTAACCTTTACATTAGCTAGACATCAAAAACGTGTTTCTTCTTGGAATTTTTAGTGAGGTATATGTAGCAATAACCAAAGCTTCTTGCTCAGGAAGAATATAAGAAGGTTTGCTGGCTTACAACGTTCTTATATGATTTGGAGCAGTCTCCCAGGGTTTGTTTAGTGGATTTGGCTTTGATGTTTGGGAGTTTGAGATTTGTCGTTGACAAAAAGATCATTTAATTTTCTTTCGTTTGCACCAGTAAAGATGAAGCTTTTTAGTCGGTTATGTGAATGATATTGTGATTAACTTGAAGAAATTTGCAGCAAATTTGACAAAAAGATTTAGGATGACTATGCAAGCTGGAGCCTTTATAGAAGCCAAGTACAAGAGGCTTGTTGGAAACTGAAGTATCTTACGATGACTTTACATGATATTGCATGCCTAGTGAGGATAGTAAGTTAGCTTATGTCTAATCCATGGACAAGTCATCCGAATTACGTGATTTGGATATTGTTGTCTCTAAATCGTGCTTTAGGTGAATGACTCTTACATTTTGATTGTGAACATAATCATGTAGCAGGGATTAGGATCAGTGTTCTAAATATCGGACCGATATCCGATATATCGGCTGCAATATCGGTTTTATCACTAGGCCGATACGATATATGCTTATATATTGCGGTTTCCGATATTTGGGGAAATATCGCCGCAATATCGGGTTGCAGCCAATATTGCGGCCGATATATCCCTTTAAAATATCGGCCGCAATTCACTATTTTTTAAAATAAAGTTAGCGGTCGGTCCACTTAAAAGTGGATCCGACCCGAGTCACTCGACCCAAATCATTTACTTAAAACGATGAGGCATCGGGGGTTTTAGGGATAATCATTGTTTTGCCCTAAATCTAATCACGATGGTCCGCTCCTCTCGACGCTCCGGTCCTCATGCCGCTCCACTCAGCTCTGTCCGGTGAAAATTTCCAACGACAATCGATTGAGCTTCGACGTTCGGCATTCAATCTGTGCAAGAGAGTGTTTTCCAATCAAAGTGAGTAGTCGAGTCCTTTTTCAGGTTTTTGATTTTTTTCCTTCCAGTTTTGGGTTTATTTGACATCATTTTTAGCCTCTGATATGACACTCTAATATTTAGTCAATATCCTCAATAATCATGTTTAACAAGAGAAGTATAAGCAAAACATACTTTTATTTGAGTTAGTATAGTTTATATCATCTTAGATACATCTATACTTGCATATGTCATCATTTTAAGGCTCCGATATGACACTCCGATATTTAGTCAATATCCCCGATATATCCCCGATATCCGTAATCCGATATCAAATTTTCTAAGCCGATACGAGACCGATATCCGATATTTAAAACACTGATTAGGATGCAATTTGCGTTAAATGTCGGGTTGATAAGAAGTCAACCACATGCTATTGTGGTTTATTGAAGAAATTTGGTGGCCTTAAAGGGCAAGAAGCAAAACATGATGTCTAGATCGAGTGCAAAGCTAAATTATCGAGCCATATCCGATATCATGTGTCAGCTTGTGTGGATATGAGGTATTCTAATTGAGATATGTATTGTGTTTACAACTCCTGTGAGATTGTATTGCGATAATTGGTCTGTTATCTACATCACACAGAATTATGTGTTTCATAGGCAAAGCGCATTGGGGTGGATTGTCACTTAGTTTGGTAAAAGTCTGAGGCTGGTATTATTGAGCCAAGATATGTTGTCTACCAATCAGTTACCAGATCTATTGATCGGCCCTCTTGGAAATAGCAAGCACACATTATTTGTAACAATATGGAAAAGTAGGTAATATTTTATAATTAGAGAGTTTTAGTTGAAGTAAGAAAATATGAGTTATAGTGTTTTAAGGTATATAAATAGCATCGATACCCAGTTTTAGGATGTGTGACATATTTTTCTATTTCAACAATAGAGGTAGAATATTCTTTTTTCCTTCTAGGGTAGAAGTCCTAACCCTAACGAATTGTATCATTGATCTATTTCAAAATCCTAAAATTCTAATTTTGGTCTCAAAACTCTTTAACATAAACGGGATTCAATTTGAGTCGGATATCAGATTGGATCTATAGATAGACTGATACCATTTATTTGCGTGGCTTGTAATTCAATCATCTGCCGTCTGTTTCGGGTCAACTTGGATTTAATTTTTAAGCTAACCAACTGAATTTTGAAATCACTTAGGTTTTTATCTTGAAATCTATGGAAATCCACAGACTTTATGCTCGTAATGCTCCTTAATCAGTTTAACTTGAAAAGAACCCATTACGGCTGGAGAAGGATAATGTCCATCGGATATTTTTTTCTCGTTCACTTGCTGAGGGCATCTCATTCTCAGAGGAGAATTGGTATAGATCTACAGGATCTATGATATCCTAATGATATTTTTGTCAGTCTTTTGTCTGTAGTCAAATTTTGTTAGGAGATCTAGGATTTATCTTCTTTGAGTTGATTTGGGTGTCTATCAGTTTCTTTTTATTTTTTTCTTCGTAAACAATGATATATGGATATCAGATCTGAAGTATGAAAAGTTAGCTATTGAGTGATTTTCTATTTTCGGTGTCTCTTGTCTTCATACAATTTTTGACTGATTTTTCTGTCCCTTTTTTGAAGTTTTTCATCTAGTTCTAACCCCTCTCCTCTCTTCTCTTCATCGGACTTCATTCCTCCCAAAAGGTTTTTCTATATGTTGGCATGTAATTAAGCAATAAAAGATTTCCATATAACTGAAGTTGACACATAACACATGAGCAATTGTGCGCAAAAGTGACTTGTATGTGCACGTATCAAGGTATCCATTGGAGTCTCGTTTTGATATTGAGCTAAATAAGGCTGACTGCTCTTGGTTAGTTGACCGATCTACCTGGTTGAAGCTAATAATGAGACGATAATGCAACCAAGTATAATTATTTTACCATAGTTTTTTCTTGGTATATTCTATTGTTCCTTTGAATTTCTCATTTACTTTTATTGGCTCTTTTGGCATGTGATATTGAATTTATGGAAACCTAATATCATGCTTCTTTGAAAAACTAAATTAGGAGAGCTTTTTTCTTCATTGCATGAATAAAATTGCATGACCAGAAAAATAAGGTCTATCTCTACAATGTTTAGCGGGGGTTTGTGGTATATCCTTTCTCAGTCATAATTACTTTAGACAAGAACTCAGCACCAACTTTTAGAGTGCTGTAGTCAGGTCGATAGGGGAGTGTGAGAAGTCTTGCTCAGTTCATTAGGGAGCTTTCTTGACATCACCTATGCATAATAGGCAAACATATGTCGATGTTAGAAAACCTGGATTCATATGGTTATAAAAAGATAGCTATTTTTTTAATTGAGTGATTATCGCCGTCTGTAAGTTCTGTTTTAAAATGGACACATAGGGGTGAATACTGATGCTACTGACATATTATGTTGTATGCTGTTACTTTTTATGTCAATTTTTATTTTAAAAAGTCGTTTGTCCTAGATCTGAAACTGATGGTTGGGAAGTACATTTGAGTAGGCAGTCATTATCATCGAGATCATTTCTTCTTTTTTCTCTGGCTTATTTGTTATCATGCAAATTGTTGTCACTACATGCATTATCTCTTCGTTGCAGGCAGAAGCCATGGTAGTAGAATGGAAAGAGTATCTTTGGGATGTCCCAGAAGAGAGAGCTGCTTTATGGGGCCATTGCCAAACTCTTTTCCTTCGATATTCATTTCCACCATTGCAGGTCATTGTCTTAAACTCAGCACACTGTTCGTTGTTACACTTCTACTTGAAACTTGGTATCATAAATGACGATATTTCTTGTGCAGGCAGGATTATTTTTCCTTAAACATGCAGAAGCAATTGAGAAAGAGATTCCAGCGAGGGAATTACATGAAATGCTTCTACTTTCACTTCAGTGGTTAAGTGGCACTATGACCAAGTCTTCCCCGTAAGGGATTTTCCTGATATGATACCAGTTTTGTAGCATTTTGCAGGTTTTCCCTTTAGTAACTTTACACTTTTGGTTGTTTCTTAGGGTTTATCCTCTGCATCTTCTTCGGGAGATTGAGACTAGAGTATGGCTCTTAGCTGTGGAATCAGAAGCTCAATCCAAGTCTGATAGTGACTATATTTTGCGAAATTCTATTCAGAATATAGCAGCTGGAAATAGCGCCAGCGTAATAGAACGGACTGCAAATATTATTAGTAACATGGATGCTCATATAAATGCAATGCGCTTGAGAGTTTCTGAAAGAAATGGAACAAGAGAAAATAACTTTTCTCATAGTCGTCACTTGCACTTTGGGGATTCTCACAGTTCAGTTACAGCTGCAAGCAATACAAGGGTAAAGCGAAGATCCAAAACCTATATGCAAACAAGATGGCCCACTGATACTACAGAAAATAACAATGACTCTGATGATAATCTGAATTCTTCTCACAATATTAAGAGCAGCGGAGAAGTATCCAAATATCTGCAGATGGATGAAAACATGAAAATAGAAGCATCTGTTTCTGGATGGGAGGAAAAAGTGAGGCCGGCAGAAGTGGAGCGGGCTGTTCTTTCACTGTTAGAGTTTGGACAGATAACAGCTGCTAAGCAACTTCAGCGTAAGCTGTCACCATCTTATGTCCCGCCAGAGCTTGTACTCGTTGATGCTGCTTTAAAGGTTGCGGCTCTTTCATCCTCAAATAGCAATGGAGAAATAAATGAAGCAGAGCTGGATGCTGAAGTTCTTTCCGTTGTTCAATCGCTCCTTTTAATCAGCGACAACCATATTGATTTGCTGCAGGTTGGATAATTGTGCATTTAAGAAGTACAAGACTTTCACTGTCTACATTTCATAGATTACTTGTTTCAGACTAAGTTTCAGTTATACAATAAGTTTTGATTTTATCTAATGTGTCGTGGATGGATGCAGAAGGAAGTTGTTTTATCTCATTCAATTTAATGCTGCATAGAACACATCTATAGTTCTTAAAGTCCTTGGCAGCTGGTAGACGTAGTTCCCGACGTTTCATCTACTGATGGAAACTAATTTACAGGTGTTGGAGTCCTTAGCAACCAAGTGCGGTCAAGGTTGCGGGCATGGATTGTGTTGGAGAATAATAGCAGTTGTTAAAGCTGCAAAAATATTGGGCCTCACATTTTCAGAAGCATTTGAGAAACGACCTGTTGAATTGCTACAGCTGCTTTCTCTCAAAGCACAGGACTCGCTCGAGGAAGCCAAACTTTTGGTGCAGACTCATGTCATGCCTCCATCGAGCATTGCCCGAATACTTGCTGAATCTTTTCTGAAGGCATGCTTGTTGCACTCTTTCATGCATGATTGCAATCATGACAATGCTAACTATTAGATTTATCCAAGAAAATGTGATTGATTATGGGGGTACTGTGGTGTTTAATTTGTGTTTTTAACTATTGTATGTATATTGGACCAGGGTCTATTGGCTGCACATCGTGGAGGGTACATGGATTCTCAAAGGGAGGAAGGTCCTGCCCCACTTCTGTGGAGATTCTCTGACTTCTTGAAGTGGGCAGAACTTTGTCCTTCAGAACCAGAAATTGGTCATGCTCTTATGCGCTTAGTTATGACGGGGCAAGAAATACCACATGCTTGTGAGGTATTAAATTCTCTGTTTCCATGCAACAGAATGATTCATAAATTTTCCTATTGTTTTTCCTGAAAACAACTTCTGATGGGAGGATTTGGTCCCAAACCTTTCCTATTGGTATTAGATAATGGGGTATCAAGAATGAAGATCCATTCTGTTGAAATTGATCTACATCATTTAGGGTGCCTAAAAACCAAAATTTAGATAGTTTTTAGTTCCCTTTCCCATGCATCAGGTGGCTGCACAACGAACAAACGAAAGCAAAGAGTGAGATTTTGGTCTAGAATGTTTCAGACCCAATGAAAATTGGTGTGCAAAGATTTCGAAGTGTATAGATTATGATCCAATGGCTGGATTTTCAATTTCTAGTATCCAAATTATATACAGAAAGATGCTATGCCTTTTGGCCATTCATTTAAAGGATACTTTAGGCACATGTAAAACAACAAATCATTTGAATTTTAAGCCTTTAGATCATTTTGATCATATTGAACTTCGATTTGAATTGCATTATACATAATTTTCAAGTGATAGCTGCACTATACATACTTTTCAAGTGATAGCTGCACGGACATGACCACACCCACACCGATGTTGACTCTGCATGCTGACAAATAATTTCTTAAAACACACGGGACATGTGTTTAAACACGGGACAGCTTTGCAATAGGAGTATTCTGTAAGGGTTTCTATCATGCATAACTAGTTTATACGCAGCGGAAAATAGAAACCTACCAAGATCCAAGCGTTTCTAATTGATTCAAATAGATTACTAACCTTTGTGACGATCTGAATCTGTTGGACTACAGGTGCTGCTCTACGAACGACCACCCTCAATCGGTATCCACACGCGAACGTCACGAACAGGAATTGCAAGGGTGCTAGCTTCTTCTCCTCAAATAGGGTTTCTCTCGCTCTTTGTTTTTCTCAAAAACGGAGGAGATAGAAAAAACGTAAACTGAAAATCCCCTTCCTATATCTTATATAGAATCCCACGTTAACCCCTTAACGCATTTCAGTTACAAAAGATATCTTTAGGATAATATCATATATTATCTGTTAACTATTTAACGCGTTTTGTTACACGACGATATCTTAGGGATAATATCTTAACGAGATACAATATCTGTCAGTTAAGATATTTTGCCTTATTGCGAATTTCAAATCAAATTCGAAATCATGTTTAAAACCCTATCCTATCCATTACGTTCTTTGTGTGCGATCCAATATGCTTATATTAAATTGGCAGTGGGCCTAATCTTATTAGAAGCCCACACGTCATAATTGGTCTCTAGCAAAGACATTATGATTACCCAATTAATATGTATATCGTTAGTCCGATATTAATCTAACCAATAGAATATGTCATAATTCTTTTGTCACACGATATCTGATTTGAACATAAGTCATGGACAGTGTCATACTTATATTGTTCAAACATTCAATTTCTCGCTTTTTAAGTAGACTGATAAAATCAAATGACATTCATTTGAGCACGGCCATGCATTTCTTAGTCCTACTTATCGAGGGGCCCATTAGATATCTCTCTCATAGGAGAGGGACAAATTCCATCTTGTTCATTCACTTTCCTCTGCATAATTCACATCACGTTCAATCATAACCTTTATGATTATCTGATTAAAGATAACGTTTGGTTATGTCAAAACATGATGTTCCTTATGTAGGAAACTGTGATGATCTTAGGTCTAAGGATTCTATGACATAACTATTATGATATCATTTATGACACTAATCCACGTAATGATCTCATAGCGAGTCTATCCAGTACATGTTCTCCAACAAGTACCTATAAGTTTGATTTGTATCGCCATACATATAATTATCTTATAATTATCAACCAAACTCATACTAGTCTTAATTCATTATTAAACATTTAACGATGAGTGACTAGGGATGTTTAGAATAACATAAAACAGCTATTCAAACATTATTATAAAGAAACATGTAAGCAATATAATAATAACAATAAGAGAAATATTTTATAAATGAAATTGACATAACATAAAGGTCCAAATATATGGCCTAGGGCAAAACCACTAACATATTCGTAATACATTGTTCTATGTGTTGGGATCCCTATAGATGACAGACAAACAGTAGATGTGTGGTGATCAGTGTTTTCCACAAATAATGCTTAATTAAAAAATTTAATCACTCTATCTATGTCTAAGTCTCCTAAGAGTGTTACGTCCTTATGCACTTAACCAAAAAATCTAACTACTTGAAATAGAGAGATGCACATCGGAATGTAAACACAATTGTAAGTAATAGAAAATGAGAGATGCGAGACAATGATCACAATCACAAACAAAGCAATTTATTATGGTTCACTAACACGTGGGCTACGTCCATTCTCCAATCTCGTTGGGCTTTGAATCCACTAGCTTACCTCAACAATTTGAGGGCTTCCAACCAATACAAGTGCCACCTCTCCAATAACTGGTCTTTCAATGCAACTTTAACTTCCTCACAAAGAGGACATCACCTCAGAGGCTTTTTACACATTGCAAATTATAATTCAACCGAATGTAAAATCTTAGCACCACACCATTGTGTGGATTTTTTCAAACCTTTCTCTTGAAGATGAATTTGAATCACAACCTTCCTATAGCTAATATGTTGAAGCTTGAGAATGTGTAAATGTGGCTATGGAAAAATTCTTTTGATCTCTAAGAAAATAAAGATTGAACCAATCAAAGAGACTTTAATTTGTGTTCTGAAATGAGTTTAGATTAAGCTTGAGAGACACAAATTAGCAAGGCAAAGCAATGACTTAAAAGCTTTTTGAATGAATGAAAATTACACATAATTTAAAATAGATATTAACAGAAAACAGACCATATATTTACTGGACATTACACATAATTTCAATCAGAAAACTGCTGCCAAGATAATGATAAAAACAAATACCTCACTAACCATGACATTGAAAATATGACGGTAACGAGGACATGTGGGCGGATGTCAGATATTAAATTCCCTTTCCGCCCTTTTATGATGGTATATACATATGTTAAATTACCCGTGCACTTGGTGCACGTAGAAAAAATAACCCTCCCACGAACACGGCAGCGGTGCACGCGCGAAACCGTGAAGGAGCGGAAAGCATGGATGTGCGTGTCGACAGTGTCAGGGGTAAAAAGGGACCAAACACGCAAATTCGCATGCAAAAAGGACCAAAATGCAAAAAGGGAAAGAAGAGGATTTTTTGTGCAATTTAATGGAAAGTGGAGGGTGTACCAAATGTAAAAAATGCAATTAAGTGGAAAGGTGGGGGTTAATATTTTTGCAATTAAGGGCCAAAAGGACCGAAGTGTAAAAATCTATGGGAAAAAGCGCAAACAACGGAGATGTTGGGGGGCAATGGCAAAACTTTTTTTAAAAGAGTAGGGATCCTCACGTGGGCTTGGAGCTGTTTATTTGTTTTTTTGTCTTTTTCTGTGAGTGGGGGATACCGGTGGAAGGGGGCCTTTTTTGTGGGTTTTTAGTTAGTGGGGGAGCTTTTCCCACGGGTGATTGGAAATTGCCACATAGGACAAACCCGTGGAGAAACTCCCCCACATGTAAGATAGATTGTTGCCTTGAAAATCTCATAGAGAGAGTATAAAGAGAGCTTAGAAAATGCTTGAAAACTTAGATTATTTGCTCAAAGATTTCTTATAAAGCCCTCAGCACTCTTAGCATAAATATGAAAGAAAAACTGTTGAAAACAGTTCTCTAAAATACTACTCCCACGAAAAAATCGATAGCTCCGTAAATCGCAGAGCTGTATCGAGTTGGTCCGCACGGAAAAAGTAGTCGACTCCTATATAGTCGATAGTCGACTCTCCACACAACGATAGTCAACTCTCAGAGAACAACTATAATCGACTCCTTTTGGGGACAGAGCGTACTCAATATTTTTCAAAGAAAAGTAGTCGACTTTACTCAACAACTAATTGACTCTTTTTCAGATACGTTGGAAAATATCTAAAAAGAGTACTAAAACTTAATCTAATCTTTTCAAAATGTTAAATATTTTTTGGAAGTTTAAAACATTATTTAAGTGTGTTTGCAAAATTCAACTAATAGCCTTAATATTTTAAGAGAAGTTTTACAAAAAATGACACACTAGCCACAGTTTCCTTTGGAGTCTTGATGTCTTCCTTCTTTTAGCTTGACCAACTTGTCTTGAAGTCTTACACCTCCATGAGTTCTTGACTTGAGCTTTTGATCTTTAATTTTAGCTCCAAGTACATTGGCCCTTCATTATCAAGCTTTTGCTCCAAATTATCAATCCTAGCAAGCTTGAATAAATTCCATAACTTTGTTTACTAGATTTTCTACACTCACAAATCATCTTACAAAAACATCATTAGCAATCATGATTGTTGATCATCAAAACTAACCTAGTGGTGATGCAATAACTAACATTCTCTCTTTTTGTTGATGGCAAACAATTTGATATACAAAAATGAAATTATAAAGATAAGATATTCACCCTACAATGATGCATGGTGTTAGCAAATGACTTTTTAAACTCTCATTGCATCAATGCTTGTTAGACATAAGTACATATAAAGCATGCATCATTTATGTGTCAAGGTTATGCCAATGTGAGTGTACATATATATGTGAAGTCAACATGCTATCATGCACATAAATGTGTTACTAATATGTATCTTCCCCTTTGGACATAATCAAAAAGCAATAAGGAGGATGGTCAATAACCAATGCAAAGTGTGACATACGTAATGAAATCATACTAAAACCATATCATGAATAAAGATAATAATAGCATGTGTAATCAATTAAGCTCATTCTCAATAATGATACTAAGATCTTTACACAATTTAACGAATGAATCTATCTTAAAAGCTTTAGTAAGAATATCAGCAACTTGATGATGAGTAGAAATATATCTAAGTTCATTATCTTTCTTAGTGCAGTGATCATCAATAAATCTGTGTTTAACATCAATGTGCTCAGTTGTAGGGTGTAATACAGAATTCTTAGTCAAACTAATAATACTCTTATTATCATAATAAATCACAGATGTATGACACTTACCATCATAATCAGCTACGACTTGTCTCATCTAAAGAACTTGTGTACAAGCAAGCCCTGCAGCAATATGTTCTGTCTTAATAGTGGATAATGAAACAGAAGTTTGCTTTTTGCTAAACCAAGAAGCAAGGAAATGTCCAAGGAAATGATAAGTTTCACTTGTGCTTTTTCTAGTGGTTTTGCAACTAGCGTATATAGTCACTATATGAAATAAGATCTATTGTGCTATCTTTTGGATAAAATAAAGCAAAGTCCGATGTGGTTTTAAGATACCTAAATATGTGTTTTACTGCTTTAAGATGTGACTCCTTAGGGTCTGACTGAAATCTAGCACAAACATATACATTAAACATTGTATTAGACCTACTAATAGTAAGATAGAGTAAATAGCGAATCATACATCTATAGGTTCTTTGATCTACACTATTACACCTCTCATCTTTGTCCAAGGAGATGGAAGTGGCCATATGTGTATCCTTCTCTGCTGTATCTATCGTCCCAAGCCTTTTGAGTAAATCTTTTGTGTACTTAGTTTGGTGAATGAATGTTCATTCCTTTGTCTGCCTGATTTGTAACCCTAAAAAGAATGTGAGCTCTTCCATGTGGCTTATCTCAAAATTCATACTGCATCAACTTAACAAATTCTTGGTATAGATTTTCATTAGTAGATCCAAATATAATATCATCAACATAAATTTAAATAAAAATAATATCACTATCAATTTTCTTAATGAAAAATGTAGTGTTTACTTTACCTATATTATATCCAGGATCGATTAAAAACTTTCTTAATCTCTCATACCAAGGTCTAAGAGTTTGTTTCAACCCATATAAAGATTTCTTTAATTTATAAACATAATCAACACGCTTTTCATGAACAAACCCAGGTGGTTGTTCAATATTAATTTCTTCCTTAATGTAACCATTAAGAAAGACACTTTTAACATCCATTTTGATGTAGCATAAAAATTCATAAATGAAGCAAAAGCTAATAACATTCTAATTAGCTGCAGGAGCAAAAGTCTCATTAAAAACAATACCTTCTTGTGAATATCCTTGAGCTACTTAGCTTGCTGTAACACTCCGATCCCTAGGTGCAGTCACAATTAAAACAGTCTACATACAGGTGCTGCAGGTGCCAGTGAAGTCAAGGTGGAGCAGTGCAGAAAGAAATGAAATACTTAAAACATGACATGTTATCACAGTTCTAAACATGAAAATGACAATACAATCTACACTACAGCTGAAATGTAAATGTAATACTCACCTGCAGCCAGCTCACGCCTAAATGTCATGCATCGAAAGCTCTGAGTCCTCGTGCTCAGGCACCTCCATACAATCATGCATACAATCATGTGCGTCACCTTGGGAGGCAGCAGAAGTCGCATCACATCTCAATAGAGTAGACAATATCTAACCAAGAGACAGAAATGATAACGGTGCACAAAAGGAGATATGATCAACAGTTATAAAGGGATGGTACAAAGAAGTAAACATGTTATGATTATTAATGTCCACAAACTAATGTAAAGTGTTACTCATTAAAGTGAACCAATTCTAGGTCGTGACTTATGAGGGAGAGTGCGATGTGCAACCCGAAGACCTTCCTCGACCGTAAGTGTGCAACCCGGGCCGAGTAACAGACTACTCAGGATCCATTCAAATGTTAGTACAATTGAATGATAATGAACGATCGTGATAGATCGTGGAATGGAAATCCTCCCAGACATGGGCCAAAGGACATGCTCCAATCGCTCCGGTACTCTCACAACATAAATTTTCTCAGTGTTAGAAAAGGTGGTTTCATTATGTGCGCGTTCTAAGAGCGCATAGCGCATAAGCGGATTATGCGGCCGATTTTGCGGTTTACGCAGATTACACGAAAATGAATAATTTAGTATATAAATAAGCAATAAGTTTATGTATATGTGTTTGTGTATATTAAAGTAAAAAAGATAGGAATAAGGAAAAAATCATATCAAGTTTTAAAAGTATGGATTAATCAATACTAAAACATCAGCGTCATTATGACGATTAATACATAAAATAACTAACGTCTAACGTCTAAAGCAATCTACACAAAACATAACTATTTAGTTTTACGTCCAAATCAAAAGCATGTCAAACATAAGTACTTTAAAATTAAAAACTGATATTTATGTTTAACGGGTCGTGTTTCTTAATGGGTTGGGATTTTTAGTTTCCGATTATGCGCCCACATATTTGCATATGCGGTCGCATAACATTTATGCGACTGATTATGCGGCCGACCGCATAATTCGACTGCATATTCTTATTTTCATGCGGTCAAAGGCCGCATCCTTATATGCGGCCGCATATCACTTGTTTAAGAACACTGAGTATCCCCAAAACCCGATGAGTCAAGTTGAATTAATGAATTAATAGTTTTAGTCTTGCGATGTGGTCTCAGCTTAATTAGTTAAACTACGTAGTCAAGGGGGTCCATTGCCGTACATGTAATAGTAATCTGTCATGTCAAGAGCCAACTTCAATTCCACCAGTCATTCATCAATAGTGATATCACGAGTAACATCCCAAGACTACGCAATTTAATCCAATGTTAAACTTCATGGTACTAGCATGCTCAGAGAGATAATTTAAATGGCACAACAATAAAGCTGGAACGTGATAAAGTGAAGCAGAGATATTTCCAATATCATGATATTCCAAAGCTGAACTGATATATTAAAAGAAACAACAAATCAACTTTCTATGCAATGGACCAAGAAACGATGGAAACACAATAATTGTTTGATAAAGAAAAACTCGAAAGTCAAACTCATGATAGCTCTAGAATATCTAAGCCAGAGGGACCAGATTTGGAGTCTTTTCATTATGTAGGGGATCGTGCCTATGACAAAGTCCACAAGGTGTCTAGCAAGGAACCAAGGGTAATGACCAAGACAGCTGGGGAATATGGCTCAGATCCCAAGTAAACCACATCGAAAGCCAAAAACATCGAGAAAAGGATTCAGTCGAACCCAAACAAGCAGCAGAAAATCCAACCACAACTCAACAACCAGCAAGGAGTCCAAATCCGCAAGCAAGGGGAAGCTATCGAACCCAACTCAGCAAGGAAGGGTCTGACCGCAAGCGAGTGGAGGCCAAACCACAACGCAGCAAGCTAAGAAGGCCACCGAGCCCTAAAACAGCCAGGTAACCCAACCCACAAGTAAGGGGAAGCCTCAAACAGCAAGCAAAATCAACCAAACCCAAACAACGAGCATGTGAGCCACCGACCCCCAAAACAGGGAGGAGGAAGTCAGCCAAACCCAAAACAACAAGCGTCGAGACCCCTGGACCCCACACAAGCAGGCGAGGGAACCATACCCCACTATAATGGGATTTATATGTAACACCATATTGATAAATCGTTATCTTTATATTATAGGATTCGCTTGATTGGTCGGGATTTGCAATTGAAGCAAGATTTTTTGTATTCAAGGTCTATATTGTATGCTAACAAGGAATCATTATTAATACACTAATTATTACTATTTTAGGAATTTCGTACGTCATGGGTCCAAGTAGCGACTAGTGGTTAATAGTTGGTCTCGCAAGTGAGTGCAATCTTTCTTATTGGAACGTTTTTATAAAATTATTATATTAAAAATTTAAAATATAATTTATCAACAATTATTTTACGTAACAAAAAGGCTTCTGAAAATTATTATGATTTATTTGGTTTATTTGATGTATATAAAATAATGGATTAGACCAAGGTTTTAGGTATCGGTTTCAGAGAGGGTATCGCTCTACCCAAAATTTAGGGTTCGGTATCGGTATCGCCCGTTTCGGCGGTATCGGAAGCAAGTTTCGGTATCGGTAGTTTCGTTTCGGTTTCAGTATCGGTATCGGAGATACTTTCCTGTATTTTCCTGTATTTTAGTATTTTTTTGTATTTTACTGTATTTTACTGTATTTTCCTGTATTTTTATACTTTGTTGTATTTTACTGTATTTTCTTGTATTTAACAGTATTTTCCTGTATTTTATACTTTGTTGTATTTTCCTGTATTTTGGTATTGGAGATACTTTGCTGTATTTTTCTGTATTTTATGCATTTTATGCATTTTCTTTATTTTTCATGAATTTTCATGTATTTTTCTGTTCACATTACTCATTTGTAACAACAATTAACTAATTAATAGATATAAAAGAACAATAAATATTGATGAACCATAAATCTGCCTTCATAATACAAAAGCTGAATGAAATATATCAAAAGATACAAAAATGAAGAAAATAAATAAAAAGATACAAAAATCTCATTCGTAGTTCTCATCATCCGGCTGCTGTGCATGGTAGTATGGAGGATATGAATACTGCATCTGTTCCGGGCCTAAAAAGATATCATCATGTTATCATATGCTGAGGGCCGGCTCTGCTCGATGAAAGGCATGTCATGATTGCCTTGACTGCTGGACTGCTCAGTCATGTTCGGACCATACCTGTATTGGCTATTATAATCAGTATAGACATCAGAGTGTCTGTACGGTGCGCAATAATCGCTTTGGCTTCCTGAGTATCCACCGGAATAAGATTCATAACCTCCATAATAATCAGAAGCACGTTGATACCCTTGATATTCAGAGTGTCTACCGTAGGCATCGTCCCCCCGTTCTTCACTGTGCTGCCTATCATGCTCTCTATACCCATGCGTATCATAAGTATGGTCTCCACGTCTCTCAGCAGGGCAAACGGATGTCGACGCACAACAACCTCCATCTGTAGGACCTTGGTCATCGGGAGACGAACCATCATCGCTATCGTGCTGTGCCAGAGTGGCTGCCTTCTTTCGCTTGTACGTGATATTCGCAGGGGCGTGACTTGGCCGCGGCTGGTTGTTTCGTGTACGTTCTGCTTCTGCAAACGCCTCGTCCAACCAAGGATTGTCTCTGTCATCGAGCACCATGTCTTCTGTCTCCCTGGTCCATTCCTCCAATGGATCATCCTCGTGAAAAATCTGATCCAAATCGATCAGCTGGTGATCGGCCTTCTCGCTCCTTCTCGCATGTCTATGTCGCAGTCTCATATTATAATGCACATAGACCAGCCTTTTAAGGTGTTCCATTGTTAGCATGTTCCTGGTCTTTGTATGAACGAGGGAGAAGGTGGTCCAGTTTCGTTCACAGTTGGACGACGAGACAGTTTGACTCAACACACGCACATCTAATCGTGTAAGCGTTGGAGCTTGCTCTAACCCAACGCTATTCCACCAATGAGCTGCAACAAGTTCCAGTGGTCAGAAAAGATGGACCGTTTTATGGGGAACATATAGAAATCTAAGATCCATATAGATACCTGGAGTGACCCTTGTTATCGCCATTTCCGCCTTAGCGGAGCCGAAATAACCAACTCTCATTTTATAGGCCTCCAGCTACAATTATCAATCATAATTTTAGAGTGTGAACTGCTACATCAAATCATATATCAAAATAAAAATATCCTAATTTCATTTACCTCTCTGTCAATGTCAATTTGCTTCGAGATGTCTGGTTCAAGTCTCTCGATCACGCGTCTGAGTCCAACCAGCACCTCGTTGTCGTTTGTTGCATTGGAGGAGTATTGAAAGCGAGGATTCAGAAAATAGCCTGCAACATGAATATCTTGATGTAGCTGCTTATCCCATCTCTTGTCTATCATGTCCCACCATTTTCTGTATCCCCTACCAACATTCTTCCGAATTTCCTCTTCTACACGGTCCATGGCCTAGTAGAGATACCACATCTCGGCCTTATCATCGCTGTTGACCATTCGAAGAACCTTCATCAGGGGCTCAAATACTGCGATGACATTAGAGATAGTCTGCCAGAATTCATAGCCATGAATCAGATCGTATACGTTGTTTCCAACCTCCCTATCTTTTGGTTTAAGCCTTGGAAAGTTATCGGACCAGTCCATGGATGTGATCATTCTCCGCAGGTCATCTCAGTGTGCATACAGAGAGTCCAAAGCAATGAAGTGGGTCGCAAATCTTGTTATCGCGGGCCGGATCAACTCTTTTCCACCCGTCTCTCTTCTCATCAAGCTGAGCACCCATCCTTTGTTGTATATGAATCCTGTTAACATCTGACTTTGTGCGACGATATTTTTGACTACTTCTTTTGCCTTGTCAGAAAATATTAAGTCGATACGATGCGCCGCACACGGGGTCAATACAGATGCTGTCTCTTTCGCATCAGCAGTTGTCCAGCTGACTTGTAGTTTGCCCCGTTGTCGGTAACTACCCGGACTACTCTATGCTCCCCAATTAGCTCTACATATTTGTCCATAAGATCAAATATGTGAGGACCGTTCTGGATTTGGTCGGTTGCATCCACAGAGTCCAGGAACACCGTCCCGTGGGTCGAATACACAAGGAAGTTAATTATCTTCCTTCTGTTTTGTGTTGTCCAGCCATCGCACATTAGTGTGCAACCGTACTCATCCCACTGAACACGAAAAGTTTCTACATAATTTTTGATCTCTTCATACTCCATGTCCAAGTATGTGTGTGTCAGCTCCCAAGAAGTGGGTGGAGCAACGCCACGTCCCGATTCTGCAATAGCATCCACCATGGGCTTGTAATATGGGCTATTGGTCACATTGTATGGGATGTGGTTGAAGTAGAAAAATTTGGCCATAGCTCGGCCGACATAGGCCTTGGCATTCTTCATGAAGGTATTATTTATGGTTGATTGGGATTTACCCTTCTTCGTCTGAGAAAAAGGGTCGGCACCGGGTCTGAGAGCGCCGGCTGGTCTACCGGTTGGCTGAACATCACGAGCAGAACCGCACGCGAACATACCGGCCATTCGGACGGCACGACTACCCGATCTGGCTAGCCCAGGGGCTCCAGACTCAGACGATCCTGCTCCCATCCTTCTGCCCTCACTTCTAATCTCTTCTTCGACAAGTTCTTGCCTACTTCTTCTAAGAGCTCTTTTAAAGTCCTTCGCCTCCTCGGTGTCATCCTCATCCTCATCTGAGTCATCTGATATTGCCTCTGTCTGCTTTGCCCTTATCTCCTCCTCTATCATCCTCTTCTCAAATCTGGCATGTACCTTTTCGGCCTTCTTTTGAAATACGTGCGCTCTCATCTCTTCACGCATTTCTTTAGGTGCCTCGGGGCATGTCAGCACATCCGCGGTAATTCCTGCCAAGTGTTCCTTAAGGCGAGACACACCTCCATGCATTTCTTTCCGGTAATAATTGCACCTTACTTGTCTATGGTTTTCTGCGATCATTTTACAGTGAGACCACCCAATATCCACCGTCTTCTCCTTTGGAGTTCTTCGAGACATGTTAATTACTGCACCATAAACCAAGGGTTACGATTAATCTTGAAAAGATTATTAACGTATTAGACTTAGATATAGTCGACGGTGTCACATAATCATGATTTGCGTCCTTGCGGTCCAGCGGAACATGGTCAGGGAATTGACTAAGCCAGGATCACTTATACCCAGTCTAGCTAGGTTGATCCAGCAAACTTAGCCAAGCACATTGAGCCGGATCATGGTCCATTGAAGGAAACTTATTATTCATATGTTTGCCATCAACTAAAAGGCTTTTATTAAAACTAGTTAATCCTATCAACTAGTTGAATCCTAAAATTCGAATTTATTATGATTCGTTAATAACTTTTATTAGAGTCCTTATCAACTATAATGTTTTATTTGTTTCAACGTGCTATCCTAATCATGTATTTGGATTTTAATAGATTCACACTACAACAATTTAAAGTATACACTTTTATCAAAATTATTATTAGAACGTTTAAAATTATAATCGTTGGAAAGGACTACCCTAATCATGAATTAAGTATTTAATAGTTGTAACAATTTACTAAACATAGCATGTCAATCTAAATGCGTCTCATAAGTTTTAGAAGAATTTTAATGGCTAACCTTAGAGACTTTCTTGAATTATCATATAATATTCAAGAAAATAGAATTACCATTAAAACATGTCAACTAAATTTTATCTCATAAAATTTAGCATGCAGATAAGCAACTTAAATATCACATAAATTTAAATTTCTAACCTTTAAATAAATATCGCATAATTATTTACATGAACAACAGTTTAACAAATTATCCCTTAAATAATAACATGCAACCTAAAAATTTATCCCATAAATAATAACATGCAATTTGTAGTATATCTATTGTTAGAAAATTTTATTAGAAAATTTTAGTATTTTAATGGCTAACCCAATCCCATAAGTACTATTATTAGAAAATTTTAGTATTTTAAGTTCTAACATATTTTTAGTATTTTAAGTAGTTAATTGATTATTAATTAATGCAGCTTCTCTTTTATTTTTAGTATTTTTTCTATATTTGTTATGTATTTTAAGTATTTTTCTATATTTGTTATGCGTTTTCCATTTTTTCCATATTTGTTTTGTATTTTAACCAATTTTTTGTATTTATTACGTATTTTAAATAGTATATTTAGGAGTCCATGTAGTATTTTTAGGATTTATTATGAATTTTATGTATTTTTCTATATTTGTTATACGTTTTCCATATTTTTCCGTATTTATTTTGTATTTTAACTAATTTGTTTGTATTTATTACGTATTATAAATAGTATCTTAGGAGTCCATGTAGTATTTTTAGGATTTATTATGTATTTTAAGTATTTTTCTTTTTTTGTTATGCGTTTTCCATATTTTTCCGTATTTATTTTGTATTTTAACTATTTTTTTGTATTTATTACGTATTTTAAATAGTATCTTCAGGAGTCCATGTAGTTTTTTAGGATTTATTATGTATTTTAAGTATTTTTCTATATTTGTTATGCGTTTTCCGTATTTTTCCGTATTTATTTTGTATTTTAACTATTTTTGTATATATTATGTATTTTAAATAGTATCTTTAGGAGTCCATGTAGTATTTTTAAGATTTATTATCTATTTTAAGTATTTTTCTATGTTTGTTATGCGTTTTCCGTATTTTTCCGTATTTATTTTGTATTTTAACTAATTTTTTTGTATTTATTATGTATTTTAAATAGTATCTTTAGGAGTCCATGTAGTATTTTTTTAGGATTTATTATGTATTTTAAGTAATTTACTATATTTGTTATGCGTTTTCCGTATTTTTCCGTATTTATTTTGTATTTTAACTAATTTTTTGTATTTATTATGTATTTTAAAGTATTTTTCTATATTTATTATTTATTTTCCGTATTTTTACTTATTTTTCTGCATTTCTTACGTATTTTACAGTATTTTCCCGTATTTTTTATATTTATTCGTATTTTAAAATAGCAAAATTTGCAGTTTCTAATAAGTCCCGTTTTTCCATTGTTTTACAAGTATGCCACTATATCTGTTAAGTTTGTTCTCTATTCAGGTTAAGCTTGTAATTATAATGAATATAAAGGGTAATTAGGGAATTGGCCAAACCACACTATACTAACAGAGTTCCACATGTCCCCTTACGTTGAGTGTATTTACAAATATGCCATTACACTTGTTTTATTAGGTTTTAAATTGATGGCAGGATTGTAAATAGTTGGAAATCTATGGTCAAATGTGAAATAACATAACAAATGCGTATAAATTTTTAGGGCACAGTTACTAACCTCAATCGCGCTCTCAAATTCCTTTCCCCGAGCCCGCCGCTTCGCTGCCCCCTCGTCGAAACCCTCAGCAGCTTCGACGTCTTCACGCGACGGCGACGATGGCAGCAGACGAAGACGAAGACAACGAAGACGACTACGACGGCAGGCGACGACGGCGATGACGACAGGCGACTACGACGACGACGGCAAGCGATGCGGCGACGACAGCAGGCGACGACGACGGCGTTGTCTAGGGCAGGCGATGACGAAGGCGACGTCTAGGGCAAGCGACGACGAAGGCGACGTCTAGGGCAGGCGGTGACGAGGACGACGGCATGCGACAATGAGTTTTCTCCCGACAAAATTTTCTACTCAATTTATCATCCACTTTGCTTGCTCTTATATAGCAATTTTCACTGTAAATTCACATGTTACACTGTACATTCACAAGCATTCAGTTCTTTCACTGGAATTGTTTTCTTCTGTCACGGGAAATTAATCTGTCCTCTCCGACATTTTTTTCTATAGGGATAGGGGTTAGAGCTTAGGGTTAGGGGCTATGGCTTATCTGCTATTTTTCTTCTCTATCTTTCTGACCGAAACCCTAGGGTTTCGGCCAGTTTCGCCTAGTATCGGGCGAAACTGGCCGAAACCGATTCTTCCTGCCGTATCGGACCGGTACTGGGCGGTACCGGTCCGATACGCCCGATACCAGTAGGTATCGGGCGATCCCTCAAACCATGGATTTGACATGTATTTTGCGCCTTGAATGCATGTAGTTATTTCACGCTTAACACTATAAATGAGAAAATGTGCATGAATATGGATTTTGTCATGGTTTCTTTATACAACAAAACTTGAAAATTATTAATTTGTGCAAATCCATGAATTTATTGCTTTGTTATGAAAAGATGAAAAGATTATTTGACATGAATTTCAACTTGAATGTATTTTATCTCACGAGTAATGCAAAACAGTTTCTGTGTCAATTTTGACTGTCATGAGCATGGTACACTTTTAAGAAATTGTGTATTTTATTTGCTCACATAGAAATTTTAAATATATGCTCATCAAACGATTTGAGATTATATGTGATATGAAAATTAAAAAACAATCGATATAAGCATAAATGATCGCACATTTTGGAAAAGATGGGAAATATTTTCATAATTTCAAACTCTTAAAATCCTCTATGAAATGATTTACTGAATTGTGAGCCTGCCATATTCTATTGAGTGTTCCTATATATGTGGCCTTCAGATGGGTGTTGAGAGCTAAATGTCATATCACGCAAGTGGTGGAGGCCACCTCTAGAATCTCACATCCATGTGTGATTTATCTTTGGGTAGGTGTTGAGAGTTAAGTGTCACGCTACACAATTGGTGTGGGCCACCTCTAAATCCTCACTTCTAACTTATGCTAAGATCAGGTACACTACCCCGGATGACTTTTAATTGATTGATTATTCGATGCACTTATGTATTCACATGCTATTGGACAATAATCTGTAGCCTTAGTCGGATATTTGAAGGGATTTGCAAATTGATAAGTAAATTCAGTCTGGTACTTTATATTGAACACACAAGTTTTTGCATAAGTAATCACTTATAGATTCAAATCTGATTTCAAAAAGTTAATGCTCATGTCCAGTGTTCTAAATATCGGTCCGATATCCGATATATCGGCCGCAATATCGGTTTTATCACTAGGCCAATATGATTGGGCTTATATATTGAGGTTTCCGATATTTTGGAAAGTATCGCCGCAATATCGGGTTGCGGCCGATATCGCGGCCCATATATCCCTTTGAAATATCGGCCGCAATTCAAAGTTTTTTAAAAATAAAGTTAGCGGGTTGGTCCACTTAAAAGTGGATTCGACCCGAGTCACCCGACCCAATCCTTTGCTTAAAATGACAAGAGGCATCGGGATTTTTAAGATATAATCGATGCTTTTCCCTAATTCTAATCACGCCGCTCCGCTCCTCTCAACACTGCTCCTTACGCTGCTCAACTCCAGCATTTGTTCTTCTCAAGAGAGGGTTTTTCGATCAAGATGATTATTTTTTCCTTTTTACATTATTTTCAGTTTATGATTTTTATCTTCACACTGTTAATATTGATCCACGTGAATCATATTTTGTGGGTATTTAACTCGCCTGGTTTGTGATCACTTAAAGAAATATTCCACCAAGTGGATGGCTAGTATTCACGTTTAATGATGTAAGTATACCCAAAACATACTTTTATTTAAGTTTCTATAGTTTATATTTTCTTAGACCCCTATGTGTTTATTTGACATCAATTTTTAGCCTCTGATATGACACTCCGATATTTAGTCAATATTCCTGATTTTCATGTTTAACGAGATAAGTATAACCAAAACATAATTTTATTTGTGGTAGTATAGTTTATATTTTCTTAGATACATCTATGCCTACATATAAGCCTACGATATGACACTCCGATATTTAGTAATTATCCCTGATATATCCTCGATATCCGCAATCCGATATCAAATGTCCTAGGCCAATACGCGACCGATATCCGATATTTAGAACACTGCTCATGTCACACTTCCATACAATGTAAATAAGGAATGCTCATGTCATACTTTATACGATATAAATGAGGATTTTGGAATACCATAGTGATTGTGCAATCATGATTTTATTGCATACATGATTTTTTAACATGCGGGTATACGCATTATCAAAGAATATGTGGGTAATCGCTGAATTGATTTCTTGCAAAGTCAGATCCGACGTTGAGCTATATTTGTTTTATACTTTATTTTGGTAATGACAGCAACTATCCGATGCAATGGTGTAATGGTGTATTTTTTGTATTCCGATTCTTTATTGCGTAATCGATACTCTTTAAGAAATATTAATATTAAATCAATATTTTACTATTATCTATAAACAGTGTATAATCTTCTTATGAGAAAATCTGCTTATGAGAAATTTGCACTCGTTGAGCCCTGTAGAGCTCATCTGTGGTTTTTAAATCATTTCATAAATCGCTTAGCTTGCCCTCTGACGCATAGTGGGAGCGTTCATGATATTTGATGGGGTCATATATCTTATTAACAGCTCACTAGATTCCAGTTGATGCATTTTACTAAACTCCTTATTATGTTGTATTTTGGCTAAGCTTCTTGATGTAGTAATTTTGATTTTGAAACTTCCTATTGTAGCAGCTAAGTTTACCGTGCGATTTGCTATTTATATGAAGTACCTATTGAGGCTTGGCATGTGTACGGGCTTTGCGCACCCTTGCTCCTTTTATTTCTACATTAATATTGTGTTGTGGTTTCAGTGAATAACATATGCTCAATTCCTAGTTAATGGACATCAACTTCTTTTAAAAATTTCAATGTTACTATTATTCTTAATAGTTTATTTGCATATATAGGAGAGTTACCAAATGTTATAGATAGATCCAGATAACATTAATTTTTTTAAAAAGATAAGGATGAATTTGAAATTTGAAATTCGAATACAATGTTGGCAGGCTCTTTTGCATCTTGTCATGGTGGCTTTTTGTTGTGGTTTGCATGTGGGAGTGGGAAAATATGAGAGGAAATTCAAAAAATAATGACTTCCTCGATGTCGACAAGGAGTTTGGGAATAGAATTATTAAGGGGGAGGTTATATATTTGACTGTTCATTTTTGACCTGCTTTTTTTACCATTCATTTTTAGTTTTTAGTTTTTGTTTCCCCTGATCTTTTAGGGGTGACACTTGTCACAATAGTAGCGCACACCATGTTTGTTTAGTTACATCAAAATGAGAGAATTCATATGTCAAAGAGGGTGAGTTAAAGATGGTCACTCCTACAAGGATATGGGCCTTCAAGGCTATCTTTCTCCTACTGGCGCTACTTTCCAAGGCTATGATGGAAGGCTACGGACCTTTCTCCTTAAAAAGAAAGAAAGAAAGAAACATTTAGAAGCCATCTTAAAATATTTGTACTTGAAAGAGTGAGAATATAAAGGACTACCAAAATGCGGGTCCTGTGGATATATATATTTTCATTTTCTACGGTGTTACATGTGCACACAATAAAAAAAGAAATTCTGTAAAATTTTTAGCAAGAAGTAATGTTTACAAGGCCTATCCTCATAAAAGGTTGATAGGTGGTTTATTTAACAATTATTAACTAGTAGGCCTTCATTGGCGCATATACATGTATATGTATATGTATATACATATACATATATATACATATATATATGTTATTAATGTAGAGCAGGTGCCACTTGATCTAATGGATCAGGTGCAAGACACAAAAAAGTGGGACCCAACGAGTACAAGCCCATGTGTGGGTTTGTACTTTCCACCTTTTTTGTGTCTTGGCACCTGATCCATTGGATTAGGTGCCACCTTTCATACATTAAATCCTATATATATATGTGTGTGTGTATATATATATGTAAAATAAGTCTTCACGGGCAAAACTATATATAATAAGCCTTCATGGACAAAAATATATTATAATAATGATGATGATCCCTAATATTACTGCATATTCCATAAGTCTTATGATGCGTTTCACTAGGGATTTGAGGATAAAAATGGGATTTTTATTGGAATTTCAGATCTAGAATTAAAAAAAGAAACCCTAATACAATAAATCTACTCGCTAACTAATGACTAGGAGACGATTCTTAACCTAGGGGAAAAAGCCAAATCCTAATACAATTAATCTAAGGGGATAAATAAAATACTCTCACAATTTTCGCATAAGAATTAGGGCCGGCTCAACCCCCTTAAATAGTAAAACACCCCTTAAATGTCATTTTACTCAAATGCCCATGTTCCAATTACCGGTCGCAACACTACTCCGCCCCGGAAAAACCACCGTGTTCTCAAGGTGGTGCGTGAAGGGTATGGTCAGATACTCCACGTGCAGGTGCTCCTGATCATCGTCCACGCCGGCTTCCAGCATTATCACACTCTCTTCTCCCTCTTCTTCGTCATTCACTATCAGGATCTGAAGAGTACGATTCCTGCATCGGTGCCCAGGAGTAAACTACTCGACGCATTTGAAACACAGGCCCTTGGTCCGTTTATCACGAATCTCTGCCTCGGTCATTCTTCGTGTATGTCTCCCAGGTCGTAGTTCCATTCCCTTCTCCTTGGTAACCACTGTGCCGTCAGTGGATGTTGCCCCTCCTGCGGCCCCCTTTTGTCCCCCTCCAGGATCCGGACCTCAAAAGGTAGAGCCTCCCCACGTCCCCCGGGCTCTTCTCTCTGTCTCCTGATGATCCTCCACCTTCTTGGCCAGCGTCATCATCCCGCGCAACCCAACGGGCTCGAACTGCCTCAGCCCCGACCTTACCGTGGGCTTCAGCCCCTTCATGAAACAGCCCTCCAAAGACTCCTCAGGTACTCCTCGAACTCGGTGGCAGAGCGACTCAAATTTCTTGATATAATCCCCCACGCTCCCCTCCTGCTTCAGTGAGTACAGTCTCTCGAACACGCCCCCAGCCTGTCCTCCTCCAAATCGCTCCGTCAAGAGCGTCGTAAACTCCGCCCAGGTCTGAAAAGGCTGCTGCTGATCTGTCCAACGAAACCAACCTAAAGCCTCTCCCTCCAAGCAATCCCATATAGCCCGAAGCCACTCCTCTCCTGGGACCGTGGACACCTCCAAGTACCTCTCCACCCGGTACAACCAGTCATCCGGATCTCCTCTCTCAAAAATGGGCACCTCCAGCTTCCGCAGTCGCCTCTCGCCACCGTAACCACCTCTCTCCTGCTGCTGGAATCCACCCCTGTGCTGGTAGCACTGTCGCCTGTCTGGAACATAAGCCACAGCTCGATCACGGTAGCCTCCCTCTGCTCCATGCCATTGCCAGTCTCTCTGAGGGTGTCCAAACTCCGCCTGGTGGCCTCCTGGGGGTCCTGGTACGCTCTCCAGTCTCCCGTCACTCCCCCAAAGGGTGGGGGCTGAGTCGACGGGCCTCCTGTGATCTGGTGGTGCCCTCCACCCTGCTGAAATCCTCCACCGGGTCCTCCAAAAGGCTGAAAACCCCCAAATTGTGCTCCTCGGACCTCGGGCGGGGCCCCCGGGGGCCTGGACACCCTCGAAAAAGTCTGTCGGGCGTCCTGGAAAGTCAGGGGGCCCCCCAAGGGTCGACGGGGCCTCGGGGCACTCCCCTGGGGTCGGCCGGGGCCCCCCAAGGCACCGCCGGGGTCGGCCGGCCCTGAAAATGGGCCGCCGGCCCCCAGGCGGTGCCGCCGGGGTCTGCCGCAGGCGCAGGGAGGGGCGACAGGCCCGGCCGCCCCTCCTGGGGGCCTGGCGGCTCCGCCTCGCCTCTGTGCGGGTTCGCCGGGCCCCCCAAAGCTTCTTGGGGGCCCGACGGCCACCCAGCGGGCTGTCGGAGGGGCGAAAATCCCCCTCCGGTGCCTGATTCACTGTAGCGCGGCGGCGCTTGGTCCTTGCAAGTCCCCCACGCCTTGTCCTCTTGCTCGAAGCCTCCGTCTTCTTCTAGATCCGGATCATCTTCAAAAAAAATCGTCTTTTTGCCCTTGTCCGTCGCCAAAGGGGGCTCATTTTAGCTTGGATCCGCCTTTGGTACAAGATGAGCAGTCAACGCCGCTATAGCCTCCGCTAATTCCGACAATTTTGCCTCCGTTTTCTCTTGGTTCTCTTCATCTCTTTCCGGAGCTCCGCGGCCATCTCGGCATCTTCTTTCCTCAGATCGATGAAACCATTGCTGATTTGGGCTTCTATCCGTTCAACCTTCTCTTCCAAAATTTCGACCCACTCCTTGGATCGTGTGCTCGCCATGGATCGATGGCTCTGATACCAATTGATGCGTTTCACTAGGGATTTGATGATAAAAATGGGATTTTTATTGGAATTTCAGATCTAGAATTAAAAAAAGAAACCCTAATACAATAAATATACTCGCTAACTAATGACTAGGAGACGATTCTTAACCTAGGGGGAAAGCCAAAATCCTAATACAATTAATCTAAGGGGATAAATAAAATACTCTCACAATTTTCGCATAAGAATTAGGGCCGGCTCAACCCCCTTAAATAGCAAAACACCCCTTAAATGTCATTTTACCCAAATGCCCATGTTCCAATTACCAGCCGCAACATCTTGTTGCAACATAAAATTTGCATCCCAAAAATAACGAAAGCAAAAAGGGGGTTTGATCATACCCCGAGTATAGTATACCTTCATCCACCTAATTCCGATGAAATCGCTCATCATACTATGAAACCTTTCACTTGCACCAATGGTTAATCTTGATCGGGATGACTCCCGACCTACGATCCTCCGACAATCAAGTTAAATTTCCCATCAAATAACCGCGATGTATGTCGCGAATGCATCCTTATGAAAAACCTTCCATTGACCTCCTTGATCATGTCTTTTTTCAACAAAAAAAAACAGATATTTTTCAAATCTAACATTACTATTCTCATCGGATGATTAAGTCAACATACTGCTCAAATAACCACAATGTACATAATATATGTAGAGTTTTTGTGTACATTTACATTATCTCCTTTTGCCATAAAACTCCCTTAAAGTCTCTATATTTGTAGGTGAAAAAGTATAGGTTAGAACACACCACCTTGTAGAATATGGGGGTTTATATAAGGAAAACCAGACATCTTTACAAGTTCCAATTTTAATTGATTTTATGAATTCTATTCTGCATAGAACTTATCTTTATGTTGGTTCCATATCTAATGAGCTTTCAGCCTACTTCATCTTTTCTTGATTGGGTCGAAGTCTTCAAAACGTAAGCAGAAGCCCCCTATGCAGGCCCAAACTTCAAAACATGAGCCAAAGCCCCTTATGCAGGCCAATGCTTCCCAAGCTTGGCGGAATCCTTCTATGCATCAAGCAGACATTTACAGACCAATCAAATATATGCGACCCATATAAATATGGTGTAACAAGTCTCAATGTAATAGGTGAAATAATAATAGTAGTTAAAAGGCTGTGCAATGTGAAATTTCACAGATCATTGTATAATGTTAAGTGTTTGAAATAATTTTGTAATTAATCAGTTGACTGGCTTATCCAATAATTTAATGTTGTAAGCTTCCATGAGAAGCCATTATTATGGTATCATGTTGTGATCTAATGACTCATCTAGTTCAGCTTCACATTCTTTGCTTTCATTATACGATTCTAGGTGAAGAGAAAGGAATGAGCAGACGATCTGTTTCTTCTATCTCCGGCCTCCGATCTCCGTTTCTGTTCTTTTTCCCTCTTGTTTTGTTTTGAATCTGAATCACCAAACCTGGTCCATTCATTTACCTCCTATTCACTTGCCTATGCTCTTTAAAAAGTTTAAATAGTTGTTTATTTCTTCTTCATCAAGTATCTACAACTTGTTGAATCATATATTATTGGGACATAATCAAATGGAACCATCCATCAGATTCCAGATTCCCATTTTATCATTTTCTTTTGTTATAGTTATGGTGATATCTCACCATCCCTTCTGACTGCTTTACTCATTTGTATCGGTTTGATTTTGGATCAAGTTTCTGCTGCAAAAGATGGTCGATATTATGTAGGAAAAAATTGATTTTGATGTTATTAAAAATGCTCATGCCAAACACTGCTTAACTTCAGCACTGCTTAACGATTTTATAGCTACATGAAGCACATGTGGCAACTGGTAAGTTTATCCTACTTCAGGAGACATGTTTCCGATATTTGACCCGTCAATGTGTTTCGTGGTAATTGGGGTTTACGCATTCTGTAGTACGTCGTCCATAGTGATGACTGCTGTCTTCTCATGTTAGGGCATGGCGAAGGTCCTGCATATGGGGTGATTGCTCCAACATACCATATATTGGTATGTCACATACATGGCATAGATTGTCAGACTTAACCATTGTTAACGTGTCAGTGAAGGTTCAAAAAAGACTTGCTGAAGTTGGGGATAATACAGTAGGACAGTCCCAAGTCATGGTACATCCAATATGTTAGTAGTTTCGTTGACAAATATTTGTTTGCTTAGAATTTTTAATTAAAACTATGTTCATGAAATTTAGAAAGCACGCATTAGAGAATTTTTATTTTGTTGATTAAGTGGTTGAAAATCATGTTTGACCAGATTCTTTGCGTAGAATTGCGCATCCTATTGTGATTCTATCTTTATATTGTTAGCAAAGAAAACTTCCCATCATGCTTTGTACTTCAATTATCTGCATTTTTTGTAATGCAATGGTACTATTTTCAGCTGAATTTCATTGAAAATCAACAACTGTTACTCTGTGTTTTACTGGGTGCAGCTATTACTCGTGCATCCTCTAACTATTTATTATCGCAGGTTGAGCTTCTAATTCTGTCCCACCATTTCTACAAGTCGTCAGCCTGCCTCGATGGAGTTGATGTTCTCGTCACCCTTGCAGCAAACAGGGTAGAATCTTATGTGTCCGAAGGAGATTTCTCTTGCTTAGCACGGCTGATAACTGGCGTCAGCAATTTCCATGCCTTGAACTTCATTCTTAACATCCTTGTAGAAAATGGGCAGCTGGATCTCCTACTTCAGAAGTACTCTGCTGCTGACACTGGTGCTGCCACATCTGAAACAGTCAGGGGTTTCCGGATGTCTGTTCTTACATCGTTGAAGCTTTTTAACCCCCATGATCTTGACGCATTTGCTATGGTTCGTAATATAAACTCCTGTTTCTTTTAGAGAAACCTGCTTAAATTTCAAACTATATCATTCTCCATATGATCAAAATCTGTCATATAATAGGTTTATTTTTTTGACTATTATCTTCACTGAGCATGCGCTTGGGATCAAATGATTCCTAGCTATTTAGATTATGATATGATTGTTGCTAGTAAAGTCATAAGAAAGTAGAAAAAAAGCGGTTGTTTAGGTCTCGTGGAAGTTGCCAATTCCCCAAAGCATCAATCTTATCCACCACATATCTAATCTAAATCATGTCCAGCTGAATCTCATGTCTCCAGGCTGGAACATGCCTATTCGACGAGAGAATAGTTCCCTATCACTGCAGTAGTCCACTTTCTAGAATCATGAGCGAGGTGTGACAGTAACCAGTGTTACCAGGACGCATCAAATTTTTGGTTTTTTGATATATTGAGACAATCAGATGCTTGGACATTTCAGGATACTGCAGGACATTCCAAGAACACTTCTATCACGTATACTCATATTTATGAAGAGGGTACATGTATTATTGTATGTGATATGGATTGAAGATGTAGATCAAAGAAAATATGGGAGGCATTTATATGTATGCATGTGTATCTATACTATCATAAAAAGACAGAGTTTGCTCTTTAGGCTTTTCACCACATTTCTTGGATTAAGCCGAAACAAGAAGTAATGGAAACTAGAGCTAAATAGGAACCTAGTGACACATATATAATTTAATAAATACCTTTTGAGAACTGAAACATGATATGAAGTTTCAGTTATGTAGACTTTCTGCAGCATGTCAAAAAGACAGCGCAAGTTTAGATTACCTTAAAAAATATTTATTTTGACTAAGATTAGTTATCTATCAGTTGTTAAATGATTATAAATCATAAAATAAGAATCCAAATATAATTAGCAATATTGAGTGATTGTTTATATATTTTTATTTGATCTGGAGACGTCAAAAAAGTCTAGTATAATAAAAAATTGCGGTATTTTTATTGTGAAATTATTACATTTATTAATTAAGAAATTTTAATTGTTTTAAAAGCCTAGCTAAAATCCTTATAATAGATTAATTATTTCAAAATCCTTGAGCAATTTGAAAATCCTATAAGTTAGTTTTACACATGACATCTTTATTTGATGATGATTTCCTAGTCTTCATATGCAATATTCTTACAATTAGGACTGATTAATTAATAAATATTCCTTTTGTTTAAAATTGACTTATTTTCATCATTATTATCATTCCATTAACTTAGTCATTAAGTTATTGCATGTCTTAAATTTGAGAACGAGTACCAAAATTACATTGTCACGAACTAGGTTAAAATGTACCATAATTATTGCTTGTTTTATAAAATTGCACATGTGCATTGCATGTGCCAAAAGAATAACATGGATACACATGTATAGTATCCACAATTTTTTATCGATCAAAAGTAAAATAATATAAATTTTGCAAGCTATATTGAAAGGGTCTACATGAATAATTCATGAAATATGTATTACAAAGAAAGAATAGTCCATATAGCTTTAAAAGCATTAGAGAAGTTAATAAATAGAACTCTAGTTTAAATAAACATATCTATATCATAGACGCTTACATGTATTCTCAATATATGTTTCTAATCCTAATTTTAATTTCTTGGAAATCCAAAAAAATATTTTTATAGAAGAAATCAGTACGCGCGTATTGTTTTCTTCAAAATTTTCTTATATACAAGATTTCTTCCCTAGATGCAGTATCTAATTTTATTTTATTTTTTCTTTTCTTTTTTTATTTTCAAGCATATAAGTTCCCCATGCAATTTGAACAAGTATCAAGAAAAGGTCAAGTAAAGGTCAAGTAAACATCTTATCAATATCTATATCTATACCCGTATAAAAGCATTAATCCAATAAAGTGTTTTTTTCTGAGCAAACTTGAGCGGTTGATTCCCTTGGACAAATCAGAACCCACCCAAAAAGATTGTAGTATGGAATTTATGCACTGGCTATGGTAATCTTGTCCTTATCCATCATTATACAACCTGCATTAATTCGAAATAAGAAGCATTGTGAATTAGATTTCAAGAGAAATTCAATATATAATCCAGTCTCATTTTATATTAGTTAACTGAAATAAGTTGAAAATGAAAAGTTTTTGTTTTGCAAAATTCTTACAGCATGACTAGCATGTGACAGCTATTAAAATATTCATTTGTCTTTATTTTTTAATGTTTTTTCCTTAGTAAAAAACCTCTAAAATAGTATTCGATTACTAATTTATACTTTTTTATTATTTAAATCCTTATTTTTAAATTTATTCGTAATGAAAGAAAAATCTTCAAGTTAGATTTCATTAGTAATTAGGAAGATTTATTTGATTTTGGTTTCCAAATAAAAATATATTGTTTGATTGGAATAGATTAAGTAATTATGAATTCTTACTTATTTCAATATCAATCAAATATGAATTTAATTTTAACTACTATATTTATGATATGTAATTATCAATTTTAACTTAGTTAGGAAACCTACTAAAAATTAATTGACTATTTTTAAGAATCCATTTTAGTTATATATACTATTTATAAAAGAGTAAGTTTGCTTTATAAGAGAAATTCAACTATATATATAATTTAATATTTATTACTTTATTTAATAGATAACTAAAATTTAATCTGTATCTATGTTTGTACCTATCTATGTTATTCTATCTTTTCTATTATAAAATCACCAAAAGCTTAAAGGGTTTACTGTAATTGGTGATTCTTTTAAAAAAATCGTAGCCCGTAAATTAAGTTAAATCTTAGATACCAACTTAACCTAAACCTAACTTTTTAATAACCTAATTTTTCTATCATTCCCATCTAAACCTATCTCTTGCTCTAATCCATTGCAACTACCTGCACCAATATTTTCCTTATCGATTTATTCAAAAAATAACCACCAAAATAATAATACCATGGTGAGACCGTTATGCCTAGAAGATCTAGGCAAAGTGAAAATTAGCATGCAAAGAGTCATTCGGTGTAGTGTTTTCCTAACTAGAGAAAAGAGAAGGAAAAAAATGAGAAGATGACATGATTGTGACCAAGGATTGGTTACTTATATGTGATGACATTGAATTCTTTGATGTGGAATTTTAATAAAATTAAATTTTAGATTTAGGGATGGAAGAAATTAGTAAGTTTTTATTGCATGAGTTATTTTAGTTTTGTTTCAATTCTTAGTTGTTCTATATCAGAAAAGAGTAAATTATAGAAGTGAAAGAGGTAGACCTTGAGTAGTCATCTCTTCTGAAGTCGTATTTATAGTATTAGAATTACATATATACTACAAATCTAGATCCATCATTCAATGCACTAATTAAGGACATGCGCACATGATACGTTGTATTTAGGCCTATACTAATTAAGCATGAGTTATATGTGCACATGATACATTATATATAGACATTACTAATTAAGCTCATGCTTGAATCATATGAGATGCGTGATGTAATTTTAACAGTCAAACTGAAGTATCGATATTTATCAGGCCCCAGTTACAAAAAGATAAAAAACACTAATTGAACTTGATTTGGTAAAGATGTCAGCTAGCTGAAAAGGTTAAAGAGGGTGCAGTTCAATGTCTCTGTAATAGTATCTCCAAGAAAATGGTAGTGTATCTTAATATGCTTGGTTCTTTCATGAAAGATTGGTTATATAAATAATCACTTAATTGTCACATAACATCAGCATCAGCTTATCATCTTGGACACCAAGCTACCAGAATAATGTTTTCAACCAGATCATCATACATGTTGTATGAGCCATAACTTTGTATTCTGCCTCCGCACTTGATCGAGATACAATGAGTTTCTTGTTTCTCTATGTTATCATGTTTATTCCATAAGTACAATAGCCTAAAGTAGACATTTGTTTCTATCATATGTATAGCTAGAGCTAGAATAAAAAATAAGCCTCAACCTTCATATGTCACATGCCTATTGTAAAGTAACCCTTTTCCTGGGATATCTTTATATAGTATAAGATATGCAAGGCTGCTCTTTAGTGAACTTCTTTAGGCCGATGCATAAACTGACTGATTCACCCAATAAACACAATATGTGGCTTAGTAACAGTCAAATAAATGAGCTTTCCAGTCAATCTTCTATATGATAAGCCATCATCTAGAAGTGGACTAGAATCATCTTATAATTTTGCATCTGCATTTATAAGAGTATATCCAGGTTTGCAAACCAGTAGTTCAGTATTCTGTAGTAGCACATAACATGCTTTCTTTGAGATTGAAATATATCAGTCTTGTTATATGCAATTTCTATCCCCAAGTATCTTGACCGTCACATATTCTTGGTCACAAAATGAGTCTTATGTACTCCTTTGTCTTAATCCCACAACAGTTGTTACCCGTTAACAAAATATCATCAGCGTATACTGTCAAAACAAACCTAAGGATGTCTGTCGAATGAAAACCCGGTGATCTAGATTAGGGATGAGAATGGACATGCCCAAAGCCCGATTGGGCTTCCAATTGGGCATGCGACTTCATCATCCCTACAAATCCTTCACTAATTCTAGGGATTTGTAGGGATGATGATGTGGCATGCCCATTGGAAGCCCAATCGGGCTTTGGACATGCCCATTCTCATCCCTAATCTAGATGGCATCTTTTGTAACCAGCACCTCTAACCACCTGACTAAACTTCTTAAACCAAGCCTAAGGATTTTGCTTGCTTCAACATGTATATCATCTTCTTAAGCATCCATATTACATTCTCATTCTAAGCAACATACCCAATATGTTTTTTTCATGTAAACTATCTTAAGGTCATCACAAAAATGGTATTTTTTACATCTACCTAGCAATGATTTACAGCCAAGAAAATAGCCCAAATGAAATTCGGGCAACAACGTAAGAAGTTCTCAAGATAATTCACTCCATATGTTTGAGTGAATCTTTACATCACCAAGTGAATTTTTTATATGTTTCCTATCCCATTCGGTCAATATTTGATTGTATAAACACATAGGTAACGAATGGTATCACATCATGTGGGCGTAGGAACTTCTCACATGTCCAGCGGGTCAGCAGAGTGTCTGCTCATTATCTATAGCTTTCTTCCAATCAGGATGCCCCAAAGCTTTATGTTTTCTCTTAGCTACACCTTTTGTCAATAGGTGTGAGCACATGATGTTTGGTTTCATACCATGTCTGACAGAAATTTAAAACCTTCTTTTGCATATATTCCAGGGCATTGTATCACGTAGATCATGAATATTTGTAGAAAACATCATCTCTATTTCAATGATAAAATATTTGAATTATTTTGGCATATGAGTTCTATCTTTTAACAAGTAAACCCAGGACATCCAGGAAACATCAACAAACACTAAAAATAACAAAAATCAAAAATAGAATGACACCTATTATTAGGACTTCAAAGATTTGAATGTTCTAGCTCAAAAAGAAAACTTTGGTTATTGAATCGGACTGGGTAGAGAAACATGGTGGCAATTTTCTAACTCATAAGGCTCACTCTAGAGAGGACACTATAGAATTAATGTATAGAACCTGACGAAGTTTTTACAAACACATGTGACCTAATTAATGGTGCCTTATAGTGTTATCATTTCAGAAACTTCAGTCAAGCAGGTAGGAACATATAAGTATTATAGTCCATCTTTATCACGACCTGAACCAATCTTCATCTCAGTCTGAAGGTCCTGAAAAACATAATGTGAATGAAAGAACATTATATAAGTGTGTTTATTCTTGGCAGCTGACTAACTGACAAAAGGTTAATTAGGAATATTGAAACAAATTGAATGTTACTAGAGCCCATGATGAGGTAGCCTAAATCCCTCTTTCTAATAAACATTAGAAAATGAGCCATCGGTTAAACGAACAGGTTGTATAGATTTAGTAAAAAAAATTGAAATTTAGATCGGGTACCTATCATATATGATGATGCACCAGTGTTTAAGAGCTAAGGCTTGTCAACAATAGCTATAAATGTAGTACTGAGGTCTCAGCATGGGTGATCAAGTAGGACGCATATAGTTTTTGAGAGGATTGAAGCTTCATAAGATGATAGTATTCCACATGAGAAATTTAAATAGTGATGGAATTGGAGAAAGGCTCAGGAGCAGATGGAGTGACTGTCAGCAACATTAACTTCAGTCCAATGAACTGCATCTAGCATTTCTTATATGGATGATTGCTCTTGCCATAGTGCACACTGTGTGTGGGCCCTTATCTCTTGAGGGAGACCGTCTACCAAATACATAATAGATGCATCTACAACTGTGGTCATGTCTTCAAGCCATCATTATCAAACTCTCATGAGCAAGAGATTTTCCTGCTGACATGTCATGAGCTACTCGATGAACCCAGGTAAGTGCATCGGGCAAAGTTGGGACCAAGTCACCCACGACTCTGACTCCGAATTTGCTAGTAGCAAGTGTTCAAGCCAGATGGTAACTCGATAACTGCAAATTTCTCTCGATACTATTGTGGTGTCTTCGGGCTGGTAACAATGGATGATGCATGTTGATCTTATTTAAGATCACATTCAACTCTGAGTAATAATCAAAAAGAGATATTTCATCCCGCTTCACATATATTCATCATTCCTGTAGCTCGGTATCTAAGGAGATAGTCTCATTTTCATACATCTCCTTCAGGGTACTTCAAATAGTCTCATTTTCATACATCTCCTTCAGGGTACTTCAAATCTCTTTTGCAATCTTAAGGTATATGATTCTTGCATTAACCTTTCCTCTATGTTGTTGAGAAGCCAAATTATCACACATCAACCACGTGTAACACAGTTGTTGTACTCTTTAGATTTGGAGTACAATGGATGTTCTGTGAGATGCTTCTTCTTTCTAAAGCGAGCAAAAAGATTGAAAGATTGGATCCAAATGAGATAGTTTGTCTCAGTTAAGTTTAAATGATGGGATCCATTGATTTCATTACTGGAAGCCATGGTAGACATTCGGTCAGAAATGAAGACATAAACAAGTAAATCAGATGATCAAGTAATTCTAATATAGTTCTAGTATGAATATAGATTAGCCAGTTGAGCCAGTCGAGATCTAAAGAGACACATCAATCAAAATCGTAAGCTTAGTCACCGGATCTAGAGAGATCAGATTTAAGTAATAAACATCAGATCTATTCTTTCAAGAAATATAAAAAATAAAAAGGAAGAAGAGTGTGAAGTAGCATAGCAGTAGCTAGGTGATGTTTTGTGTGTGTTTAATTAGTTTTTGAGGATAAAATTAGGGTTTGGGTGTGGATCAATACTAAACTCTGATACCATGTTTAAAAAGAGAGAAAGTAAAGAGAGGTAGAGCTTGATTAGACCTTTCCTTGTGTCTTATTTATAGTATTAAAATTACACGTATTAAAATCTTGGCAAATTTAGATCTACCATTCAGGTACTAATTTAGAACAAATGCACATGATACATTGTTTGCAAACACACTATGCTAATTAAGTACATGCTTGACTTATATTCAATGCGTGTTCTAGTTCCAATATTTTAAAATAACGAGTATTTTGGTTCCATGTTGGGGAAAATGATTTTATTTTTAGTTTTGCCATGAACTTTGAAAGAATTTGGTGGAATTTAGCTGAATTATTTGTATGATAGCATATTTAACATGTAGTGATGTACATTAGTTGGAAGTTTGAGCTCTAGTTTAAAGAAAAGATATGATTTTATTATTCGAACTTTTTGATGATATATAATAATTCACCTAAATCAACTGATTCATGCATCTAATTAACGGTACAGTCTGGCGTCTGAATCTTAATGAGAAACTAGTTAAAACCATAGACGTGTAGTGTGTTGGAAGAAGAAAAAATATAAGATCACTGTTCTCACAATCACACATGATATTTAGTAGATTGAAAAGGGAAAACAGTTTCTACATATTATATAATAGGGATATGGAGGTCAGCTAGCCAGGAGGAATTTCCTCCTTGGCTAGATCACAACCCATCCACACCCCCCCCCCCCCCCCACACACACACACACACACACACACACACAAAATTTAAGATGTTGTACACGTTCTGAAACCCCAAAACTCCAATTATTGGTGAACCCTAAGTGTATTTGACCATCGATTTACTCGTTGCAAAAAGTTGTGCTGATCTAAAACCGTTAAACTTGCAACTGGTAGATGAACGAGCAAAACTCCTTGGATTCACTTGAAAATTGATGGTTTGTGGTTTTAAAATATGAAGATCAAAATGAACGGTTCGGATCGAAGGGATAAGCAAGGGTGTGGGTTTCATGCTACAAAGGAGGAAATTTTCCTCGTGCAGCGATGGTACCCACTTTCAACATTTGATAATCATAATTTTTTTTGATATTATTACTTTCTGATGTGCTTGGCATATGATTTGATGTTGGTGCCGAAAAACGGTTACCCTGAACAATGGTGTCCCTCCTAAACATATTCTGGTAAGTAACATTATAACAATGGTACCCATTCTTCTGCAATATCGGTTGATCTCTTCCCTCTAAATTCTGTAATTGATTGCTTAATATGTATATGCACGGCTGGGTACGTGTTTGCAAGCATGTCCACAAAATATAGCACTGCCCTTATATCACTATAAGTCTTTTGTGGACGCTGTTAAGGTACTGGGTACCAGACACACTCTTTATCTGTGTATTGGTGCTCCCACTGCAGGTTTACCATCACTTTGACATGAAGCATGAGACTGCCTCACTTCTCGAGTCCCGATCCCTGCAGCATGTCCACCAGTGGTTCTCATGCCGCTACAGGGAGCGCCAAACGGAAGACCTGCTTGAGGCTATGCGCTACATTATCGAAGCTGCCGAAGTCTACTGCTCTGTTGATGCTGGTCACAAGACTTACCGTTCCTGTGCCCGTGCTTCCCTCCTCTCTCTCCAGATCCGGATTCCCGACCTCAACTGGCTTGAGCTAACAGAAACCAATGCTCGCCGAGCATTTGTTGAGCAGTCCCGTTTCCAAGAGGCCCTCATCGTGGCAGAAGCGTATGATCTGAACCAGCCAAGCGAGTGGGCCCCCGTTTTGTGGAACTTGATGCTGAAGCCAGACCTCATCGAGGAATTTGTAGCAGAATTCGTGACAGTGCTTTCCTTGCAGCCATCAATGCTTCTTGAGTTGGCTAGGTTTTATAGAGCGGAAGTCGCCGCAAGGGGAGACCAGTCGCACTTCTCTGTGTGGCTTTCACCTGGAGGATTGCCTGCCGAGTGGGTGAAGCATTTGGGAAAGTCATTCAGGACCCTGTTGAAGAGGACGAGGGACTTTAGAGTGAGACTGCAGTTGGCGACAATCGCTACAGGATTTGGAGATGTGATCGACACGTGCATGAAGGTGCTGGATAAGGTTCCAGAGAGCGCGGGCCCTCTCATCTTGAGGAGGGGGCATGGCGGAGCGTACCTTCCTCTTATGTAGAAACTATGGCTGTTTCCAAGGATTTGGGATAGGGATGCGTCAACTGGGAGATTTTGTGAAGAGGAGTCGCAAGGCTTTTCTTGACTTCTCCTTCGCGAATTTTTGGTTCACTGCCAAGTTTTCGATATTAATATCTTCCTACATTTATATAGGTTGTGCGGAAAGATGTATTCTTGTTACCCAGTGCTGAGTGGGGTTAAGTTTTAGTAACTTCATTTTGGCCTGAGCTATTTTATGGAGTAGGTTGCTGCTGTCAAAACAGTTGTATGTTGTATTATATGCTCAATTTTTGTCATGTATAAAAAAAGAAACTTTGTTGAGAGTTGAGAAATCATAGTCTATGGTGGAGTCTATAGCTTTTATATTAAAATGATTTAAACGTTACAAGATGGTGGATACTAAGGGTCAAGGCCCATTCATAACACTTGTCCCGTGTCCATTTATCATTTGTTAAATAGACACATGAATGCTTCAGGATTCATAGTGCTTATAAGTATCACAAAGGGTGGATACTTCTGATTCTTGATTTAGAGACTACTAGTTCCTTTAACTTCTCATGTTTTGTGGATATCATTAGAGGTGGACATTTCTGGATCCAGAGTTAATGTGGTTGCATCATTAAAACCTTTGGCTATGGAAAACCCAGTGGAAAAAACCATAGCTAAGGAAAAAGAGTACAACTTTACATTTAACTCCCCCTTATCTGTACAAGCTTCAGACTTGTAGATCTCATAGACATCTATACATCAATCTCATCTACAATATTCCGAGAAAAAAATACAAAATATAAGTATCGCTCATCTATACAAAGTATTGCTCATATATTGCAGCTACTGAATCCAAGGGAGCTCTTCTGAAGATGTGTGCTCTGTCTCATCGCCTTTGATGTAGACTTCTCAAGGATGAGCTAGGAAAGTGGCATGGTCTGCAGACTAGGTAGTAGGTCCACGTATCTAGTTTTTGAACCAGTCATCATTGTGTCTGCGAGTTACTTCAGGGCATACCTATGCATACTCTTGATTTGCTTCTCGGATGATGAGCTTCTCGTAATGGTAGGATGATGCTGCCTTAGTCGCGTGCTTTGTAGATTTCTAGGAGGTGGCCTGTCCTGATTGTGTTCATCGCGATGATTTATTACCTGCATGTGCAGATACATTTAACATTGAGGATGGTCCTTTATAGTATTGACCCTTGGAGGGTGCACAGAAGATGCGTATCTCCAGTCTGTGGCACGCTGCAGGCGCTGCACCATATCTAGCTAAACAGATTTACTGCCAACGCTATATAGAGAAGCGTGTAGTTGGGCAGATAAAGAAGTGTACCAAAAACACTCAAGTAAGACACTTCAGGACCTAGGATATCCTTCTCCTTTTCTAGCGAACGGAAGGGGTCTATATGTACATCCATACAACCAATAGTTGTATTTAGTGGATTACAATTGTCCATGTCTCTTCATCAACGTCGGGTGTATGAAGTTAAATGTCAAATGATTTTCATCTTCTGGATGTTATTTTCATCAGCTGGATGATATTTTCATCTTTTGTATGATCATCTTCTGGATGATTTTGTCATCTGTTGTATGATAGTTTCATCTTCTAGATGAGAGTTTCATCTTGTGGATGATGTGATCATCTTCTGGATGATAAGTCTGTAAGCCAAGATTTTTGCCTAGGTCTTTCATATCATATTTGATGTGTATGCTTAAACAGATATTTCGGTTTTCTCATCAGGAAATCCGATGAGATTTAAGTCATTTACAAATATTATCTCAAATCATTTTCTTTGCTCTTTTAAAGATGCAAAGACAACCTTTAGAAAGAGTCCTTATTGTTATAAGAAATTTTCTTGGTTGTATTTTATATTTTTTTCGTAGAATAGAAGTCTCAGAGTCTACTCAGGCAAGTAGTGAAATTAGAAATAAATCCATAAGGGTATGCTGTCACAACATCCATAGCAGTAAAAACCCAAAATTTTCCTTTGCCAATCGCAGGATTTTCGCAAACATAACCAGGGAACCTGATGCTTCAGTTTTATTTGTAAGTGAGTCAAGCTCATCATACTTGATTTCCTGGTTATAGCGAAATGAACCTCTAAGCTATAGCAGTTGATTATAGCATACGATTTTACTTATTTATATTTGTGTTTATTCAATACTCATTATGCCCACAGGTTTGATACCTTTTTTATATCAGGAATTCTGGTCCAAACAATTCACGTTTCATATGTGAGTCCAGCTCAGCTTATTATTTCCTCGTTCCACATCTTTGGCCAATCTCTACGTTTGCTTTAGGCAACGGAGTGTGAAACGATATTTATAAATATCACATTTAGTGGCAAAATGAAACATGAAGAAGTTGTCGACAAGTGTTTTTTTATCCAAACACCTTCCCATGTGCGTTTATACATTAATATTTCAATTTATTCCAGATTAACCTCTTCCAGAGGTTCTGGAAACGGAGATGATATGGAAATGAGCTCACTTTCCTGTGGTGGTATTATAAAGGTCTCCAGGAGTATTCCTCTCTTTGGAGACTCGTGGTATGTCCTCTCATTCATTGAGGACATCCACTTCTACTACTGGTGGATTGCATCCATTATTTTTGGTATGTCAATTCTAGCTGAATTTTTAGTAGCATGGATGTGTGATTTTGACAATATTCAGTTTGTTAGTAAATATATCTGAAAGCTGTTTAATAATTTCATTAGTGTGGATCTTCAGCATCACATCACGATTTAGATATTTGAAATAGTCAACGGAGCTTCAAACTCAAGGACAATGGTAATATCCATGTTGGGCCTAATACTGGAAAATTAAAGAGTTCTGAATGTGAATGGTCTTCAGGATCTAATCTTCATAATCGATTCTTTATATGATGACTCATCAAGGCACAATCTATGATATGTGCTCTAAATGCTTCCCCCATTTGAAGTGTCGAAATCTATTTATCTGGGTTAATTATGCCCGATAAATAATTCTAAGACGGCATTTTGATGGTTCATAGTGGTGCTATGGGGATGTGAACACATCATGGCACATTATACATTAATATTTCAATTTATTCCAGATTAACCTCTTCCAGATGTGTTGAAAACGGAGAGGATATGAAAATGAGCTCACTTTCCTGTGGTGGTATTGTATAAAGATCTCCAGGAGTATTCCTTGGAGACTCGTGGTATGTCCTCTCATTCATTGAGGACATCCACTTCTACTACTGGTAGATTGCATCCATTATTTTTGGTAAGTCAATTCTAGCTGGATTTTTAGCAGCATGGATGTGTGATTTTGACAATATTCGGTTTGTTAGTAAATATATTTGAAAGCTGTTTAATACTTTCATTAGTGTGGATCTTCAGCAACACATCACGATTTAGATATTTGAAATGGTCAACATGCTTCAAACTCAGGGACGATGGTAATATCCATGTTGGGCCTAATACTGGAAAATTAAAGAGTTCTGAATGTGAAGGATCTTCAGGATCTAATCTTCATAATCGATTCTTTATATGATGACTCATCAAGGCACAATCTATGAGATGTGCTCTAAATGCTTCCCCCGTTTGAAGTGGTCGGAATCTATTTATCTGAGTTAATTATGCCCGATAAATAATTCTAAGACGTCATTTTGATGGCTCATAGTGGTGCTATGCGGATGTGAACACATCATGGCACAATCTAGAATTTGTGCTCTAAACGCTTCCTCCGTTAGGAGTTCTCGGAAACTGTTTATATGGGGTGATCAGGCCCATATAAATAGGTTCTAAGGATGTGTTTTGATGGTATGAAGTGTAATTGCATGTCCCGATATAGACACCAGCAACTGGATTTTTAACGGATGAGTAATCCATTTTAATCATTTTAATGATTAATTCATATAACCCATTTCGGGTGTGAACACAGACTGCATGGTGTTCAACTTTATTCCAGTTGCAAATTATGGCTGATTTTCCAGTAGTGTCCAATGTTCCCACCATTTAATAATGTGTCATATATGCTGTGAAAAAATGCTTGCATGAATACTCCATTGGATTGCATCCATTAGAAAATATAATATATTCTTTAGTACCAAAAATTACACATCCTTCCTGCTAAAAAGTGATGGCTAGAAGGTTGCCTAGCCTCACTAATATATTAATACATAGAGTTTAGAATCACACATCACTTATTAATATGTGTATGCTTTTTATAAACTCTGTTTGTTTATATGCATTTCATTCTACTGCAAAATTTTGTGCTTTATTTTTAGCATATGTCAAACAATTATAGATTGACACCTCAAGACATATGCTATTAATAGCATTTCACCCTAAGAATAGTCTAGTAGAAAACTATTTTGGGACGTCTGACATGAGATTCGGGGTTTGCTAGCCCGAATACTCTATATGAGGATGCCCAGTACTCTCTAAAAAGAAACTTACAAAGTTTCGATGGATATTAGTCAAAACGAAATCCTAATAAATGACTCAAGAATATAATAGCCGTGAAGACCATACTTGAGCGTTCAAATGGATTTTCAAAATTCCTATTTAAATTTGAAAAGAGGAATTAAATGGAACCCCTAAAGTGTCCAGAACTGTCCAAGTTTTAAATTTGGAACGATATAATATGTCACCATGGATTGATGATGCAAGATATCATTAACTCATCCTATAAATCTGAAGAACACGAAGTTTCTTCAGAAGGGGGCATTTTCATTGTCCCATTTAACAGGAAAAATGATTAGGAGATCATCTCCACTACGCGTGGATATTGACTCTCAAAACTTCCTCTAATAGAATTTAAGATGATATATTTACTATCATCGTTAAAATAATAAGACCTCTAGATCTCTTGAGAGTATTTGAGGGATAAAATTGGACTAATCCACTTCATACATAGGGCTGATGATGTGCCTTAGTGTACTCATTCGTATATCCTCTAAAACGATTATAATCAAACCTATTATCCAATCGCAGTCCAGTATTTTTTCACAATATATATGACACATTATTAAATGGTGGGAACATTGGATAATACTGGAATATCAGCCATAATTTTCAACTGGAATAAAGTTGAACACCCTGGAGTCTGTGTTCACTCCCAAAATGGTTTATATGAATTAATCATTAAAATGATTAAAACAGATTACTCATCCGTTAAAAATCCAGTTGCTGGCGACTGCATGGGGACATGTAATTACACTACATACCATCAAAACACCTCCTTAAAACTTATTTACATGGTCCTGATCAACCAAAATAACCGGTTTCCGAGAACTCCTAACGGAGGAAGCCTTTAGAGCACATCTTATAGATTGTGCCATGATGTGTTCACATCTCTATAGCACCAACTATGAACCATCAAAATGCTGTCTTAGGACTATTTGTCAGTAATTACCCTAGATAAATAGATTCCGAGCACTCCAAATGGGGGAAGCATTTAGAGCGCATCTTATACATTGTGCCTTGATGGGTCATCATATAAAGAACCGATAGTGAAGATTAGATCATGAAGATCCTTCACATTCAGAACTCTTTACTTTCTCAGTATTAGGTTTAACATGGATATTACAATCATCCCTGAGCTTGAAGCTCAGTTGACATTTCATATATCATGAATAGTGATGTGATCCTGAAGATCCACACTAATGAAACTGGTAAACGGTTTTCAGACTTATTAACTGACAACTCGAATATTGTCAAAATCACACATCCCTGCTGCTAAAAATCCAGCTAGGATTGACATACCAAAAATAATGGATGCAATCCACCAATAGCAGAAGTGGATGTCATCAATGAATGATAGGATACACCACGAGGCTCCAAAGAGAGGAAAATGTTGGATCCTGTGGATGGCAAACAACACTAGAAGGGGGGTTGAATAGTGTTGTATAAAAATAAACTTTTTCTTTCTAATTGGTTAGAACAATTCAAAGCCTTTAAATGTTGCCTAAGAAACCAAGTAGAGTGATCTACGCTTGGTTCTTAATCAACTTAAGTAATCTTAAAAGCAGATCAGAGATAAAACTCTTCTGGTAGTCGACTCCCTAAGAACAGTAGTCGACTTCCAGAGGGATATTATGCACAGCTTAGTTAAAGGAATACTTGATGAAGATATAAAAGATTACACATAAATATAAGAGAGAATCTTTTATATAGCAAATACAAAAATTGATCTTGCGATGTATTATAAATGAGTTACAATATAATACTCAATGAATCAAGATAAAATAGAGATAAACAATCACAGAGAGTGCAAACGCAAACACAAGGATTTTTATCCTGATTCCCCGCAACCTTTTTACGTCCAGTCCCCGACCAATCTGGTACAAGATTTCCACTATCTGACTTGGCAAATATAAGCACCTAACTCCACTTGTTAGGATTTTCCCACACACCTAGCCTTGACCAGGATTTCCGAATGCAACACTGCAATATCTCAACACCTAGAATTGTCTAGGGTTTCCAACACCCTTACAACAAAGGGAAAACACAAAATAAAAATCGATATCCAACTCACCACAATATTTGGTGGAGTTTGGATTTACACATAGCCAATAGTAATAGACAACTATGTGTATTCGTGGCTTAATAGAATATGATTTTAGATCACACAAAGATACGAATTAAGTCTTTGTGATCTAAATCAATGTTTTCAAAAAATCCTTTCAAATAAAATCAGAGAATATAGAACATGGATTTTTGAAAAGCAATAGCCAAAATAAAAGTTAATCTCAGAAAATAATAGCTTAAACAAAAGAGATCAGAAATATAAAAACAGATTTTGGCTAAAAGAATAAGTGCTGAAAATAGAGATCGTTTAGAACTTTTGCACAAGAGAGAATTTTGATTTTTCGAGTATTGTGTTTTGATCTCACAAAATAGTCATCTATTTATAGGTAAAAATAGGAGAATTCAAAATTCAAATTCGTTTGACTTTTGTCTCGAGAATCATTGGAACAATAAATTAGAGAGATGTCAAAAGTCAGGTCAAACGTTGAATTTCGACAGCTGGTAGTCGACTCCCTAGGATTGGTAGTCAACTCCCAGTGTGTTTCAGGAGAAAATAATTCTCAGCTGGTCGACTCCCTCTCCTTGGTAGTCGACTCTCAGAGGAGTTTCTTCTGAGACACGGTTAGTAAAACATGTAGTTAACTCCAGGGTATAATGGAGTTCAACTACCAAAATGCAAAGTGACTAGCAAAAGCTCTCAATAGTTTTGAAAATGATTTCAAAAGTATTTAAAATATTTAACTTTGAAATCATTTGTGTGTGTGTGTGTGTGTGATTTATACTTTTGGCTTTAACACAGCCCTAAGAAGGACACAACTCACACATTGTAGACTAGGACATGTCTTCGAAAGTTTGATCAGATGATGATGTAATACGAGCTTCTCGTGAGCTTCTATTCCATTTGAGCTTGAGCTTCATCATCAAGCTAGCAATGTTTTATCCTTGTCTTTGCTAAGTGAGCGTAGATTGTGCTTCTTCAGAGTATGTATAACGCTTCTCATTCATCGCATAATCTGCATACTTAATTGTAGTGTAGTTAGTACACTAAGCTTCATTTGGTGTGCTTATCATCAAAATCACTTGGGGTGGAATTCAATTTCCATCACTTTCCCCCCTTTTGATGATGACACCCAAATAAAAAAATGAAGTAAGTTGACATAAACAATATGACATAGAAATAAACTTACTCCCCCTTCTTTGATGCGGTTCTCCCCCTGCATCGAAGCCATTAGCAAAAAACAATACATTCATACAATATATTCATTTTTGCATTTCAAAGCTTTCTCCCCCTTGTCATCAACAAAAAAATGACATAAACAATTAATCTGTACTTAATTCTTTTTCTCCAACAATACCCAATTCTCTACGAAGTTTAGAGAATGTATCTTTTTGTAGAGGTTTTGTCAGAATATCTGCAACTTGATATTCAGAGGAGACAAATTTAAGTTCAACATCCTTTTTGACACAGTGATCGTCTATAAATCTGTGTCTAATGTCAATATACTTTGTTCTAGGATGAAGAACAGAATTTTTAGTGAGATTAATAGTGCTTTTATTATCACAATAAATTACACATGTAGATGTATTAACACCATAATCTACGAGGACTTGTTTCATCCAAAGTATTTGAGCACAAGCAAGTCCAGCAGCTATATACTCTGCCTCAGTCGTTAATAGTGAAACTGAACTTTGCTTTTTGCTAAACCACGAAACAAGGGAATGTCCAAGAAAGTGACATTTTTCACTTGTACTTTTTCTTGTGGCTTTACAATCAGCATAGTCTGCATCACTAAACAAAGTTAAATTAAATGTGCCGCCTTTGGGATAAAATAGTCCAACGTCAGAAGTGGTTTTAAGATATCTAAATATGTATTTTACCGTTTTAAGATGTGATTCTCTAGGATCACATTGAAATCTAGCACATGCACAAACACTAAACATAATGTCAGGTCGGCTAGCGGTTAAATAAAGCAGAGAACCGACCATACCTCGATATGTTTTCTGATCGACCTTTTTACATGTTTCGTCTTTGTCTAAAGAAGTGTATGTTGCCATAGGTATGTTCTTTCCTGATGCGGTTTCCATCCCGAACCTTTGGATCAAGTCTTTGGCATACTTCGTTTGATGAATAAAGGTTCCTTCTTTTCCTTGTTTGATTTGCAAACAGAGAAAGCATGTGAGCTCGCCCATATGACTCATTTCGAATTTCTCCTGCATTAACTTAGCAAACTCTTGATAAAGATCTTCATTAGTAGATCCGAAAATGATGTCATCTACGTAAATTTGGATAAGAATAATATCATCACGGATTTTCTTAACAAATAAAGTGGTATCTATTTTTCCAACAATGTAACTTGAGTCAATTAAGAATGTTCTTAATCTTTCATACCAAGCTCTTGGAGCTTGTTTTAGGCCATACAAGGCTTTGTTTAACTTGTACACATATCCTATTTTCTTATCATGTTCAAATCCGGGAAGTTGTTCAATGTAGACTTCCTCCTTTATGAATCCATTCAGGAATGCGCTTTTCACATCCATCTGGTATAATTTAAAGTTTTTATATGATGCAAATGCAAGTAGCATCCTAATAGATTCTAATCTAGCAACAGGAGCGAAAGTTTCATCGAAATCTATACCTTCTTCTTGTGAGTATCCCTGTGCTACTAACCTTGCTTTATTTCTTACCACATTTCCATCTTTGTCTAGTTTGTTTCGATACACCCATTTAGTGCCGATAACTGGACGATCTTCCGGTCTCGGTACTAACTCACATACTTGATTTCGCTCAAATTGTAGAAGTTCTTCTTGCATGGCTTCAATCCATGTTTCATCTGCAAAAGCCTCTTCTACCTTTTTCGGTTCAATGTTAGAAATAAATGCAACATGTGTCAAGTGTTCTATTTGAGATCTAGTTCTAATCATTGCATCAATATCACCTATAACTTTTGTGTGTGTGTGTGCGTGATGTGTAACTTCAGGAAAGGATTTTGGCAATAAACTAGAAGTGTTATTAACAGTGATAGATTCATTATCAAGAGTAGGTGCAGTGATTATGTTATCATCATCATTATGAGCATTATGAGAAAGGGATTCACCAAATGTTACATGTAGAGTTTCAACAATAGTTCGAAACTTTTATTATAGATTCTATAAGCTTTACTACGTAAAGAATAACCGATAAATATGCCTTCATCCGCTTTGGAGTCAAATTTATCTAAATTATCTTTAGTGTTTAGAATATAGCATTTACAACCAAAAACTCTGAAATAAGATACTTTTGGAATTTGTTGAAGCAGTAATTCATACGGAGTCTTTTCAAAAGGTTTTCTTATTAAATCTTTGTTTTGTATATAGCACGCAGTTGCTATGGCTTCCTCCCAAAAACTTTTTGGAAGGTTGCTTTCACTCAACATTGTTCGTGCACACTCTTGGAGTGTTCTATTTTTCCTTTCAACTACCCCATTTTGAGGAGCAGCTCTAGGAAAAGCAAAAGTATGAGAAATACCTCGTTCTTCACAAAATTATTTAAAAAGTTCATTTTCAAATTCGCCACCGTGATCACTCCTTAGAGAAATAACTTTAAAGAGTATAGACGTTCAATTCTTTTGAAAAATATTTCGAAATCACGGAAGGCATCATTCTTATGGATTAAGAATAATACCCACGTATATCGAGTATAATCATCAACTATGACAAATACGTATTTAAAGTTACAAAGAGATGGAGTTCTAGTTGGGCCAAACAAGTCCATATGAAGTAGTTCAAGTGGCCTGTTCGAACTGAGGGCTCCAATATTCTTAAATGAACTCTTATGTATTTTGCCAAATTGACATGAATCACATATTTTATCCAATTTAAAATTTATTTTGGAAGTCCTTGCACCAACTCTTTCCTAGAAATCTTATCCATGTTTTTGATGTTCACATGACCAAAGCGTCTATGCCAGAGCAATGGGTCATTTGTTGAAACAATCAAACATACATTTGATTCACATTCATTTAATCTAAGTACGTAGATATTTTCTACTCGCTTACCGTTAACAAGAATGTTTTTCATATCCTTGTCGTATGCTAAACAAGAGTCAAGTGTAAAGAGAACCTTCATACCTTTGTCGCATAATTGTCTTATGCTCAATAAATTATGCTTTAGCCCATTTACCAAGCTTACGTCTTTGATGAGTAATTTTGAAGGACTACCGATGTTGCCTATTCCGATAATTTTACCTTTCTTGTTGTCGCCAAATGTTACGGTCCCGCCGTCATACATTTTTAGAGCGCTAAGTAGTTTTACGTTTCATGGCATGTGTGCGGAGCATCCGCTATCCATTATCCATATGTCCTGAAAGAAGATAATTTTGACACGTTTGGTACCCACTTATGATTGGGTCCGATTTATTAGGGAGGAAAATTTCTATCATTGTGTATAGTCTTAAATGTTGGGTATCAAAGGAATATAATCAAGCATGCGGATACCCTAATATATGCACATATGGGAGGATCATTCATTAGGAACCCAAATTCGATTTGAATTTGATTTCCTATGTACAATTTCTAACATGGTGGAAACATAAATATTCTTTTCATGCTTGCTTAAATGTTTTGGTACCCGAATTGTATTATTAGCAAAACTTTTAGAACCATGCATGTGATGTGCATTGTGTGTGACATGATTGTGACGAGAGACTTTGTGGTAGGATTTGTCACAGTGATTATGCTGGGCATTTTTGCTATAAACAAGAGTTTTTTATCTCATATTTTTATGAACACTATTTTGAACTATTTTATCATGAGAGATGGATGCACGCATACTGGATATGATAGCTTTTGCATTTGGTTTGTTCTTAACCTTTTCAAGTCGTAGAACAAGTTCCTCATGTTTGAGCTTACTTGAAGATAAATCACTTGCAAGAATGTTGAATTTGTCATTCAAGGTAGAAACATACAAAGCAAATTCAGATTTCGGAGCATTGTGATCACACACTAACTTATCAGACTTGTTAATCAATTCTTTTTTATTAATACAAGAGAGTTTTAGAGACTCATGTTCATTAGCAAGAGAGTCAAATTCATTCTTGAGTTTATCATGTTCTTCATGTAGAGTCGTGTGCTGTTTGTCTAGAGTTTTGTGCTTGTTTGATAAACGTTCATATTCTCTATAAATATTTTCATATGCGCTTGCAATATCAAATTCATTTTCTTCATCGGAACTAGAATCACTTACCTCGTTCTTGTCGTTCTGACGAACCATCATGCATACTTCTTCTGAAAGTTCTTTATCGTTGGTTTGAGGTGTCTTCATGAGTGTTTGGGTCTCATTAGATCTTGATCCGAATCTTTCGTCCAACAAGTTTAAGATTTGGTGTGCGGTTTCTGCCTTTTCTACAAGATCTAGCATTTGATAAGTTAAGCTAGTGTAAAGTAAATGCATTACCTTTATGTTGTTGAAATAGGCTTTCTCTTGATCTGAATTCCATTATGTTTGAGGAATGGTTGGAATCTCATAAGATTCTCTGAGAGATCTTGAATAATTCAAATCTTGTTCTTCCAAGAAGATCTCCATTCTCCTTCTCCATTGGCAATAAAAATTGCCGTCAAAGATTGGAGGAGTATGAGTGTTGCAGACGTTTGTTGATGCCATCGCTTTGACCTTGCTATGATACCAAGTGTTAGATTCTGTGGATGGCAAACAACACTAGAAGGGAGGGTTGAATAGTGTTGTATAAAAATAAACTTTTTCTTTCTAATTGGTTAGCACGATTCAAAGCCTTCTAATGTTGCCTAAGAAACCAAGTAGCGTGATCTACCCTTGGTTTCTTAATCAACTTAAGTAATCTTAAAAGAAGATCAGAGATAAAACTCTTCTGGTAGTGGACTCCCTAATAACAGTAGTCGACTCCCAGAGGGATATTATGCACAGCTTAGTTAAAGGAATACTTAATGAAGATATAAAAGATTACACATAAATATAAGAGAGAATCTTTTATACAGCAAATACAAAAACTGAACTTGCGATGTATTATAAATGAGTTACAATATAATACTCAATGAATCAAGATAAAATAGAGATAAACAATCACAGAGAGTGCAAACGCAAACATAAAGATTTTTATCCTGGTTCCCCACAACCTTGGGTACGTCCAGTCCCCGACCAAATCCGGTACGAGATTTCCACTATCTGCATTGGCAAATACAAGCACCTAACTCCACTTGTTAGGATTTTTCCACACACCTAGCCTTGACCAGGATATTCGATTGCAACACTGTAATATCTCAACACCTAGACTTGTCTAGGGTTTCCAACACCCTTACAACAAAGGGCAAACACAAAATGAAAATCGATATCCAACTCACCACAATATTTGGTGGAGTTTGGATTTACACCCAAATTCTATAGCCAATAGTAATAGACAACTATGTGTATTCGTGGCTTAATAGAATACGATTTTAGATCACACAAAGATACGAATTAAGTCTATGTGATCTAAATCAATGTTTTCAAAAAATCCTTTCAAATAAAATCAGAGAATAGAGAACATGGATTTTTGAAAAGCAATAGCCAAAATAAAAGTTGATCTCAGAAAATAATAGCTTAAACAAAAGAGATCAGAAATATAAAAACAGATTTTGGCTAAAAGAATGAGAGCTGAAAATAGAGATCGTTTAGAACTTTTGTACAAGAGAGAATTTTGATTTTTCAAGTATTGTGTTTTGATCTCACAAAATAGTCATCTATTTTTAGGTAAAAATAGGAGAATTCAGAATTCAAATTCGTTTGACTTTTGTCCCGAGAATCATGGGAGCAATAAATTAGATAGTTGTCAAAAGTCAGGTCAAACGTTGAATTTCGACAGCTGGTAATCGACTCCCTAGGATTGGTAGTCGACTCCCAGTGTGTTTCAGAAGAAAATAACTCTCAGCTGGTAGTCGACTCCCTCTCCTTGGTAGTGGCTCCTAGAGGAGTTTCTTCTGAGACACGGCTAGTAAGACATGTAGTTAACTCCAGTGTGTAATGGAGTTCAACTACCAAAATGCAAAGTGACTAGCAAAAGCCCTCAATAGTTTTGAAAATGATTTTAAAAGTATTTAAAATATTTAACTTTGAAATCATTTGTGTGTGTTATCTATACTTTTGGCTTTAACATAATCCTAAGAAGGACACAACTCACACACTGTAGACTAGGACATGTCTTCGGAAGCTTGATCAGATGATGATGTAGATGCGAGCTTCTCGTGAGCTTCTATTCCATTTGACCTTGAGCTTCATCATCAAGCTAGCAACGTTTTGTCCTTGTCTTTGCTAAGTGAGCGTAGATTGTGCTTATTCAGAGTATGTATAACGCTTCTCATTCATCGCATAATCTGCACACTTAATTGTAGTGTAGTTAGTACACTAAGCTTCATTTGGTGTGCTCATCAACAAAATCACTTGGGGTGGAATTCAATTTCCATCAGAAAACTCCTGGAGACCTTTAAACAATACCACCACAGGAAAGTGAGCTTATCTCCATATCCTCTCCTTTTTCAGAACCTCTAAAAGAGATGAATCTGGAATAAATTGTAGTATTACTGTATAATGTACGTACATGTGGAGGTTTTTGGATAAAACACAAACTTGTCGACAACTTATTCACGTTTCATTTTGTCACTAAATGTGATAATTATAAATATCGTTCCACACTCCATTTCCTGAAGCTAACGTAGAGATTGGCCAAAAATGTGGAACAAGGCAATAATAAGATGAGCTCGACTCGCTTATGAAACATTAAGTGTTTGAACCTAAAGTCCTGATATCAAAAGATATCAAACCCGTGGGTATAATGAATATTGTATAAACACAAATACAAATAAATAAAATCGTATGCTATAAGCGACATGATATAGCTTAAAGGTTCATTTCGCTGAAACCAGAAAGTAATCAAGTAAGATGAGCTTGACTCACTTACAAATAAAACTGATGCATCTGGTTCCATGTTATATTTGCGAAAATCTTGCAATTGGCAAATAATTAGGTTTTTTGCTGCTATGTATGTTCTGAAAGCATACCTTAAAGATATATTCCTAATTTCCTTACGTGTCTGGATAGACTTTGAGACGTCTATTCTATGAAACATATAAATTCAACCAATAAAGTTCATTATCAATATAAGGACTCCTACTAAAGATTGTCTTTGCATCTTTAAAAGAGCAAATAAAATGATTTGGGATTATATTTTCAAATGACTCAAATCTCACCGGATCTCCTGAAGAGAAAATCGAGATATCTGTTTAAGCCTAACTATCAAATATGATATGAAAGACCTAGGCAAAAATCTTGGCTTACAGACTTATCATCCACAAGATGAACACATCATCCAAAAGATGAAACTCTCATCTAGAAGATAAAAATATTATCTAGCAGATGAAAATAACATCCAGAGATGAAAATAACATCCAGAAGATGAAAATCATGTGACATTTAACTTCATACATCCGAAGTTGATGAAGATACATGGACAATTGTAATCCACTAAATACACCAATTGGTTGTATGGATTTACATAAAGACCCCTTCCATTCGCTGGAAGAGGGAAATGATATCCTAGGCCCTGTAGTGCCTTACTTGAGTATCTTTGATACACTCCTTTATCTGGCCAACTACACACTTCTCTATATAGCGTCGGTAATAAATCTGTTTAGCCAGATACAGTGCAGCGCCTGTAGCGCATCACTAGAACGGAGCTATACATCTTCTGTGCTACCTCTAAGGGTCACTACTATAAAGGATCATCCTCCATGTTAAATGTATTTGCAGATACAGGTAATAAATCATCGTGATGACCACCTCGAAGGACCTGCCCCATCCTGGAAATCTACAAAGCATGCGACTAAGGCAAACATCATCCTACCATTCCGAAAAGCTCATCATCCAAGAAGAAAATCAAGAGTATGCATAGATATGCCCTGAAGTAACTCGTAGACACGGTGACGACTGGGTCATAGACTAGAGACGTGAAGCTATCTATCGAGTCTGTAGACCATGCCACTTCCCTAGCTCATCCTTGTGAAGTCTACATCAAAGGCGATGAGACATAAGACACATCTTCAGAGGAGCTCCCTTGGATTCAGTAGTTGCCATATATGAATGATACTTGTATAGATGAGTGATGTTTGTATTTTGTATTTTTTCTCGGAACATTGTAGATGAGATTGATGTATAGATACCTAAGAGATCTACAAGCCTGAAGCTTGTACAAATTAGGAGGAGTTAAATGTAGAGTTGTACTCTTTTTCCTTAGCTATGGTTTTTCCCACTGGGTTTTCCATAGCCAAAGGTTTTAACATGGCAGCCACATTAACTCTGGATTCAGAAGTATCCACCCCTAGTGATATCCACATAACATAGGAAGTTAAAGAGACCGGTAGTCTCTAAACCAGGATCCAGAAGTATCCACCCCTTGTGATACTTATAAGCACTATGAATCCTGAAGTATTCATATGTCGAGTTTACAATGATGGATGGATAAGGGGAAGTGTTATGAATAGGTTGTGTGACCTTTCATATATTCACCCCTTGAGATTCTAAACTCTATGTATTAATATATTAGTGAGGCTAGGCAACATGCTAGCCATCACTCTTCCTTAGAACTCTTCATCTCTCAACATGCATATCATCATCTTCGGGATTTTATGAATATGTTGTGTGACATTTCATATATCCACCCCTTGAGATTCTAAACTCTCCAAGAGCTTTCTTCTCTTTGGAGCCTCATGGTATGTCCTCTCATACATTGAGGACATCCACTTCTGCTACTAGTGGATTGTATCCATTATTTTTGGTATATCAATTCTAGCTGGATTTTTAGCAGCAGGAATGTATGATTTTGACAATATTCGGTTTGTCAGTTAATCTGTCTGAAAATTGTTTAATAGTTTCATTAGTATGGATCTTCAGGATCTCATCACTATGGTTGAATCCATAGCTCTTATAACGTGTTGAGAGTTGAGAAATCATAGTCTATGGTCGAGTCCATAGCTCTTATATTAAAATGATTTAAACGTTACAAGATGGTGGATACAAAGGGTCAAGGCCCATTCATAACGATTTTCTATTTGTCCATTGAGCTAAATTCTGTAGACATCATTATGGTTCTCTCATATGCTTTGGGCTTGAAAATTAATTAGGGAGGAGAATGGGCACGCCCAAAGCCCGATTGGGCTTCCAATTGGGCATGTCATGCCCTCATCCCTACAATTCCTTCATTTCAAGAATTAATCGAGAAATTGTAGGGATGAGGATGTGGCATGCCCAATTGGAAGCTCAATTGGGCTTTGGGCAGGCTTTGCCTATTCTCATCCCTAAAATTAATGGAGTGATTTATTGTTTGAACTTTGAACGGTTACTATCATCTGTTATTATTGTTAGAATGAATTATGGATGAGTTTTGTAGGTGGATCAAGGGGTTTAGTATGTAGTTTCATAGGTGTTAAGTCATTGGGCCGGCAATCGAGCTACTCGGCCGACCAATGTCCAAGGCCCACCAGGCCCACCAGGCCCACCATAGAAACCCGCTATCGACTCGATCAAAGCCCGAATGGCCAGTCGACCGTTGGGTCCACTTCACACGAACTGGGATTAAAGGCGGGCTCGAAAACCTCAGGGACGTGGGTAACGTTTACTCCTATTAATAGGGGAGGATCGAGGCCCATTATGGGCGACTGTTATCTCCCCAACGTATCCAAGGAACTCCGAATGTCTATAAATGGAGAGAAGGGTTCCATCTTCAAAGGTACGAGATCTAACACATAGAACTCTATCTTCTCACTCTCATCATTCTTATATTCGAGCTTGTGTCGTCAGTCTAGAGACAAACCTCCGTGGGTCGATCTCAGTTACACCAAGCCCCCTCTCTTCCTTAAGTTCCCTACTAACTTAAGCATCGGATGTGATTTGGGTCAACACCCAGATCCGACCCCCTTAACGACTCCATGTGGTGCAGATCGAAGATCACCATCCAACATTGAAGGTCGACGTTGGGCCCTTTAGCCTCGAAAGATCGACCCAACGGTCGCTAGTAGGTCAATCGAAGGTCGTATCACCTCCACCTACCAACATCCGACCCTGGTTTTTCCAACCAAATATCCCACCTTAACTCTGACAAGGCTCCAGGTCAGCGCTACGAGCCTCCGTTAGCCTGATAACTGTCCTGGTCAATTTTGCCCTTAACAGTTTAGCGCCGTCTGTGAAAAACGTTAACCAGCTTGACATCCCAAAGAAATCCATAAGCTATAACAGCTGGACTCAGCAACACCGGACCGGTCGAAGGTCCGAAGAAGAAGCCAAGAGCAAACCATGTCTTATTGGAGGACGCCGCGGACTCCACAACGCCCCCCGCCTTGACCAATGGAGGAGGCAAATGAGCCCAGGGTAACTCGAAGAGAATTCAACCAATTCACTGCACAGGTCGATAGGAGCTTAGACGCATTGGTGGCTTTGGTACGCCAGAACATGGGGAGCCCATCCCCCGTAAATGAAACGCCGCCGCCTCCGAATCGAACCTGACGTCAACGAGGGGCCCAATATACCTTCGGGGTCTGGGGGACCCAAGAACATAGATTAACATCGACGGTTCGACCCCCGGCCTACCAATACAATGGAGCGGGGGTCGAAGATCGAGCTTTCGTACTTCAGCGGGAGCCCACCCACTCCAATTACCGGCGGGCGGCGACCCGCAACATCCTAGATCAGGTAATATTCGGAGCTCCTCTAGGTTATAACCCACTAAACCCTACAGGTGGATTCGCGAGGGGAAGAGATCCTGAATTGATCCCCCGGGGCCAACTTCTCATAAACCGGTGTGGGAGGATCTGTGCTGGTCCAATTTGCTATTCGAAAGATTCCCCTAAAGGAGATTATCCTCTCCACTCATTTTCTCTCCAAATTCAAGCTCCCAGCCCTACCAGCTTATGATGGCAGAGGCGACCCATGGTCACACATTCAAAAGTATTTGAATGTCATGCTACTCCACGGGGCCGACGAACCATACCTTTGCTGAATGCCACCCTGACCAAAAGGGCAGGAAGCTGGTACGAAGGGCTACCCCGCTGTTGCATCAGCTCATTTGACGAACTAACAGAAATATTCTATAAGCAATTCGCCGCCGAACGACGACCCAAGAAGAGGTCGTCCCACCTCTTCTTACTAAAACAGAACAAGAACTAGTCAATCCGAGCCTTCGTCTCTAGATTTAATGACGAGAGGCTCGATGTAGAAGAGACGCCGGACGTGACCATTATAACGACGCTCACCCAGGCGGTCAGGAACAAGCACCTGAGGAGTGCTCTTCACTGGTTCCCTCCTAATACTGTCGCAGAAATGCTCAACATAACAGATCGGTTCACTTCCTCTGAGGAGGCAGAAGATCCGGCCGGAGCCAATGCAAAGAGTGGTACCCTCCCGCCACGGTAACATGAGGCAAGAGAGATCAAACTTGGGAACCCCCTGCCAGGAGTCCTGAGACAAGAGGCCTAGAGAGAGGAGCCCTCGAAGCAAGGAGCGTCCTACCCACGTTAAGCCAGTCATTCCTAAGACAGAAGTCCTCGCCTATGCCCCGAAAGAAGAGCTGATACAAGAGATTGCAAAGAAAGGCAAATACGAGAAGAGGGACAACCTCAAATTTTGCAAATACCACAACGACTATGGGCACGACACAAACAACTGTTGGACTCTCAAAAAGGAGATCGATGCCCTAGTCAAAGGAGGACGCCCCAAAGGCTCAGCCAGCAATCCACCCAGCAAGGAAGGAACCTCGAAGCAGAAGGGCAAGATGACGGGGTCACCTGTCACCAAGGTGGTCGACTGATGGACCACCCAAAACACCTGGCGAATAAAGATGAACGGTAAGAGATCCGACATCGATCGGAAAACTCCTGTACGCCTTTCCCATTTTCCTTTTAATAAAGCATGTTTTCCTTTATCGAATAAAGCTTCGCCTCTTTGAGCCTTCGTGAAGTTTCTAGAAATTACCCCATCAAGAACCCCCTTGAAAAAGGACCCGATCCTCAAGAGGTGTTGGGAAAACCAAACTAACGATAATATAAAAGAGCGTCACCCGTAAGTCGAAGAGGACACCCCTTCGCTACTGAACGACTCTCAAACGAGCGTCAGCCGTAAGTCGAAGGGGCCACCCCTTCGCTACTGAACGACTCTCGAACGAGTGTCAGTCGTAATTCGAAGGGGCCACCCCTTTGCTACTGAACGACTCTTGAACGAGTGCCAGCAGTAAGTCGAAGGGGCCACCCCTTCGCTACTAAACGACTCTCGAACGAGCATCAGCCATAAGTCAAAGGGGCTACCCCTTCGCTACTGAACGACTCTCGAACGAGCATCAGCCGTAATTCGAATGGGTCACGGATTAGGTAGATCTCTCCTTCTCCATAGAACATGGTGGTCAAATCCTAAACGCGGTTCGATGATTTACCCTTGATCATCCCGAAGCATCGCCTAACCCATCAAAAGGGACCATCAGGCACTGAGACCACCACGAGGTGTGAGCGACATCAAACAAAAAGAAGCATTGGTATATGAGATTACACATGCCAATTTTCATGTCACTCCTCATTACAAAATATTGTTTTCATTTGCATTACCCCTCCATACATTCAAAAATTTACATCAGGCAGGCCAATTCTTACAATGGCCGTTCAGACCCCTGATCTCCCTCCAACACGGCTGTGGGCTCCGGCTCCCCTGTAGCAATCGCTCTCGCTTCGTTGTCGGTCGTATCGGTAGCCTCGTCCAGGGGAGCTGCCTCCTCCATGCCTCGGCTCGACTCTTCATTGCCTTGGCTAGACTCATCCTCACCGAGATCCGGGAATATCACCGGGATCTCGTCAATCTCTGCGGAGAGGTCAGGGAATCGGTTCTTCGTCTCCAACCAGCATCGCTCGTAGCCCTGCTTATATAGCTCGTCAAAATCAGGAAACACGTCCGTGAAATCTCAGATCGCCTTCTCTGCAATGATGTCGGCTTCGACTCTCTCCTTCAGCAGAGCATCTTTCACTCGCTCCCTCGAGGCGATTTGCTCAGCCTCCCTTTTACGAGACTGGCTTAGCTCGTGCTCGAGTCTCTGAACGACTAGAGACGTCGTCTCGAAGAGTTGGCTTATCTTTTTTAGCTCAGCCTGAGACTTCTCGACCCTCGACTTGACGGCCTCCAAGGTGACACCATGGTCGGTCACCACCGAAGCTCGGTGGCAACACCGTGGTCACCACAAGATCCTGCATGCCAACAATCGATGGGCAGCTTGTATGCAAATGTTAACATCGATATATGTCTAGTTGATAATTACCTAGAGGCAAGCATAAACGGCTACCGATGCAAGCCGCTCGTAGTCGACCCTCTCCACAACCGCCCTGTCCCGTGGAAGGGTTGCATTCTCAGCGATGCGGGAAGCGGCCCCGAGAAGGTCAGAATCCCCAAGTCTCAATGGGAATCTCGTCCTGACAAGCTCCTCCTCGGAATAGTTGAAGGGGGCCTGAGAATATCGACCCTCCAACAACATCGGTCGGTACTCCCCAGGGATGTCTTCGGACAATCCTACGGAAGGAGACAGCCCCCACCAAGGCCAGGAGTCCAGATGCATGCGGAGATCCGGCAGAACTGGAGTCTCCCTCGAACTTTCCTCATTGAATGCATCACTCTCTGATCAGGATGCCTGCTCAGCGATTGCGTTCAACCCAGACGGCTCCGCGTCGTTGAGAAGAATCCTCTGCCGTTTCTTGCCTCCCTCCAGTGCAACCATCTCAAACTCAGAGGGGGATTCTTTCTTCTTCTGCTACTGAGGGTGAGCCTCCTGGGTGATCCCTTCAACGACCATGGGCCGATCTCCAGACGGATGTGTCGAAGGTCTCGATACGGTCGGCGCCCGGGGCGATAACATTTTTGCCTCCGCCTCTCTGATGGAAGCATCGACCGTGCAGGATCTACATGGTAATCCGCACTAGTCATCCCTGCTAGAGCAATAAACAAGTTAGTTCGAGTGACGAGGGTCGAACAGTTGGGAAGCACGGTCGAACCAACCTTTCGTCCACACGGTCTAACGCAACACATCGTCCGACCATAGCCACTCGACTGACCTCATGCCCTCTGGAAGATTTTTCAGAGTGTCGGTGGCTTTCTCCTCCTTAACAGTCAGCGGCTTATCCTCGGCTGGCCCCAAATCGGGGGCGCCCCAACCAGTGCAGAAGCTTGCCTCCCCTTGAAAGATCACGAACACAAACTCGTCCTTCCACTTAGGGTTGGAGGTGGGAAGAGCTTCCAGCAGCTTCCTCCCCCGATGAGCCATTATCGTATACCACCCTGGTGACTTAAGGGGTGGGATCCAGAAGAAGTGGTTGAACAGACACAAGGATGGCTCGATTCCCTTTGTCACGCACAAGACTATAACGACCCGCTCTTGGGTGGCCATTACTTATTTGATTTATTTGCTGGTCTGCGGATTAGCAGTGAAATCAATATAGCCACGATGCAGAGATGTATAATAATACTTAAACCAGCGTACATTATTACAGTCCATAATTTAAAGTACAACAACAAGCAGCACTCTCTCAATAAATACATGAAAAGTACACGGAATGGAAATACATGGAAAGTACATAACACATACACGCCAAATATAAAAGTCGGCAGCTTCTCTGATAGAAGTATGGAACTGGCTATAGTAAACAAAAGATGGTCATGCAGGTGCAAAAAGTAAGGTAAGAGCAGGCTCGCATGTAAGAGCGATAAGTAAAGTGCTGGTGACTGCTCAGGTGTGGTAAGTAGAGTGCATGTAATGCATAAAGTAAAGGTGACTGTGCAAGTGCAAAAGTAACGTACAAGAGCAATAAGTGTGGCATGGCATATAGTAGCAACAATGTTTTAACCAGCAGGCAATGTGACGACAAAAGTAAGACAACCATGTAGATGTAGTAACAATAAAAAGGACAAGTAGGCAATAGTAAAGCTAGAAACTACATGACTTATATAGGAAAGTACAGTGTGCAACCATTGAGCCCATCTCCTGCCATGAGGGCGCCCACCCGGGCAGATCTCAAATCACTTTAGGTGGTACATTTCATTTTAGACGGTCGGTACGGTGCAATGTGTAGATGGCTCGCGGTCGCTTCCACACTTTCTCTAATATAATTTACCCCAAAAACCCAGTGCGGTGCCAACTACTTTCAAGCATTCAATTTCAATAGCATGTTCCAGTAATATGATATCAACACTGTATATCATTCAATCATTATGTTGCAGTACGGTATGTCAATTCGTTGTTCCAAAGGTAAAGATATTCAAATGCATTAACGACACTCTAAAGAGGTTCGCTTGTTGAAAAGTCAAGGCAGAAACCTCAACAGAGAATGTCAATCTTGAGCAATGTTTTGAAGTCCAACAACTAAGATACCGATCCCATGCTTCGAGCATGCGGTATTTCCATTAAGTACACTAGCTAAATTTCTAAAGTTAGAATTCATTGTGACTTACGCTATTGAGATCGTCGTAGTAAGACGAGGTTGGAGCTAGAGCTTCTAAAGATGCTGGTGCATGAGAATTGGTATATGCAAACACAAGAAACAATCGGTTAAATGATTGAAACGGTGTCGAAAAGTGTTCTAAATTTTTATATAGGCTAGATATGAGGAAAATAATTTTACTGAAGGAGGAATTATTTTTCAGAAGCTTCTAGTAATTTTTATAATTTTTAAAATCTAAAAATCAATTAAAACTAATTTTAATTAGGTAACATGTTTATTCAACAATTTCTTCTGGGTGCAATCTGCATCAGAAAGTTTCAAGTGAGCTGTCAAAACGTCCGTCTCGAAGAGTACTACAACATATAATTTTTTCTCGTATCAGTTTATGTGAAAATAACAGGTTATGAATTTTTGAATGAAAACAACATATTTAAAATTTAGGATTAAAAATTTATTGTGGAAAATATACTCATCTGATTGAGATGAAACTAGCGCCATTGGATCCAAAAAATCATTTCTGATTTTCTGGAGCTGGCCTTGTATTTTTCCGACCCTTATATTATTTACTGTCAATTTAAGACCAATAAAACCCATTTAATAATTATTTACACATATTTATACGAGTTTATATGTATACGTATATAAAAATAATACGTAATAAAATCAGCTCACCCTCGTTTCGTTCTCACATACGCTGCATGGGGGCGCTTATCGTCGACGGCGGCGGCGAAAGCGGGAGGGGACGGTGGCGGTGGGGCGGCGACAGTGGGCAGGGGCGGCGGCGGCTAAGCAACGACGGTGGATGTGCCAACGAAGGCGCTGCGACGGTCTTTGGCGGAGATGGTGATGTCGACAGTGGACGTCGTCGTCGAGCTCCGGTGGCGGTGTGGCTTCGAGGCGAAGGGGCGGAGGCGACGACGAGGCGCTGGGTAATGCACGATGGGTGGAGGCATCGGTGCGGTGGCAGATGTGACGTCAGAGCTCGGAGGGTGAGTGGCCTTCGCTGGCGATGTGGCGGAGGAGGAGGAAACGGCGAGGCGGTGCTCGTCCACCGGAGGCGGGGCTCGTTCACCGGAGGTGGGGAGCTCGGACGTGGGGCTGGGCGGTGTCGGAGCTCCTAGCGAACTTGGAGAGGAGGGGAACTCGGTGGTCGACGTGGTGGAGTGGCGACATACGCGTAGGGTGCCGGCAGCGTGTTGTCGGAGCTGAGTTGAGAGCGGTGGCATTGGGCGCCTCGTCGAAGATGGGTCGGGCCTGAAGAACGAACGGAGAGAGGGTTTGGGTGTGTTTCGTTCGGGCTTCAGGTTTTGAACAAGGAGAACGGGTGGGGGCTCGCCGGTGGTTCACGTCGGAGACGAGGAGAGCGAGAGTGAGAGAGTGAGTCTGAGGGGGAGCAGCGGGCAGCAGTCGAGGCCACCGGAGGGACGATCGTAGGGTAGGGGGAGATGAGTTTGGCCCTTTGCAAAAGAGAAGAGAGAGGAAGAGAGTTTGAGAACGGGAAAATGTGTTCGTTGGGCTTGGTGCGGCCTTGGGTTGGGTTGAGGAGATTAAGCTAAGAGGGTGACGTTATATAGGCTTAGTAACAAAGATAGCAAGGAAATAATAATAATATAAGTATTAATAGTAATAAATGGATGGGTAGTAGATAGGGGTTAAGTTCCGAAACTATCGGATCTCACCCAACCATTTTAAAGAGGGTGGGGTTAGGGGTTAATTAGGGATAGATCTAGGGTTAGGGTCAGAGTAAATTGGTAATTGGTAACAGTAAAAGTAATTAATGGATGTAATTAGTGAAATCGGGGAAATACAACCCCGTTTTCGCATAAGACTCCGAAAAATTACGAAAACATATCCATGAGATCGTATTGTCGCGAGGATCGCGAATACGAGATTCATGTTGGGGTTTGAGCTACGGAGATACTAGTTTTTGGCCAAAGCGTTTAGGAAGCGGGTTTGCAGGTTCTGGATTGATTTGATTTCAAAAAATTACGAAATTAATATGGGGGGCCCTAAATGATCATAGAATGATACTGTAGAAGTTTGAAAACATTTTGATGATATTTGTATAGAAAATTAATTCATTCAGTCAAAGCAGTAATAATTGAAAATGAATTTTTATCAAAATTGTTTAGAGGTATTTGATGAAACTCGAACTTACTGAAATACACTATAACTAGTTTGATACTTCAAAATATTTTTAATAACGAACTTTGAAATCACTTTTGTTTTAAAACTCCTGATCAATCACTATAAAATACTTTTAAAATGTGAAAAAAAACGTCAAATACGTAAATGGATGTATTGAAAAATACATGTCGTTACATCCTACCCTCCTTAAAATAATTCCGTCCTCGGAATTTAGAAGATCGATAATTGCCTAAGCAATTTAAACGATTGAAAAGAAGGCTTGATGAACGATAACGATATGGGAAAATAAGTTGTTAATAGCATGAAATGTAATATCACAGCATCAAGAAAACAAGAGCTGATGTGTATGAATACATACTATTGACATCACAATAACTTCCGCAACTAGTCCCGAGACTAGTATAATAGCTACGATGATATAATAGTATGGGGTACTGATTGCAAACGAACGAGTATAATATCAAAAGCGATAATGCATACCTCCAATCGCCTAGCTGATGGGTTCGGTATCTTCTGCTATCATTATGCATGCCTGTCGTTGCAGAGGTAGTGGTGGTTGATGAGAAGCGTCTCCAGCAGGGGCAGCAGCTGTGGCGGTGGTAATAACTTGTGCTCTTGTATCTGGGCAGTCCTTAGCAAGATGATCCTCTACCCCCACAAAGCAGGCAGAGATTCAGGTACCATCAGCACTCTGTTTTCGTATGTCCAGGCCTACCACAATGGTGACATACTGGACATTGTGGCGGTGCTTGTCTCTTGAATTAGGTCTGCTGGATTGGGTGACGCATCTGGTTGGATGATGGTTTATGGCAGGATCCAGTAGTAATTGTTGGAGGTGACGGCCTTCGAGTATGGGCAGCTATCTCTGGCCTTTCTTCTTTCTCAATGAACTCGTGCTCACGAGCTGCAGCCATGACCTCGATATGAGTGCAAAGTTGGTGTCCGATCAAGTTCCGTCGGATCTCTATGTTTACCCTTGCTTGAAGAGTTGAGCTCGAGTCAGAGGAGTGGCAACCATCTCGGGAGCAAAATGGCTAAGCATTGTGAATTGGGGATCATACTGTTCCACGGACATGACAAACTGAGCTTGTAGTTCCTTCTGAGCTTCGGGTGAGAAGTACTGGGTGAGGAAGTGGTCGATGAACGTCGCCCAGTCGATTGGTCGTTGTAGACAACATTCAGTGGAGCTCCACCAGATTCTAGCTCCGTCAGTCAGTTGGAATTTGGCAGTGTCTACCCATGCATATTCTGCGATCTAATCGGCTCTCAAATCATCTTCGGTGCTTTGCAGCCATTCTTCGGCCTTCAGAGGACCATCCACGCCATTCTAGGTCTTTGGGCGGAGCGACCTGAATTGTTGTATGCCTCCTTCTTGCTTGTACTCTCCTCGTATAACTTGAACCAGCTCTCGCGATGCGATATCAGAAATTTGATGTACAGTGGGTCCATTGTTGGTTTGGTAGCTAGCTCCAGATAGATCAGCTCCATTAGGACTCTCCGAAATGTGCCCATCCATCATTTAAATGTCACACTTGCATGCATAGAAAAATTGTCAGCTTTGTTGAGATTATATACAGTACATCCTGATCTTGATATACTGTTCACGAGGTATTTAGCGCGAACCTGTATGGGCCGCCAAACTTGTAACGACCTGCTCTCAGTGGACCATTACTTATTTGATTTATTTGCAGGTCTGCAGATTACCAGTGAAATCAATATAGCCACGATGCAGAGATGTACAATAATACTCAAACCAGGTTAAATAATTACAGTCCATAATTTAAAGCACAACAACAAGTAGCACTCTCTCACCAAATACATGAAAAGTACGTGGAATGGAAATACATGGAAAGTACATCACACATACACTCCAATATAAAAGTCGGTAGTCTCAGGATCGAGCTACGGCTCTGCGAACTCAGGAGTACCTAAGTCAACATGTGCTGCGTCTACAGTGCCACGAAGATGGAACCATATGTAAGTCACAACAATTCTAGCAATAGAAATAGAGTAGTGCAAAAGTATGGAACATGCTAGAGTAAACAAAAGGTGGTCATGCAGGTGCAAAAAGTAAGGTAAGAGCGGGCATGCATGTAAAAGCGATAAGTAAAGTGCTGGTGACTGCTCAGGTGTGGTAAGTAGAGTGCATGTAATGCATAAAGTAAAGGTGACTGTGCAAGTGCAAAAGTAACATACAAGAGCAACAACTGTGGCATGGCATATGGTAGCAATAATGTTTTAACCAGCAGGCAATGTGACGACAAAAGTAAGATAACCATGTAGATATAGTAACAATAAAAAGGACAAGTAGGCAATAGTAAAGCTAGAAACTACTTATATAGGAAAGTACATTGTGCAACCATTGAGCCCATCTCCTGCCACTGGGGCGCTCACCTGGGTGGATCTCAAATCACTTTAGGCGGTACATTCCATTTTAGACGGTCGGTACGGTGCAATGTGTAGATGGCTCGCGGTCGCTCCCACACTTTCTCTAATATAAGTTACCCCAAAAACCCAGTGCGGTGCCAACTACTTTCAAGCATTCAATTTCAATAGGATGTTACAGCAGTATGTGTAATGCCTATATGTGTAAAATACTATTTGGTGTGTGCGTATAGTAATTTCGTTGTGTGTATAGGAATTTCCTACATGTATGGCTCTAAGGTGACTATGATATGCTATGGATATATAAGTGAATGCGTGTAGTTGGATAGTAAATTGCTATATTGGTAGCATGTTATTAGTGTTTATTGGCGTGCTTAGCGATTTTCATTGGTGAGTGTGCATAGTAAAATGGTATGTTCATGATAATTGGTGATGCTGAGATACTTATTAATGAATGACAGTATTAATGGATAACATTATTATTATTGATGTTTGGTTGTTATTTTTGGTGTTGTTGGTATTATTTTTGGTATTAGTATTTGTATTATTGGTGATGTAAATTAATATTATCATTACTATTGTGAATGCCTTAGTTAATTTTGGTAGCTAGAGTTGTGTTTGGGTTATTGTTAGTTAATGTTGATTGGGCTTTAATAGTTGGGCTAGACTATTAGATGAAGAGAAGAGGGTTTGATTTAATTGGGAATGGCAAACTTGTAATACCCAATTCTTTTCCTTTTCTACAAACTTCTCCTCTCCTCATTATTTAATGTTTTGTTTTCCTTCCTCTTCTCCTCGTTCTCCCCAACCCAGGCCGAAATAATTAAGTCCCCTTGCTGCCGAAATTTTGTGAGGAAAATGGAGAGAAAAATGGGAAAAAGAAGAAGAAAAGAAGAGGAAAAAGGGAGAATTGAAGCCCTAATCCTTTCCCCCTCTACCTCTCTCAAATTTCTCCTCTTCCTCTCATCTCCATGGCCAAACCCTTAACCCAAAAATCTGTCCAAGCTAGCCGAATTCTGTTCTTGCTCTTTTCCTTGGAGGACACAAGGAGGAGCCGAACGTGCTGCCTCGGGAGTGACACCTCGGGTGACTTCGTTCTTTCTCTCTTGTATCTTAGATTTAGGGTTATTGTATGTAATTGGATGATTTTAGAGATGACCGATTTTATTTACATGCTTTTCTCTTAATCTATGGTGTTTGTGTGTTTGATTCGATGCTTGGGTATGTTTTAATTCTCATTTCGTGCTTGGGCTTTCATCTTTTGTGATTGGGTTGTGAGTTCATGTGGATGATTCGAACCCAAACCCGGGTCGTCACTCGTTGGTAGGCCTAACAAGCCACCTGTGGTGGTAAAGTAGCTTAGTCGCCCACTACTCATCGCGTTGACCTCACTCCGTAGTGAGGAATAACTCGAAAGAGCTCCTCCTACACCCTTCACCATTCCGCACGCCAAGTGTTTGGTTGAATGCCAAGCTTGCCTCTTTGCTTGATTGAGCTCCCGAACCCTTGTCCATAGTGTGTAGGATTGGTAGATGGCCCCCACGCATCATTCACACACTCTCTCCCATGCTTGAACACCCATAAATATAGCGGGTGATTTCTCGCTATCCCGCATCAATTTTTGACCAAACGTGCATTTTCAAACGACTCTTCCCCGTGATCCGACCCGGTACTCACCAGTTATAAATTTTATATTGCATTAACGCTCCTATGCTTGGGAGTGGAAGGCGTGCTTTGTGCGTTTTCTGGTTCAATCAATTGGCGCCATTGCCGGGGAAGACAATTTTGAAACTTTTCGCATTTTTGATCGAACTTGGATGTTTTGACGAGGAATTTCTTTCTATTAGTGTGAGTCTTTTCCGATTCTTTATTTTTCAATTTTTGATTTGAGATTTCTTTACTTTTCACCTTTTGAATCTTTTTTTATTTTTTGTTTTTATTTTTTTAAAATATGGCAAGTACTTCAAACTCTCTTGAGTTTGACATACGGGTGACCAAATCCCTACCGAGATTCCTTGGTAAGGATGAGGAGAGCCCTTACCTATATATTAAGAAGTTTGAGAGTGCTTGCAAGCTTCATTTTGATGGAAACACGTGTGCAGAAAAGTTTTATCTTAAATTCTTTCCAAATTCTTTGGATGGTAGTGCCTTAAAATGGTTTAAAGTTTATCTCCCACATCTTATTCCTTCTTGGCATGTACTAAAGCATAAATTTTGTACGAAGTTTTTTCCATCTTACAGGACCAAAGTATGGCAAAGAAGAATGGTGAACTTTGCTCAACGTATTGGTGAGACATTTTTTCAGGCTTGGACGCAATTTTCAGAGTTAGTGTACGGTTGTCCAGATCATGGAATTGACAGGATGCGTCTTCTTGGATTCTTCATGGAATGATTGCTTGCAGGGTTTTGTGGATATGTTGGACAATGGCCACTTTTTGGACATGGATGAGAATGCGGCTTGGCATTATTTGGAGTCCTATAAGGAGGAAGATCACACATTGGTTGTGACTCCAAATGAACCAAGCCATGAAGTTTTTGTCCACCATGCGCTGGATGAAGAAGTTTTTGTGGATCTCATACCACCGGTAGTTCATGAATTGAGTGCCCCATGCCAAGTAGTTGTTAAGGAACCAAGTGTTAGCATGGAGGATTTGGTTGAGCCGGTGGAGGAAATTATCATGCCGGCACCTACTATTTCTGCTAGGCCGTGTCAACTGGTCGTTGAGGAATTGGTCATTGACATGGTGGAAATAGAGAGCCGATCACGCACGCACTTGGGAGTGAAGTGGGCGAGGGATTGTCTTGTGTTGATGAGCCCGAAGAAGAGGCAAGCAAGGTTGAGTTTATACCACATGCTATCATGGATCCCAAGCTTCTCTCTCCTTCGGTAGTTTCTATGGAGATATCACTTCCTCCCTCGATTGATGTTGAATGCCGCGGGGACGATGGCATGCCCTATTTTGCACTATACGAGTATTCTACTGAACACATGTGGTATTTCTACTTACGATACGTGGGTGGGCATGAAATAAGCATAGATATCGACATATGTGACGTATTACAAGGGGGATTGGGCCGTAATACGTGGCTAAGAGACGAGAAAGCGAGAATGAGTGCGGGAGAAGTGCGAATGACGTCGTGAGTGCAAAACAACAGAAATGTATCGGACGAGTGTGTGTGATGCATGTATGCATGCATGGATGTGCGTGAATGTGTGTATGGAGAGCCATGCTAGTGTGAAAGGGATTAGGGGTTAATGGCAATCCCCGTAAATTTTTAGAAAAGTTATGGGCAAAACGGTCATTTGGATTAAAACTGTTGTGCGTACATACTAAAGTTGTGTGTGCATAAAGTAATGGCAAACTTGTAAATACCTAGAACATGGAGGGGTATATTGGTCATTTTACTAAGTGCATGCTTATCCTAGAGAGGTTTCTAGTAATAGATATTTTAGGAGAATTCTCTCCTTTCTTCTTTACTCTTCTTTTCGTTTCTTCTTTCATTTTCATTTCCCATTTTCTCCCCTACATGGCCGGCCACCCTTTCCCTTCTTTCCCCCTCCATCATCAAATGAAAACCCTAAATTGCATTCACAAATAGAAGGAGCCCAAGTTTGCTTGAAGAGAGAAGAAGGTGGAGAAGAAAGGAGAGGAGGAAATCAAGCTTTTTGAGGTAGGATCTAACTTGGATTTGGAAATTTATTTAGGGTTCCATTTTATCATGTTTTTATATCATGTTTACTAAATATAAACTAGGTGTTGTCAAATTTAATGTGCCATGATTCAATTTCATGAATAACCCCTTGAAATTTCATGAAAGATCGCTTCTTTGAAAAGCTGAAATTCTGATGTGTGTTATTACTTCAATTATGATTACTGTAGCTTGAATTGATCTTTGAAAAAATTATATCCTTGTAGATCTTGAATTTCTACACCACAATCATATAAATTTTGATATATGTTCAATTCAGTAATTAGGAGCAAAAATTCCATCTTTATAACATGTCTGTTTTATCTTCAGTCTTGACACAGTTCAGCAAAATTGACCTAAATACCTGCATACACAATCGAATTTTATGTTCTTGGTCTCGTTGGAAATTTAACAAGTTTTTCTAAAATTTCATTTCAGTGCATGTATTTCGAAATTCTGGCTAAAACATGCCCAAAAACAGCAATCTTTATAGGCTTCAGAATCTGTCTGAAAAACAAATTTGGCAGACTTCACCAAATAATTCACCATAAATCACCTACTTAATATTTGTGCATGAAATTATATCTGTGAATCCAGGACTAATATATCTATAACTTTCATTTAGGACAATTTGTCAAATTCTCAATGAAAACTGATGTTATATGGCCACGTATTATCACTTTCTGCAAATTCCAGCAAGCTGAAACATTAGAGTGTTGATATGAATTGTGTAATGTTGACAATTATACTCCTATTGTCCATGATTGTTGTTATTACATAAAAGGAAGTTTGAATGGTGTGATATGCTATTAAATTGCTAATGTGATTAAGATGTGGAACATGATGCATACCATGTGTTTGTGAAAATGCCTAAGTGAAGGCAAATGCGAGAATGTGAGAAATCCTCAATTATATGGTTATGATATGAGATTTGATATAAACATGTAACATTGAAAGCATGTCATGCATGGTACCATATGTGATGTGATGATGGGATGATATGGCTATGATCGAGGGCATGACACTTCAGTGCATTACCCATGTTGGTATGAATATGGGATGCGATGTCATGCAACATGACTCCTTCATTACTAAAATGATAAAATGAAACTCTTAAATGTCTTAGTCCTCTCTAATGAGGGTGAGTTAGAAAAACCCGGGTTTTAGATGGAATTTGAGTAAATTGTGGATATGAAGCCTGGACTGAGAAGTTGGGAAAAATGATTATGTGATATGTGATATTTATATCCACTCGCCTTTACCGGAAGTGGAGGGGATATTTATACCCACTCGCCTTTACCGGGAGTGGAGGGGACATACGGAGGTTGTGTTATTATGTGGAGATCCTCACTCCTGTCAGGGACGGGGGAGCTGAGAAGCCCGGTGTTGTACAGTGCCCGTGTCCACTGCGTCGTGTGCTATACTCACCCCAAATTTAGGGTGAAGTCCAGGTCTTGGTATCACACAGTTTACCCAAGTTCCTAACTAAATAAATTAACAGACAGGTGTTCTATATGTTGATTCTTCTGTTTGCAACGCTTCCCTTTCTCTTTGCCTGCTTGCTTGTGACATTGTGTTTACACTTGGCACTTGTGATTCTGTTTTAGTATATGTTGTGTGAACACTTGTACTATTATTCGTGTTGACCTTTTTCTTGCAGTAGCTCGACATCAAACCGCAGGTATGATTCCTTACTTAGCTGTTTACTTTTCGTCACATTATTTAGTTGCACGCCTTATTTATCTTACCTTGTTTCGTGGTTGATAACCTTAAATTAGTGTTCCAAATCCAAGTTGGTTCCTACTGGGGCACGCATTGACGTGCTCCTCTCTATTTTTCTGGTAGCAGTGGTAGCATGGTTGATGATGTCTTGGAGTGGGTTTCAGGAGTGGCAGCTGTAGCTTGTAGTGTGACATGGTTGTCTTGGGAGTGGAGAGTGGCGGTGTATATGTAGTGGTGTACTTGGACTATGTATATTAGTGGAAGTTGTTATATATATGATATGTTGTTGTTGATCTATGTATTTATAAGATTGTTTTGATGTTACTGTAAGCTTCACTTGTACTATCCCAGCATGTGCACAGTGACCTGCAAGTTCTGTTTCTCATTTCCCTCTTTTTTTCTCTCATCACCCTCACTCTTCAGGATACTTGGAGGGAAAAAATGTATTTAAAAATTTCCGGGTATTCTTGGGAGAGGGGCATGCCAGACGAGCTGCAAACCACATCATATTTAATCATCCAGGGAGTTTTCTCACACATTCATCATACTTCTCATTTTGTATTTTGTATTAATAACTATGTGTGTAAGTTGTTTTTTGGGAATGTGTCCACATCTCTCTCTTACACAAACCGTCTCCTTCCTTATATAGGTACACACTTTGAGGAGATGCTTGGGGTTGTGTATGTGGCCACCATTGCCACGTTCAGACGAGGAGCATTAGTGGAGGAGAAAAAGGAGCTGATAGATCAACTTCCTCCACCGTTATACATTCGAGATCCGCCTTTTGCCACGGTGTGCCTTTCCAATAGTGTAAATAAATAAATATTTTATTTTAGTGCTTTCGTATGCCTTTCTTTTCTTTTCTAGGAGCTTTTGCCGAGATCTAATACTCTCCCAACATTGAGGGCAATGTTTATTTTAAGTTGGAGGGAGAGTGTTAGAATCTTTAGGATTGTTAGGATTTTGAGTTTAGCTTAAATTTTTTTTGGTAATACCTCCTTTTTGTCATCACCCATTGCTCTTTATTGCATATCATATTTTTCCTCCTCGTCCCTACGCCGCTAGCTTTATGCGTAGTCCATACATGCTTAATGCCATGCAATTTTTTCGGATTATTATTTTGGTATCAACTTCTTCAATGTTTGATTGGCACATTTTAATTTCTTTTCCATTTTGGAGTCAAATGTTAATATGACATGTATGAAACTATTTTATACGTCATGATATCTCTTTGAAATAATTTGGAAATAGTTTGGTGTAAGTGATTGCATGATTTGGGATGAATGGCTTAGTTTGTGATTGGATTGGGTGCGGCCAATGGTGCATGTTTTGGTTTCTCTTAAGGAGTGGGTGGATGAGTCGATAATTCATGTTGAGAATGAAAAAGAGAGTTGATATAAGTGAATGTTTCTTTCTAATCAAATTGAGTAGCCGGTGCCCCACGAAACATTGGGGAGGAAGCCAAAAATGAGATTTATGGGATCATTCCATCCCTTTGCCTATATAACGTTATCGCGTGTATACAAAGGTGACGGTGTTTGCATTTCATAGCATTATTGCGTAAATGCAAAACAAAAACATAAACATACTTAAACATAAAACATACAAAAAAGAGAGAAAAAGAAAAGAAAAAGAAAAAATGAATGAATAAATGAAACAATAAACAACATGAGCGATGCAATCTCATCTCCCACAACTTAGAGGAAATTTATTTTGTTTGGCCATTTTAATAAAAATTAGAAACTTTGCCATTTGTGATATATCCCGATAAATGCGATACGGTGCTTATTACTTCACTTTTCTTTGAACTGGATTGTGGAGAATGTCATTTGTTGTTTACTTTCATACATTGGGTATATTGGCTTTGAAATCATTTGAAAATAATATTTTTGGCGTGTCATGATGATATCTTGAGTTTGGTGCATGTTTTCAATTTAATTCGAATTTATCGCATACTTTGCTAGGGACTAAAAAAAGCTAGTTGGGGTGTGATTCGGGATAAAAATTACATATTTTCCACCCCACTTCTGGGCATTTTATGTGTATATCATGTTAATTTTGGCTTTGATACGTGCGTATTCGAGATATTGTGTAATATTAAAGCCTATTCCTATTTTATACATAAAATGTGTTTTTTAACTAATATTTACTTTCTTTATTTTTCAGATACTTCTGAGATTTTTCTGGATTCTCTGGAATTTTTCCAAATTTTTCTGGAGCTCGGAGCTATTTTGACGACATTGCTAGCACAGGGGACATATATGGTCAACATCATGAGTCCCCGGAGCAACGAGAAGTGTCGCTCGAGATCCCGAGAGACATGCATCAAAGATGACTATGTATCAGCTCTCACCCGATCGGTTCATCCCCTCGGGTCATTTTGGGGAAGAACTCTCCCGACGGTTGACACTTCAACTGATCGGGTGGCCTTTTCTTTCCATTTCATGCACTGGTGCTGCATTCATTGAAGATCTGCTTTCATTCCAATAGGAGTTTGGATGATCTCTTATTTTTCTAGCGTCGGCATCGTTGTCAGCTTTCTAACGATAGGTCGCATGCCCAAATCCGATTTTTCTACATTTTTCTGGAATTTTCTGAGCGCAGCAGGGTGCTGAAATTCTGGGCTGTCTGGAATCTGATTTCCACCCGATCGGGTGGGCTATCCACCCGATCGGGTGAGCCCATTTTTAGCCGTTCGGTGTCTCTGTTTTTTCCACCCGATCGGGTGGCCCATTTTCAGCGGTTTTAGTGGGTATTTGTACCCGAACTGTTAGGGTTTTGTGGATGGCCTATAAATATGAGATGTTGGACGACTTGTAAGGGGGTCTCCACTTTTTGAAGCTATTTTTTTGCTTGATTCCTTCTTCCCCATTCTTCATCTTAGGGCTAGGGTTATGGAGTTCACCGGAGCTTGGAGGAGCGCAAGGAGGAGCCGAACGCGTCGCCTCGGGAGTGACACCTCAAGTGACTTCGTTCTTTCTCTCTTGTATCTTAGATTTAGGTTTATTGTATGTAATTGGATGATTTTAGAGATGAATGATTTCATTTACATGCTTTCCTCTTAATCTATGGTGTTTGTGTGTTTGATTCGATGCTTGGGTATGTTTTAATTCTCATTTCGTGCTCGGGCTTTCATCTTTTGTGATTGGGTTGTGAGTTCATGCAGGTGATTCGAACCCAAACTCGGGTCGTCACTTGTTAGTAAGCCTAACAAGCCATCCGTGGTGGGAAAGTAGCTTAAGCACCCACTACTTATCGCGTTGACCTCACTCCGTAGTGAGGAATAACTCGAAAGAGCTCCCCCTACACCCTTCACCATTCCGCACGTCAAGTGTTTGGTTGAATGTCAAGCTCGCCTATTTGCTTGATTGAGCTCCCAAACCCTTGTCCATAGTGTGTAGGGTTGGTAGATGGCCCACACGCATCATTCCCACACTCTCTCCCACGCTCAAACACCCATAAATATAGCGGGCGATTTCTCGCCATCCCGCATCCATTTTTGACCAAACGTGCATTTTCAAACGACTTTTCCCCGTGATCCGACCCGGTACTCACCGGTTATAAATTTTATATTGCATTGACGCTACTACACTTGGGAGTGCAAGGCGTGCCTTTGCGTGTTTTCCGGTTCAATCAGACGACGACAACGGTCGTCGTCGTCGAGCTCTGGTGGCGGTGTGGCTTTGAGGCAAAGGGGCAGCGACAGCGGCAAGGCGCTGGGTGCTGCACGATGGGCGGAGGCGTCGGTGCGGTGGCGGATGCGACGTCGGAGCTCAGAGGGTGAGTGGCCTTCGCTGGTGGCGTGGCACCGGAGGAGGAAATGACGAGGCAGAGCGAAGGCTGGTGGCGGGGCTCGTTCACTGGAGGCGGGGAGCTCAGACGTCTGGGCGGTGTCGGAGCTCCCAGCGAGCTTGGAGAGGCGAGGAACTCGGTGGTCGACGTGGTGGAGCGACGACGTACGCATGGGTCGCTGGCGGCGTACGCGTGGGTCGCCAGCGGCATGTTGTCGGAGCTGAGTTGAGGGCGGTGGCGTTGGGCGCCTCGTCAAAGATGGGTCGGGCCTGAAGAACGAACGAAGAGAGGGTTTGGGTGAGTTTCGTTTGGGCTTCGATTTTCGAATGAGGAGAACGGGTGGGGGCTCGCCGGCGGTTCACGTCGGAGATGAAGAGAGTGAGAGTGAGAGAGTGAGTCTGAGGGGGGCAGCGGGCGGCAGTCGAGGCCGCTGGAGGGGCGATCGCGGGGTAAGGGGAGATGGGTTTGGCAATTTGCAAAAGAGAAGAGAGAGGGAGAGAGTTTGAGAACGGGGAAATGGGTTCGTTGGGCTTGGTGCGGCCTTGGGTTGGGTTGAGGAGATTAAGCTGAGAGGGGGACGTTATATAGGCTTAGTAACAGAGATAGCAAGGAAATAATAATAATATAATTATTAATAGTGATAAATGGATGGGTAGTAGATTGGGGTTAAGATCCGAAACTATCGGATCTCACCCAACCATTTTAAAGAGGGTGGTGTTAGGGGGTTAATTAGGGGTAGATCTAGGGTTAGGGTAAGAGTAAGTTGGTAATTAGTAATAGTAAAAGTAATTAATGGATGTAATTAGTGAAATCGGGAAAATACAACCCCGTTTTCCCATACGACTCCGAAAAATTACGAAAACATACCCACGGGATCGTATCGTCGCGAGGATCACGAATACGAGATCCATTTTGGGGTTTGAGATACGAAGATACTAGTTTTTGGTCAAAACGTTTAGGAAGCGAGTTTGCGGGTTCTATGTTGATTTGATTTCAGAAAATTAAGAAATTAATATGGGGGCCCTAAATGATCATAGAATGATACTGTAGAAGTTTGAAGACGTTTTGATGATGTTTGTATAGAAAATTAATTCATTCAGTCAAAACAGTAATATTTGAAAATGAATTTTTATCAAAATTATTTACAGGTATTTGATGAAACTCGAACTTACTGAAATACACTATAACTAGTTTGATACTTCAAAATATTTTTAATAACAAACTTTGAAATCACTTTTGTTTTAAAACTCCTGATCAATCACTATAAAATACTTTTAAAATGTGAAAAAACGTCAAATACGTAAATGGATGTATTGAAAAATACAGGTCGTTACAAAGACTATGAAGCCCATCAACATGCCAATACCGTTCGGCATCAACTGATAGAGGGAGATATTCAGGGTACACAAGAAATACCGCAAGAAGGGATGCATGGGAAATCGAAGAACCCGTTCGAAGGCTTTGACATAGACCCCTACTTCTCGATCGCCGGGACGATAGCCCTCTCGTCCCTCCCAGGCAGTCTGATTTGATAATCAAGACGAACGAATCTCTTCTGGAGCACGTCGATTTGGCTAGCCTTGACCTTGGACCTCAAATTCGCCAGCAAGCCCGGCTCCATGACCCTTTCCTGATTCTTCTGAACTGTGGTGACCACATTTTTTCCAGAGGCAGAGGACGAAGCCATTGCTTTCGAAAGAAGGAAAATCAGAATAGAGAGAATGAAGACAATACTCTCTCACTCATTCGATGGAACCGTCTTATAAGGGCAAGGCCGCAACTGCATGATGGAACATGTGTCGAAGATCCAAGGACCAAAATGTCTTGGATTTCGAATCGACAAATCATCTGAATCGATGAGGTGGACGTTTTTGGCGCCTAGAACTCGAGTGCTATTTTCTCGACTGTAGCACCCCATTAAATGCGATGTAACGTCACTTGACCTCAGCGGATGGATCCTTCAAGGTCGTGCGACGGGGGCCATTGTTAAGTCATTGGGCCGGCATTCGAGGGACTCGGTCGACCAATGTTCAAGGCCCACCAGACCCACAAAAGAAACCCGCCATTGACTCGGTCAAAGCCCAAATGGCCAGTCGACCGTTGGGTCCACTTCATAAGAACGTGGGATTAAAGGTGGGCTCGAAAAACTCAGGGACGTGGGTAACGTTTACTCCTAGTAATGGGGGAGGATCGTGGCCCATTATGGACGACCGTTATCTTTCCAACGTATCCAAGGGCCCCCCGAATGTCTATAAATGGAGAGGATGTATCTATATTCAAGGTACGAGATCTAACACATAGAACTCTATTTTATCACTCTCATCATTCTTATATTCAAGCTTGTGTCGTCGGTCTAGAGACGAACCTCCGTGGGTCGATCTCAGCTACACCAAGCTCCCTCTCTTCTTTAAGTTCCCTACTGATACGACTATTTTGGAGAAGCCCAAAAGATAGAAACCCAGATCCAGCTGTGGACGAGAGGCCTGCTAGCAAGGTTGGGCCCCGCCAGACGAGGCCCATGAATAAAGCCCTATGTCAGGCCAGACCGGCCCAAGGAACGCACGGTCAGCTCGCGCTCCCCCAAGACGGCCGCTCCCCTGAATCTGCGGTTCCTTAAAGACCATTAAGTGGTCCGTTAATCAATGTTCCCCACGACGCACGCAGGCGCCTTAAAGAAGGCGGGTCGTGGGGGCATGAGTGGGGCCGGACGAAAGACATGGATCGGGGGCAATCGTGGCATGGACCCTATAAGAGAGGAGCAGGAACAACCGCCAAAGGGATCAAACTCCAGGTATTCTGATCTGAGGTATACCATCAACGACCTTGGTCTTCCGCCACTACCTTTCCCTCCACCTGCTCGTGCCGTGGGTCAGCGTATCGATCTCCTCTCGAGTCGTACCTCCCCCGCCGAGTACTTTTCGGACCCAGATCTGACTTAGGCATCGGAGGGGATACGGCCAGAACCAAGGTCCGGCCCCCGACGAGTTTCTCGTCTATTCAGGAGAAAGCTGACCGAGGCGCTGAGGCTACCCCTCAGCGCCAGACGATCGCCCCAGCAACGAGAGGGCACGGCTACCAACCGTAGACCAGGTGACAAACGAAGCGCCGAGGCTACCCCTCGACGCTCGTCCATCCGAGGCCGAGCCCATCATACAGAGCCGAGGCTTTCCCTCTGCTTTGCTTCAGCTGAGGACCGACCCTCTGCTCGGATCTTACGCTCGCCCTCGACTCCATCTCCGACCCACGCTCAGCGCACGTGCGTTTGGCATACCCAAGGGATCTCAACCGACCCCTTGACCACATTGACCGTTCAATCCTTGGTCAACGATCCAGTGGTGAGAAAACACCCGTAAACATCTAGCACCGTCTGTGGGAACACGAAGTAAGCCCACATCGAACCACCGAGATGGAACCAATCTGTAATGGCACGGGACACATGCCCCCATCCAGGAGGAAGGAGATTACATTCCACCAGAAATCCAGCACAGTCACACCATCGAGGGGACAGGCGAATCCCGCTCGGTCGAGCCGATGACGAGTCGGTGACTGCCTCATCCAGGAAACCAGGCTCGACCAGACACCGACGCGACGATCTCCAGGCGTTGGCAGATCGGACTCAGCGGAGCGGAAGTTCCCGCCGACATAGGCAGGACCAACAAGAGAACCGGGGCGAAGGGGGAGATGCGCACCGATCGAGCCCCGCCCCCAGCTTAGCGGGGACACGAGCGACAGCCAGGCGTGAACTTGCCCCTCCGTCGCGACCGGGCGAGCACGATATAAGCGAAGGAGGGCGGCCAGAGAGCGTTAATTACGAACGATGCCCCCTAACCCGGAGGATAACCGAGGCACAGGTGCCCTCAAGTTTCAAGGTACCGACGTTGGATAAGTACGACGGCACGGGCGACCCCGCGAACCATGTGATGGACTACGAGGGGGTCATGGCGTTCCAGGGGGCTGAAGACACCCTCCTCTGCAGGGGTTTCTATTCCACCCTCCAGAAAGCGGCAAGGACCTGATACCACAGCCTGCCCAACCGATCCATTGATAGCTTCGAGGAACTCGCCCAGTTGTTCTGTAGGCAGTTCGTGGCCGGGCGGTAGGTAAAGTCGGACTTGGAACTCTTATTCAATGTGGTGCAGGGTCCCGGGGAATCCCTGAGGCACTTCATGCACCGCTTCAACACGGAACGACTGAACGTAGAGAGCTGTCCCGAGTTGGTCGTGAAGACAGCCCTGAAGAAAGGACTACGGCACATGGGCTTGAAGAAATCGTTGCAACACGATCCTCCGAAGGACCTCGCCGGGGTCATGGCGCTGGTCGAGCGCTTCATGCTGATAGAAGAGGCCCTGGCCGTCGACGACGGAAGGACCAAGCGATGATCCAAACGCGACAAAAGTGAGCGCCGCAGTTCGGAGGAGCACCGACAGGAGAAAAAGGCCCGAGGAAAGCAGCGGAGAGAAGAGCCGCGGCATACCCAGCTGAACGTTGCCCCGGACGTAGTCCTCGCACATGCCCAGAAGGAGGGGCGCATGAACCGACCTTCTTCGAAGATGAAAAGAGGTGGGAGAGACGAAGAAAAATATTGCAAATATCACATGGACAACGGCCACGACACCGACGACTGCTGGCATTTGAAGAAAGATATAGAGAAGCTGGTGAGTCGGGGCACTTGAAGAACTTCACCGACGATCCCGCTCCGGGGGAGAGGACATCCAGGCAGCCGGACAAGGGGAAGAAAGGAAACGTAGTCCAGGCGCCCCTGCGCGTCATCGAGTGAGCGGGCGGGACCAACGGCCGCAACCTCGCTGGGGGAGGGCTATCCTGCCATGACTCCCTCTGTTTTTTGTTTTTTCCTCCAAATGTACTGGGCCATGGAAAGAAAGAAGGACCTTGTTGGTACAAACGCAACCTCTTTTTCCACATTTAGCTGAATGGGAGTTTCAAAGCGTGATAGGGAACTCGATCTCCTCTCCCAGAGGACTGCTTTCGCCTGACAGACCGGCAGCCCCAAACCGAACCGATCGGCCGTAAGGCTGGGGGAAACTCCCCCAGCAGGCCGATCCGTAAACTCGTCCGTAAGTCTAGGGGAAACTCCCCAAGTAGACAGATTCTGCGGTCGGCCCTAAGCCGGAGAGCAACCCTCCGCAGGCCCACCGAACCGATCGACCGTAAGGCTGGGGGCAACTCCCCCAGCGGGTCGATCTGTAAGCCCGCTCATAAGGCAGGGGGCAACTCCCCCAGCAGACGAGGACATCGGTCGGTCATAAGCCGAGGGATAGCTTCCCTCGCCAACCGAGTGATCCGCCCACTCATAAGGCTGGGGGCAACTCCCCCAGCAGACGGGGACATCGATCGGTCATAAACCGAGGGATAGCTTCCCTCGCCAACCGAGCGATCCGCCCGCTCGTAAGGCTGGGGGCAACTCCCCCAGGAGACGGGGATATCGATCGGTCATAAGCCGAGGGATAGCTTCCCTCGCCAACCGAGCGATTCGACCGTTCGTAAGGCTGGGGACTACTCCCCCAGCAGACGGGGACATCGGTCGGTCACAAGCCGAGGGATAGCTTCCCTCGCCGACCGAACGATCCGCCTGCTTATAAGGCTGGGGGCTACTCCCCCAGCAGATGGGGACATCGGTCGGTCACAAGCCGAGGGATAGCTTCCCTCACCGACCGACCGATCCACCTACTCATAAGGCTGGGGGCAACTCCTCCAGCAGACGGGGACATCGATCGATCATAAGCCGAGGGATAGCTTCCCCCGCCAACCGAGCGATCCGCCCGCCAGTAAGGCTGGGGGCTACTCCCCCAGCAGACTGGGACATCGGTCGGTCACAAGCCGAGGGATAGCTTCCCTCACCGACCGAACGATCCGCCCGCTCATAAAGCTGGGGGCTACTCCCCCAGCAGACGAGGACGATGGTCGGTTATTAGCCGAGGGGCACTCCACTCGCCGACTTAACAATCCACCCGCTTGTGAGGCTGAGGACGACTCCCCCCATGGACGAGCGACTCGGCGGGTCTAAATCCGAGGGGCACCCCCCCCCCCCTCGTCGACCAGCCGATCCGGCCGACTGTGAGACTAGGGACAACCCAGCCGCGTGCGAGGCAACTATCCAAGCAAACCGAATATTGGGACTGAAGGAAAAACTCCAACGAAACAGACGAGGGCGTCAATAAGGTCCTAATCCCGGATGCCGACGGGCTCGGTTTCCTAAAAAAACCCCTCGCCCTCCCCACAAGTCATAAAGGAGTGCCAACAAAATGTGGAACCCGCAGCCAGTTCAAAGCACAATGAAAGACCAAAAAGGCTGAGGGCCCCCGCAAGGCGGAAGACCCCCAGCGACAAAGAATCTATATAAATAAAATCGTTCAAAATTACAAGTCCAAAAGAGAACTAGGGGGGAAACAAGATACAAAGGCCTATGGCCCCGGGGCGCGAGAAGAAGCATCCTCAGGCACCTCGCCCTGTTCGGAGCGCGGGGGATCAACGGGCCGGAGGGGCTGCCGGGCACGCTCCGCAAATCGCCGGAAGGAGTCCCGGATGACGTCAATGATCCGAGGGGCAAGAAGGTCCTCATAGGAGCTGAAGGCCTCCCTAAGGACCTCTGTGATCCTTTCCCCCAGGACCCCACCGACGCCCCTCTCCACCTCGTCGACGAACCGGGTCATCTGGCGCAAATCCGCCAGTTCACTCTGTAGATCGCTCCTCTCCTGGCAGAACGCATCTTCAGCCTCTCGGGCCGACCTCTGAGCGTCGTCCAGCTCCCCTCGGAGGTCCCTCACTTGATCAGCAAGCCATCCACCCAGCTTCAGAGATGTCGAGCTTCCATACGTGCCTCTTGGACGGCCACCTCGGTAGCCCCGGCCCTTGTGCGCTCCAGGGCAGCAGACTCCTCCAGATCCCTCACCTGGGCCGCCCGACGTTGTGCCTCGACGGCCATCGTGGTGGCCTGCACAAAGAAAGGAGTTATACGGAGAAAGGTCAAGAAACAATTCGGAGAACAACAGAGCAATCGAACCTGTTGAAGCTGCCAGACTAAGGAGTCCGACAGCCTGTCGGTGGGAGCTCTCTCTAGGAGAGATCGGTCCCTCGGGAGGACCGAGCCATGCGCCAACTGGTTGGCCACAACCCGGTCGACAAACACCGAGTCCCCGGGGCAACCTCGGGGCTCGCCAAGGCGTTCGCCAACATACCGCCGGCTCCCACCAAGGAAGGCTCAGCCGAGACGATGGGAGTGGTCACTAGGGTCAATGGGAGAGTCCCCTCGGAGGTCGACGGCACCTCGGGGACCGCCGAAGTGTGGGTCTCTCCACCCTCCTTCCGCCTCTTCCTCTCGCTGGGGCCGGCGGAGGTAGGAGGGGAGCGCTTGTGCCCTGCACCGCGACCACCCGCGGACACGTGGGGAGACGGCTCGGCTCTCGCATCTCTTCCCTCGGCTCAGGCGGGGAGATGAAGTTCGGACCCCGGGGCCTCACCTTCGGGGAGGTTCTCTGCAGCAAAAGGGGGGGTAGTCACCACGACCGAGAGCTCCACTCTACCCACGACCGGCTCGGCCTGACGCACATCTTCGTCAACGGTGCGATGAGGCACCTAACCCGAGGGGTTCCCTCGGTTTCAGCTCGAACCCCTCCGGATGAGTTCGTTGACATCGCGGGTGAATTCGCGCCCGGCCATCCCTGCAGAAGAAGAGAAGATCAGGGTAAGCAGAGGGAGGACAGAAAGAAAAGAAGAGCCTACCAGGAGACCACAGGACGGTCTTGAGAAGCATGTCATCCAACAGAGGCCAGATCGACCTCTCCTCCAGGGAAAGAGACGACAGTAGCCGAACAGCTACCCGGTCAGCCTCGGAGAGGGTCAATGTCAAGTCATATCGACATATCCCTCCCCAACCTGTCAAGATATCGGCATCCTCGGGGAAGATGACAAAAACATAGCTCGAGCTCCAGTCCCCCACCCAGCGGGGTAAACCGAGCAGGCACTCCCTACCCGCACGGACCCGAAGATGATGCCACAACCCTTGGCCGACCGTCTGAACTCGATAATAATGAAAAAGAAGAGGAAGAGACGGCTCTAAGCCATGGGCAAGGCAGAGCATGATGAACCCGGTCAGCACCGCGATGGAATACAGGGTCAACTGACACAAGGACACCATCAGGAGCTCCATGACCTGGATGATGAAGGGATGAAGGGGGAAACGGAGGCCCAGGTGAAACATCTCGACGTAGACGCCGACCTCATTACCCCACGGAAAGCAAATCCGCTCGTCGGTAAAGGGAATCCGGACGTCGTACGGATGACACAAATACCTCTTCTGGATTTCCGCAGCCGCCGGAAAAGTAACCCTGGACGGCGACTCAAGGACCGCCGGGGGAACGTCATACCTCTCGGCGGCCTGAGCCACATCGTCACCAACGGGGTCCGCAAAAAGTTTTCTTTTTCCCTTATCCTGAACAGGACGAGCCCCCGAAGGGACTCTGGGCCCCGAAGGTCGGGCATTTCCACGCCTGGGCACCGGAGGGTCCCTCGGTCCCGACGCCGAATCACCTATTCTAAGTGTAGCCATGGGACAAGGTAAGAAAAGGGGATTACCTCGAGAAGGAACTGAAGAGAAAGAGACGACGGGAAGAAGAAGCTTGCAAAGCCAAAATCAGAAGGAAGGGTGCGAAAGGAACGAAGCTTAGGAAGGCCGGCGTCTTTATAGGTTAGGCAATCAAGGAATTCAAACCATCCAAGAGGGAGCACGTGGCAGCATCATAGGATCGGTGGCGTTTCGAAACCCACGTCAAGAGAAGATCAAACGGGCCGCATCATGATGACCCCTATTTAATGGGCTGGCCTCGACTGATGCGCTTGTCAAATCCCCAACAGTCCCATCGTCCGAACCGAACCGGCTAAACCCGAACGGCTCGGACGATGGGGGCAATTGATACGACTATTTTGGAGAAACCCAAAAGATAGAAACCCAAGATCCAGCTGTGGACGAGAGGCATGCTAGCAAGGTTGGGCCCTGCCAGACGAGGCCCACGAATAAAGCCTTGTGTCAGGCCAGACCGGCCCAAGGAATGCACGGTCAGCTCGCGCTCCCCCGAGACGGCCGCTCCCCTGAATCCGCGGTTCCTTAAAGACCATTAAGTGGTCCGTTAATCAACGTTCCCCACGACGCACGCATGCAACTTAAAGAAGGCGGGTCGTGGGGGCATGAGTGGGGGCGGACGAAGGACGTGGATCGGGGGCAATCGTGGCATGGACCCTATAAGAGAGGAGCAGGAACAACCGCCAAAGGGATCAAACACCAAGTATTCCGATCTGAGGTATACCATCAACGACCTTGGTCTTCCGCCACTACCTTTCCCTCCCCCTACTCGTGCCGTGGGTCAGCGTATCGATCTCCTCTCGAGTCGTACCTCCCCCGCCGAGTACTTTTCGGACCCAGATCTGACTTAGGCATCGGAGGGGATACGGCCGGAACCAAGGTCCGGCCCCCTGACGAGTTTCTCGTCTATTCAGGAGAAAGCTGACCGAGGCGCCGAGGCTACCCCTCAGCGCCAGACGATCGCCCCAGCAACGAGAGGGCGCGGTTACCAACCGAAGACCAGGCGACAAACGAAGCGCCAAGGCTACCCCTCGACGCTCGTCCATCCGAGGCCGAGCCCGTCATACAGAGCCGAGGCTTCCCCTCCGCTTTGCTTCAGCCGAGGACCGACCCTCTGCTCGGATCTCACGCTCGCCCTCGACTCCATCTCCGACCCATGCTCAGCGCACGTGCGTTTGGCGTACCCAAGGGATCTCAACCGACCCCTTGACCACGTTGACCGTTCAATCCTCGGTCAACGATTCAGTGGTGAGAAAACACCCGTAAACACCTACTAACTTAAGCATCCGAGGTGATTTGGGTCGGAACTCAGATCCGACCCCCCTACCGACTCCCTGTGGTGTAGATCGACGATCGACATCCAACATTGAAGGTCGACGTTGGGCCCTTCAGCCTCGAACGATCGACCTAACGGTTGCTTGTAGGTCGATCAAAGGTCGTATCACCTCCAAGACCAACATCCGACCCTGGTTCTTCCAACCAATGGTCCCACCTCAACTGTTGACAGGGCTCCAGCTCAGCGCTACGAGTCTCCGTCAGCCTCATAATTGTCCTGATCAATTTTGGCCTTAACAACAGTTGCTCATCATTTTTATCACAACATGTAACAGTTAGAATTTGGAACAATTTGATTGAGGGTCAATTTTTGGATTAAACCGTGAATAAAAATGTTTTTCGAGAAAAAAATTTAAAAAAAAGTTATAAACATTCATACATCATGTTCCTATTCAAACATGGCCCTGTAACCTTCGTAGAAAATTTCCTATGCAATTGAAAAATATCTCGTCAATATTTTTTCATAGATCTAACAAATTGTTGAATTTGTAAAGGCTCGATCGGTTGTCAAATTCCTTTAGGATTCATCTATTATTTTTTTGGTGGTATTTATTTGTATGCACTAAACCTTGAAAAGTCTCTTTCATATTATTTTTTTCATATATCCAAGCTGTTAGATGTTATATACAAATTTTAATACTCTTCCAAACTAAAATTATAACAATCCGACCATATTTGCCTTTCGATTTGATGTGTATAAGATGTTCATTCTTTTGAACTCGTTGAATTTGTGACGACTTAAACAAAGGTCAAAATTTCTGAGGGTTCATCCATTATTTTTCCCGGAATATGTATATGTATGGCTTTAACCTTGAAAAAAAATGTTTTAAAAAAAATTTCAAAAATATTAATTTATTTTCACATCGTATTCTTGTGCAAAATGTTCGCATATGAACATGGTCATGTGTGTGCATGTACACACGTGTGTAGTAATAATATGGATGTCATTTAGCCAATGATGAATTTCCTCTAATTCCTCGTTGGCTAACTCTCGACCCACCCACTCTCTGCTCTTTTTGAAAAAAAAAATTTATTTAGAGTAGTTGTACACATTCTAAAACCACAACACCTCAAGTATGGGTGAAACCTAAGGATATTGGACCCTTGATTCACTTCTAAAAAGTTCTATCATTCTGAAATCGTTGAACTTGCAATAGTTGGATGAACGAGACAACCTTTTTGGATTTACTTGAACATTGGTGTTTTGGGGTTTTAGAACATGAAAAATCAAAATAAACTATACGATTCAAAGAGATATATAAAGCGGTGTAGATTTCACGCTACCAATGAGGAAATTTTCCTCTTTGTGCGTCCGATGCCAAATCCCCCCAAAACCTATTTTCATGTGCAAAAAACATGAGAAAAGAGTTTTGTTTGATGAGAAAAGAGTTTTGTTTGAAAAAAATTTCAACGATCCAATCCGTTAAATATGTTCTACACATATCACCGGCCACCGGCCTCTGGTCTAGTGGTGCTCCCCCTCCACCATAGTGGTAGATCATGGTTCGACGCCCTCCTTTGTAACAAAGAAAAAAAATATTTTCTACACATGCTAATGCATCGATATACTAAAAATCAAGAGAGCATTGATTGTATCAGGTACAAAATGTTCTAATGTTCTAAAAGCATTGCCAAGTGTGGTCAAGTTTGGCTCGTTTGCTAATGACTCCGTCCTCATTTCTTACGTCTGTGCATAAGATGAATGAACAACTACAAAGAATGATCAATGCACCAGCTTCTATCAGGCGGCCATAAAAATCCAATCAGTAGCACCATTGCACCATAGAGAGAGCTTTCCTCTCATCATATATCATCACTTCTCCTTTGACTGCTCGGATTTAGGGCTCTTGCTGGAATGGTGCTGTGAAAGGAGTTGCTTCGACTTCTCCAGAACACCAAAGAAAATTGAACCCCCGATGCCTATCCATAGCACCCTTGGTCCGATACCCTGTAACAGTTAAAGACGATTATATTACTCTCCTGGATTTGCTCTTTTGAGAGCTAAAAGCTTGGGATAAACTATTTCACAACAATTAAGTAGGGCATAGGTTTTCAGTTGTTTGGGGACCGAACAGAGTGTTGAAGAGACCAAACCTTCCAAAGGGCAGCAGGGCCTTCTTCCCTGACGATGGTTTGAGCACAGCTAATAATCCCATTGTATTGACTTCCCGAACCCTGCATCAATGCGGTCCGGATGTTGGAATGCATAACACTATCGAAGGCTAAAAATATACACAGATAACTTTACCTGAACCATCAGCCTTGTCTTCAGCACATCAAGCGGCGTGGTTATAGCTCCAGTTATAGCACCTGTAAAGAAAGGCCATGATTCCTCCTGATGAGAAAAAGGCGATGCTTTTCTTATTGGTTGGAATCTTCTTCTGGTCAGTTTAAGTTTAGTAATATTTGGAATGCTACTAGAACTCCCCATGATAAGGTTAATTGGTTGCTTCTGGTTTGGTTTAAGTTTTGGGTAAACCGTTATTCATTCACTACTTGGATGGTTTTCAACAATTATCCTCACTTTAGATGTTTTTAAGAGAAGAGGATTTCATTTGGTAAATATGTGATGACTGTGTGGTTGTGCTGATGAGAATATATTTCACATTCTGATTGAATGTGATTACTCAAGACATGTTTGGAAAAACTACTTGGAGAAATGTAATTTACTACACAGAATTACCTCTTTTCATGATGAGGTATTATGGCTTCTGAAATTCAATAGGGAGAACCGGTAGGTTGGCAGGCGAGCTCTTGAAAATTGGATTTACTACCTACACTAATTTCATCTGGAAGTAACGTAATCAATGCATCTTCCAGGAAAATTTTACAATTTCAAATGGATTAACTTCGCTTCTATTGTCTCAAGTACGACAAATTACGAAAGTCCATGGGAGGAAGGAGAATATGATACATACATGTGATTTTTTACGTAGTTTCTAGGATGACTCCTGAGTCTCCCTATTTTTCTTATTTTTCCGATTTTTCTGTGTTGTCAAGTACTGATTAGTCGACTAGTTCTCTGACATGGTCTATTTTGGTTTTGTTGCTTGTATGGTCTTTCTTGGGCTTGTTTTTTATTGACTTTTGATGACCTAATGGAATTTTCTCAATTACCAAAAAAAAGACGATGCTTTCTTGGTGCAACTTATACAACGAATTTAATCATGTCATCATAAGAGAGAAGTAATTGCAAGTGGTGCTGACGAATTCATTACAGTTCAAGTTGACATGATGATACAGTTTGTCAATATGGCTTTAAAAATTGGGCATGTAATTCTCGGAAATTATGCATCAACATTGCGCTGTACATAAAACTAGAATTTTCTTTGAGCAAGACATGTAAACTATTTCAGAAGAATCAGAACATTACTTGTAAAGCGTTAAGACAACAAAAGTTGGAAGATATCTATGTTGTCTTTGAGCACTGGATTCATGGGCATGTGTGAACTGTGAAGCACATGCTGCGAATCATATATAATATTCCGACAACTATGGGACTTCTATAAAAACATTTAGAAGATTGCAACAACTCAAGAGGGTCAGCACTTTCTGAAAATTAGCTAAATATAGATTGCACAGGAGTTGTGTGATGGCTTTTGTGCGAGACACCACAAGCTTGTGTGCATATAGAAAGTTCTGTTCGAAAATTCATCTTCCCCCACTATCTTGGGGGACCACACAAAAACAAAAAAGAAGAGCAAGGCTTGTTGCCAACATTCCAGCTACACATCCCTTTGATATTCAAATTATAGATCTTAACTCGAGTGATGTGACATGTCATTCCTTTGTGAGAGGCCATGGGTTCAAATCTCTCAATCGGCATTGTACGTGTGGATTTTCATATTTAAAATGCAAGTGCGCTAGGGTCGTCAGGCATGTAAAAAAGGAATCCATTCTTCCTTTATGGATCTCCTTTCCCTCCGCCAGTGGAAGTTCCTTTCTCCATTGGAGGCTTTAATGTAATCATAAGGTCCTTTATTAAAAATAATTTTTAAAAAAGGGAGATGGTAAATTAGGTCTTTACCTCTGCTTTATATTTCTGATCATATGTTGAGAATCCAAAATATTAAATAAGAATCCATATGTGCATAAATATTCAAAATCACATCAACAAACGAGCATGCCAAAATTCAAGGAGAATAGCAGAACAGATTGAATGACAGTACAGTGAGTCTTAAAATTACCAGCAAAAGCACCAATAACAGCATTCTCTGGATCATTCAACTCTCTGCGTGCCTGCACAAGAAAAGCAAGATGAGAAAAAGGAAAGATGGTATTCATGAACATCATATTAAATCTTAGTTAGCGTCAATTAACATGCAGATATCCAGAACCTCTACCTAAAGAGCATATACATTCAAGCACAGAGAACAAGATAGTTTGAGTTAGGGGTGGCAAAATGCACCCGACCCGACCCGACCCGACCCGAACCCGGTCTCCTTAGCCGGGTATGGGTAGAGGCCTATCCGGGTCGGGTCAAATTCGGGTCGACCCGGCCGACCCGGATAAAATTCGGGTCGGGTTCGGGTTTGACCAGTCAACCCGTTTGACCCGTTTTCAACCCGTTTAAGATAATATATATATATATATATATATATATAATTATATAACAAAATGAAAACAAAGTAGCACCTTGGCGCTGTGGTTAGTCGGATGGATGAGTTGGGTACATAAAGACGGGGTCACGGGTTCGATTCCGGGATCCTGCAATCAATTTTGGTGATTTACATTTAGTAATAGAAATTAGTAACTCTATTTAATAATTAAAATGCTCATAGAAACACAAAGAACTCATCGGCTAATTGGTTAGTGCGTTAGATATAGCCGTTGTTGGTCACGGTATCGAGGCTAGACATCAGCAGTTTACCTTTGGAATATATTTTAACTGAATAGTTTTAAAATTCCGGGTCGGGTCGGGTTGACCCGGGTAATATCCGGGTCGGGTACGGGTTTCACAACTCTGACCCGAATTCAATTCGGGTCGGGTATGGGTTTACTGCTATTCGGGTCGGGTCAAACCTGACCCGACCCGGACCCGACCCGACCCGACCCGTTTGCCACCCCTAGTTTGAGTCCTCAATCTAGGAAAAAATGTCATGCTCTAGTGCAGAGAGGACGTCGATAACCTTATTTACATGAAAATGATAGGACGTGGACTTTGACACAAAAATTCATTTTCATTTAGCAGGTTTCATATACAAGATGTAAGAGTGAACAATGAAAAATGTTTCTTCTTTTTTTCTGTATTTTTCAGAAGAAAGAAACGGTGGACAGATGGGCTCCATGTGTTCCATAAATCGGTTTTAACAGAACCGAGTTATAGTACAGAGCAATCATCACAATAAAAGAAAGTCAAATACAGGGAAATTAAGATGTTTGCAATGTTGGCCACATGATGTGCCAAAAAAGTTTGAGAACTAAAACATGGTCGGTTCTAATGGCCGTGCAATCCCTCCATGGTTGGTTCTACTCTGCGTCCAACCTCTCCATGGTGGTCGTCTCCGGTTCAAGTGGTGGATGGAGATGAATGGTGGGAGTTTCAGGCAGCTCTATGTTCCGACAGAATTGTACTCACCAAAAGGTGAAGCTCCATAATAATGTGAAAAATCTGTGAATGGTATTTATTTGAATTATGAAATTTTCTATATTTTCTTTCTTCCACAACACACCCAAACTTGGGCATCAACCATCATGTCGAAGAAACACACTGTCCCTTTTATCAACATAGAAAGGTCGTATGTTGATGCGGATCCGGATCCGCATCCACAAGGGGAAGGGGCCGACGGCTACTTGGGTGGGACCCACCCCCCTTTAGTCACTTACGTGCGCCGTAGGAGGCGCGATAGCACGTAGGAGGGTTAGTTAGGGGTATTCTAGTCATTTTAGACTAGATTAGTAATTCCCAACTTTTCTATAAATTAGGGCTAGCCGTCTTTATTTGATTTTATGCTTATTTTGTGAAGACATTTGTAGGCATCTTTTGTGAGGGATTTAGGCTTTGTTCCGTGCAATCAAAGCTAGGAGAGCGAGTCTCCTCTCGAAAGAGACTCATTATCTATCAATATATTGTTCTTCACAATCTCAAGTCCACTAAAAATCCTCTTTTTATATTTTTCCTCCTTTAAAAATCTGAACTTTATGATGAAGGCCTTTCTTCACCAAAGATCCAAAGTAAAGGATTTCACCAATCAATGGTGAAATCGAGAGAATTTTATTGATAAAAGAAAGAATTCACAGACCAAAGAAAGAAAACGAAAATGAGGGAAAATTTCCATATATTTCACACCCTCAACAATAGTCATTTCAACATTTATACAACTCTAACAGCCTCGCCAACGGCCTAACTAACTCCAACGACCATTGTCGATGAGCGGCCACCGACGTCCCACAACTTCCGGCGTCGGACGTCAGCTCTGCAAGCTGGAAGAAGAACCCCTCTTCAGGCCTTTCGTCGAACACCTGCCGCATTCGTACAGTCCCTTTCAAGCCGTTGTGAACCGTTGAGAATCCGGGCCCACATTCTAAATCCCCATCAACGGCCAGCAATTAATCTCCTCCTCTGATGAACGGCTCTCGTTCAAATTAAGCAGACGGCTCGATCTCTCTTCCTCGTCATCCAACGGCGCAGCTTCTTTCTCCCCCAAGCCCTTCATTAGTCGACCATTAGTTCCCTCGCTTCCCTGCTCCTCCTCAGCTGCCGATACCCTCCTCCGGGCCTCCGCAAACTGGGCCCTAACATTCCCTCCTCCATTAAAAGACCTTGCCTCAAGGTCGAGAGTAGGGAATCTTCGAACCAAATCCCAGTACGACTCCCAAGTCGCCTCTTCTACTGGGCGCTGCTTCCATTTAATCAATACCTGAGACTCCAAGCACCTCCGCTTCTGAACAACCCTGCGATCAATAATACCCGCCGGCTCATCAATAATCTCTTCAGTATACCGGGGCTATGAATCTTGGACAACGGTACGATTCCCTAGCTTCTTCTTGAGTTGAGACACGTGAACCACCGGATGAATTTGAGCTGCTTCTGGCAGAGCCAACCTGTATGCGACTTCCCCAACCCTGTCTAACACTTCATACGGCCCGTAATACCTTGGAGATAGTTTGTGTGGACTTCTCATTGCAATGCTGATCTGTCTGTAGGGCTGTATCTTCAGATACACCCAGTCCCCAATCTGAAAGCTGCGCTCTGTCCTATGCTTATCCGCATTTCTCTTCATTCTTCCTCTTGCCTTCTCCAAATTGTCTCGTAACAACTTAAGTGTAATCTCTCTAGTAAAGAGTGCATCATCAACCCCAGCCACCTTAGAAGTATTAGGCAGATATGAAATCAATGTGGGAGGAGCCCTTCCGTAGACTGCCTCAAATGGAGTCATTTGAGTTGAACTCCTCCAAGTAGTGTTGTACCAAAATTCCGCCAGAGGTAACCATTTAACCCACTCCCTAGGTTTGTGACAACAAAAACAGCGCAAATAGCACTCCAAGCTCCTATTAGTAACCTCCGTTTGGCCATCGCTTTGAGGATGATATGCAGAACTATGTGTCAGAGTGGTTCCTTGCAGCTTGAAGATCTCCCTCCAAAACTGACTAGTGAAGATGGCATCTCGGTCACTTACAATATTTTCTGGGAACCCATGGTGTTTGAACACCCCTTCAAAGAAAACTTCAGCCACAACTTTAGCCGTAAATGGATGCTTGAGTGGGAAGAAATGGGAATACTTTGTCAATCTATCAACTACTACATAGATAACACTGAAACCATGACATAAAGGCAATCCTATTATGAAATCCATGGATATACTTTCCCAAATTTGCAATGGAATGGGGAGTGGTTGTAATAAGCCTGGGGAAGCCACATTCTCTGACTTGTTCCTTTGGCACACCTCACATTCCCTCACAAACTTCCTGGTATGTGCCTTCATCCCCTTCCAATGAAAAGACCTCCTCAACCTATGCAGGGTCCTGGCAGCATCAGAGTGCCCTCCCACAGGAGAGCTATGAAACTCATTCAGAAGTCTTTGCTGAAGATCAAGAGAATTGGGGCTGATTAAAATTCTTCCTTTGTAGTAGTATATGCCTTCAATTTTTTTGTATTTCTGCTCTTCACCATTCCCTTGTTGCAACTTCCTATCTACCAACTGGAAATAGGAGTCACCTCTCACCATCTCCTTAATATCCTGTAACCAATCACACAAGGGAGAGGACACATGATATATTGAACAGAAATCCTCTTCTTCCTCATAGCTATTGTCCACTTCTCTAGACAAACTGTCAGCTGCACTATTAGTCTTCCCAGGCTTGTACTCCACCCGATAATTATAGGATTGTAACTTCATTAGCCACTTGCTTTGCAGTCCCTGATGGAGTTTTTGGTTGAGGAGATATCTGAGACTTTGATGATCAGTCCTGATAATAAATTCCCTTCCTAACAAATATTGTCCCCATTTAGTGACAGCTAGTATAATGGCTAATAGCTCCTTCTCATAAGTGGACAATAATAAATTCATGCCCGTCAATTTAGTGCTCAAATAGGATATTGGCTGACCCTTCTGCATTAACACAGCTCCTATTCCCCTGCCAGAAGCATCACATTCCAGGATAAACACCTCATTGAAGTCAGGCATGGCTAATACTGGGGCTGAAGTCAAGGCCTTCTTCAAAGCTTCAAATGCTACCTGGGCTGCCTCACTCCATCTAAAGCTTTCCTTCTTCAACAAATCAGTGAGAGGGGCTGCAATTCCCCCAAACCCTTTAATAAACTTTCTATAGTACCCAGCTAAACCTAAGAACCCCCTCACAGCCCTGACGTTCTTAGGTGTTGGCCATTTCTGTATAGCTTCAACCTTTTTTGGCTCCATGGACACCCCTTGTACAGAAATGATATGACCCAAGTATTCTACTGAAGTTTGGCCAAAGGAACATTTAGACAATTTAACAAATAGTTGTTCCCTTAAAACCAACAGCACCCTATGCACATGCTCAAGGTGAGTCAACCAATCCTTGCTGTATATTAAAATATCATCAAAGAATACTAAAACAAATTTCCTCAGAAATTCCCTGAATATTGAATTCATGAGTGATTGGAAAGTAGATGGGGCATTTGTCAATCCAAAGGGCATTACTAAAAATTCATAATGCCCATCATGTGTTCGGAAGGCAGTCTTATAAATGTCCCCTTCACTCATGCGGATTTGATGGTACCCAGACCTCAAATCCAATTTTGAGAAATATTGTGCCTCATGGAGTTCATCAAGCAACTCCTCTATAATTGGTATTGGGAACTTGTCCTTAACAGTTTGCTGATTCAAAGATCTGTAATCAACACACATGCGCCAGCTAGCATCTGCTTTTCTCACCATCACCACAGGGGAGGCATACGGGCTATGACTAGGCCTAATTACTCCTGACCTTAGCATTTCAGTCACCTGCCTCTCTATCTCAGTTTTGAGTGCATATGCATGCTTGTAGGGTCTAATGCACACAGGCTTAGCACCCGGAATTGTAGGGATCTTGTGGTCACATGATCTTCTAGGAGGAAGTTCACCAGGTTCCCTAAAAACATATGGGTATTGGTCTAATATTTCCTTCAGGTCTTTGGGCAATTCCTCCAACTCAATTGCACTAGCTTGACAACCTCCATTGTGGTTCTCCACCTCCAGCAGATTCAATTGGATCCAATACCCCTCCCCTTGCTGTCGAAGAGCTTTATCAATACCTTTTTCATCTAATAGTTGTGCAGGATTAGAAACTACTCCTTGCCACAACCATTCTTTACCCTCCCAATTAAATTTCATTTGCATTTTCTATCCAGTTGCCGCAGCCACTGGGTTCCCAATACTATTTGATGACCCCCTAAGGGTAGTATTAACAAGTTGGGTGCAACCACCACTCCTTGACATTGGACCTGCACCCCCTTACACCATCCTGACCCTTGAAGTTTCTCACCACTAGCCACCACCACAACAAACACATCTGACTGCTCCACTTCTAACCCCAGGGATTTTACAAGCTTGGGGTGTATAAAATTGTGTGTAGATCCTGTATCCACTAGGATATGTACTGTTTGTCCTTTGATACTTCCCTTCAGCCTGAGGGTTTGTGCAGCTGGAATACCTGTGAGAGCATGCACGGATATGGAGGGGAATTCATCACTAACCATGTCTTGGGTATCATGTTGCTCCTCCCTACTTCCAGTTTCACAACCATTCTCATTTTCCTCTAATTCTTCTTCAATATCTAATATATACAGCTGCTTCTTGCACTTGTGTCCCCTCTCCCATTTCTCATTACAAGTGAAACATAAGTTTTTCCTTCTTCTGGATTGAATCTCTTCTTGAGTCATCAGTCTTCCCCTAGGGACAAAAGGAACTATTTCCTTAGACCCCTCTTTGGCTACATCCTTGGGTGCTCCTGGGGGTTGAAGTTGGTGATACTTATTGAAAGAGCTGGAGGTCAAGGAAAATTTAGTTTTCCTAACTAGAATCAATTTCTCCTCAAATGTTCTAGCTAACTGCACTGCTCTCCTATAAGAATCTGGATTGGCTGCCATAACATCCAAGCGAATCTCATCTTTGAGACCATTGATGAACTTATCTAGGATATAATCTTCAGGCATCTTCCTTAACAGGCCAACAATCTGCTCATACTTCCCCAAATAGTCTTTCACTGTTCCCGTTTGTTTGAGATTGGAAAACACAGCAAAGGGTTTTTCCAACTGAGTAGGTCCAAACCTTACAACAATCTCTTCCTTAAACTTCTCCCAATTCAAGAAATTAATTACATTCACTTTTCCCCATTCAACCCAGTGTAACGCAATACCCCTCAAATAAAACGAGCAAGTCACAACCCAACTAGCATAAGGAGTTGAGTAATAGGCAAAGAGTTGTTGTACCTGACTCAGCCACGGCAAGACATCCTCTTCCCCCTTGAAGATGGGAAATTCAGGCTTCAGCACTCTGGGTTGTAGGTGAGTCGGACCGTCACCATATGACCCTCTTCTTTCTACTCCACTTTCTCCATGACCATTAAGGTCACCACTTCTTTCATCGCCTTGATTACGGGATCCATTTTCTTGGTTGCTCATGCGCTCATCCATCCTCCCTTGAATGTTTCTCAACAGTTGAATCTGCACTTCTTGATTGTTAGCCCTCTCCTCCGATTTGTTTTGATTGCTCAATAGCATTTGGATCTGAGCAGATAAGTGTTCTTGAGATTGCTTCTGTGACTCCACCAGGGTTTGCAATTGGGATTGAATTTGGGATGCCAACTGCTGAAATTGTACGCCCAATTTCCCTTCGAGAGCATTATTCTGAATCTCCATGGCCCGCATTCTTTCCTCCTGCTGGAAGCTCCAGGTGTTTGAATCCTCCATCCTCTCGCAAATCGGTTGTAGGTCAGGGTTTGAACTCTGGCCTTGATCGCTATCCAAGATTCTGGGACTTGATCCCACCTCCTGCCTTCGCTTTCCCATGAGAACGTAATAGCTCTGATACCAAATTGATGAAGGCCTTTCTTCACCAAAGATCCAAAGTAAAGGATTTCACCAATCAATGGTGAAATCGAGAGAATTTTATTGATAAAAGAAAGAATTCACAGACCAAAGAAAGAAAACGAAAATGAGGGAAAATTTCCATATATTTCACACCCTCAACAATAGTCATTTCAACATTTATACAACTCTAACAGCCTCGCCAACGGCCTAACTAACTCCAACGACCATCGTCGATGAGCGGCCACCGACGTCCCACAACTTCCGGCGTCGGACGTCAGCTCTGCAAGCTGGAAGAAGAACCCCTCTTCAGGCCTTTCGTCGAACACCTGCCGCATTCGTACAGTCCCTTTCAAGCCGTTGTGAACCGTTGAGAATCCGGGCCCACATTCTAAATCCCCATCGACGGCCAGCAATTAATCTCCTCCTCTGATGAACGGCTCTCGTTCAAATTAAGCAGACGGCTCGATCTCTCTTCCTCGTCATCCAACGGCGCAGCTTCTTTCTCCCCCAAGCCCTTCATTAGTCGACCGTTAGTTCCCTCGCTTCCCTGCTCATCCTCAGCTGCCGATACCCTCCTCCGGGCCTCCGCAAACTGGGCCCTAACACTTTATTGATTCGATCCACCGGATCGTATCAAATTGGTATCAGAGCACTACGATTCCATGGCAACGGGAACAAGGGCTTCCGTGAATGAGAAGATCCAAGGTCTACGCGACGATCTCAATCACGAGATCGAGGGTTTGAGGAAGGCAATGGAGGCTTCGATCAAGGATCACGCACACACCCAAGAGGACATTCAAACGGAGCTTCGAATCATGAGAAGGGAAACCGCGGAGACGGGAAGGGATCTTAAAAGTTTGAAGGAGGCCACGGCGGCGATTCCGGCGATAATGGAGTTGTTGCAAGGTTTGACCAAGGAGAAGACGGCGGATCGTGACAAGGGGAGAGCAACGGAAGAGATCCAAGGCGATTCCGGCGTCGATTCAACAAATCAAGGAACCCCGAGCCACGGGGAATCACATGCGGCGGCGGCGGCTACAACCCTAACCGGCGGGCTAGGGTTTGGCGCGACAGGGCCCGGATCCACATCCACGGGCCCTGTCGGGCCTCTTTGGGGGTCGACCGACCCGCCCGGCCCAGCCACGGCCTGGGCGGGTCAGGCCGACCACCCCCGGCCCTCGGCGCCCCAAACTGGGGCCGCCGGAGGGCCGGCACCCCCTTGCGGGGGTGCCCAGGGGCCGCCAACCCCCTTTGGGGGTCGGGCGAGCCGCGCGACACCCGCTTGGGGGTCGGCAGCCCCAGGCGGGGGCGGTTTTGGAGGCTCGGCCCCTGTTTGGGGCCGGGCGGGTCCGCTGGACCCCGGGCAGGGGTCAGCAGGCCCGGGCGACTTCTCCGGAGGCGCGGCGAGCACGGGGGGGTGTTTGACGGCGTTGCGGGGTTCGTACCCCAATCTGGAGGAACTTTGGGGGCAACGAGAGGCGGATGGGCCTCAGGAGCAGTTATTGGGGCCCCAGCGGGCCAGTTTTGGAGAGCAGAGACCATTCCGCCTGGGCCGAGGCCCAATTTTGCACGGCCGCCAGAGTTTCCGGGGCATTACTACCAGCCTGAGGCGTGGGAGAGACCTGCATGGCCAGAGGAGCTGTACGGGGTTGACGGGGGAGGCCCGAGGGAGGCTAGGGGTGGCGAGGTGGTTTGGGGTGGTGACCGAGGCGGAGATAGGGGGCAGCTAGGCGACATCAATGCAGATCGGCGGTTGATGAAGCTGAAGATGCCGACCTTTGACGGCACCGACCCTGATGGGTGGATCTACCGAGCAGAGAGGTATTTCCAGGTGATGGGGCTGACGGAGCAGGAGGTCCTGAAGGCCATCGGGATTTACTTTGAGGGGAAGGCTCTGGCTTGGTACCGGTGGAAGATAGCCTGGTCCCCCTTTCGGACCTGGGAGGAGTTGTCAGCGATGATCGTGGATCGATTCCAGGAGACGACAGGGGGGGATTTCTACGAGCAGCTGTCGGTCCTGAGGCAGGAGGGGACAGTGAGAGACTATGTAGAGAGATTTGAGATGCTGAATAGCCGGGTGAAGGGGGTTACCGACGAGGTGATGATCGGGAACTTCATGAGGGGTCTGAAACCGTCGATACGAGCTGAGTTGCGGATGCAGAGCCCGGCTACCTTGGAGGACGTCCTTCGCTTAGCACATAAAGCAGAGGAGAAGCACACAGAGGAGAGGAGCACTCGGGGAACTTGGGGAGCCCAGGGCCAGCGTAGTCAGACAGCACCGGTTCCACCTCCGGGGGTTACAGTAGCACCAGGGGACGCGGAAATGGAGAAAGAGAAAACCCGACCAGTGATCCCTGGTAGGCGGATGACTGAGGCTGATATGAGGGCAAGGCGTGTTGCATGCCTCTGTTTCAGATGCGATGAGAAGTTCAGTCCCGGTCATCGTTGTGCGAGCAGGCTGATGCAGATTGTGATAATGCCAGATGAGGGGGAGTATGCAGATGAGAGAGAGCCAGTGATGACGGAAGAGAGCGAGGTTGAGCATGCACATCTGGATGTAGCAGAGGTGTCCCTGAACTCCTTGGTAGGGGTAACCACAAACCATACCATGAAGTTGTCAGGACGATTGGACGACGCGCCGGTGACGGTACTCATAGACAGTTGGGCCACCCACAACTTCATATCTCGACATTTGGTGGATCGTCATAGGCTGCAGATGAGCACATTGGAGACGTTTACGGTCCTCTCAGGGACAGGGAGGAGAGAGGAGAGCAGTGGGATGTGCAAGGGGCTGAGTCTGACCGTACAAGGGGTGCAGGTCATAGAGGACTTCTTGCCCCTAGAGTTGGACAATATTGATGTGATTTTGGGCGTGCAGTGGCTGAAGGGGTTGGGCGAGGTGAAGATGAATTGGAAGCAGCTTAGGATGGAATTCCAGGAGGGGGGTCGCACGGTGGTTCTGACAGGTGACCCTAGCCTCTGTTTTCCCTCGGGGGCCTTCAAAGCCAGATTTCCACCTTGAGGACAAGGTGGCTCTTTTAGGGGGAGGTATTGATGCGGATCCAGATCCGCATCCACAAGGGGAAGGGGCCGACGGCTACTTGGGTGGGACCCACCCCCCTTTAGTCACTTATGTGCGCCGTAGGAGGCGCGATAGCACGTAGGAGGGTTAGTTAGGGGTATTCTAGTCATTTTAGACTAGATTAGTAATTCCCCACTTTTCTATAAATTAGGGCTAGCCGTCTTTATTTGATTTTATGCTTATTTTGTGAAGACATTTGTAGGCATCTTGGGGGGCACTTGGGGGGCACCGGGCTCCCGCCCCACTCCACCAGCCACAGCACCGAGACCACCTGCGGCCGTTCCCGAGACTCGAGGAGAGGGCCGCCCAGCTACCTTGGGGCGGCGGATGACGGAGGCCGAGGTGAGAGAGAAGAGAGCCAAGGGTTGTGCTTCCGTTGCGACGAGAAGTTCACCCCTGGGCATAGGTGTGCGAGCCGCCTGCTGCAGATCACCATGGTACCCGACGAGGAGGGATACGTGGTTGAGGAGTCAGAGGATGAGCCACCGGTAGAGGAGGAGAAGTCTCACCTAGACTTCGCAGAGGTATCCCTGAACTCTGTGGTGGGGTTCACCCCGAACCACACCATGAAGTTGTCAGGGCAGCTGGGAGACACGGCGGTGACGGTACTAATCGATAGTGGGGCCACCCACAACTTTATTTCCAGCCGGGTAGTGGAGCGACATGGGATACAGCTGAGCACCCTGGAAAAGTTTACCGTTCTGCTAGGGACGGGAAAGATGGAGGAGAGTAAGGGGCTCTGCAAGGGTCTATGCCTGACCTTGCAGGGGGTCCAGATTATGGAGGACTTCTTGCCATTGGAGTTGGGCAACGTGGATATCATCTTAGGGGTGCAGTGGCTGAAGAAGTTAGGGGAGATGAAGGTGAATTGGAAGCTCCTGAGGATGGAGTTCCAAGATGGGGAGAGGACCGTCGTGTTGACCGGGGACCCGACCCTTTGCTTTTCATTGGTGGCCTTCAAGGCCATCACTCGGGCGTTGCGGAACGAGGGGGAGGGGTTCCTTGTGGAGTATCAGGGGCTGACAGCGGACTGTGAGCAGCAGCAAGAGGAGACCGCGGCGGAGGTCGAGCAGGTACTGGAGCAGTACTAGGAGGTCTTCCAGGACCCGCAGGGACTACCACCATCCAGAGGTCACGAGCACGTGATTGTATTGAGGGATGGGGCAGCACCGGTGAGTGTACGGCCGTACCGGTACCCGCATGTTCAAAAAGATGAGATAGAGAGGATGGTGCGGGAGATGCTACAGGCTGGGATCATCCAGCCTAGTGTGAGTCCTTTTTCGAGCCCAGTCTTGCTGGTCAAGAAGGACGGGAGTTGGAGATTTTGCGTTGATTACCGGGCGCTGAATAAGGAAACTGTCGCTGACAAGTTTCCTATTCCGGTGATCGACGAGCTGCTGCTTCATGGAGCAGCGATCTTCTCGAAGATCGACTTGAGGGCCGGGTACCACCAGATTTTGATGCGGTCTGAGGATGTGCCGAAGACTGCCTTCCGCACCCACGAGGGCCATTATGAGTTCAGAGTCGTGCCTTTTGGCTTGACGAATGCCCCCTCCACTTTCCAGGCCTTGATGAACAAGGTTTTCCAGCCCTACCTGCGGAGGTTCATTCTCGTGTTCTTTGACGATATCCTCGTCTACAGCAGGAGCTTGGGGGAGCACTTGGGCCATTTGGAGGTGGTCTTCCGGGAGTTGTTGGCGCAGCAGTTGTTCGCCAACCGGAAGAAGTGCAGTTTCGGCCAGGCACGGATTGAGTACCTAGGACATGTGGTGTCAGCCGAGGGTGTAGCCGCTGACAGATCGAAGATAGAGGCCATGCTGGACTGGCCCGTTCCTACTACACTGCGAGCTCTCCGAGGATTTTTGGGACTGACCGGATATTACCGGAAGTTCGTTAAGGGGTACAGCACCATAGCCTGGCCCCTTACCGAACAGCTCAAGAAGGACGGATTCCATTGGGGGGGAGGAAGCCACCAAGGCCTTTCAGGCCTTGAAGGTGGCCATGACGACCGCACCAGTTCTGGCCTTGCCAGACTTCAGCCTACCTTTCGTGGTGGAGACCGATGCGTCGGGATACGGGTTGGGAGCGGTGCTCATGCAGGAGGGACGACCCATCGCCTATTTCAGTCACGTGTTGTCAGCTAGAGCACGACTGAAATCGGTGTATGAGCGAGAGTTGATGGCCATTGTCCTTGCGGTGACAAAGGGGCGGCCATATCTGTTGGGTCGGGAGTTCGTGGTCAGGACAGACCAGCGGAGCCTCAAGTACCTGCTGGAGCAGCGGTTGGTTACTGAGGAGCCCCAGCGTTGGTTGTCCAAGCTGGTGGGGTACCGGTTCGCTATCGAGTACAGGCCAGGGTTGGAGAACAAGGCAGCTGACGCCTTGTCTCGTCGGGAGGAGAGCGTGGATCTGAGGGCTTTGTCACGACCTATGTGGTTGGACTGGGAGCCCATCTTTCAGGAGGCGGAGAGTGATGAGGAGCTGGGGCGGATCCGCGATTTGTTGCAGCAAGGACAGGAGGGGCCGACCGGGTATTCCTTGCAGGGGCGCCGACTGCTGTATCAGGGGAGGTTGGTGCTGTCACAAGCTTCAGGCTTCATACCCGTCCTCTTCCAGGAGTTCCACGGGTCGGCGACCGGGGGACATTCCGGGGTGCAGCAGACATACCAGAGGATGGCTAGAGAGGTGTACTGGCCCAGAATGCGCAGGAGGATTGCCCAGTTAGTAGCAACTTGTGACGTCTGCCAGCGTCACAAGTACATGGCCATGGCTCCGACAGGACTCCTACAGCCGTTAGAGTTACCGGAGCGAGTATGGGAGGAAGTCACGATGGACTTCATCGACGGGCTACCGCGGTCCGAGGGGTATTCAGTGATCTTCGTCGTAGTTGACCGTCTGAGTAAGTATGCCCATTTTATACCTTTGAGGCATCCTTACACAGCGGTCACGGTGGCCACAGCGTTCATCCGAGAGGTGATCCGCCTGCATGGGATCCCGGGGTCTATAGTGTCCGACAAGGACCAAGTATTTTTGAGCGGGTTCTGGCGGGAGCTCTTCAGGGTACAGGGCACGGTCCTAAAGAGGAGCGCGGCATACCACCCGCAAACAGACGGGCAGACCGAGGTGGTGAACAGATCCATAGAGACTTATCTGCGGTGCTTCGCCTCGGATAAGCCCCGACAGTGGTACAGGTGGTTGGCATGGGCGGAGTATTGGTACAACACCTCGTACCACTCTGCCGCAGGGACGACTCCCTTTCGGATCCTGTATGGGCGAGACCCACCGTCCTTGCTCCGATTTGGTGACAGGCAGACACCGGTGTCGCAGGTCGAGGCTTACATGGGGGACAGGGATGCGATGTTGGAGGAGCTCCGGCGACACCTATTGAGGGCACAGCAGGTTATGAAGGCCCGGGCAGACGGGCATCGGAGGGAGGTCCATTTTCAGGAGGGCGATATGGTGTATCTCAAGCTGCGACCCTATAGGCAAAAGACATTAGCTCGGAGGCAGAATGAGAAGCTAGCTGCTCGCTACTACGGACCCTACCAGATTGCAGCCAAGATTGGGAAGGTGGCGTATCGTTTACACCTGCCTCCTTCCTCGAGGATACATCCGGTGTTCCATGTGTCGCAGCTACGGAGGGCGATTGGAGACCAGTCAGCGACGTCGACGATGCCACCTTCACTGACAGAGGACATGGATGTACTGCTGGAGCCATTAGATGTGCGGGCAGTTCGACAGGGGCCAGGGCGACGCAGAGAGGTGCTGATTTATTGGGTGGGTCTGCCAGATTGTGATGCCACATGGGAGGCGTATGACGTGGTTCGGGAGCAGTTTCCAGATTTCCACATTGAGGACAAGGTGGCTCTTTTAGAGGGGGGTATTGATGCGGACGCACCCCCTCCGAGCCCCCCTGCGCTTCCCGATGACGCGGTCCCACCCATCGTGACGTACGTGCGGCGCAGGAGGCGCGGGATCACGACTTAGTGGGTCTAGTAGGTTAAGGGGTATTTTAGTCCTTTCAGGCTAAATTAGTAATTCCCCATTTTCTTCTATTTATTAGGGCTAGCCGTCATTGTTAGGGCTATGCTTATTTTGTTGAAGAACATCCTTAGGCATCTTGCGAAGGATCTTTAGGCTTTTTATCCGTTCAAGTAAAAGCTAGGAGATCGAGTTCGTCTCGAAAGAACTCAATTATCTTTGTTCTTCTTTGAAATTCTCAATCAAAAATCCTTTTTTTTTTTTAATTTTTCCTCTTTTAAAATCTGATTTCTATTGATTCGATCCACCGGATCGTATCAATATGTACAATCAAATCTCTCTAAAAGAAGATGGGTGATGGGTTATAGTAAAATATCAAAGACTTGGATCCCATAATTTACAAGCGAAGTAACAATACCGTAACATAGGTTTCACTGTCCCTTCACCTTTATCGCAAAGTGGGTAGCAGTTTGGGTCAACAATTCTGTTTCATCAATTTGTTCCATGTAAGGATCGCATTTTGATTGACCAGCCAAATAAATATCCAAATTTTTAAAGAGGCTTTGGTTCCCCTAAATTGTGCTAGCCACATGACAGACAACCGTACTGATGAAATGGACATACATGTATTTATTTAACTGAAAAGACACCACTCATATCCCGATGCCAAACACATTCTCTTTCCTACTAGTAATTAGTCAGATACCTTCCAAATAATTGATGAGTCCGGTTTTTATCTTTTTAGCTGCAATAAGTGATCTTAAAAACGAGGACACTACTCAACCTCGTCTCCACATTGAGGCAACTGAATCATCCTTTAATGGGTCAAGGTAGACAAATTAGGATAAAGTGATGTCAGATAGGTGTGCTCGTACCAATTATCTTTTCAAAAGTTAACGAGGAGCCATCACACATCACGATAGAGGTTCCCAAGTGGAAGACATCTTTAGCTTGAGATATGCATTTAAAGAAACTTGAGATAATCATGTTTTCACTGAATTTAACGCCATTGCAGGATCGTATTTATCCATAAGCAACTTAGCAATAGAAGAGTCATGACAATGAGTTTCTACCTCAATTTGTCAAGGCTAGGTTTCTAGTCCCAAGATTGAGAACACCCAATAGTCCTAATGAGTTTCTACCTCAATTTGTCAAGGCTAGGTTTCAAGTCCCAAGATTGAGAACACCCAATAGTCCTACAGACTTAGGTATACGAACATATTTCCAGTATACTAAAGAGTGTTTATTTTAATCCAATCTAACCCTAAACAAGAGAAACTGATGTCTAACTTTGCCAATTGCATTCAGGAATTAATATGGGGTTATAAAAATGAGAAAATAAAAAACTATAGCCGATAAAGATGCAATCAATAAGATGATCCTACCACCTATCGAAAGTGCCCTAGCCTTTCAACCTTGCAATGTATACGTCATCTGTCCAATAAAGGGCCCCAATCATTCTTGGTTAAAGTCCACGGGCGTAATGGGAGACCTAAATAGTTAATAGAAAATTATATCTAGGGCACTCCATAACGCACTTGATCACCAGGTTAAATTGATTAGACGGATGGTAAAACGATCACACTACTCTTATGGAAAATTGACCCACATGCCCGATTATAACTCAAAGAAGTGGAAAAATCAATTTGATCGTAGCTACTTAGGTGACACCTAACTTACCAAAAAAGGTATCATATGCAATATGAAGATGGAATAAAGTGAAAAATCTTATAGAAACACTAAACCCTTTAATATGACTGTAGTCAACTGCTCGATTAGTTAGATTATTAAGCCCATCAATCACCAATACAAGCAGAGGGGGCATAATGTGTCCCCTTATCAAAACCTCCTCTTACAATGAATTTCTTTAACTAACGTCTTATTGACAAGAATATTAATCTTGACTAATCCCGACCAAGATATAATCCAACCCAACCATATCTCTCCAAATCCCCTAAGGTTAAGTGTCTCATATTCAACCGTATCAAAAACAAGTTTTAAAAGGTATTCATTGTGCTCGTTTTTTCTTGCAGGCATGAATGACTTCCTGTACTATCGCAACACCATCCAAAATGTTACGACCAATAATGAAGCCAGATTGGAGGTCTAAAATGGGATCACAAATAACTCCATTTCAGATGATTGGTAAAATTTTAGGCTAAAATATGAAGGGCACTATTAAGAGGACATGGGTTGGTAGACTTTGGTAATCTTAGGATCATGTTATTGGAAATCAAAACCATATGAGTAGTTAATGTTATCCAATCTTACAGTACCCAATGTGAATTTTAGGAACACGGCCATGAGGTCCACTGCAATGATCTGTCAAAGACTATTGAAGGAGAATATCGGAAAAACCATCTTACCCTAGAATCTTGTATTAACCCAGTGGTCAAACTGCATCATGTATTTCATCTAGAGTAAAAATATGTCTAGTTCTCACAATTTCTAGCTATGGATCAATAGGTTAGAGACATATGACGACCTAAAAAAATTTTATTTTCTCAAAAACTCTTTGAATTTATAGAAAAAGCATTCAGGCATGTCTTTTAACTCCGCACACATTGCATTGGCATCTGTGTAGAAGAAATAAGATTGGATCTGGATCTCTTTCTTGTATTGACTATCTTGTAGAAAAAAACAGTATTATGATCCCCTTCTTTAAGCCATTTAAACTGTAAACTTTATTTTCATATGATCTCATTCTTATTAAAACCTTTATGTAGTTTAATTTGATATTCTGTAAGAGTGAAGAACTCCTTAGGCTATAATAAAGCCATGCTTGAAGATAAAGCCATGCTTTCTTCAAGCAGTTCAAGATAATCTATTTTCTCCATAAGGTCTTTCTTCAATTAAGGGATATTATTAAAACATTGACGGTCCTAGTTAGATCACCATCTATGGAGCCTTCGAAGCTTATTAAGCAGAATATCAGCCATGTCCGGGCACGGAGGAGGGATGTTCCAACATTGGGACACAATAGCTATCAAATCTAGTGATTCCAACATCCTTCAAAATCTAAACATCTTGTGGGTAGAATTCAATGCCCTCATGAAGAAATACAGACGGGATATGATCGAAGATTGGTCTAGGAAGCAAAATACCTCAAACCAAAGTAAACTTGCTTTACCAAATCGAATTGACCAGGATCATAACCAATTTCGCAAGGCATGGATAAGCTGTCATATTAGACCAAGTGCATTAAAGTCTGGAGATAATGTTTTGATATGGCCCAATTCAATAATGATTCTATTGAAGGTCAATCTATCATGACAATTACCTTCCTAACCCCTATGCTTACTAACAAATCTAAATACACTAAGATCACCTCTAATGATGCAGGAAACATCCTTAAATTGGAAACAATCATATAATTCATCATAATCACCTCCAATGATCCAGGGAACATGCTTAAATTGGAACAATCATGCAAGGTTGTAAAAAACGCTAGGCGCTAGGCGTTCGGATTGCTAGCGCCTAGCGCCCAGAGCATTAATCGGGGACTAATCGGGGATTAATCGGCCTAGGCGGATTTGCATTTTTTAATTATTTTATTTATTTTTTATAATATATTTATGTTTATATATATATATATATTATTTAAAATACATCAAATATTTAATACATATTAAATCAAATCCAGTTTACCTACTTTAGAGTATTTGTGTGCAACATAATAAAATTTAAAAGATACTCTTGTGCAATTAAGCCATTAACCAAAAACGCCCAAACATCGCCCAGGAACCGCCTAGGAACCGCCCAGAGCGTCCAGACACCGCCCAGAACGCTTAGGAGGCCGATTAATCCCAAAAATGCCCAGATTGACCGCACAAGCCATACTCGGAGCGTTTACTGGCCGCCTAGCACCTAGGCGGCCGCCCAGGTCGATGTTTAGAACACTGCAATCATGTAATTCGTCCTAAAGATCATCCTAAAGAGGTGACAATTGGATCCATATACAATAGTGATCACCGCCTAGGCGGCCGCCCAGGTCGATGTTTAGAACACTGCAATCATGTAATTCGTCCTAAAGATCATCCTAAAGAGGTGACAATTGGATCCATATACAATAGTGATCACATGAGTAAAAAAATCCTGAATATTTTTAACTCTCGCCGAGAGAAAAAAGGCGATGAACTTCATCAACAAAAGTAAATCACCAGTGGGGACCAAACAAGCTTCCACCCAACAATGCACCAATCATGTTGTTAAATTTCAATGAATTAAATCAATTAGTTCCAAGTTCCTAGAGGACTCAAGACAAGGGACCTGACAGTTTGGCGTCAAAAAGGCATATAATGGCCGCAATACTGTCTCGACATGCCTGCCTAACCATGCCTAACCATCCAACGATTGATGTGATCTTCCAGACCCCAAACAATACAAACTAACACTATCGATTGGAACTTAAAATGATCGGAGCCCTATAATGTGGGTGCCTATTGGCTATGCAGCTTGTGTTCCCTCCCAAGCGCCACCCTTTCCTGATCGAGGGTGCGAGCCATATTAATTCTATTAACAATATCTTTACGGCTATCTCCCCGCAAGATTATAAAACTAGCTACAATATGAACAAGAACATCGACATACAGAAGGCTAAAAATGGAAAACCCTGTAGATCACACTCGAGCACTCGAACAACCAAGCAGCTCGGTCATCTCGCACAGGTTTGCAACCTCTTAAGTCTCCATCAGACTCGCACATGGACCCACAGATACCATTGCATTAATAGCATGGTTTTATGTCTCTTATATACATAGTTTTTATGGTAAAAGACCACTTGCTAAAGTATCTCCGTATTAAAGTATCTTAGTATCTTGGTCCGTGCCTATTTAAGGGCAAATATATCTCAACATAAAAGACGACAATATGAGCCTTTTTCTTTTTTCTTTCTTTTTTCCTTCTACGAAAAACAGGTTTTTTGAATAGTGTGAGAAGCATTTATCATAAATATAATAATTAACTAAGTATTTATGTGATAGTGTGAGTGTTATTAATCACGCAAGAAGTATTTATCATGAATATATAATTAATGAAGTGTTCAATTGAGAGACAGGGGGGAGAGGGGGAGAGAGCAAAGCTTACAGCAATCTTGTATCCTATTCGAAGCTGCTCATAAATACAGAACTGGATTGCATCAAATGGCAGATCTCGCAGCAGAAAAGAACTATATCCCTACAAATTCAACAGAAACAACAGAATTAGCTCTATTGCACCAGCATTCCAATTTAAAAGAACATGGTGATGGGCACACAACCCAATTATTGTTGTTTACTCTTTCATTGCAAAGGGAATAACCCAGAAGATGGGTGTGTTAGAAAGTTTACACAAAATCAGGCTGTACTTACAGCATAGAGACCTTTGAAACCTTCCTTGGCAATTATAAGACGTACCGCATCAGGTGCAGAAGCAAATTGCCCTGTCTGCATTCTTTGCTTGACTACCTGGAAAGTATGGAACCATATGTATATATACACCAAAATTTCAGAATATCTAAAAGGATATTTGGTTACCTCTGTAGGGACACGGATAAGTGAAGATGCAGCACCTCCAATGGCACCTGCAGTCTGAGTCTCTGAACTGTTAAGTTTTGAAATATTCCAGTAAGGAATGAATCCTTTTTTACAAACATATGTCAATTAAGTTGAAAATGAAATGGGTCGATTGTTTGGCTTACACACAGAAATTTCATCTTCAACCAACAGACTTAATACAGAACGACAGACTTAAAAGAATTGAAATCATACTAGGTGTTTCAACTAGGCAAATGTTAGGTGATAACACATTAAACTCATGGGTGTAAAGAGAAGATATGTCTAACTCACGCATCTAGCACATGTACCTGTTCAATTGATTCATAGAATATGTCAATTGAGTTGAAATTACATAGGATGTGGGATCTATAGTTTAGACAAGCAAAATTCATCATCAAACAACAGACATAAAGCAGATACTAAAAGCAAGAACTAAAAGAACTGAAATCGTCCTGAAGCATTTCATCAAGTCAAATAATAGGTTACTATTCTCATTGAAACAAAACCAGGGATGTAGATAAGAGTAGACACATCGAAATCGCACATCTGGCACATGACCACGTGTATAATTGGTTTGCCGAATAAACGATAGACATTTAAATAATTCAAATAGATGTACAAAGAATGAAAGAATGCCTTAGGTGACAGAGTCACAATCTGAAGGTGATTAATTCATACACAATTAAATTAGGCATGCAGGCAAATAAGCTTAAAAATAGAAGAAAAGGGAAAAAAGGGAAGGCTCTGACATTATGAGAGATGTGATGAGTAGGAAATTAAATTTTCTATTCATGCATCAGATGCTTGAGGAGAAGAGGGATGGCAGTCCAAATGTCAGAAACGCTTGAAAGATGTTACCTCCAAATGTCTGATTTGGTGATCCTATTATATGCAATGGACAGTAGGAGACACATGAAATGCGTGCAACAAAATGACAGTATGACTAACCATCTGCGACTCTCATTTTACTCTTTAGACATATAGTTGATATAATGTGTATATCTGATTTGGTGGTCCAAATGTCAGAAACGCTGAAAAGCTGTTAGCTCCAAATGTCAGATTCGGTGATCCTATTATATGCAATGGAGAGTACGAAACACAAGACATGAGTGCAAGTAAATGACAGCATGACTAACCATCTGCGACTCTCATTTTACTCATTAGACATATAGTGGATTATAATTTGTATATCTGTTCTCCAATCACAGCCCATTTAACCATTTAATTAACAGGATCTTCCATTTTTTGATCAATAACAAGCACAGAGTCAGGTAGCCATGATGGAAACCAAAATATTAATGATAACAAAGATAGCATGACAAAATAAAGTGTAAGTGGCATATTGTGCTTATCATCTAGAAAAATAGATGAATGCTAAAATGATGCCCACTTTTAAAGTATTAAAATCATTAATTCAACAAAAGCATGCAGAACAAGTTTTAATGCTCCCCCTATGCAACATACTTAAAAACATCTTTTGCAAAAAAAACATGTGAATTTTTCAGAAGGTCCTACAAAGTTTTCAAGCAAAGCATCAGTACCAAAATAACTTGAACTCACTTACCAAGTGGGCAAAGGCACTAAAGTTCTCTGGAAACACCTTCAACAGTTTTTGTTTGGTAGGTTCATATACACCCACAAAAATAGCTGATGCCCTGTGGATCAAGATTTATCAAAAACGGGAGTTATGAAGCAGGAAAGAACATGTATGCATTTCTCAAGAAATAATGTTTTTCAACAGAAAATTACATGCAGATAAAGGACCCTCGAAATCAGCATAACATACATGTAGTAAATAACATAACGATGGCTAACGATTCAGTACACAACTGATGTGAAGAGAAGACAATGAAATAGGGTTCCTCTCAGTATGCTTCCCAGGCATCATAATTTACATACTACCATATATACTCGCATATATGACATGATGAAAACCTGGAGAAAACCATGAAATGAGTTCCTCTCAGTATGCTTCCCAAGCATCATTTTTTTCCATCCTATCATTCATGCTCACATATAGGACACGATGAAACCCCATGATAATTCCAATTTTCTCCCCAGAAATCAAAAGAGTGATGATAAGTTCATGCAACACAACTAACCAATGAGTCAATGACCCAATAGCATAGATGAATGAAATGAAGTATACTGCCAACAGGTTGAAAATTAAAATGAGAAGGTTAGGTTATGTACTTAGTCATCCCAGTTTTAGAGAATCATATTGAAAAAGGATTAAACTTTTGTAATATGGAAGGTCTGATATGATCCGGATGGAATTTGGAATAAAAATATGATTTTTATTGATAATTTAGGAACACAAAGTATAGTTGGCCTCAATTAGAGAGGATGACCGCTCTCCTAGCCTTTGATTCAAGAGAAAAGGCCTAACTCTCCCAAGATCGAAGTTACATACTCCTAATATCTTCTATCTCTCAATATTCTTCTAAAATTCCACATAAGAACAATACCCCTAGCCACATTATATATAATGAACTGATTTGTCCAAAATTACAAAATTGACCCTGAAGCCCAAAATATTACAGAATTACCACCACACCCTTCAGTCGTATAATTACTACGCTCTATCAAAGAACCATCTTGTCCTCAAGGTGGTGTCACGAAATACATGGGCAACGCTACTCCAAATGAAGGTGCTTGGTTCCTCCTAGCTCGTCTTCCTCAGCTGCTGCACCTTCATCTTCTTCGACGATCAAAATCTGGAGAGCGCGATCCAGGCATTGATGTCCCGGTCCGAACCTCTGGCCACATCAAAAGTATAAACCTTTGGCGACCTGTTGTCGGGTTGAGACTCCTTGTTCTTCTCCTTATTCATTTGAAGCGTCATTGACTGGGGCTTCTGATACTCTGTCGTGACATGCGTATGAGATATGACCTTGCTCATCGCTACCTTTACAGCCCGCTCTGTCATGATTCTGTCTTCCACCATTTGGGCCATTTCCATCATTTCTCCAAGCCCCCTCGGCCTCTGTATACGTAGCTTAGATCTAATGTTCGCCTTCAAACCCTTAATGAAATTTTCCTCCAGGGTCGCGTCAGGTATCCCCTCATTCGGTTCGAGAACATCTCGAACCTCTTCATGTCTTCCCTGACATTGCCTTCTTGCTTGAGTGTAAGGAGATGCTCATGTAGGCTCACGTCATGTGTGTCATTTTTTGCGATCGAGCAGGCAGTCCTTGAACTCGTCCCATGAGCGAACATACTGCATCTGCTCTCTCCACTAGTATCAGTATAGCGCCTCTCCCTTCAAGCATATTCCAATAGCAATCAGTTTCTCTTCTTCCGTCGGCACCCAAGCAGCATGTCCAGGGACCGTGGTGCCCCTATTGATGAGATAGGGGGCCATCGCCGTCTTGTTGCTTCTTCCCAAAGACCTACAGGCCCTAAATCTGACTCTGGTGATTATTCTTCCACAAAGATGACGACCTTTCCTTTGTTGTAGGTCAAAAATTACGCATTTTGCCTAAGTTCAACGCCGATCGATGGATGATCATCCTCAAAGTTGTTGATTTTATCCTTGCTCTTTGGACAAAGATCTCTCTTTCACCCTAAATCTGAATTGTTGTCGACGTCTTTCTTTAGATATAGTTTGGTGGTCTCTCCTCCTTGGATGTTGGACATCTATCGGTCTCCGAAATCTTCTCCATTAGGGGTTCATCGACGCTTTCATTTTCATTGATGTTTTGAATTCCTCCATTGATTTCTTAAAACTCTTCATCTCACTATCAAATTTCTCCTCCAAAGCTTCGACCTTTCTCATTGTCATCATTAGGATATATACTCTGATACCAATTCGATACGACCCGGATGGAATTTGAGGATAAAAATCTGATTTTTATTGATAATTTGAGATATAAAGGATAGTTGGCCTCAATTAGAGAAAACCGCTCTCCTAACTTTTGATTCGGCGAAAAGGCCTAACTAACTCAAGATCTAAGTTTCCTACTAATATCTTCTATATCTCAATATTTTTTTCAAATTTCACATAAGAACAATAGCACTATCCATCCTCATGTATAATGGACAGATTTGTCCATGATTACGAAATTGCCCATGAAACTCAAAATATCACAGAATTACCATCGTGCCCCCTAGAATATCAAGGTCGCATGGGAAATTCGTATGTACAGTTTAAGTTATATCTGAACTTGTTATCTTTCCGTTTAAAGAGATTGTGAGGACCATCAACACATCTCCTCGGGCATGAAATGCTGGGATGCAGTAACATTGAGTAATCGGATGCACATCATATTCCAAGACTGTATTTTGATTGCAATATGTATACAAATAATTGCAGTGCTTGCAATATCATATCCAAATACAAATTTCCAGAGGATATCCATAAGTCCGGTATGCACTTTGCAGTGCATTATAAAGTACAAACATGTCCCAGAGTCAAGTACATATAAAAAACACTGGTATAATCGATTTTGTATGTGCACACGTGTGCACCTGTGTGCATGTGTGCGTGTGCAACAAGGGATTAAAAGTATTTAGTAGAACTACTTTTACGCTACAAGTGTACTCATTTTCAGTTCTATCGTATTGGTATCATGATATATAAGAGAATGTATTGCTTTATGAAATATATACATAATGCCTGATGTAAACTGCAATTCTGTATTTATATCCACATCCAGTAAAACAAACACAAATAGGGCAATACCTATGTCCACTCAATCTGCACCCTACAGGTAAAAAGTCTCGCAGGAAATACTATCAATCATAAAATATACACACTGGTTTCCTGGCCTGCCCACATAACCCTTGGCATATTACTTTATAGACAATATGACACAGAAACATGTAAAAAAGGCATAAAAGAAAAGAGAAACGAATGATCCCACAAGCTCTTAGAACCTACCCATCAAACCGATGAGTGTTGGTTGATGATGATTCATGAAAACACAATGAAACTAATTCTTTTCAGCCTCCCCTAACTGCAATTTCTTCTAACACCACGCCCTACATTCAATGTTAGTTGTCTTCAAAGATTCCACTAGAAGGATAAACTAAAGCAAGTTTGATGGTTTCGTGCAAGGTTTGAGAACTCGGTGTCAGTTTCGATTTCAATCGTTGGAAAATTTTTAGGTTTCACATAGTTTCGCCGGTTTCGTAGGGCTTTTTATGTATATAGTTTAAATAGGTTCATTTATTTAAATAGAAACTAATATTTTATTATAAAAAGTGACGTTTCGATCGAACCCACTTCATTTCAGTCAAAACTAGTCGAAATCAAGTGTTTTGGGCCCGATTTCGAACGAAACTGCCATAAACCGAGCTAAACCGAACAAAACCAAAACCAGTAGGTTTCAACCGAAACTGTCCAAAACTAAATGGTTTCGATAGAAACCCAACGAAACCAGCCGAAACCGAGTTTCTGTAGTAATTTCTTCTCGTCTTTTTTCGAAACCGACACAAAATGAAACCTCATTCCTTGGTTTCATGTGAAGGAATTAAATGTCAGGTAAGTTTCTTCTATTGCAAGGACATTGTGTGCCAGAGTCTTTGGTGCAGTGGTACATGACTCAGAATCATTAGCATTACATCAAACAGTAGGAGACATGAGAGTGTACTAAATTGACAGAACAATATTTGCCACCAGGATCTTCATTAAGAGATTCAGCATAGCCAAAATATTAGCACTTAAGCAAGCTAACCAACATGTAAAAGGGATGTCATCCATTGGTAAGTCTGCTTACTGAGTTCAAGATTAACAAGCATAATAGCCCTAGAAACTGGATTACAAAATGAAGTGCAGGGGGAAACAAAGTAATAGAAATTGCATATTAGATCAGATGATCTCCTGCATCAAAGTAGATAGGCAGGCATGGAATGTTATGATTTCAAGGTGGACAAGCACAACTGTCGTAGAAACGGGATTACAAAATGAAGTGCAGGGGAAACAAAGGAAGAGAAATTGCATATTAGATCAGATGATCTCATGCATCAAAGTAGACATGCAAGCAAGGAATGTTATAGATGTCACCACCACCACCACCACCACCTACCCCTACCACTACTACCACCACTACCACTACTACCACTAGGTTAGTAATAGAATGACCTGGTGGCTCGTTTACAAGCCTATGGCATCATAAATGAAAAGAATGGTAATACATTAAATGAGAGAAAACATTACTATCACACAAAAGAAAAACAATAAATTGTATCACAAAGACAATTTCCAAATTGGTGAGGAAAAGGCTCACGGTAAGACTCCAGCAAGATTGCCTGCCACTCCTGAATACAGTCCTTTCAATTGGATTTTGCTTCCACCACGAGCAGCCTGGAAATGAAACAAATTTTCCTATAAAGATTGAGCTACCATGCCTTCATGGAACATTGATAAATGAAACATTAACCTTACAAATCTGAAAATAGCCAAGGATGCAAACTAATACAAACTAATACCCAGTGATAGCTTACAATCATGAAGTATAATATGAAGCGTCAAATGTCATAAGTTGAAAGGGACAAATGCATGTACATCATGTATACTAAAAAGAAATGACGAGCAGGCAGCTATCGGTGCTAACAAACATGCACTCCTTCAACGTAGACAGTAAAGCTCAAATCGATGGAACATAAAATTGTCGCCGTTGTGCCAATGTAATGAATTACAGACGACAACTTCCAATGTAATGAATTACAGACGACAACTTCGGCAACACAACGATGTGGTACTTCACGTACAGCATTCATAATCAATAAACAAACCATTGAGACAATATCAAGCAAATTATAAACATACATAAATACTTTCAGCAAAAATAACATGCCTGAAGCCGGGTTTTTATTGTATCGATGGGATATAGAACTGCTTCAACCACAACACCGGCAACACCTCCTGCTATAATACCATCTAAGAGAAACCAATAAAAGATTTGGTTACGAGCAAAAATAATAGTAATAAAATAATAAAAATTGAATAAAATTACAGTGAATAAAAATATATCACATGTCTCTTTATCCAATTAACAGTCGTATTCTATACATTGATGTAAATTATCCAATTAACAGTCATAACTCTTTTTTGAAGAAGAAAGTCATTTATAACATTAATTTAACCAAAAAAATCGGAGTTTCATTCCAATTATGGGAATTTGATAGCTTTGCCATATTTTTGTACAAGAACTCAACATACCTAATAGTACCCGCAGGAAATTAAAGGGTTTTTCTTCCTCCACGGAGACTGATGCAAACGGCTTTGCAGATTCAACCTTGTAGTTGCGAGATTTACTTCTATACGAATCTTTAACAAATAAAAATAGAAAAACTCAGATAAATTCCAGTGGACAATAGAAATGCATTCTTCGATCGTGAACTTACATTATGGTTCTAAATCTAAACTTCGAATAAAAAAATATTAAAGAAACCTGATGAAACTGTAGGTGAAGCTCCATTATCGAGTGATAGAAGTGGAGGGCTCATCTGGAAGCAAAAATTCCTCTAAATGGGAAAATGAAATAAAATCAAAATCAAAATCGCATTTGTATTTCCATACGAAAAAGCTTTTCATCAGAATAATGAAATAATTACGGCCTAACACTGTCGGAGGAGATGTCGAGGAGGAGACGGGGCAGCTGGGAACGTATTGGAGAGGGGTTTAGTCGTTTAGAGGATTACGAGAAGGTGAACTTCTTTGCGCACCTACCGTTTTTCTCCGCGCACATATCCTTACACTAATTAAAAGGGGTATTTATTAATAAAATATATGTTATATGATAATGAACTCAAGAGAGAGAGAGAATTTCATTGCTAAGAATAAGTCACCATCGCTAAAAGCCATGGTGCTCTATTTATATATCTCATAGTGGGGAGGCCAAAAGCCTCTAGGAGACCAAGGGTCCCCATTACTCTAAGTAATGGGAGCCTAATGAATGGGTAATGAAGGAGGGGAGGCCAAAGGCCTATTTACTGCTAGCCACTCATAATTTACGTCCAGCTGGCACTGCACCTATCCCTGAAGCCCACCACGTTTCTCCCCAGAAGTGGAAAAACAAGAAGAAGGCTAATAATAACAAAGGGAAGGATGTGATGTAGTATGGACGAGGAGAAGCACCCCCGTCCAACAACAACAATACAGGAAAGAGTAACTTCATATGGAAGCAAAAGAACACTGACCAAGTGTCACTTCCTAAGAAGAATTGGGAGGATAAATGCCATAGATGCGGCATGACTGGCCATTGGTCCAGAATCTACCGCACTCCTCGCCACCTCCAGGAACTATATCAGGCGAGCCAGAAGTCTCTGCCTGAAACAAACTTGGCGGCTGTTCAGCCCCCAATGATGTTCACTGCAAATGACTTCGAGAACGACGACTTGCTCGATTGAGCATCATCCTTTATCTATGCATTTAGAATTCAATGTTGCTTCATCTTTAATTTGCTTTAGTACGAACTTTTATGTCTTTTTCATTGACTTAAATAAAATTTCGTTTTAATCATAGATGAAGTATGGAATATTGTGGACAGTGCCTCGTTGCACTAGTGTAGCGTTGATATTGCTCCCACATACAACGAGACTATAAGATGCAAATTCTCCTCTTAAACATGTAGGAAATCTCCAATTTTCAAGGATACTTCTTTTAAAGAAAATAACTTGAAAATTGTGGATAATATATATTGAATATCAATATGTAACTCGTCAAGAGAATAAGCTCCAAATTAGGAGTAGCCATGGCCCAAGCCATGGCTCTCTATATATTCAATTAGAGCATGGGAGTCCAAGGGACTCCCCACTAACTTAGTGGGGAGTAATGGTGAGATGTTGAGGGGGGAGGCCAAAGGCCTCCCTCAACTCACAACACTCCCCCTCATCTCTCCATTACCTTGGGTTAAGCATATGAATACTTCAGGATTCAGTATGCTAATGGGGTGGATACTTCTGGATCCAGAGCCACTGTGGTTGCCTCGTTAAAACCTTAGCTGTGGAAAACCCAGTGGGAAAAAAAACCAGCTGCTTAAGGGAAAAGAGTACAACTATCGAGGGACTCCCCCTGATCTGTACAAGCTTCAGGCTTGCAGATCTCCTATGTATCTATACAATCATCTCCTATTCATCTATACATCCATCATGTTCTGAAAGAAAATACAATCATCACTCATCTATACAAGTTTCGCTCATCTAGCGGCTATATTAAAGCAGTGGCGTTCTGGAGTGGAATTCTCTTCGAAGTTTGGTAGATGACGCCACTAAAGTATTCATTGAATCAGTCTTCAGTGTGTCTGCGAGGTACTGCTGGTCCTAGCTGAGTGTTTTCAATACTTGCTTCTTGGATGATGAGCTTCTCAGAAGATGTAGACATTGGAGGATGATGTGTAGATATTTAGGAGGTGGCCGGCCTATTGTGTTTTAGTCATCGCGATGATCTTTAAACCTGCATATGCGATATATATTCCTTGACCCTTGGAAGTTGCGCAGAAGCAGCTTATCCTTGGTCTAGTGGTGCTCTCCAGGGCAACACTTTATCTGGTTAACAACTTTACTGCAGACGTTCTATCAAAGACACGTGCAGTTGGCCAGATAAAGAAGTGTAACAATTACACTAAAGCTAGGCTCTTCGGGACCTAGGATGTCCTCCCCCTCTTCCAGCTACTGGAAGGTGTCATAAATAAGCATACATTTTTAATAGGATGCAAGTGGACATCATTCTTCATAAACTCCAGGTGTACGAAGGATATTAAAGGATTCCACCACGAAAGTGTTAAATATATAAGCCGAGATAATACCTTGTTATACCTAGGTTTTTCATTTACAAGGTATGCTTAAAGTTATCTGTTACCTAAATGGTCTCTGCAGGAGATCCTATTAGCTTTAAGTCGACCACATATACGGCGAATATTACAAACCCTGTCAACGATCTTTCGAAAAAGATACACAGGCAGAATATTGCTAAGATCAACTAATGATCTTTGTAGCCTTTATGGAGAAGACGTTTCTACGTCTCTCTTTCATCTCTGGGGGTAGAGTATACCCTTCTATATCTATATTGCCGTATATATATGCAGTCACAACGTCCATGAACTGCATGTATTGGCTTTTTCAGAGAAGTGTAGGCTTAGTAGGAAAAAGATCACATTTCCTTCATTTCAATTTATTTATGAAATCCGAATTATATTCCACAGGTTTTTACACATTCAGGTGTATGGACTACTGGTCCAAAGACTTTGCTTTTCAAGAGTGAGTCCAGCTCTACTCTTATTGCCCCGTCCCACTTTGGCCATTCTATGCGTTTACGCTATAGAAAAGTGGGTAGACGTCAACGTCGTATTCAGCGACGTGAACGGCAATAGCGAAAGCAAAACCGTCGTCGACGACTGTGCTATATATGTCCAGTACCTCTCCAGTACGTACGTAATATAATGATCTTTCTCCTGTTGTTTCCTCTGCAGGGGAAATTAGGAGGGGAGAGGTTGCTGGTCTGAGCTAAGCATCCTGTGGTTGGATCATTTTGATATATCCAGGAATCTTCCTATTATGAGGAATTTTATATTTTGAACCTGGTAGGCGTCCTCTTTTCAATTGAGGTACAGCCAATTCTGCTGCCGGTGGATTGCATCCATCTTTGGGAATGTCAATCCTAGCTGGCGTGTTGGCAGCAGGGACGTGTGAACGAACAATCTTCTGGTTGTCCGCAAATTTATCCGTCAATTGATGTACTTTAGTCTGAATGTGAAGGATCTTCTGGATCTCAACTACACAGAAAAAGTATGCGGATCATCGCGAGATGAGGACTTTTGTGTCCCATGATATGGTCTCAGAAGCGTCAGGCTTCTTTAGTCTGCGTGCCTATTTCAATGAGATTTTGCTCATCAAATTCACATTTATCAAGACTTGGTGGTAAACCATAAGCAAGCAGCATCAGCAATAAGATATGGCAACAAGCGGGCCGTATCGTGATAAGCGATGCGGAATGCAGTGTGATGGTCCCTAAACATCAACACGTGTCTCATTATTATTCAGTGGTCACGTGTTTATGGACTGTAAACGATAAATGCAATGAATGTAATTATTGATTTTTGAAATATGAACGTTGCATAGGGATTTTTGAATTAATATAGGGCCCCTCATTCATAACACTCTATTTAGTTCATAGTGGGGAGTAAGAATACTAAGGGGCTTTACATTCATTGTTATGCATGTACTGTATTTATGGACTGTACCTCATTAAGAGTAGATATGGATGCTGCTATTGTGACTGCCAAACATCTTCCTGATCTGTCTAAAATTGAACTTTTTTCTGGTTCTTTCTTTAAACGTTGGCAAGAAAAAGTCTTTAGTACACTTGATGTCACTGGCTTTGCCTTCGCACTCACAGATCCTAAACCAACAGATGAAAAAGAACTTCCTGCCTGGGACCGTGCCAACAAAATTTGTCGCCATACTATTCTTCATACCCTCTCTAATGAATTATTTGATGTGTACTGTCCTACTAAAATTGCTTCAGAAATTTGGACTAGCCTAACCAAAAAATACATCCTAGATGATGCTGATAAATGTATTTACACAAAGTTTGATAATGGTGTTGGTGTTATTATTTGCTTATATGTCGATGACATGCTTATTCTCGGCACCAACCTAGATGTAGTAAATGCAACTAAGTCATTCTTGTCTTCAAAATTTGATATGAAAGACATGGGTGAAGCTGATGTGATCTTAGGTATTAAGTTAACTAAGACACCTAGTGGGATTATGCTTTCTCAAGGACATTATGTTATTAAAATGCTTGAAAAGTTTGGATATCATGATCAAAAACATGTAGCTACTCCATATGATGCTAGTTTACATTTAGCTAAAAATTTTGGTGAATCTGTTTCACAAATTAAATATGCTCAGATCATTGGTAGCTTAATGTATTTAATGAATTGTACTCGCCCTGATATTGCTTATGCTATTAGTAGATTGAGTCGTTACACTCAAAATCCTAATAGTGATCATTGGAATGCATTGTCAAGAGTTATGAGATACTTGAAAGGAACTCTTGAATATGGATTATGTTTTAGTGGCGATCCATCAGTTTTAGAAGGTTTTTCTGATGCGAACTGGATCTCTGATTCAGATGAGCTTAAATCCACAAGTGGTTATATTTTTACACTTGGTGGAGGTGCTGTGTCTTGGAAATCTTTCAAGCAAACATGTATTGCTTATCTACCGTTAGGTATTCGGTTTAAACATTTTAGGATTCAAAATGTTTAAACATTTTAGGCCGAATACCGAAAAACACATTTTTACTGATTTAAACATCCACGCAGTTCTAAATATGCTACGGGCATAAAAGTAAACAACCACGCATATATCTCAAGCAAAACATATGGTAAGGGAAACTAGAAAATATAAATATCTTGTAGACCACGTGGAAACGTCATACACCGTTAGGTTAGTTGACTAACGGCAGAGCGGTCTCAGGATCTTTTGCAACAAATTCAAATATGTACTGATAACGTAAATTTTGGCCTACGCCCATATTTTAGCTATAATAATAATATTTTAGCTATAATAATAATATGAATAATAATATTATTATTATTGGTAAAAGATGTACTGTATTCTGGATGTGAAGGATCTTCAGGATCTCATCTTCACACAGATTAGTACGCGGATCATATAGGGACAAAGACTTCTGGTCCCAACTAATGGTCTCAGAAGCTTCTGGCTTCTTAGACTGTGTGCCCAGTTTTGGAAAAAATGTCTCATTAAATTCACAGTCTGCAAAACGTGCCTTGAATGCGTCACCCGTCAGGGGTTCAAGGTATCTGATAATAGAGGGCGAATCAAACCCAATATATATACCTAGACGACGCTGAGGACCCATTTTGGTCCTCTACGGTGGTGCTATTGGGACATATACCGCACAAACAAACACTCTCAAATGAGAGATATCCGGAGGTGCGCCATATGCTAGTTGCATCGGGGATAAAGTATGACCTCCAGAGGGTCTTATCCTAATAAGTGATGCGGCATGTAAAATAGCATGCCCCCAAGCATCCACAGGCAACTGGGATTGCATAAGCAATGGACGTGCAATCCATTGGAGTCTCTTTATAAGGGACTCAGCTAATCCGTTTTGGGTGTGAACATGTGCTACAGGATGTTCAACTTCAATACCCGTTGCCCGGCAATAGTCTTCGAAGACTTGTGAAGTAAATTCTCCCGCATTATCAAGATGTAGTGTCTTGATTTGGTTATCGGGGAAATGAGCACGCAACCTTATTATTTGTGCCAATTGCTTTGGAAAAGCTAGGTTGCGGGTGGACAAGAGGCACACATAAGACCATTTGGTTGATGCATCAATCAGTACCATGAAGTACCGAAATGGGCCACTTGCGGGGTGAATAGGCCCGCAAATGTCACCATGAATTCTCTCAAGGAAACCAGGAGACTCTAATCCCACTTTCAGGAGGGATGGTCTCGTTATTAGTTTTCCCTTAAAACAAGGGAGACATGGAAATTCACCCTTTTGAAGAATCTTCAGGTTCTTCAATTTGTGTCCATGGGATTCAGTGATGATGCGGCGCATCATTGCTGTTCCAGGGTGACCAAGTCTATTGTGCCAGAGTTGGAACTCTGGCAGTGATTGGCACGTCTGGTGCTCAGTCATATTGGCTTCTATTGGTTGAATGTATGTTTGGTATAGACCCGACGGAAGTCCCTTGAATCGTTCGCAGATGATCTTCCGGTCATCTTTCTGACGAGTTACATACAGATATTCTACCGTATTTTCATCTCTGGTTTCTAAGTGATATCCGTTTAAACGGAAATCCTTGAAACTTAGGAGATTCCTATTTGATTTAGGAGAGAATAATGCATTTTTTATTTGAAGTCTTGTGTTATATGGGAGCAATATAATTGCTTCACCAGATCCTTCGATTATTTGGGACAGTCCTGAAATTGTGATAACAGGACCGTCATATTTATTTAAGCTATTAAAATAGCAATGATCGCGAAGGATTGTGTGCGTTGAGGCACTGTCCACTAGGCACTCAGACATCATCTATATAAGCAAAAACGAAAATTTATTTGAGCGAAAATGTAAACATTCATTCGAAAATAAAAGTTCGTACTTAAGCAAATAAAGATGAAGATACATTGAATTCTAAAAAGCATAGATAAATGATGGTGCTCAATCGAGAAGGTCGTCGTTCTCGAAGTCTTTTGCAGTAAACATTGTTGGTGGCTGAACAGCCGCCAAGTTTGTTTCAGGTAGAGACTTCTGGCTCGCCTGGTATAGATCCTGGAGGTGGCGAGGAGTGCGGCAGTTTCTGGACCAATGGCCAGTCATGCCGCATCTATGGCATTTGTCCTCCCAGTTCTTCTTTGGAAGTGACACTTGCTCGGTGTTCTTTCGCTTCCAAGTGAAGTTTCTTTTTCCCTTGTTGTTTTTGTTTGTCTGTGGAGCTGCACCTCTTGGTTGCTTCATTATAGCTTTCCCTTTAGTGTTTTTAGCCTTCCTCTTGTTTTTCCACTTCTGGGGAGAAACGTGGTGGGCTTCAGGGATAGGGGCAGTGCCAGCTGGACGCAAGTTATGAGTTGCAAGCAGTAAGTCTCGATTCTGCTCTGCCCTAAGTAGGCATGAGATCAGATCAGAGAATTTCGTGAAGTTGCGTTCACGATACTGCTGCATGAGGATTGCATCTTTCTCGTGAAACGAGGTAAATGTTTTTTCCAACATGCGCTGTTCTGTCACTTCTTCACCGCACAACTTCAGGCGTGAGGTGATGTTATGAAGTGCAAAATTATACTCAGCGACGGACTTATAGTCCTGAAGTCTGAGGTTTTCCCACTCATAACTGGCACGGGGTAATATAACATCAATTTGATGTTTATACCGTGCTTCCAGTGCTGTCCACAGGTCCTTCGGGTCCTCAACCGTTAAGTATTCGGCCTTTAAGGTCCGATCTATATGCTTCCTAATGTATATTATGGCTTTCGCCTTATCTACATCGGATACAGTGGTTGTGGGGCTGCTGCTAGCTGTAGCAGAAGCTTCGGCCGCTGCTGGGGCCGAGGAAGGAGCCAAAATGGACTCAAGGAGGGCCATTGAACGCAAGTGGAACTTCAGGTCCACTCGCCAACTCAGGTAATTTGTCCCTGCAGAATCGAGGACCTCGAAATCGACGCTTGCCAATTTTGCCATTTATCTACGTATTTTAAAATGAGCATGAATTAATTAAAATTCAAAATTCATGCATAAAGAAATAAACAAGTAAAAATGCGGGGATCGGCCAGATACCCAAAAATAAACAGTCCAAAGTTCGTTTACAGTCCATAAAAGGAAAAAAAAATACAACTTCGGAAACCCAAAGTGGGTCCCATTATCTTCGTCTTCATATGCTGTTGCACCGAGCTTTGGCTTACACAGTCATGAATCGACTCCTTGCGGTCCAGCGGACGCGGCCAGGGAATTGACTAAGCCAGGACCACTTGTTACCCAGTCAAGCTAGGTTGGTCCAGCAAACTTAGCCAAGCACATTGACCGACATCATGATCCATTGAAGGAGTTTTCATCAATTCTATGTGCTGTTGCATCGAGCATTGGCTTTTAAATACAAATTTCCTCACTTACAAATTCTCTCAAAAGAAAATAAAAGTGCAATGAAAGTAAATAGGTATACAATGGCCGATCCCGAAAAACACATTTTTACTGATTTAAACATCCACGCAGTTCTAAATATGCTACGGGCATAAAAATAAACAACCACGCATATATCTAAAGCAAAACATATGGTAAAGGAAACTAGAAAATATAATTATCTCGTAGACCACGTGGAAACGTCATACACCGTTAGGTTAGTTGACTAACGGTAGAGCGGTCTCAGGATCTTTAAGATAGTTATATTTTGAAAAATAGAATCCTAGTAAACCATAGATAATAATTTGCAAAAGCGATGTTAAATTAAATATGTCAACATGGATTATATGAATTAATTGTGATTTGACATAGAGGAGAGTCCCTTTAACTAATTGGCTTCAGGCCATTATTTAGTGGGCAATAATAATAAACGTTAAGTAATTGGGGCTGCAGGCCCAATTAATTTATTAAGTTATTGGTAGGCAAAAATGGGCTGCAGGCCCAACAACAAAATAATCAATTTTAATTAAATTAAGCATATTTTTGGGTTGGGGAATACCAATAATCCCCAAAACCCTAAGTATGTCTCCTCAAATTCCACCCCTTCAGTTACTGTTTTTGGTCATTGGCAGTGGCCAGAATTCCCCTCCAAAAATTTGTATCAAAATTTTCTTCAGGCCCCTTAGATTTGCATCAAAATTTGTATCTGACATGTGTAATCAAAATTTCCGGGATACAGAGGTGATGACATGTTCAAAATATCAGGCCCCCGTAACAGACTTTCTTTTTCCCAAAAATGCAGTCAATTTTTTTTACAATGGAAAAAATTCAATGCATTTAATGTGTTTCCCGGATGGTTTTAACGATTATGCTATGAGACATCACCTCTGTATCCATTGATATAAGAGTTTGATTGGATACAATAATAATGTATCAAATTCTGGAAACAAATTTATTGAGAAACTGGAAGACCAGAGACAAATTTGGGAAAATATATTGCTCTGAAAACATTTACTAGAATACCGCACTATTATTTTTATATTTACATGTGGTCATTATTTTTGATATTACTTTAACACCATTACTGCACGCATTATGTTGATATTGAAAATAAAAATTCATGAGTTCTTAATATCAAAATATGTCTGGTGTTTGGGGTAACTTCAATATAGAGTAATGGTGTTCTTTCAATATAAAAAAAATAAAAATAATCAATAAATTTGTTAACCTTTATTGTTAACAACATATCAAATTTACACAGATTGTTGATAGCAGAAGGGGTTTTTATTTTTATTTTTTAAATTTATTCTAATTTTTTTGTATTTTTTTTTGCTATGTTGATTTGAGTAATACAATCAACAAAAATAGAATATGATCCAAAATCTAATCTACGGGATAAGAATTTTTACCTCTAGATCAATGATCTAGGGACGATCGTGATATAAAATCCGTAGATAGAATTCCCCGCTTCAGAACGCCTAGGAAATGCAGCAACGAAAAACCGCAACGGATCGCCGCAACAACAATTAGATTCCTTCGCGTTGGAGTTTGATTTAGAGGGGATTTGGAATAATTTTAGTGGCTCAAAATTTGGAGAAGACACGTGCTGATAACGTCTTCTCAACTGATTACCGGAAGTATAATCACGATACGTTGTTAGAATCTATGGCCTTTAAAGATGTGTTGATGTTTAGGGACCAACACAGGATGTGTTGATCTTTAAAAATCCCTAATAAATGTATTCTTGCATTAACTTCATATTTCAAAAGTATGTCCAAACGTTGCCTTACATGGGATTTAATGGAATTTTGTCACCAAGAATTGGAGAATTGAAAACTCTGAATGTATTGTAAGTCAAATAACATAGTGGGTCCTAAATTGGTTCTATAAAGGAACACTGAAAACAGATCATTGGCGCAAGCATCTATATGATGGTTCAAGAAACTGTATACAATGGAGGATCACTCAACAGGTGACTGTCCCATACACTTTGCAACAGAATGGTATGAGGAAATCTTGACAAATGCAGTCATAAATAGATATGTTACCTAATACATTAACATCCCTAACCTTTGGTGGCCCTACTAAATTTAAGAATTTGTTCATTATCCAAAAGAAGCTGGGTGACAAAATATCCAATTTCCTAGGGGCAGACCGCATTGAACTGTTTCCAATCCTCAATCCTCTGTCAATGTACAATTGATTCCTGATCCTAAGAAATTGTACAGAAAACATATGTATGATTCCAATATTTGGTCAATAGATTGTTTTTCCACCAACATGTTAATACAATTTGCAAGCTCTCGTATGAAACCAGGAATTTTACATTGCAGGAACATTTTAATTGATGTAAGGACATGAAACAATTATAACAAAAAAAACAATTTCACCTTGTGATTTCATTATCCCTTCTTCTGGAAGATAAAAATAGTGAATGAGATTGATTTATAGTACATCTAGATTAAAAATCTAGGGAAGATCGACCAAAAATAGAAGATCCGTAGATAGAAAATTCCACGCTCCGAATACGCCCAAGAGGAACGCCGCAACGTATCGCCGCAACGTCGCCGCAACCAGAGATTCCTTCGCGCGTAGGGGATGGATTTTTGAGGGGACGGACGGGAAGAAAAAGCTCAAAAATAGAGCGCAGGTGCTGATAACGTGTTATATGATAATGAACTCAAGAGAGAGAGAGAGAGAGAATTTCATTGCTAAGAATAAGTCACCATAGCTAAAAGCCATGGTGCTCTATTTATATATCTCATAGTGGGGAGGCCAAAAGCCTCTAGGAGACCAAGGGTCCCCATTACTCTAAGTAATGGGGGCCTAATGAATGGGTAATGAAGGAGGGGAGGCCAAAGGCCTCCCTCATTCATAACAATATATTATTTGTTTGGAGAAAGGGCAATCATGGCAATAGGTAGCTCATGGTAGAGTGTTGTTATTCGCACCACAATATATTATGGATACACTACAAAATGAAATATTTTTGAAATACCAATTTTATCCTTAACAGTGTTTAATACATTACTCTTAAATATCTTACTTAATAACAAAATTGCCATTAGCTTTATCTTGATGCACCACGTAACCTTTCATCTTCTCATGTTCTCTCTCTTTTTTTTCTCTACTACATCTTCTTTTCTCTTTCTTTTCATCTTCTCATGCCTTAATATCTTGCTTAGCATTAGCTCAAAATTTAGAATTTGAACAGCTTTAAAGTTCTTGCTAATTTGCTGGTGGAGAAGGATGGAGGACAAAGAGGTATAGTAATCAAAACTTAAATTACATATTTGTTTATAAGCTTTCTTTTTAGTTCATGTTTTATCTAAAAATTTTCCGCCGTGTATGGAGTTGTAAATCCGATCAGAACTTTTATCGCTCGGACATTTAAGTTCGAGCGGTAAACGAGACGTTCGGATATAAAGGTCCGAACCCCTTTCCTTACAGTCTGATTTGAAAGTCCGAACGTCTGGTGCTTGATATGAAATTATTGGATCATATTTTTTAAAATACCATACTTGAACACTCCACGTAAATGATAATAACTACTTGCACCAAACCTTTATAGTTTTATTGTTTAGTTTTCGCATTCTCATTTATTACTTGCTTTTTCAGGATACTTCTTGCATTGTCGTGGAATCGACTGTTGTAGACTATACAGAGGTTTTTACAACTGACACCATATTTTCACGTCGACAAGAAATCATTGATTGGGTACGAGAAGTCGGTATTGCTCATGGACTTGTCATTGTAAAAAAGCGTTCAGAGAATGGCAAATTAGGTAGAAAGCTGGGGCTTTACTTTGCATGTGAAAGAAGTGGTGCTTATCGTAGTACATTCAAAAAATCCAATGAGAAGAGTCGGGTATCTACTGGAACTAAGAAATGTGGATGTCCATTTAGTTTAAAAGGAATAAAGCTACCCACAGATGATGATTGGCATGTAATGGTTGTATGTGGAAAGCACAACCATCCAGCTGCAAAGCATCTGGAGGGACATTCATTTGCTGGAAGGTTACAAAAAAGAGCGTGAAATGTTGATAGATATGTCAACGGCACAAGTACGGCCTAAAGAGATTCTGACCATGTTGAAGCAGAAGGATGAGCGTAATGTATCCAATTACTAACCATTCATACTGTCCTTGAGGACAACTGAAGGATGTATATGGTATAGAGTCTTCTTTTAACTTAATCTGCCAAAATCCACTTTTGCAATCCATTTTTGTAAACCATTTTTTATTTTGTATTTTGTTTAGTAGGACTTCTTTGTTTGGTAAATAATAACCATCAAAGATAGTTGCATCATTTAGTGTTTTATAGTTAAATACAATTCTAGCTTTTCCTCTAACTATTTCACTGTGTTTTCTAACAATAAAAGCTGGTGAGAGGCATGTAAAGGATCATGAATCCTTATAGAGAGCATTGTAAACATAAGAGAGAAAGAGAGTTCTTTGTTTTGTATTCTTCCTCTCCTCTTCGTATAAATAAAATTCCCTGTTTGCAAATTTGCCTATCTACTTTCTGTGAGAAATTAAAGTTGTATTTTCTGAGAAAAGCTTCTTTGAAAGCTTTTGATATAGTTTTGCTGATTGAAGGCCACGTTCTTCCTGGAGCAGTGATAAGTACCCAGAGGTCAAGGCGATAGGCGAGAGAGAGCCGTGACAGCCGTAGAACCAGAGGGGAATAGTAGCTGTTGGAAGCGTGCTGGACCCTAGATCAGGTAACTATCAAAGATTGCCCTTAGAGCTTACCGCTCAGAAAGTATTACTGAAATTTCTTCCAATACAGTAGATTAGCAGAATCTTCGGGAAAAAGAAAGAAAAAGAAAAAGAAACGCAAAAGATACTGTTTTGTGGTATCGGAGCAAGGTTCCGGTAAAAATTATGAGAACTATTTATAATGCACGTCATTATTATAAAGTTTTTGAAATGAGTGGAAGATCTTGAATGCAGCAACTTATGAAGAAGTTGAAAACAAGTAATTATATTGAAGTGCATTCTTCAGATAAGATGACGTCATGTGTGAGGAACTTATTGTTTGCACATCCGACATCTGTGATTTAGTTCGTGCTTTTTTGGAAGTTTTGATTATGGAATGCACGTATAAGACAAATAGATATCGACTTCCGTTGTTGGAAATAGTTGGCGTGACATCAACTGGAAAAACATTTTCTGCTGCATTTGTTTTTATGGAGGATGAGCGGGAGGTTACCTACATATGGGCTTTAGAAAGGTTGCGTGACTTGCTCCAAGGTTGCATGATGCCTCGGGTGGTCGTGATAGATAGGGAGATGTCCTTGATGAATGCTATATCTTACGTCTTCCCTAAGGCAGAAAATCATTTGTGCAGATGGCATATTTCGAAAAATATATTAGTAAACTGTAAGAAATATTTTGAAACACAGGAGGTATGGGATAAATTTAACTGCGGTTGGAACTCGGTAATGATGTCCCTTACCAAAGAGTACTTGCATAACCTCGGTGATTTCGAAATGAAATTTGTTGGTAAACAAGAAGCCATCGATTATGTGAAGTGTTCATGGTTTAACAAGTATAAAGAGAAGTTTGTTTCAGCATGGGTAGATAATAACATGCACTTTGGGAATGTTACTATTAACAGAGTAGAGACTGCACATTCAAACTTGAAAAGGAATTTATGCACATCCACTGGCAGTTTCGATACCGCATGGACAGCTATTCATGCTATGCTCGAGCGCCAACATACTGAGATCACGGCTTCATTTGAGAGGAGTCTTAATACCATACAACATCAATTCAATCCTGTTATGTTCAAAGAGTTGAGAGGATTTATATCACGGAATGCATTGAATAGAATTCTACTTGAGTCGACAAGATCAGAATGTATTGGACCGGATGCAGCATCATGTCGATGTGCCATTCGTCGTACATATGGATTACCATGTGCTCATGAAATTGCAATATTTAAAAAGGAGGGGCGTCCAATACCATTATATAGCATACACTCTCATTGGAGAAAACTTAACATGAAACCTACAAAGGATGGTCAAGTTACAGGGTTGGTAGATGGGGATATGTTTAGTGCCGAGTTGCATCAAATTATGTTACAATTTGAACATGCCGATGACGCTGGTAAGGTTCTCCTTATGAGATAGGTAAGAGAAATTTCAAATCCAGAAGCGACTACTCTTGTTGAGCCAAAGGAAAAGGTGAGTGTGAAAGGTGCACCAAAGAAACAGAAAAACACAAGAGTTGAAATCTCAACATGTCGCGATCCTAGTCTATTTGAACGTGTATTGTCAATTGAAGCCAGTAAGTCAACTCCAGCTAAATCCATATTGCCATTGAAGAGAAAGCAAAAAGAGAAGATTATTAGGAGACAAGCATCGACGCTCGAGAAATATTCTACCCAATTTCCTATCAAATTAAGGCCATACATTCAACATATAATAGATGTAAAAGCAGATGGAAATTGTGGAGTTAGAGCCATAGCAGCTCTCCTTGGAATGGGTGAGGATATGTGGGCCATCGTTAGAGCTGACATGAGCCATGAGTTAAATTTACATGACAATGAGTATCTAAAAACATATGGCAAAGAACTATATGAAGAGATCAAAATGGCACTGGATTATATGGAGAATTATCCTCCATATCGTTATTGGATGACGATGCCATACATGGGATATATCATTGCCTCTTGTTACTCATGTGTTTTGATCTCACTTTCTGAAAAGCAATGCTCGACACTTTTACCTCTTAGAGCTGTGCCGGAACCACTAGCTTCTAGACGTCACGCTGCAATTGGATACGTTAACGGTAATCATTTTGTTCAACTTCATCTTACAAACGGACATCCAATTCCTCCGGTTGCAGGTTATTTGTACCAACACCGACATCCATGTGCAAATGGATGGGAAGTTTCATATGGTGCTAAGATTCAAGAATTCAAGAACCTTATTGGAAATCATGTAGTAACAACTGATGTAATCAGTGATAGTGATTAATTTGTTGTTAGCAAGGGAAGAATTACATTTTGTAGTGAACAATTAAGTCAAGAAATTATTAATGTTTTTTACTGTTCTAATTAGATTATGTATTGTAATGCATGAAAATTTTTGGTCGTATTTTACTGCTCTGTAACGTTGAAGATGTTGGTTGTTATGTCACGTGAATGTATCAATGTATCCATGTAATTTGTGTGTTCTGTTCGGTTGTGTAAATCCCAACATAATACATATTTTATTATAATGTTCGGATTTGCAATTTCGAACGGATGAATAAAAGTATTAGAGCCGTTCGGATCACCAAATCCGAACATCTGAATGTATCAGTTCATCATTTCTTTGTTCTGTTCGGCTGTATGAATTAGAACACAATACCAATTTTATTATTCTGTTTGGACTTGCAATTCCGAACATAAGAATAACAGTAGTATATCCGTTCGATTCTCCAAATCCGAACATCTGAATGTATCATTTCTTCGTTTCTTTGTTCTGTTCGGCTGTATGAATTAGAACACAATACCAATTTTATTATTCTGTTTGGACTTGTAATTCTGAACATAAGAATAACAGTAGCATATCCGTTCGGATCTCCAAATCCGAACATCTGAATGTATCAGTTCTTCGTTTCTTTGTTCTGTTTTGATATGTAAAATTGCTAACACAACTAAGTTAATTGCTAACACTACCACAAAATCCGAACAACTGAGCCAGGCATAAAGCAACTAGTTAATTGCTAACGACAGGCATAACATCAAAACCTATATCAAACAACTAATTTATGCACCTCATAAGCTCTCACATACTCAGCAAATAACATAAGATAATATCATCACGCAATAACAGGCTTATCTTCAGTAAGCAAACAACAATCTGTAGGCATCAGCTTTACACATCACCACAAAACAAGCATGATGCCATCAAAAAAAAACGTATATCAAACAACAGCTTCCCTTCCCACAGAAGTCTTTTAAGTTCCTAGAGCAAATCTCAGACCCACGGAAACATCATATAATATCAGGCACGTAAGGGTCACCACGTAGTAAACTGACAATAAATCATGTAAATACTAACCCTGTGAACTAAATCTGCATCTATCTCGCCTGGACGAAACTTATCATTTGTTGATGGGTTTTGGACCACAAGATGTGATATACTACGATACCAATCTATATATCATGGGGATGTGTCCCATGCTAAGCGACATCATGTACCAGTTGGCCGAGCTTGTAGGAGATGATCTTCCCAACGACTCCAATAAACATCAGGAGAAGGATAATCAACACGATAACTATTGGATGTTGAGCCCCTAATGGCATATGTCGGCTTGATCGGTTCTGGCGGGATTGTTTCAACAATTCTAAACTGTCTGAGAACCCTATGTGGATGGTAGGGTTCAATAACGTCAAGAGAACGGATGCACCCTGAGTAGAACGTAACATCTGAGATAGGAAATAGATCTCTAACATACTTATATGGCTCCCACGTAATCTGAAAATTATACAAATTTCAAATAAGTCAATAAGAATATAATTGGCATAACGTACATACATAACATAAAATAAAGACATAAAAATTAATGCTAATTACCCTCTCTGCTCTTGCACCATCTAACTTCTCCCGGTTCACTTGGAGAGCATTATCTGGATCCGAGCCTTCTCTTTGAACAACCCAACGAGATGATCGAGGTGCATTGTTTTGATAATTCACATTGGGAGAAGGACAACAGAATGGAAAGTATTCAAAAACTCCATGACTGTTAAAAAATATTTAAATAAGATCAGAAAAATAATAGATTGTTATGCCAATTTAAATTTAAAAATTAAACCTGAAGCACGGTTAGATAGCCCGCAATCTGTCTGCAATTCCATCGACTAGCACGTCCAAGCTGACGATATAAGAAAGCAAGGCATGCTGCTCCCCAAGAATAGCTTCCAACCAATGGCAGGTCCATAAGTAAATATAAATATTTAATTGACTCTCGAGTGCAAGTCTTATTGGCAAATAATGTACAACCTAAAAGGTACAACAAATATGCTCTTACAGACTTCTCAACACCTACTTTTTTAATATCACTACAATTTTCCTTAAGCCACTCCAATCTTACACCCGAACCTCTAAAACTGTTCAACTCTTCCCGTGCAGCCGTACGACTAACTCCTAATGTATGCACAATTAAATCAATATCATCCATCTCATCAACGTTCACTATGGACACTCCCTTACCTACAACTGTAATGCCTAAAAGAGTAGTTACATCATCCAAAGTGATGGACATATCGTCGAATGGTAAGTGAAACGTATTTGTCTCTGGTTGCCATCTCTCAACAAAAGCAGAAACAAGACCTTTACTGATATATTTATGAGAACATGCAGCCAAAGATAACAAGCCTGACTGCTTAACAAGTCCATCAAAATCAGGACAATTTTTGGGAAGAGGCCATGATGTGACCTTCAAAGCATGGTTTATGCATGTAAGTGCCGGTCGCTCCTACATTAATAAATGAAAATATATTTTAGTCATACGAGATATAAATGCACAAACATCAAAGAAAGTAATAATTTTTTCATGTAAATTATTTACTTCTCCATGCCATATGTGGTAAGCAACATTAGACCGAAAGCTGGATATGATCTCTGCATTCTCGGGGCCGCCTAAAATCGGCCCGCTAGTGTCCTCCAACAAGTCATGATGCACCGCATTCTCGGGGCCACCTGGAATCGGCCCGCTAGCGTGCTCCATTAAGTCATTAGGTGCCGCATTCTCGGGGCCGCCTGGAATCGGCCCTCTAGTGTCATCCACTAAGTCATGAGGCACAGAGCTATCGGTCGAATCATGCTGGTCCTCAAACTCGACGATATGATCATGCAAATGTACAAGCAATTGTTCTCGTCGTCATCGTCTGACTGATCTAGTAGGCCGTACACGCACTTGGGCTGATGAAGCCATCATCGAAGAAGAGTGAGCTTTAGGAGCTCTCGAAGATCTTCGTAACTGTACTTGTATAAATAAATTTTAATTGTCAGAACTTTACACATGAAATGCATCAAAGCCCATCGTATCAGTAAAAAGGACACAACATTTCTTAAGTTAATGAGTCAGAAAATTAAATGAATCAATCAAATAAATTTCTCTTTCCAATTTTGCCACGAAATTGAACGAATCATATAAATTAGGGAATTTCAGTTAAGTTTAAGAACCTGCATAGCATGCATGATCTCATCATTCTTTGCCAAGTGCTGATGTTGATGACGACGAACCTTCTTGTCCCTCGGCTTCCTCAATGGCGATTTCATCTCTAAAATCTCCAAATCCTCTGAAAACTGTTAAGAAAGCAAAAGAGATGAATTACTTTTTCACGAGATTTGCAAGAATTATGCTTTAAAAACAAAAGTTTTGCAAGGAAAAAAACACCAACCATAAACAAAAATAATTCAAAATTTATATATGTCTAGACTTAAACTAAGTTTTACAAGGAAAAATTTAGTTTCAACTTTCGTAACATGCCGGTATTGATATCATTGGATATCATATCGTCCGAGATTTGACATAGATTCATATCACTGTCCGAATCATATCGCAATACAATGTTACCTGACTTGATGAAATTGAAAGATAGCAATACGATGTTACAAGAAAAGGCATTCTTGTTTGGAGTTGCAATTGATATTTGCTTGCATTTCTGCTTGTAATTCTACCATAGTTATAGAAGATCATTGTATCCTCATCCTAGTGATCCTAATGAAAAGTGCATGTGTTCTCATTAATTGCCCTATTATCCTTTTGCATTATGTATTTGTTGTTGTTGCTCTTCTTATGTTTAGAATTGAAGCTGTAAGAAGCCCTCCATATATGTTCCAACAAGACTATTTTATCTAATTGACAAGTTGCACTCGGATCACCCATCTCTAAGTTATACGTTAAATCGGACCTCATTATCTAATATATATGTTTCAATTAAACCTCTTTATCTAATGTTATGATTGCAATTAGACTGCCTTAACTATGTCAAAAGATGCAGCCAGAACCCCTTTTGTAACCAACAAGTTGCACACAAACCCTTTTATCAACCTGTCAGGTTACAACTTGACCCCCCTTATGTAACATGAACCAGTAACGACAATCTTCTTATAGAGAGGAGATTTAATAAGTACAAGCATGAATTCTTTCCTCACAAATATGAATTTTTATCTCATTAACATGAATTCATAAGTACAAGTATGAATTCTTATCTTACAAAACATGAACTCTTGGTAGCAGTATCATTGTGTAATGAAATTGTATGTGTCTGCAATGAATCTTAACAATAATTTGGTATATGAAACAAACACACAAATATCATCTCAAAAACATCAAAACACATCATTATTTTAGAATTCTGTAACAGATAGATTTATGAACATAACATAACATACCTGATTTCTGTCATTTAAATCAAATGTTTGTAAAGTATATTTCACCCATCACAATTTCAGCTACACATGGATATAGTATTTTTGTCACAAATGTCAGACTCTAATTGCTTACTTTTATAAACTAGAGTTAGCCACAATTTATCTTTCTGCCATAACTTATTAGTTACACATCAAATATTTCTGATAAAAAACAAAACACTTTTTATGACTATGTCACAAAAATTCATGCACACATCCATGTTTGATTATGTTGATTCTCTATCTATTGTCCAACTATCTTACCTACTTGGTATTTGGTGCCTTCTCTTTAGACATGTCTGTCACTTTTCATACATGGATACATGTAAAGTATATTTTGAGTATCTGAGTGATTGTACAATCAACATTTGAACATTGGATGTGTATGTTAAACTGTAATTGTGATATGCTTGTGCATTACTATGATACCTTGAAGTAGATTCTCGTGTGTTAGAGAGTATTGTCTACATTGGAAGACCCTCTTGTTTTCTGATTCTGTAGCATTTCCTACCATACATAGCAGAAAGAGAGTAATATATACATATTATATCCTAAACAGATTAGTGTGATAAAGGACTTTAAAAATACTTATAGGTGGTCTGAATCTTCCAATTATTAAGTCTACTAGTGTGATTAGAGAAGTACATCCCTCTTCTTAATTTAGACAAGAAAGCTACATTGGACCTTATTAACACTACTCTTCATGATATCTCTTTGTTTGTAGCAGAACTTTTTGCAACCGCCATTATTTCCTGAGTAAATGAATGATAATTTCATCTTATATGCATTATTTCTTTATTGTCAGAAATGAAATCAACTCCAGCTTAAACCAGTGAATTCCCAACAAAAAAAGATCATTCAAGCCCAGAAGAACAAAAAACACCCAACAATCGATGCCAAACAGACCCAAAACACATGCAATAATCCAAAGCAAAATCCTGCGAAGGAATCAGAGATCCGAGTTGGGATTTTGTAAAGCAAAATCCTGAGAAGGAATCAAAAAACTGAGTTGGGATTTTGTATGAGAAGTTAACGAGTTGGGATTTTGTATGATGCTTCAAAAAAAAACAAATTGCACTTAGGGAAGCAGAGATCCGATTAATGACCCGATGCGAAGGAGCGAGGAGGAATCGATCGTTTTAGTGCTGAGAAATTAGGGTTAGAGCCAGGGTTTTGATGAGAGAGAAAATGTAGAGAGGACAGCCTGGGGAAACATACGAAGGGGCTAGGGTTTGTGGTGTATTCATCCAACTAAACAAATGAAAAGTGTGATTAAAGGGTATAAATGTCAAGATTTGTGGTGTGGATATAATTAATAGGAATGTTAAAAAATAGATGTGGTGAACCAAGTAACGTGGTGTACTCATAAATTTTTGTGGTGCGAATAACAACACTCCTCATGGTATCCTTTTATCTATTATACATTTAACAACATTTTTTGAATTCTAGGGCTGACTAGGATAAGATAAAGAGTGGCTGAGATTTGATCTTGGTAAATCAATGGTTGAGATTGGATTTTGTGAAAATTTTAATAGGAAAACTTAAATTTTGGTGGGAAAAGTGTCTTGTGAACCAAAACTTTGAAATTAAAAGTGTCTTGGGAAAGATTGTGGAGATTAAATTTGGGGAAAAAGTGCCTTAGGAACCTGAACTTTGAAATTAGAAGTGCCTTGGGAAAGATTGTGGAGATTAAATTTGGGGGGGGGGGGAATTGTCTTGGGAACCTAAACTTTGAAATTAAAAGTGCCTTGGGGAAGATTGCGGACAAGCATTATCCATTAAATTAAACAAAATAAAAAATTTAGCGTAAAACAATTTAGCAGAACAACAAGTTAGCGTAAAAATACCATGAGGTTTGTTGTTCCGCACTGAAGGCGCCCGCGCCGAAGGCGTCCGCTAAAATTTTTTTACGCTAATTTGTTGTTCCGCGCCAAAGCCGCGGGCGCCAAATTTGTTCTTCGACACCGAATTTGTTGTTTCGCGCCGAAGGCGCCGCGCCGCTAAATATTTTTACGCTAATTTATTGTTCTTTTAAATTTTGTCTGTGGAAATAATTTTTTGGTGAACAAAGATTTCGCGGGAGAAATGTTAAATGAACCGTGCCCGCGGGCACGGGTTATGACTAGTTCATTCATAGTATATGAGGTTACCTCTAATAGCCCAAGGGTTCACCCCACTACATGGTAGTGGGGTGTTATGGTAATGAGAGAGGGGGGACCATAAGTCTCCATCACTTATAACACTCTCCCTTATCCATCCATTACCTTGGACTTAGCATATGAATGCTTCAGGATTCATGGTGCTAATGGGGTGGATACTTCTGAATTCAGAGTAAACGTGTTTGCCTCGTTAAAATCTTAGTTGTGGAAAACCCAGTGGGAAAAACCAACAGGTTACTCCCCCTGATCCGTAGAAGCTTCAGGCTTGTATGTCTCTCAGCTGTCTCATCCCGATTCCTTTTACGAGCTTTAAAAAAGTACATCTAGGCAGAGCCTTAATGAACAAATCAGCTAAATTATTACAAGACTGAATCAGATGTACTTCGACTTGCTTCTCCTCATGTAGGTCGTGCGTCCAGAAGAACTTAGGAGATATATGCTTCGTCTTGTCGGCCTTGATGAAACCAGTCTGTAGTTGAGTTATGCAGGCTGCATTGTCCTCAAATATCGTGGTTGGCTCAAGGTCACCAGTCTTCAGGTCGGTAGTCACTAAGATGTGATGAATGACTGAACGAAGCCATACACATTCTTTGCTTGCTTCATGGATCGCGAGGAGCTCGGAATGGTTGGAAGAGATTGTTGTAGTGGTCTGCTTCACAGATTTTCAGGAGATGGTTGTACCACCGTAGGTGAACACAAAACCAGTTTGTGATTTCTCGGTGTGAGGATCAGACCTGTAACCTGCATCTGCATAACCAATTAAAGTGGGAGATCCACATTTTGGAAAATATAATCCCAGGTCAATTGACCTTTGGAGGTAGCGCAGAAGCTACTTATCTCCGTTCCAGTGGCGCTTTGTGGGCACTGCACTATATCTGGCTAGAAGATTCACTGAGAACACTATATCGGGACACGTACAGTTAGCCAGATATAGAAGTGCTCCAATGGCACTAAGGTAGGATACTTCAGGACCTAACATTTCCTCCCCATCTTCCAGCGGACGAAAGGGGTCCTTATGTACATCCAAGGATCTAACGACCATTGGTGTACTTAGAGAGTGACATTTATCCATTAGAAATTTTTCAGTAATTTCCTTGTATATGTGGATTGGTGTAACAGGATACCACCACGTAGGTGTTCGATCTGTAAGCCAAGACAATACTTTGTTTTGCCTAGGTCTTTCATTTGAAAAGTATTCTTTAGGCTTGCAAATATCTCAGCGTTCTCTGCAAGATATCAATTGAGATTTAAGTCGTCCACATAAACGGCGACTATAACAAATCATGTTCCCAATCTTTTAATAAAGACACATGGATAGACTTCATTATTGGTGAAACCTTGCTGCGCAAAGAAATCATGCAGTCTGTTATACCACATGTTACCCGATTGCTTATGACCATATAATGATCTTTGAAGTCTTACAGAGTAGACGTCCTGAGGTCTGTGATCTCTGGAGGTAATTTATATCCTTCAGGGAGTTTCATATAGATATCTTTATCTATATTGCCATATAGATATGCAATCACAACGTCCATGAGCTGCATTTCTAGGCTTTCCAGATATGATAGGCTTAATAAAAATCAGAACGTGATCGCATCCATAACAAGGGAATATGTTTGTTCATAATCTATCCTCGGTCGTTGGAAAAATCCCTGTGCCACAAGCCGTACTTTGTAGCGTACGATCTCGTTATTTTCATTTCTTTTTCTAATGAAAACCCACTTATAACCCACATGTTTTACACCTTCAGGTGTTTGGACTACTGGTCCAAAAACTTCGCGTTTCAAGAGTGAGTCCAGCTCTACTCCTATTGGCTCGTTCCGCTTTAGCCAATCATCTCTGCGTTTACATTTCGCAAGAGATCGTGGTTCAATGTCATTGTCGTATTCAGCTACGTGCACGGCAATATTGAACGCAAAGTCATCGTCAACGATAGTGTTTTTTCTGACCAGTACATCCCCCGTACGTACAAAATTTAATGATGTTTCTCCTATAGTTTCCTCTTCAGTGGAATGTAGAAGGGGAGAGGTAGCTGGTCTGAGCTCAACATCCTGTGTATGGTTCATCTTTATTTCTCCAGGATTTTTTCTTTTTCGAGGAGCTTTGTCCTTCGAACCTGGTGGGCGTCCTCTCTTCAATTGAGGTACAGCCGATTCTGATGCCGGTGGATTGCATCCATCTTTGGAGATGTCAATCCTAGCTGGCGTATTGGCAGGGACGTGTGATCTGATAATCTTTTGATTGTCAGTAAAATTATCTGATAGTAAATGTACTGTATTCTGAAGATGAAGGATCTTCAGGATCTCATCTTCACATTGACTAGTACGCGGATCATAATGAGACAAAGTCTTTGTCCCAAGAAATGGTCTCAGAAGCTTCTGGCTTCTTAGTAATTTGTGTCATTGCGGTCTAGTGGACACGGCCATTGAATTAACTAAGCCAGGATCACTTACCTCCAGTCTAGCTAGGGTGACCCAACAAACTTAGCCAAGCACATTGACCGGTATCATGATCCATTGAATGACACTTATCATTAATATATGCGTGCCGTAAACTAAAAGGCTTTTATTAACACTAATTAATCCTATCAACTAGTGGAATCCTTAAAATTAAAAATTTATTAGGATTCGTTAATAACTTTTATTAAGTCCTTATCAACTATAAGGTTCATTTGTTCAACGTGCTACCCTAATCATCATTAGGATTTTAATAAATCAATTTCAACACGTTTAAAGTGTAGTCATTTAATGAAAATTATTATTGAAACGATGAAAATAATAATCGTCGTTAAAGGACTACCCTAATCAGGAATTAGGTTCAAAGGTTGTAAAGATTCATTAAAACATAGCATGTCTCAATTTTTAAAAATTCATCTTATAAATTTTTAAAGTGATTAATGGCTAACCTAAAAGGTTCATGAATAATCAAATTATAAAACATTGTCATTAAACATAAACTACGCTAATCATTATCGCATAATACTAGGGTTCAACTATTTAACAATTAAATAGAACAACATGTTAAAACATATATCAAATAAATAATTAACATGCATTCTTTAAAATTTAACATTTAAATTAAAAAGTATGATTTTAAAACTTAAAACATTTTATTTACTAAAATAATGGTTTCATAAAAATTATCAAATAATTTTTATTACAAATCTTTGTATTTAAATTCATTACAAAACATTAGAATGCTTGCTAAGAGGATTGTATCACATAGAATAATCATTAAAAGCATCTAACCATAAGAAGTCTTATTTTAACATCATCACATAAAGTTAAAATATTTCTTAAAAAAATTTCATGCTTTTAAAAACAATTTTAAAAAACATTTTAAAAGAAGGGGTTCATTCTAACGATATCGCATAAAGTTAAAATCTTTATATGCATTTAGTAAGCATTCATAAATTTTTTTATTTTAAAAACATCGCAGTCTAAGATTATCATACAAACCTGTCTCTAATACCACTGAAGGGATTTTGCGGACCCTTAGGGCTCTAATCTGTGCCCGTCCTAAGTCGAACGGACTACAAAAGCATAACAAAACAGCACAAATAAAAAAAACGCTAAACAATTTAGCGAAGTCCTAAGGAAGCCAGACCCTTAGCCAGGATCTATGCCGAATTGAGGTGGATCTGACCACCCCAAGAGGGATCTAAGCTACTGATCGCTTCGAAATGCAACCCAAAAGCACAACCAAAAACTTGGTCGGCCCCGGATACACACCCAGAGAACGATTGTAGTTTTATCGCAAGCGCACGACGTAGTGGCGAGCGGGTATCGAACACGAGGAGGTGGTGTTGGCTCCAATCTATCCTAGGTTGGTTTGACTACGATGGTTTTATTGGTGGAGATGGCTATGGTATGATGTAATGGCAATGGTGGTGGATGTCGGTGTCGGTGATAAAAATGTTGGTCAAGTATCGATTCAAATACAATATAATAAAAGATGTCTAGGGCTAGGGATTCCCCACTACGGATCGTTATTCGTCATTGTGAATAGTGAATCTCAATATTACTAGGCTTGCGTTGAGGTGAACTAGTCGTAACTTAATAGAGAACCAAGCTCACGCTCTCGTGCTATTGCCGGTCTATAGCGAACATAGGATAGGGCCCAATCTCTTGCAAACCCTAGCCTAAGCCGCTAGCATTAGGATCGACATCATTGTCCAATCGCTTCTCGAGCCCACTCTCGTGCAAACTCGAGTCACGATCTAGGTTGTGATAATTCGTATTCGTCCAATCTCTTGCAAACGAATATTGGTATAGATTTACAATTAAAAATCCTAGCTTTGGTCCAATCTCTTGCAAACCAAATCTAGGGAAATCCAATTGTAAATCTAAATCGAATATCTAGGCCTTCCCATCGATTAGAATCCAATCTCTTGCAAATCCCAAATCGATGGAAATCCCTAGCTATCCGTAGTAAATCAATCACAACCTAACCTCCTATCAATTCTAGCAATTTAGAAATTCATTCATCACAAATATGAAATTAGATCCATAGGGTTCATCCCCAAACCCTAGAACAACAAATCTACTCTAGCATAGCAATAAGCATATGAGAATCAATAAAAATCATTGCTTGCATACAAAAATAGAAAAACAAAGATTCAAATAAAAAAGAACAAAATACTTAGCTTGATGAAGATCTTCAATCCAAATACAAGCTTTTAGATCCAAGAGAGTGCATAGGGCATGGCCTAATCTCTAAAATAATCACTAAGAAAACATCTTGGGAACCAAGAAAACATAATGGGGATCCCCCCTAATGGTGGCTACAAAACCCCTTTTATATCCCCCAAAACCCTAGCAAGAAACCCTAGAAAACCCCTCAAATTCGTGCCCAAAAATAGCCCAAACCGCAACTTAAAATTTGGGCCCAGGCCGCACTCGGCCGAGTGGAACATGTGACTCGGCCGAGTGGAAATTCCTGCACTGCAGCGTCACCTTGCAGAAATTCTCCAGATTTCATCCGAACTCCGATTGGCGCATTCTTGGCGGCGTTGGAACCGTCATGAAGTCTACTATCCATAAAAAATATGAGAAAAATAATTTGATTGCTGGAATGATAGCATATTTCAAAAGAGTGGGAGGTTGTCTGAAAATCTGGGCGCTGCGTGTCCTCGGCATCACTCGGCCGAGTTAACTTCTCTACTCGATCGAATGGGCTTCTCTACTCGGCCGAGTGACGGACCCTGTAGAATTTCAGTAAGTCAGGGGTCTTGGGGGGCCTGTCTTCGGAGGTGACTCGGCCGAGTGGCTTTACTCACTCGGCCGAGAGGCATTTGGTACTCGACCGAGTCGGAACCGTCAAAAGCCTGTACATTTCCAGTAAGTCGGCCTCTTTTGATGGTGGATTTCTCATGCCACTCGGGCGATGCGATCTTCATACTCGACCGAGTGGGATATCGTCCCTCGGCCGAGTGCACGCCCAATTCCTTTTGTTGGAGCGTGTCCGGTCGGGTCGGCTGAGCGGTCTTCTTGCTCGGCCGAGTGAGTGCTCCACTCGGCCGAGTGGCACGCTGTAAATGCCCAATCTTCTCCGTTTCTCCTCATTGTCGCTCCTACGGAGTTTCTTCTTCTTCCACCCGTCTCCCATCGCCGAATAGCTCTCAAAAGAGCCTTGGGTGACGCTCCGGAGTGGGTGCAAGTCCCTTAAGCTCATTTTTCTCCCGATCGCTCCATATTTCCTGAAATCCGACAAAAACAAGAAATAGTGAAAAGTAACGCAATATCGTCGAATACTCGTAAAAATCGCAATATGAGCAATCGAAATGGCGTGAAAACATGCAGAAAAAAGGTGTAAAATATGGACCGATCAGCTACTACGACATAATTAAAAAAAAACTAGAAATCAACTAAATTACATACCCGGAATCTTGCCTTGGTGCAGGCAAGATGTACCGAACCACCTTCTTTCGCTCCCCGAAGCTGAGTCGCCTTGCGCCCTCGAACCGATCCACCCGAAGCGAGCCGACACCCACCTCCGAGCCAACCACTTGCCGAAGAAGATTTCACTTGAGCAGATCCACGTCAGAGACTTCTGGATCAGATTCAAACCTCCTCGCCGTTTTGCTAGGATGCGAATGGAGGATAGGAAGAAAGAGGAGGAATAATTAAGTCGTGGATCAAGCATGCTCAAAAATTAGGAGCTTCTCGAATCGGAGACTTGGTGTAATTCTTTCCAAGGGGTGTGCACCCCTATTTATATAGGGAGCCAGACCCCCTTGCTCGTCGCACGAGCAATGTGGGACTAATTAGTGAAACAGGGATTTAATTAAGTTAGTAAGCCTTTCTCAAATGCCTAACTTCAACTAATTAAATCTCCTCATCATTGAGCTTCAGAGACGATACAACTTATCATTTCGAAGAGCTTCAAATGGTGAACGCGTAGGAACAAACGATGACGAATTCCGACTTCGTTTGATCCCTCAAACAATTGCTCAAAGTTGAGCCAAAATCGTCGTTCGTAGCCGTCGTCAAGGGTTTCAAAGCCCCCTAAGAAAACAACCCTTAAGTCGCGGGCGCGCCGGCTAAGGCTTGCGGGCGCGCCCACCCCCATTGCGAGCGGGCGCCCGCAGTCGGGTGCAGCGGGCGCACCTGCCCGCTTAGTGGGCATGCCCACTGCGGGCCATAGTGGGCGCCCGGCCCACTCAGCGGGCCAACCCCCGCTGGGCCGTGTGGGTACGCCAGCCCGCCAAGCTGGCTGGCCCCAATGCGGCAGCGGGCGCACCCGCCTGCCTTAGCGGGCAGGTCCCGCTTTCCCTTGCGGGTGGGCATGCCTTCCAAAGTGGGTCTGACCCACTTTGCCCCCTTTCTGTTGTTTTCGTGTTTCTGGGCTCGTTTGAGCTCCGATTCTAACGCGGTTTCTTCCTGTGGATTCCTCAGGAAGTCCTCTTCAATCCCAAATGCTAAACTCCTTTAGCTTTAATCTCACAACTGACTTGTGAACTAAATTATTCCATTGCATCGAATGCATTCCTCTTTAAAGTTCTTCCTATTACTAAGACGTGAATACTACTCGGTGTGAGACCCTACAGCCTAACCCTACTACAGGTTGGGACTCGAAGTCCCTAGACGATAGTAACCACGAGCAGCAGGTATCGTCCATGTTTCAGAATCATACTTACGTGATTGACCCATCGACAAAAGTGTCGTCGGGATCGCTCTGACTGTGTCAGTGATGAATACCACAGTTTTAGTCCCTTTGTCATAACTGTGTCGTTGCATGGCCTAAGGGTATGGTTAACCGTCAACCCCACTAGCCAGGTCAGTATATGACGGTCTTTGTTATATACACGTTGTACATCCTACAACGTACCCCGGCCAAGGATTAACACAAAGACCGTACTGAGCCTGTGACACTAACTTCCCCTTTAACGGAAGAGACGAATCCCATCTTAGTCATTTACTTACCTCGTATGCTTCAGGTGTCACCCAACTTAAGACCTTTCAGCAATCATAGCCTCGAAGCTAGGTCATAGATCTAAGTGACGCTATTCACGAACCGGTTTGTACAAATGACTTCAGGTCTTAAGGACCAGCTTGCCTATCATCACTATAGAGTTATTATTGACATTTTAGTTAAAGATTAACCATTTAATAACTCTAAATTGGTCGTTCAGTGAACTCATTCTTCAATGAGCACATGTGCCTTGTCTCCGACTTCGCCAGGCAGAATGACTATGAGATCATCATTAACCTTAAGGTAAGACAAAGACACAATGGTCTATCCGATGTGTCGACATCCTATTATCGACACATCTATGACCATGAACCGTTTAAGACTTAAGTTCTTATCGGTCATTCACTTCCCACAATCTAGATCTACATCTAGATACGTGATGACCTAATTTTAAGTCTAAGGAAATTATCTAAGTATATAATTCATAGAATTTATACTAGGACAATTGGTACCATATAATTATTAGAACAAGATGTCTAACATAGGATAAATGCCTCAAGGGCATACATCTAGCTACAAGGTCGGATATCTTCCACATATCTGCGCCTTCCTCATAAGCTCGCCACGCTTCGCCGATCTGTCTTAAGATCGCCAAGAATGCCCGGCGCCTATATTTTATGTCACTAGCTGACTTAGGCATCGGAGAGGCTACAGGCTGACAGCCAGCCCCGCCTTTCTGACGAGTTGTTGATTCTCACAGGAATCTCACCTCGGCTACCGGGAGACGGCGACCTTCAGGCGACCTTCAGGCAACCTCGGATCCTTCACCTCTGAAGCGAGTTTCGAATTGTGCTAACCTCTGCATCATCCAAAAACTTGTAAATCATTGTACCCCTGATTCCCACTTCAAATAAATTTCATTGTGTGCGGATCTGACCTGCAACAACTTCAACACCCAGTACTTCTCGCTCGAGGCACAGATGGAACTGCAAGCCCAGTTCATTGGTTTAAAGTAAGGGTCCATAATAGTGGAACAATATGATGCGCAGTTCACTATGTTTAGCCGATTTGCTCCAGGGATGTTTGACACCCCTCTGACTCGAGCACAACACTTTAAGCAAGGACTGAACATTGAGATTCGACGGAACTTGGTCGGATGCCAACTCTGCACCCATACTGAAGTTCTAGCTGCAGCTCGTGAGCATGAGTTTATCGAAAGAGAAGAGAAGCGAGGACAATACATAGCTGCCCCTCCTCGAAGGTCGCCACCTCCAACAACTACTGCTGGACCCAGCCGTCGACCTCCATCCAACCAGATGCATCGCCCAGTCCAACAGACTCAATTCAAAAGGCCAACACCGCAGCAACATTGAGAGTGCTTCTATTGTGGAAAACCTGGGCACATCAAAGCAGAATGTCGATCGTAAACCTTTGCTTGATCTGTGGATCCAAGGACCATGGAGCAAAGGATTGCCCAAAAGATAGATATAAAGCTGCTGTTAGTGCCCCTGCGAGGAATGCTCCACATCGACCACCACGTTCCCCTCAACAGAAGGTGTTCCAATAAGCTCAACAACAGGCTCCACCATCGAGACGACAAGCCTACACAATGATCACGGAAGATGCCGAAGCCATCAGTCAGGCGATTGGAGGTATGAATTATCGCTTTTAATATTATATTCATTCATTTGCAATCAATATCTCATACCATTATATCATCGTAATTTCGGCTACTTGAGAAATCAAGGTAGCTATTGCGATGATACTAGTTTTTGGAACTAATTACAGAAGCTATGGTGATGTCAATAGTATGTATTCATACATAACATCTCTTGTTTTCTTGATGTTATGATATCACATTATATTTCATGCTATTAACAACTTATTTTCCTATATCGTAACCATTCATCACGCCTTCCTTCGATCAGCTTAGGCAATGATCAGCCTTCTATATTCCAAGGACGAAATTATTTAAGGATGGTAGGATGTGACGACCCGTATCCATCAGTACACGTATATTCGTATTCTACATATTTTTATACTTTGAAGATATTTTGAAATGGTTTGTCAGGATTTTTATATCAAAAATAGTTTCAAATCAATTAGATAAAAAATAATTTTGTATCATCATACTAGTTATAACATGTATTCGTAAGTTTAAGTGTCGTCAAAAAGTTTAAATAGTTTGTATAATATTTTCTACTTAATTGTTACTGATATAGCAGTATCAATTATTTTTCCATTTAAACGTTATCAAAACGATTTCAAACTTCTACGATGTGATCCTATGATCATTTAGTACTCCCCATATTAATTTCGTAATTTTCTGAAGTCAAATCGACCTAGAACCCACAAACCCGCAACCTAAACGCTTTGGCTCAAAAATCGTATCTCCATAGCTCAAACTTTGAAATGGACCTCATATTCACAATCCTCGCGATGATACGAACCCGTGGCTATGTTTTCGTAATTTTTCGGAGTCGTTTGTGAAAATGGGTATTAATGAATACACTTAATAACTCACTTAATAACCTTTACTAATTACCATGCACTAATCCCTTTTTCTCTCTAATTACATATCCTTATTACCCTTCCCCGTTGGCATCTCCTTCTAAACGCGGGCACACGTTTTTTCCCTCCTAAAACACATTCACCCCTAACCCAAATTGTCAACACCTAATTAATACCCTCATTAATTAAAGGGTAATGATATTATATTCTATTAACCCTAAATAAATCCCCACTATCATTTCTCCCTCTCCCACACTCAGTTCACATCCACCTTCCTACGTCGAAAGCCAAGGCCCGAACCCAGCCCACGTTCACCCCAAGCTCAAAGCCTCGCATCTCCCCCCACGTCACCCTCCTCGCCCCGCCGTCGCTCTTCCCCCACGCTCGTCCGTCGCTTCGACGTCCCCACCACCCCGCAGTCGTCTTCACTCAGACCGCACCACCATGTCGACTGCCCCAGTTCCTTCCCGACGCCGCCCATTTCTGTTTCCCCACGAACCACAAGCCCACTCCTTCCTCCACCTTCGACTGCCGCCCATACCCCACGACCAAGCTCAGCCACCATCCGTCGCCTCTCCCAGCAGCGTTGTCTCCGACAAGCTCACCGCCACTACCCTGCCATCACCCCACTCTCCTAAACGTCTCTGCCAAGCTCGCCGCCACTACCCTGCCATCACCCCCTCTCCTAAACGTCTCCGACAAGCTCCCTCTCCACACCACCACCCTCTCCCACTGCAACCCCAGCCTCCTCTACCTCGCCTTCCCCGCAAGCAAGGCTGCTCCTCCGTCGAGCGTCGATACCCCAGAGCAACCCCCCATGCTCACGCTCCCATTGTCGCTCACCTCTCTCCCTGTCTTCGACCCACTGCCTCAGACCGCCTCTCGCTGCTCCGCTCGATGCTCCGCCGTCAGCACCATGCTCTGCCCATCCTCCGATGCCACCATCCCCTCCAGCTCCGTCGCTCCCTCTAAGCACTCGAACCACGATGCCTCCCTCCGCCACCTCCAAGAGCCCGACACGAAGGCCTCACCTCCCTCCAGTGGATCTGCATCCGCTCCGTCTCCTCGACAACCCCCAGACCCGATCTCCTCGCTGCCCTGCTGCCGCTTAACGTAGCTCCGACCTTCGAGCATCTCCCCCACCACAGCAACGCTCCAACGCCCCAGTAGCTTTCTCGCCGCCGTCGCTCCTTCGTCGCCGCCGCTCGCAGCTGTCTGCTCCTCCCCCTGCGACGCCATGCCCTCCGACGCCAAGAAGCCCGAGCAGACCCCCCAGGCCCCCCGCGCTTGCGTAAGGAAAGAAGAAGGAGAAGTTTTATGTGAGTATAATACGTATATACTAATATGTATATAATATGCGAAGTATATATATAATAATATATTATATAATTGGTTTATAGGCTTAAAATTAATAGTAAATAATATAAGAGTCAGAAAAATACACGGTAAGGCCCAGCAAATCAGAAATGACGAAACGGACTCATTGGTATTGGTTTCATGACCAAAAGACATATACATCTTCCACAATTATTTTTCAAAGATAAAACACAATAATGCTACTTTCGATTTAAAATTCATATCACGAGACTTTCACGAACACTGACGTACGAGAAAATTATATGTTGTAGTACTAAACCAGACGCTCGTTTTGACAGTTTATTTGAAGATTTTTGATGAGTATATTTCTCTAAATAAATCTTCGAACAATTACGTTAGCTAATTATTAATTAGTTTTCAATTCATTTTAAATTTTAAAAATTGTTTTTAAGCTTTTAAAAATTATAACAAATACCTAGGAGCTCCAGAAAAATATTTTCTTCCTTGATAAAAGTAATTACCTCTCTTCTAGCCTATCTAAGAATATTTAATACGTATTTTTACGAGTTCTAAGCTATAATAAAAATATAAACACGTTAAAAAATAGATAGAAAATGGTATAGGAATTAACTAATGATTTCTTGTATTTGCAGGTACTAATTCTCGTACACCAGGACCCTTGGAAGCTCTAGCTCTAGACTCGGCTTACTACGACAATACTCAAACCCGTAAGTCACTCTAATTCTAACTTTAGAAATCTAAACAAGTGCACTAGCATGAACTTAGGACATCACATATAGTCTCAGAACAACTATTCACCTGAACGAATGACTAGAGACCTAATTAACTAAGGAAATAATCAACTGCAGAACGACTATTCACTTAAACCAACAATTTTTGTATTCCATGTTTGTTGGACTTGTCTTTATCCTCAAATTTCTTAGCATCTGCTTTGCTTTGCTTTCTGGTTTTCAATAAGTAAGTCAACCTGTGATTCTGGTTTAATTATCATAATAGTAGAGATCTAAATAAATATGGAAATCTAAATAAACATAATCTATTCTACTTTTTGTTAATATAACCGATGGAACAGATTTGATTGTTGGCGTTCTTAATATTGGTATCACCCAGTGTCTAGGATCGTTTGCGCCAAAGTTTGGATCACACTGTTTGCGGGGATAATGACCTGCTTGGCCAAACCTGACTGGCAGTGTATGCATGGACCAATGTTATAATTCAAATTATCAACAGTTTGTAAATACATTCAAAACAGTTACTTCAACCTTTTCATCACAATGGTCACTCTTTTGGCTCGTTTACCCTTGTAATGCTCATAAGTGATAATACCAGAAGGTATTGGGAAGTCCACACATTAACCACTAATTGAGGGCTTTTGATTAGGGATTAAGGTGTAGTCCTGAGTTTTACTTTATTAGGCACAAACCATAAATGCCTTGTAAAACAAAAATCCTTGTGTTTGTTTATTAACAACAACAAAAACCTCATGCACAGCAGGCTTGGCCGAAATTGGGACCCAAACAAAAACAAAAGGGATGCAAAAAAAACATATAAGAGCATGGCAAAGTTGTAAATAAATTAAAACATGAAAGTTATCTTTCACTCCTCTCTCTTTGACAAGATTCCACCTCTTTCTATTTTATTTTTCTTTTTGTTTTTTTTATTTCATGCATCCACTTCGTTGACTCGGTGGGGTGGGGGAAACCTGCACAAAAAGAGAGCAAAAAAACAAACAAAAGAAAAAACAAAGCAAAGAAAGAAAGAAAAAGAGAGAAGGAGGAGGAAAAATTGGAAGAAGGGGAAGGTGCAACCACAATCTCATTAGTCATCATACAATCATTCCAAAGCATTAGCAAGGTGGGATTCTCACCATACTCCCCATACTTGGTTTTGAGTAGAATTACATGTATTTGTTCTTCCTTCTTTGGTAAAAGTGTTATTTGAATCAAATTAGTTAAGGGGTTAAGCTTAATTTGTTAGATTTCATGTTTTTATTTGATGTATTTGATGTTAATTATTATTTCTCCAATGATTCTATGAGCAAAAGCATGTTTTGGGGTTTAAAGTTTGTGTATCCTTTAAGAATATTTATGTTGTAATTAGGGAATCTTGATAAATACAAGAGAAACTCTGCCAAAAAATTTTTTGTGAGAATTACGTAGGTAATTTCCTAACATCCTAATTCTATAAACCTAAGTTAGGACCATTACCCAAGATGCCACTAGCTAATTTCCTTAGAATTCCATGTTTAGGAGGAAACCCATTTGAAAACTTTGTGTAAAGAAAAATTTGGCAAGTGGGTTTTCGACATCTTTCTAGTTAGAGGCTCTACATGATTTTAGAGAGTGTAGGAACCATAATTACGGTTATTTATAAGGTCCTACAAGGTCACCTTAAGCAAATTTGATTTCCATAACGAGATTGGTTTCATTTCAATATGAAGGCGAGCTTTTTTCATGAGTCTTGTGAACATTTACATTACATAAACTAGAAACTAGCAACCCCAAAGCGAGAAGTTCTACTAATAATCATTATGTTTTTCCTATTCTAAAATCCCACATTTTAGAATGTCTCCTTTGAACTTTTCATGAAAGAGACTTCTTATTACAACTCTCCTTCTTTACAACCCCTCTTTTGACGATAAGAGTTAGACTTGCACCTTATTTCCCTTGAAGTTAGCATGGTACAACAAATACTTAGCTACCCCTAGGAGACCCCTCGCTGAAATACTTAGGTTAGTCCCTTGATTAATTAACTTGATTGATTGGGTTGCATTTTCCCTTCTCATTAAGAAGTATGCTTACCTTTAAGAAGTTTGTTGACGATAATGCTAAACGGAAGTGGTTCATTCACATTACGTGCCTAAATTTCTTATTATGGGGGTGTTGGTTCTTATGTTTGCATGTTAAATAATCTGTTGCTTGTAATTGAGGTTCATATTCCTAGGTTTTGATTAAGCAAATGATGAATGGTGAATTGTTACTTGGCGTTAATGAAGATGCTTATAATGCCATGGCAAATATTTCCTTTATATATGAGAATGTTGGTTTAATTCGTTACATTGAAAGATGGATATTCAAAATGTTACACCATTTGGATTATTCCGATACAATGCTAAATGTAATGATGTAATGAAAGCCCGAGGTGTCTCTTCCACTCTAAGGTGGGTGAGCAGCTCAGGGAATGGGGTGGAGGAATCAAAGCATTAGGAGGACATAGTGTGGACTGAACTCTCGAGGTTGTTTCCTTTGGCCCTCCTACCACGGGGAGTGGTCGTGCCCCTTTGGGGTGTGTGGTTTCTTTGGCCTTCGAGGTCGTGGCCCTTTGGGTCGTGTAGAGTGGACGAGTTACGTAGGCTCCTGACGAGCTAGAACGCCAGAGAGTAGGAGATTCTTTCCACCCGCCTTATGGGTGAGGTCCTGTTCCCTTGTGTTCCGCCTAATGTTTAGATTCCAAATAACGAACATTACTTTAATAAACTAATATTTGGGACCTTGGTGCAGTGTTGTGAATATGGCTTGTGTGGTTGAGTTTCCTACTTGACACGCTGTGACGTGTCCCTTTTTCCCCACTCTCCAGGTACAGATTCAGGGACAACAGCTCACCAGCCAGACTACCGACGCCCTGAGGGTGACTCTTCTAGGCCAGGGGCCCAGAGCAGTTAGTTAGGGCTCGGGTGTAGTGGGTCGGTGTAGTTTTCTTTTGTAAGCAGTTACTTTTGTTTCCCCACAGCTTTTGTGCCCCGTGCTCATGATGATAGTATTTGTACAGTACATGATATTATAGTGTGTTGATAGTAGATGATCCGTGACGCACACTCGTACGCTCCCGCTTGTTATTTGTCGCCGCCTCGCTGTACCTCTTTGTGTTGTGCTGGAGCTTTACAGTTCGTGCTTTCCTTTTGTATCTGCTTAAATTACCTGTGTTGTTCTAGCAGTTGTAGTGGCCTGCTAAATTTTTCCTTGTAGCGCCATTACGCTTGGTACCCCCGTACCGCGACCGTCACCCCTGCCTCTTTTGGGCACATGGGCGTGACATGTTTTGTGGTGGCCCGTGCAGGTCACCGCACACTACGATTGTGTAAGGACGACACAGGTAATGCTCCGACACTTCAAGATGTATATGAGGTACTAATTCAGATTTGTTCTGCTTCTCCTCCGCAGTATGGAGACAGGGAACAAGACGTCTGGTGGCGACGGAACGCCTGGAGGGTCTGGAGGGACCGGAGCTTCGGGTAGCTCGGTAGACCGGACCTCAGAGTCAGCCCTGATGGCGAAGGTCCTGATGGGGATTTTGGACCACTTGCAGCGGTTGGAGGACAGGGCAGCTGGACACGAGGCGCCTGCACCAAAGGCCCTGAGTTACAAGCAGTTCCAATCCTTGAGACCAGTGTACTTTTCTGGCAGAGAGACCAGCCTAGAGGCCGACGAGTGGCTGCGACACACGGAGGATGACTTGACTTTGGCTGGCATACCCCCAGAGGCATGGGTAGAGTTGGTCAAGCGATAATTGACTCATCAAGCCCGTGATTGGTGGGATGCCCAGGAGAGGCATATGACAGGGGTAGTGGAGTGGAAAACTTCATGGAGCAGTTTGAGGCCCATTACCTTCCTGGGGAGGCGAGGGATGAGTTGAGGCAACGGTTCGAGCATCTGACGCAGGACCGCAGGACGTTAGACGAGTATGATGCAGAGTTCTCTCTTTTGAGCAGATACGCCCCGGAGTTAGTGGTGACGGATGCTACTCGAGCTAGACGCTTCCGCATGGGCCTAGACCCAGAGGTCAGAGGGGCTATGGCTACACAGGAGCTGTTGACATACGAGGCAGTGCTTAGCGCGGCTCGACGGTACGAGCTACACATGAGGAGTCTAGGAAAGCTTCCAGTCGTCGACAGATGACCTGTAGCACCGCAGAGAGCTGTTCCTCGCCCGACTCACCATGTGACCTTCAAGCGATCAGGGTATCCGTCGGTACCTCAGAGGGGGCCTGCTTGTTCGAGGTGTGGGAAGCCTGGACATGTAGCCAAGGATTGTAGGGTGATGGGCAGACAGTGCTACACCTGTGGTGAGATGGGGCACTTCAGTAGGGATTGCCCCCGATGGAGATGGCCTATGGAGGAACAGGTACCAGTAGCAGCTGCGCCGCCTCAGCCGAGGGCTCTTCCACTGGCACCGCAGCGGTTGGCTCTTCCACCACCACCGGGGCCGCGACCGACTGGTCCGAGGGGACCCCCAGGGAGGCCTCCATGGCGCGACTTCCAGAGGCAGGCTCCTGCTCCACAGAGACCGCCGCAGTTTCAGATGACAGCGGTCGAGGCCGAGCGCTCAGGACAGGTGATCGCTGGTATGATCCTAACCCTAGTCCCTGTATTTCATGGTTCTATGTTTAACTATTGCTAAATGGTTAGTGGTTTGTGATGTGCTATTATAGGAATGGTTAGATTAGCTTCTTATCCGGCCTGGTCCTTGTTTGATTCTGGAGCGTCACATTGTTTCTTATCCAAGGAATTTGTGGCGAAGCATTCTATAGTTGTTGATTCTTTTGCTGCTAAGTGGAATGTGCACACGGGTAATGGTGTGATATGTAGTGTGTCAGGATTACGGAATTGTTCCGTGGAGATAGGAGGTCGAGAACTATATGCAGATTTTCTCGTGATCGAACTACCAGATTATGAGCAGTATTTGGAATGGATTGGTTGGGGATGTTTTATGCGACCATAGACTGTAAATTAAGGAGGGTAGTCTTTCGAATCCCTGGCCACCCAGAGTTTGACTTTTGTAGTGGTACTTGGGCTCTGGAACCCTTGAAGTTTAAGGCGACGTCCTTGGAGATGACGATGGACGCAGAAATAGTTTTGCTTAAGGTAGTTCAGGAATTTCCCGATGTATTTCCCGATGATATTTTTGGACTACCTCCGGATAGGTCTTTAGAATTCACTATTGACCTATTGCCGGGTGCACAGCCAATAGCGAAAGCCCCTTATCGTATGTCACCACCTGAATTAGCTGAGCTTCGAGATCAGTTGACTGATTTGTCTGATAGAGGACTGATACGTCCGAGTGTATCCCCGTGGGGAGCACCAGTGTTGTTAGTAAATAAGAAGGATGGAACTCGGAGGATGTGCATTGATTATAGGGATCTGAACAAAGTGACAGTGAAAGACAAGTACCCCCTTCCTCGGATTGATGATATCTTTGATCAACTCGGTGGTTCACGAGTGTATTCAAAGCTGGATTTACGAAGTGGTTATCATCAAGTGAAGGTGCGTGGATCGGACATTCCGAAGACGGCGTTTAGAACTCGGTATGGGCATTATGAATTTTTGGTGATGCCATTCGGAGTAACTAATGCCCCGGCAACCTTTATGAGGCTGATGAATCAGGTCTTCTTTGATTATTTGGATAAGTTTGTGGTAGTCTTTATTGATGATATTTTAGTGTATTCGAAGACTGAAGATGAACATGCCGAGCATTTGCGGATGGTGTTGAATACTCTCAGAGAGCATCGGTTGTATGCTAAGTTCAGTAAATGTCAATTCTGGATGACAAAGGTCACATTCCTGGGACACATTATTACAGGAGAAGGAGTGCCAGTCGACCCAGAGAAGGTCGCTGCAGTAGAGAATTGGCCCATCCCTCGATCAGTTGCTGAGATCAGGAGTTTCTTGGGGTTGGTCGGATATTATCGGAAGTTTATCAATGACTTTTCTAAGATTGCCTCACCTTAACTCATTTGACGAAGAAGGAAGTACCTTATGTATGGACAGAGGAGTGTCAGTGTGCATTTGAGGAGCTGAAGCATCGATTGACCACTGCTCCAGTGTTGACAATTTCTGACCGATCAGTCGGCTTTGAAATTTACTATGATGCTTCAGGAAAGGGGCTTGGCTGTGTCCTTCATCAATATGGACGCGTAGTAGCTTATGCCCCCAGATTGTTGAAGGTGCATGAGCAGAATTATCCTGCCCATGACCTAGAGCTGGCTGTTGTCATATATGCCCTAAAGTTGTGGAGACATTTCTTACTGGGCGAACATGTAAAGATCTACACTGACCATAAAAGTTTGAAATATGTCTTCACTCAGAAGGAGTTAAACATGAGGCAACGCCGTGGGCTTGAATTAATGGCTGAGTATGACATTGATTTACAGTACCATCCAGGGAAAGTGAATGTGGTGCCTGATGCTCTTAGTCGACTACCGGCTGTGATGATGTTAACTATGCGGCCTCAGCTTCGGGGAGACCTAAGACGGATGGATGTTGAAGTGATCCTTCCATGCCAAAGGGTAGATATGTTGGGTTTGTAGATTCAATCCGACTTGATGGAGAGAATTAAGGCTGATCAGCTGAGCGATGTGAAATTGAAGCGGATTCGAGAACAAGTCGAGGCAGGGCTTCGGAAAGACTTTTGTGTCCATGAGGATGGTTCCTTAAGGTTTGGGAATAGGGTGTGTGTGCCAGCAGGAAATATTCGAGAAGAGCTACTGAAGGAGGCACACAATTCTCCTTATTCTATTCACCCTGGAGGGACCAAAATGTATAAGGATCTGCGAAGATACTACTGGTGGCATGGGATGAAACGAAGTGTGGCGAAGAGCGTGGCTTCGTGCCTGGTTTGCCAGCAGGTGAAAGCAGAACACCAGAGACCCGTAGGCTTATTGCAACCCCTTCCGATACCGGAATGGAAGTGGAAACATGTGACCATGGATTTTGTGACTGGTCTACCGTGTACTCCGAAGGGGAATGATGCTATGTGGGTGATTATCGACCGATTGACTAAGTCAGCACACTTTATCCCCTTTCGACTTGGTCAGTCTACAGAAATCTTAGCTCAGAAGTATATGGAAGAGATTGTAAGGTTGCATGGAGTTCCTGTGAGTATTGTGTCAGATCGTGATACTAGATTGACATCTCACTTCTGGAGAAGCTTGCAGGCCAGTTTGGGGACTCATTTGAAGTTCAGTACCGCATATCATCCACAGACAGATGGACAGTCAGAATGCATCATACAAATATTGGAGGATATGCTTAGGGCTTGCATGTTGGATTTCAAGGGATCCTGGGAGGACCATCTCCATCTAGTGGAATTTGCTTATAATAACAGTTATCAGGCAAGCATTGGTATGGCTCCCTATGCGGCTTTGTATGGTAGGAATTGCCGATCGCCCCTGAGCTGGGATGATGTGGGAGATGGTGAAAATTTGGGCCCAGACCTAGTGACTGCTACAGTCGATGTAGTACGGATGGTTAGAGAGAATCTTCGTGTGGCCCAAGACCGTTATAAGCACTGGGCAAACATGAAGCGGCGTCCACTTGAATTTCAGCCAGGAGATTATGTATTCTTGAAGATATCACCAGTCCGTGGGACGATCCGGTTTGGTAAACATGGGAAGTTGAGTCCTAGGTACATAGGCCCGTTTGAAGTTGCAGCCCGGATAGGCGAAGTGGCTTATCGGTTAGTGTTGCCGCCATACCTTGCAGGCGTACATGATGTGTTTCATGTATCTCAATTAAGAGGATATATTGGAGATCCTAGCCATGTGGTGGACTACTCAGAGATTGAATTACGTCCAGACCTGACGTATGAACAGCAGCCCGTGGCAATTCTTGATCGGCGACAAAAGATGTTGAGGAAGAAGGCCATTAATTTAGTCAGGGTCATGTGGCAACAAGAATCTCCCGGAGAATCAACTTGGGAGCGAAAGGATGAAATGAGGGAGAAATATCCTCAGCTGTTTGTTTAAAGATCCTTCGTATGTTTATCATGTAGATATAAGACCCTCCCTCTTGTTTTGAATTTCGAGGACAGAATTTCTTTAAGGAGGGTAGGGTGTAATGCTCATAAGTGATAATACCAGAAGGTATGGGGAAGTCCACACATTAACCACTAATTGAGGGCTTTTGATTAGGGATTAAGGTGTAGTCCTGAGTTTTACTTTATTAGGCACAAACCATAAATGCCTTGTAAAACAAAAATTCTTGTGTTTGTTTATTAACAAAAAAAAACCTCACGCACAGCAGTCTTGGCCAAAATTGGGACCCAAACAAAAACAAAAGGGATGCCAAAAAAAACATATAAGAGCATGGCAAAGTTGTAAATAAATTAAAACATGAAAGTTATCTTTCACTCCTCTCTCTTCTACAAGATTCCACCTCTTTCTATTTTATTTTTATTTTTGTTTTTTTATTTCATGCATCCACTTCGTTGACTCGGGGGGGGGGGGGGGGGGGGGGGGGGCGAAACATGCACAAAAAGAGAGCAAAAAAACAAACAAAAGAAAAAACAAAGCAAAGAAAGAAAGAAAAAGAGAGGAGGAGGAAAAAAATTGGAAGAAGGGGAAGGTGCAACCACAATCTCATTAGTCATCATACTATCATTCCAAAGCATTAGCAAGGTGGGATTCTCACCATACTCCCCATACTTGGTTTTGAGTAGAATTACATGTATTTGTTCTTCCTTCTTTGGTAAAAGTGTTATTTGAATCAAATTAGTTAAGGGGTTAAGCTTAATTTGTTACATTTCATGTTTTTATTTGATGTATTTGATGTTAATTATTATTTCTCCCATGATTCTATGAGCAAAAGCATGTTTTGGGGTTTAAAGTTTGTGTATCCTTTAAGAATATTTATGTTGTAATTAGGGAACCTTGATAAATACAAGAGAAACTCTGCCAAAAAATTTTTGTGAGAATTACGTAGGTAATTTCCTAACATCCTAATTCTATAAACCTAAGTTAGGACCATTACCCAAGATGCCACTAGCTAATTTCCTTAGAATTCCATGTTTAGGAGGAAACCCATTTGAAAACTTTGTGTAAAGAAAAATTTGGCAAGTGGGTTTTCGCCATCTTTCTAGTTAGAGGCTCTACATGATTTTAGAGAGTGTAGGAACCATAATTACGGTTATTTATAAGGTCCTACAAGGTCACCTTAAGCAAATTTGATTTCCATAACGAGATTGGTTTCATTTCAATATGAAGGCGAGCTTTTTTCATGAGTCTTGTGAACATTTACATTACATAAACTAGAAACTAGCAACCCCAAAGCGAGAAGTTCTACTAATAATCATTAAGTTATTCCTCTTCTAAAATCCCAAATTTTAGAATGTCTCCCTTGAACTTTTCATGAAAGAGACTTCTTATACGACTCTTCTTCTTTACAACCCCTCTTTTGACGATAAGAGTTAGACTTGCACCTTATTTCCCTTGAAGTTTAGCATGGTACAACAAATACTTAGCTAGCCCTAGGAGACCCCTCGCTGAAATACTTAGGTTAGTCCCTTGATTAATTAACTTGATTGATTGGGTTGCATTTTCCCTTCTCATTAAGAAGTATGCTTACCTTTAAGAAGTTTGTTGACAATAATGCTAAACGGGAGTGGTTCAATCACATTACGTGCCTACATTTCTTATTATGGGGGTGTTGGTTCTTATGTTTGCATGTTAAATAATTTGTTGCTTGTAATTGAGGTTCATACTCCTAGGTTTTGATTAAGCAAATGATGAATGATGAATTTTTACTTGGCATTAATGAAGATGCTTATTGTTACGGGGTGGAACTCGCGTACAATGAATTTGTATTAGGGAAAACCAAGGGCACAGTGGTTATGTCGTTGAGAGGATTTGGGTAGGCTATTTGACAAGTGATTAGAGGGGTGATGAGGCTAAGCTTGTCGCTGGAGCGGACCACGGGGCTGAGTCCCACAGGATACGGTCAAGGAGGATCGGACTGCGGGAGCCGAAGGCGAACCTGAGCCAGGGGACGAGCTATCCTGCGCAATAAGCAACTTGTCAGAAAGGCCGGGTTGGGGTGCAACCCTTAGCCTCTCCGATGCCTAAGTCAGTAATTGGACTTAAAGTGGGAGCTGGGCACGCAGGACAGATTGAAGATGAACCGACCGTACGTGACGAGCTATGCGTGGGAGAACAAAGATATGGACGACCTTTGCTCTCGTGTGTGAATAATGGGATTGAGAGTGAATTTGCCAACCCCCTCATCGTAAGAAGTGAGGGGGTATTTATACCTGATGGGAGGCGGTTAGGTGGGGCTGACCTGGCGTGCTGACTCGACGTGCTGAGCTGGCCCGGCTGTCAGTGGAGCTTCGGACGAGGATGTCAGGAACAGGAGTGTCAGCCATGCTTTTGTCAGACGGTGCAACGGCTAGGGGTGCTTTTGTCAGGGTGTCAGGGCCGAAAGCATTAAACGTCAGGGGGCACAGCGGCCAGGGGGTGCTTTGTCAGATGGTCATGCGGCGTAAGTGTCAGTCGCGTCCTTATACTATGTTGTTTGTCGTGTGTGATGAGTCAAGGGTCCGGCGGTGCGTATCCCCATGGCTGGGTTCGAGTGGGGCCGCCGGGCCGACCTGATCGCGGGGTGTTCTGCCCGGCCGTACATATTTTCGGGTGCAGATCATGGACCGTCGGTAGGGAGGGGGAACGGATGTGCCTCTGTCGACATCCGAGGCTGCGCTGTCCGGGTGTACCCGAGCGCACTGCTCCCGGCGGATCGAGCGAGAACGGTTAAGTGCCTCTGTTGGGGAGGGGGGACGGTGAGGTGCGCCCATCCCCCTGTAGCCTCGAACCTCCGGGTCGGCTGACGCCCTACGGGCCTCTGAAGTCCGGGTGCGGGGCGCCCTGGCGCTGGGTCGGCCGTTCGTTCGAAAGGGGCGAACCAGTGAGGTGTGTTGCGGTTCTGGGGAGGAGCCGAACTCCAACGATCTTTAGGTCGTAACAATTGCCCCCGACATTCGAGCACGAGGCGAGAGCCCGGCTCGGCTCGGATGACGAACCGCTCCCTATGTTTTTGAGACGTCGGTACGGATCCCGGTCCTCGCCCGGGGGGTGGCGGCGCAAGCTTGGGAACTCCCACCCTATTGGTCATTATTACGATTCGAAAGGGCGGTCAAAAAATGAAGCGTCTCCGATATAGGGTTCGTGACGCGTGGATGAGGTGACTCTCACGCCAGTTGAGGCGTCAAGGATATCCTGATAGGCACCGCGTGGCGACGCATCGACGGTCATGATAACCTGGTGACTTATTTTATAAGCAAAAAGGGGGGGAGGTAGTCGGCGGGAGTTTTCCTCTGTCTTCGATTCTTCTTCAGTGTTTCTTGCTTTCGCCTATCGCTTGTTGGCGTGGTTGCGACTTCCGCCGCTGGTGATCTACTTCCGATCGTATTCCCGATCCAACGGATCGGCTAGGTAATAATTTTTTTACTTTTCGACCGATGGCTTCTCGTTTCAAGTTCGGAGGTGGCATCAGAGTGGGGGAGGAGGAGCCTGTGGAAGAGGGGGCATTGCCTCGGGGGGTGCGGTGGTCTAGGGAAAGGGGGTCATGGCGCACCATTGTTCCGAGGGGGATTGGGTCCCTCAAATGTAGGTCGGATAGGATCAACATCAGGGAGATTCGCGTGCGGTTCGTGCGTCTGCCCTATGAGGTACGGGTCCCCGGGCCGGAGGAAAGGGTGTGCTCGTCCGGAGATAATGAGGTCGGAGTTTATGCCCGATCATTTGAGTTGGGGCTCCGTTTCTCGATCCACCCGTATCTTCTTTATCTATTGAATTTCCTGGAGTTGCCGATCTTTGCCCTGGCGCCCCGGTCCTGTGGCTTGCTGGTGGGGTTCGTCGTCTTGTGTCTTGCCAGCTCCTTGAGTCCGTCCTTGGTGCTGTTCCAGTATTTCTTCGTAGTTCGGAAGAGGGGAATGTATCACTGTGTTTGCGCTAGGAGGGGACGGGAGCTTGTCCTCGGGGTGACCGACGATGTCGGTGGTTGGATGGAGGAATTCGCCTTCGTGATGATGCCGAGCGACGTGGTGTTGGTGTCGAACTGGGGGGCACGGAACCCTCTAGTGAATGAAAGGGTGGGGTTGACTGGGGATGATTTAGAGAAAGCCCAGATTCTGGCGGAGCTGCCCGAGGCGTACCGTCAGTTAGCAAGTTTGACGCGGAGCAGTCGGCTCGCCCAGGACTTTTGGTCCCTAGGTACCTTTGACTTTTGGTGGAACTTTAGCTAGGCTTACCCTGACTCTTTTTCCTTCGTAGGTGGAGACGTGATGCGAGGGTCAGAGGGGGTATCGGGGTCAGCCGGAGTCCCGGCCGCGGAGGATGCTGGCCCTTATGAGAAAGGCAGGGGAGTGGCGCGCGAAGAGGGATCCCAGAAACGGGGAGGCGAGGTCTCTGGTGGGTAGAGAGCGAACCGGGGATGGAGGGCGTCCGACTCAGGTGCCTCTACCAGTCGGTTCGGCGATGATCTCCCTACGGGTTCGTCCGCACTGGAGGCAGGTCCCTTCGTTCTACCGCGGGTATTGGAGGTAGTCGAGCCTCGGAAGGCACCCTTGGTTCAGAAATGGCCGTACGGGATCCCTTTGTGGGATATGGGGAGGTCGATGTTGCGAGAATGCCCTCATCCATTTCAAGAGGACTCGAGAGGAGGTCGAAGCGTTTTCGGACGACCGCCTCCATAAGCTGCCTTTTCGGGTAAGCCGCGACGAGTCGATATTCGAGGACGCCGGGGTGGCGGCGCACCTCGCGGAGTATTTCATGCTGCCGCGGGACCGCGAATCTTTGACCCGCGTGGGGGCGGAGCGGTTGTGCGGCTCTGCAATATGGCACGTCATGCAGGTAAGCCGATTCCCTCGTCCCACCCTCCGGCTTTCTTTACTCGTGTCCAGCTGACCCAGGTCTTTTGTATATGGTTACGGATATGGTGGCCCTACAGCGCCACACTCCTGTGGCCTCCACAAGAGCGGCTCTTGAAAAAGCGAGGGCGGACCTCGGCGAGGTCAGGGGGAAGCTGAAGGACACATAAGCGGAGCTGGAGAAGGTTGTGGTGGCCTGTGAGGTAGAGAAGGGGCGGGCCGCGTACTTTGATTCGTCGAAAGCTACGGTCGAGCGCCAACTCCTAGAGGTGACGCGGGAGAGGGATGACATCCTGTCGAAGCACGTCGTAGAGATGGCTAGCAAGGAGAGAGTGATCGAGTTGCATAAGGGGCAGATAGCCGGCCTAAAAGAGACCATTGAGGCGAAGAAGAGGGAGAAGGGTATCCTGAAGCGGCGGCTGGAGGAGAAACGGGAAATTGAGGGCGGAGTGATCGAGGCCGCTATTCGCCGCTACCATGACGAGCATGTTGTTCCGATGTTGCAAGAGGCTAAGGAAGCGGGAGTTCGGCAATTGGCGAGGGATATGGGGGCTCTGTCGGCCGAGAGACGTCGTCGCTGAGAATGTAGATTTGGGGAATCTTGTATCTTCTTATATGAGGGTTAAACCTGACGTCTTGTTGTAGCGTGCGGATGGCTTAATGGATAGCCTTGCTATTTAGATAAATGCACTGAATTGATCTTGTGTCGGTCTGTCTTCTTCCTCGTTGTGTCTGTAGGTCCTTTGTTTTGTGAGGGACATAATTGCCCCCAACTTTGCTATGCCGAGGATAGTCGGGTCGTCGGGAGAGGGAAGTTGAGACATACCGAGTTTACCAAGGGTTTGATGCGAAGCGAAGTGCGAGTCTAGTTGGAATGTCGAGGCGGGGCGAGGTGGGGCAGTCCGTTTAATCGGTTGGTAAACGTTGATGCCGGAGTCCGAAATCGATTGTGCGGTGCACCCTTGCTTGGGCCGCCTCGACTAGGGCTGTTGACGAACGAGCTTGAACGAGCTTAAACAATGTGCTTGGTTTTGTTCATGAACAAAATCCATGTTCAAGCTCTGTTCGTTTACTAACCGAGCTCTAAAAACATGTTCAAGCTTGTTTGTTAAGCTTACCGAACGAACGTAAACGAACATAAACGAACGTAAACCGAGCTTACCGAACGAACGTTTTGTTCGTTAACAAGACTTATCGAGCTTGTTCGTGAACATGTTCAGGAACGTGTTCACGAACACACAATCAATCTTGTTCATGAACAGATTTTCAAACAAACGAACGAACAATGGCAATGGACCAAAAGAGAGCTGGGAGTCTGGGAGTCTAGGAGTGGGAAGCTGGGAAGTTGAAGAGGTGGAGGTGTTTAATTCAATTTGAGGATGTGAGTGTTTAATTTTAATTCACTCAAGCCATTGTTCACAAACACTTAACGAGCTTGTTCACGAACATCACTTAACGAGGTTGTTCACGAACACTTAACGAGTTTGTTCACGAACATCACTTAACGAGCTTGTTCACGAACACTTAACGAGATTGTTCACGAACACTTAACGAGCTTGTTCATGAACATAAATGAACGAACATAGTTATGTTCAAGCTCTGTTCGTTTACTAACCGAGCTATAAAAATCTGTTCAAGCTTGTTCATTAAGCTTTCCGAACGAACGTAAACGAACATGTACCGAGCTTGTTCACGAGTAGTTCGTCGAACGTTCTGTTCGTCAACAGCCCTAGCCTCGACGGAGGTGGGACCCATCTTGGGTACGAGTGACGGATAGAAAGAAGAGGGGGAGGAAGGCGTGATTTCGAATAGGTGTGATCATTTTGCCGGGGGTTGGGCGGGAATCGAAGCGGCCTGTTGGCAGCCGGGTGAATAGACGTCATCCTTGCGATTCGACGGCGGGAGGGAATCGAAGCGACCCGACCACTTCAAGGCTGACGCGTGACAAAAGTGACGGCTGCCATAACTCGAAGCGTCAGACCATGCGGATCGACGCGGGAGAGAGAACGGATTGATGACACGTGGCGTCGTATATAAAGACCTCTGGGTGGGGAGCGAGGTAGGACTGCTTGCTGTGCGAAGGTTTTCCAAGCGGCTGGGGTTGTAGGAGATTTCGTTGCCCTTGCCGGAGTTGCCCACGGGGAGTCGGCCACCCGCGTAGCGTTGCAGTCCAAGCCGTCGGTGCCCTTCAGGTAAGCGGTCTGTTTTTGTCGATGTCTTCCTCGACGTCTTCGTTTCGTGCGCCGGGGTCGAGGGTGGTGGGGAAAGGGAGCTCTGCCGCTGAAAGTGGGGCGATGCCCCTCGAGATTGCGGGCGTGAAGTCGGTTCTGAAGAGGTCCATTGCTGAGATCTTCGAGTTGTATATTAGGCCACCGTATTCCGTCCGCGTACCTACCGCACAAGAGAGGGTGTGTTTCACGGGCGACTACGAGGTGGTGGTGTATGTGTCCTCTTTCGAGCAGGGGTTGCTCTTCCCCCCATCCATTCGTGTTAGAGGTATTGAATTTCCTGGGGCTGCCCCTGTATCGTCTGATGCCCAATGCCATTAGCGTGGTTGTGGGTTTCCTTGTGCTGTGCGTGAGCAACCAAGTTTGTCCCTCGCTGTCTTTGTTTTGCTATTTCTTCGCGGTGAAGAGGTTGAGGTCCTACTATTATCTCTCCACGAAGAAGAGCCATCTGCTCCTCAGAGGTTTGCCGGGGAAGATTAAGGGGTGGAGCAAGCAATATGTGTTTGTCTTCGTACCGGAGGACGTGCTGATGAGATCAGATCGGGGAGAGCTGAATCCCGAGGTGAAGGAGGGGGTTGAACTGGGAGACGAGGAGAAACAGGTGGCCCAGTTTCTGATGGCGATCCCGGAGGAGGGCCGAGACTACAAGACGCTTGCCCGGGCTAAAATGATAGCATTGCATATCTGGCCCGAAGGTATAATAGATTTTGTTATTAGTGCGTCTGAAGTGCTTACCTTGAACTTTCTTTCTTTCGTAGGTCGCACCATGAGTCTGTCGCTCGAGGAGATGATGAAGCGAGCTGAGGAACTGGCGGGGCAAACGTCGAAGAAGACGGGCCCTAAGAGGTTGCGCGAGGAAGCCGTGGTGGAGGGTTCGAGGAGGGGGCAGGCGTCCACAAAGAGGAGGAGGCCGCCTGCGAGCTCGTCTGCCTCTGTTGCTTCGGCACGGGGGAGAGTCGGTCAGCACGGAGGGGGGTCCGGTACAGGGGTCGCACCCTCCGTTATCGATCTAAAAGTCGGGGGTGAAGGGCCGACGGGGGAGGGGTGGGGGCCCCCGAGACCCGGCCGCCTAGCCCCAGGTTATCCCCTGCTGTGGAGGGGGTACCTGCTGCCGACCGACCAGAGGGATCTGGCACATCGGGTGGTAAGGCCAGGTCGGCCGACTAGGATAGCTGGCCCTACAGCTGTCCGTTATTCGTGCTGGAGAGGGCCACCGAACCCAGCTGTGATGCCTCGCTCGTTCATTTTAGGGCTACGAGGGCTGAAGTTGAGGGCTATCCTGACGAGGCTCTTCATCAGGCGCGGTTCAAAGTAAGGGATGACGAATCCGTGTTCGAGGATGGTGGTGTGGCGGCGAGGCTGGCGGAGAATATCTTCTTGCCCCGCGACAGGGTGGTACTAGAGGCGGTGGAGCCTGAGGGTCTGTGTGGAACCGCGGTGTGGCATGGCATCCAGGTAGGTTGGATGAGTCGGGTGACGCTTGTTAGTTGGTTTTGTTGAGTACCTCAATTGGGTTTTCTTTTGCCGTGCAGGCTACCACCTTGATGCTTACAGCTATGAGGCACACGCCAGCCATAAATAAGGCCGAGAGCGCCGTCGCTAGAGTGGCGGCCGAATTCGCCGCGTTTCGTAAGAGTGCCGACGAGCAGTTGGGGAAAGAGAGGGAGCGGTGCAGCCAGTATGAGGCGGAAACCCAGCGCCTAAAGGGGATCCTGGCCGATTGTGAAGTGCAGGCCGCCTCTGCTAGAGACCGGGTGAAGGAACTGGAGAATGCGCTTGAGCAGGAGGAAGCATGTGCGGCGGGCCGGGCGGGCCGGGCGAAGGCCGCTGAGGAGGAGTTGGTTCGGAAGGTCGAGGGGTTTCGGTCGTATCATGAGGTGACCGTCGTCCCCGCCCTCGCAGACGCGATGTCCAGGGGCTTGGAGAAAGGCCGTAAAGAGGGTCGCGAGGAAGGTCGAGCGGAGGGGTGGGAGGCATGCTTGATCTGGATAAAGGAAAGGGTGGCGGGCTTGTCCCTGCCACTTGAGCTCGACATCGACAGGCTTGGAGCTTCCAAAGACGAGGAGGAGGCGGGGGATGACGAGCAGGTGATCGTCGGGGAAGGCCGGGGCGTCGGGGTGGAGACTGGCGAGAAAGGGGCGATCTCCTCGAAGCTGACGGGAGGGATGCCGCGACTAGTGGGGGTGCAGTAGGTGAGGGGAACGCCCCAGAGTAGTTTTGTATAGAGGGGGTGGGTGACAAAAAAGAAAGAAAGAAAGGTTTTGTGGGGTCGATACCCGTTATTTTGTAATTTTCGGACTCTGATTATGTGGAGATTCCCTTCGTTGGCTGTGTTTTGTTATTGTTTTCTCTTGCCTGGCGTAGGTCGAGCTGCATTTATTCCCTTTGGTAGAGTAGCGCGCATGAAATGGTGGTCAGCCTGTTAGAATGTCTTTTTGCCCCGCCAGCTCCGGGGTGGTGAGGGAGAGAGGGTGGGCTTAGCACAGAGCCCGTCCCCTTCTTGTCGGGGATCGTTCCGGTGCCTAACTGCGCCTAGATTATGGCTAGGGACCCGCTGGGAGTAGTCTTTTCATTAGCTTTTATTAAAATTTAACAAACAGGACAGGGACTGGAGTTGGGGCGTAGGTCGGCTCGCGGGCGAACTGTCGAGCCGTTCTACTTTGGTGAACTGCCTCGGGGGTGAGAGTTCCTATTTTGGGGGGTGGCCCTCCTTCTCTTCCATTACCCGTTGTGTTTTTCTGCGTTTCTCGTATGCTGAATGGTTGTTGGGTCTCTGACCGTGGGTCGTTTCATCCTTTTTGTAGCCAGTGCCTGGATGAGCAAACTCCTTTGTTCAGTGGTCGTCCTCGTCCAAGTTGGCACGTCCCTTTCCGTTGTCGCGCCCCTGAAGGGTTGCAAGGTCTCTTCGGAGGGCCCACGCACCGAAGGAGAACCCTGGAAGAGGCGGGGAGCTTTGTGTCGGCAACGGAGGGCGAGGTCCAGACTCCGTGGGAAGAAGGAGGGAAAAAGAAAGGGGGAAGAGGGAATCCTTGGTGGTTGCTCTATCCCGCGGGGCTCTGGCCTTCCTGCCGGTTGGAGTCGCCGTAGGATGGGTGTGGGGAGGGGCGGTCCGCCGTAGGTCCACTTCTTTCCCTGTCGAAGGTGGTCCAGGAGAAGTCTGGCAGTGGAAGACAGGGCGCCCCTCGTGTAAGAGAAATAGCCTATTGGCGTGGCAGGCCGTTGGGAGGCGAGTCTGCTGAGGCTGGTGCGACTCGGCGGAGGCTGAAGTACCCGACGAGGTGATTTGGCAGGTCTGCCCCATCCATCGGGTTGTCGGCCCGCTGCGCCAGCGCACGCAGGGCGTCTGTGGAGGGGCGTGGTACGCCATTGGAGCTCCAGTTCCCCGTATCTCAAGTTGTCCAAGGGAAGTTGGGGAGCCACAGGTGGGGTGCCCCTCGCGTAAGAGGAATGGCCTATCGGGGATCATCGTGCGGGGGGAGACCGCCCGTCAGAGCGATTGGGGTCCCTCGCTCTTTCCCAACCTTCTTGGGTGGGATTGGGATTGGCCTACCCTCATATTATCTCTTTCATCCTCTTCCTGCGAAGGGGCAGGGGGGCATTTATAGTGGGAGCTCTTTAGCCTTCCCCTCGCCTTAATGCAATGAGCTGGAGTCAGTTTATTGGAATCGTGCCTTTTGGAAACTGCTCCCGACAGGTGGCGCCAGATGTGACTCATCATCCCCTGTTTCTCGGGGGGTCTATTGTTATCAATGGTGCCTGCCCCGAGTGTCTTTTCAGTTTGACGGGTCATTTCGGCCATCTGCTTTATTGGGGTCAGGTGTTGCTCATCCGCCCTTGACCTGCGCGAGGGTCGCCTCGATCCGCGTGCCATAATTCGTTTCCCGATGCTCGGGTTGAGGAATCACGGGTCCGTCTTGGGAGGGCGGGTAGCTCGGCCCTGGCCGCCTCCATAGTCGGGCGGGTACTGGGCCGTCGCCTACCCCGCATATGGCGCTCTGGTTTGGGTAGCGAAGCTCCGTAAGCTTGCCCCGGAGGTCTTCATTGGTGGGGTGTGAAACGAGAGCGTAGCTCGGCCGTGCCCCTCCCCGGTTGGGTGGCGAGGATTGGTCCTGCCCCGGAGTCTTTGAGAGGGCGGGTTTCGGGCCGTCGCCTCCCCGCAGCCTCTATAGTCAGAGGGGTATTGGGCCGTCGCCTACCCCGCATATGGCGCCCCGGTTTGGGTGGCGAAGCTCCGTAAGCTTGCCCCGGAGGTCTTCGTTGGTGGGGGAAGCGAGCGTAGCTCGGCCTGTGCCCCTCTCCGGTTTGGGTGGCGAGGATTGGTCCTGCCCCGGAGTCTTTGAGAGGGCGGGTATCGGGCCGTCGCCTCCCTGCAGCCTCTATAGTCGGACGGGTATTGGGCCGTCGCCTACCCCGCATATGGCGCTCCGGTTTGGGTGGCAAAGCTCCGTAAGCTTGCCCCGGAGGTCTTCATTGGTGGGGGGAAGCGAGCGCGTAGCTCGACCCATGCCCCTCTTCGGTTTGGGTGGCGAGGATTGGTCCTGCCCCGGAGTCCTTGAGAGGGCGGGTTTCGGGCCGTCGCCTCTCTGCAGCCTCTATAGTCAGACGGGTATTGGGCCGTCGCCTACCCCGTATATGGCGCTCCGGTTTGGGTGGTGAAGCTCCGTAAGCTTTCCCCGGAGGTCTTCGTTGGTGGGGGGAGCAAGCGCGTAGCTCAGCTCGTGCCCCTCTCCGGTTTGGGTGGCGAGGATTGGTCCTGTCCCGGAGTCCTTGAGAGGGCGGGTATCGGGCCGTCGCCTCCCCGCAGTCTCTATAGTCGGACGGGTATTGGGCCCTCGTCTACCCCGCATATGGCGCTCTGGTTTGGGTGGCGAAGCTCCGTAAGTTTGACCCAGAGGTCTTCGTTGTTGGGGGGAAACGAGCGCGTTGCTCGGCCCGTGTCCCTCTCCGGTTTGGGTGGCGAGGATTGGTCCTGCCCCGGAGTCTTTGAGAGGGCGGGTTTCGGGCCGTCGCCTCCCTGCAGCCTCTATAGTCGGACGGGTATTGGCCCGTCGCCTACCCCGCATATGGCACTCCGGTTTGGGTGGCGAAGCTCCGTAAGCTTGCCCCGGAGGTCTTCGTTGATGGGGGGGATCGAGCGCGTAGCTCGGCCCGTGCCCCTCTCTGGTTTAGGTGGCGAGGATTGGTCCTGCCCCGAAGTCTTTGAGAGGGCGGGTATCGGGCCGTCGCCTCCCTGCAGCCTCTATAGTCGGACGGGTATTGGGCCGTCGCCTACCCCACATATGGCGCTCCGGTTTAGGTGGCGAAGCTCCGTAAGCTTGCCCCGGGGGTCTTTGTTGGTGGGGGGAACGAGCGCGTAGCTCAGCCCGTGCCCCTCTTCGGTTTGGGTGGCGAGGATTGGTCCTGCCCCGGAGTCTTTGATAGGGCGGGTTTCGGGCCGTCGCCTCCCCGCAGTCTCTATAGTTGGACGGGTATTGGGCCATCGCCTACCCCGCATATGGCGCTCCAGTTTAGGTGGCGAAGCTCTGTAAGCTTGCCCCGGAGGTCTTCGTTGGTGGGGGGAGCGAGCGCGTAGCTCGGCCCGTGCCCCTCTCCGGTTTGGGTGACGAGGATTGGTCCTGCCCCGGAGTCTTTGAGAGGGCGGGTATCGGGCCGTCGCCTCCCCGCAGCCTCTATAGTCAGACGGATATTGGGCCGTCGCCTACCCCGCATATGGCGCTCCGGTTTGGGTGGCGAAGCTCTGTAAGCTTGCCCCGGAGGTCTTCATTGGTGGGGGGAGCGAGCGCGTAGCTCGGCCCGTGCCCCTCTCTGGTTTGGGTGGCGAGGATTGGTCCTGCCCCGGAGTCTTTGAGAGGGCGGGTATCGGGTCGTCGCCTCCCCGCAGCCTATATAGTCGGACGGGTATTGGGCCGTCGCCTACCCCGAATATGGCGCTCTGATTTGGGTGGCGAAGCTCCGTAAGCTTGCCCCAGAGGTCTTCGTTGGTCGGGGGATCAAGCGTGTAGCTCGGCCCGTGCCCCTCTCCGGTTTGGGTGGCGAGGATTGGTCCTGCCCCGGAGTCTTTAAGAGGGCGGGTATCGGGCCGTCGCCTCCCCGCAGCCTCTATAGTCGGACGGGTATTAGGCCGTCACCTACCCCGCATATGGCACTCCGGTTTGGGTGGCAAAGCTCCGTAAGCTTGCCCGGAGGTCTTTGTTTTTGGGGGGAGCGAGCGCGTGGCTCGGCCCGTGCCCCTCTCCGGTTTCGGTGGCGAGGGTTGGTCCTACCCCAGAGTCTTGCATTTTTAAGCTGAAATTTTCAGGTGGAAATGGCGAAATTCAAAGATGCAAAGGGAAGAAGATATTTCATTCGAGACTTACAGTTTCCGGTTACATTACGACTGGTGTTCCACGTTCCTTAGAGGGATCAGCCCGCCCCCCTCAAGGGGGGCTGGGACGGGCGCGGTAGGTCTGGTCCTCCTCTGCGGCCCCAGGTTCTTCTGCCGTTCCCTCAGCAGGTGTTGGCCGTAGGTGGTAGGAATCTTCCCTCCCACAGAGTAGATCGGCCATCAGGGTTCGATCCGGACCCTTGTGTTTGGTCAATCCCACGTAGCAGCTCCTGGACAACTTCTGGCTTCCCCACACTAACCCAACCCCTCGTGGGGTCTGGAACTTGACCATCTGGTGGAGCAGGCTGGGGAGCACTCCGATGGCTGCCATGTACGGTCGCCATATGATCCCATTGTATGCCGACGCGATGTTGACAACAACAAACAGCGTCATGTGGGTGACGACCCGCGGTTCTTCTCCGAGAGTTACTGGCAAGGTGATCACCCCCACGATAGGGGTCGAGTGGCCGATGAAGCCGAGAGGGGCCCAGTGCAGGGTCTCAGGTCCGTCTGCCTTAACCCCATCTTCTCGATTGTCGACATAAACATGATGTCGCAAGAGCTCCCCGTGTCGATCAGGAGGTGACTGACGACGGCCGTCCCAATCTGGACCTCGATGACGATGGCGTCGTCATGGGGCAGCTCGACTCCCTCCAGATCCTCATCGCTGAAAGTAATGGGAGGGTAGGCTACCCTTCTCCCCCGAATGTCCCCTCTGAGACCCGCCGTCATCACTTGCCGCGCGTACGCCTTCTTGCCCGATGACAATGCTCCCCCGGAGGATGGCCCGCCACATATCGTGTCTATGCGCATGACCGGCTTTGGGGGGAGGGGTCCTCCTATTCACCACGCGTTGGGGGGTCTGCTCTCCGTGCCCTCCGGTGGTTCCCCTCTTCTTGGTCTGGTCTCCTGCCCCCGATGAAGCCCCCGAGGTGCACTGCTTGGATCAGCCGCTCGATTTCCCTCTTGAGGGTAAAGCAGTCATCAGTGTCGTGGCCGTGGTCCCGATGGTACCAGCAATACTTTTGGAAATCTTGCCGAGCCGGGTCCGATTTCATTTCTCTGGGCGGCTTTGGCAGCAGTCCGACCCTTGTTACCGCGGCCAACACCTCTATCAGGGGGGCGTTGAGCTGTGTGTAGTGGGCCCGCAGGGGCCCCTCCTGCCTTGGGACGGTTCGGGCGGGCTCTGGGGCCGGGGCAAACTCTCGGGCCGGGCCAGGGCGATCTTGCAGGGGGTGCCCCGTCGGGTCGCGCCTTGGTTGGGCCAGCTGGTCGCGCCCCCCGATGCCCGTCTTCTTGTCTTGGTCGTGGGTGCGATCGAGGCTCGCTTTGGAGCGGCTTCGCCGGGGGGAACAGTGCCTTCGTGCCGAGAGTCTCTTCGGCCAACGCATGCCTCTCTGCCATGGTGACCAGTGCTTCGTAGTCGACCGGCAGATCTCGGAGAAGGGATTTGTGAAGGCTCTGAGTCCGCAGCCCCGTCTTGAAAGCCAGCATGAGCACCTCGTCGTCGCAAGGCACCACTGCCCGTCTCTCATCCTGGAAACGACGCAGGTATTTCCATATCGTCTCTCCTTCCCCTTGGACTATCGTGCTGAGGTAGTCCAGGGGCTTCTTCTTCGTTCGCCCTGCCCAGAACTCCTGGCAGAACTTGTGGGACAGTTCACCAAAGCTCCCGACGGATCTCGCGGGTAGGCCAAAGTACCAATCCAACGCTGTGTCCCTCAGACTTTGCGAGAAAAGCCGGCATAGGAACGCCTCATCCACATCTTGAGCCTCCATTGCCCCCTGGTATTGCTGCACGTGCGTGAGAGGGTCGCCTCTTCCGTTGTAGGTGGCCAGGTGGGGGGTGTGAATCTTATGGGCCTCGGGGCGGACATGATCTATCGTGCCAACGGCGTGGCCTCCTCCGGGTAGGCAGCGCGCTCGGGTGCATGCCCTCTTCGCCATTCCGACGTTTGGCTCCGGTCGCGCCTCGGCTGCCGCCGGTCATCGTCCCCCGGGGAATAACGAAATGGTCACCTGGGAGGACTCTTTCCGCGGGTAGAGGATTCGATGGGCGGTGGGCTACGGTCATCCCAGTGCCACCGTCCGCTGGCCGTCTCCCCCAGGACCTCTCTCCGCTCCTGATTCTCCCTCAGGAGCCTTTCGCGTTCGGCGGTGAGGAAGAGGAGTTGTCGACAGACGGATTCCTCGTTCAGACGATCGGGGGAGTGGCGCTGACAAGGCGGACTTCCCCCCACGGTGGTGATTTGGCCAGCGGCGGGCCGCGCCCGTCTAAACGTCACCGGCCCGTCGCTGACACCTCCGAGATCTCCCAGTTGTCTTCGTTCTCCCTGCAGAGCCTTTCGCGTTCCGCGATGATGAAGCGGAGCTGGTGTCGGGCAGTCTCTTCGTCCAGGTAAGCCCGTCGGGCGGTCTCGGCTGCTTCGTCCAAATACCTTTGCGCGGCGGTCGCCTCCTCCCGACGCCTCCGCAGCCGCGCGACCTCCATTTCCTCCTCCAAGAGCTTCCGCTGGGCCGCAATCTCCTTAGCGAGCTCCTGGTCTCCCCCCTCCTCCTCGAACTGAGGGTGAAGATTCCGTCTCACGTTCGGGGGCTCCGATGGGCCGGGAGGTGCATCCGTTCCTGTTGCTATGCAGCCCCCCATCGCCTTAGTGAAGGTCTTGAAGCTTTTCTGGATCACGCGGGCCGAGGCCTGGACTGTCTCGGCCTCTATCCCTGGAGGGGGGTCAGTCGCCGGGGTAATTGGTTGAGAGGGTGGCACTTGAACCATGGGATCCTTGCCGTGGTCAGGGTTCCAGGCGACCAGTATGGGGTCTAACATGGGTGTGACCCTTCGTTCCCACAGACGGCGCCAATTCTTATGGGGTGGAACTCGCGTACAATGAATTTGTATTAGGGGGGAACCAAGGTCACATTGGTTATGTTGTTGAGAGGATTTGGGTAGGCTATTTGACAAGTGATTAGAGTGGTGATGAGGCTAAGCTTGTCGATGGAGCAGACCACGGGGCCGAGTCCCACAGGATACGGTCGAGGAGGATCAGACTGCGGGAGCTGAAGGCGAACCTGAGCCAGGGGACGAGCTATCCTGCGCAATAAGCAACTCGTCAGAAAGGCCGGGTTGGGGTGCAACCCTTAGCCTCTCCGATGCCTAAGTCAGTAATTGGACTTAAAGCGGGAGCTGGGCACGTAGGACGGACTGAAGATGAACCGACCGTACATGACGAGCTATGAGTGGGAGAACAAAGATTTGGACGACCTTTGCTCTCGTGTGTGAATAATGGGATTGAGAGTGAATTTGCCAACCCCCTCACCGTAAGAAGTGAGGGGGTATTTATACCTGATGGGAGGCGGTTAGGTGGGGCTGACCTGGCGTGCTGACTCGACGTGCTGAGCTGGCCCGGCTGTCAGCGGAAGCTTCGGACGAGGATGTCAAGAACAGGAGTGTCAGCCACGCTTTTGTCAGACGGCGCAACGGCCATGGGAGCTTTTGTCAGGGTGTCAGGGCCGAAAGCATTAAACGTCAGGGGGCGCAATGGTCAGGTGGTGCTTTGTCAGATGGTCAGGCGGCGTAAGTGTCAGTCACGTCATTATACTAGGTTGTTTGTCGTGTGTGATGAGTCAAGGGTCCGGCGGTGCGTATCCCCATGGCTGGGTTCGAATGGGGCCGCCGGGCCGACCTGATCGCGGGGTGTTCGGCCCGGCCGTACATATTTTTGGGTGCGGATCATGGACCGTCGGTAGGGAGGGGGAACGGATGTGCCTCTGTCGACATCCGAGGCTGCGCTGTTCAGGTGTACCCGAGCGCACTGCTCCTGGCGGACCGAGCGAGAACGGTTAAGCGCCTCTGTCGGGGAGGGGGTGCGGCGAGGTGCGCCCATCCCCCTGTAGCCTCGGACCTCCGGGTCGGCTGACGCCCTACGGGCCTCTGAAGTCCGGGCGCGGGGCACCCTGGCGCTGGGTCGGCAGTCCGTTCGAAAGGGGCGAACCAGTGAGGTGTGTTGCGGTTCTGGGGAGGAGCCGGACTCCCACGATATTTAGGTCGTAACACTTATAATGCCATGCCAAATATTTCCTTTATATATGAGAATGTTGGTTTAATTCGTTACATTAAAAGATGGATATTCAAAATGTTACACCATTTGGATTATTCCGATACAATGCTAAATGTAATGATGTAATGAAAGCCAGGGGTGTCTCTTCCACGCTAAGGTGGGTGAGCAGCTCAGGGAATGGGGTGGGGGAATCAAAGCATTAGGAGGACATAGTGTGGACTGGACTCTCGAGGTTGTTTCCTTTGGCCCTCCTACCGCGGGGAGTGGTCGTGCCCCTTTGGGGTGTGTGGTTTCTTTGGCCTTCGAGGTCGTGGCCCTTTGGGTCGTGTAGAGTGGACGAGTTACGTAGGCTCCTGACGAGCTAGCATGCCAGAGAGTCGGAGATTCTTTCCACCCGCCTTATGGGTGAGGTCCAGTTCCCTTGTGTTCCGCCTAATGTTTAGATTCCAAACAACAAACATTACTTTAATAAACTAATATTTGGGACCTTGGTGCATTGTTGTGAATATGGCTTGTGTGGTTGAGTTTCCTACTTGACACACTGTGACGTGCCCCTTTTTCCCCACTCTCCAGGTACAGATTCAGGGACGACAGCTCACCAGCCAGACTACCGACGCCCTTAGGGCAACTCTTCCAGGCCAGGGGCCCAGAGCAGTTAGTTAGGGCTCGGTAGGGCTGTTGACGAACGAGCTTGAACGAGCTTGAACAGGGAGCTTGGTTTTGTTCATGAACAAAATCTATGTTCAAGCTCTGTTCGTTTACTAACCGAGCTCTAAAAACATGTTCAAGCTTGTTCGTTAAGCTTACCGAACGAACGTAAACGAACGTAAATGAACATTTACCGAGCTTGTTCACGAGTAGTTAATCGAACGTTCTGTTCGTTAACAAGACTTATCGAGCTTGTTCGTGAACATGTTCAGGAACATGTTCGTGAGCACACAATCAATCTTGTTCATGAACAGATTTTCAATCAAACAAACGAACGTCAATTTTTTAATCAGGAATTATACTATTTAAACATAATTGCCAATGACTAAATCAATTAAATAAAACAATTAAATATTTACAGGACAAAAACAAATAAATCTAGCATAATAGCTCCATAAATCCCATTACAAGCATCCATTTAAGTATAGTAAAAAATATAGTATTTGTCTAAATTTACTATTTTCAGTACATGTTTGTTCACGAACACTTAACGAGCTTGTTCATGAACATCACTTAACGAGCTTGTTTACGAACACTTAACGAGCTTGTTCATGAACATAAATGAACGAACATAGTTATGTTCAAGCTCTGTTCGTTTACTTACCGAGCTCTAAAAATCAGTTCAAGCTTGTTCATTAAGCTTCCTAAACGAACGTAAACGAACATCAACCGAGCTTGTTCACGAGTAGTTCGTCGAACGTTCTGTTCATCAACAGCCCTAGGGCTCGGGTGTAGTGGGACGGTGTAGTTTTCTTTTGTAAGCAGTTACTTTTGTTTCCCCATAGCTTTTGTGCCCCGTGCTCATGATGATAGTATTTGTACAGTACATGATATTGTGGTGTGTTGATAGTAGATGATCCGTGACGCACACTCGTACGCTCCCGCTTGTTGTTTGCCGCCGCCTCGCTGTACCTCTTTGTGTTGTGCTGGAGCTTTACAGTTCGTGCTTTCCTTTTGTACCTGCTTAAATTGCCTGTGTTGTTCTAGCAGTTGCAGTGGCCTGCTAAATTTTTCCTTGTAGCGCCATTACACTTGGTACCCCCGTACCGCAGCCGTCACCCCTGCCTCTTTTGGGCACAGGGGCGTGACAACCCTAGTCTACCATGTTCGAATACTTGTCACTTGAAAACTTTGTATGAAACATTGATACACTTGTGCACGATTGCTCACGTTAAAACAGTCACATCACCTGCTGCATGCCATCTTTGACTCAGTAAATGCTAATGAATGATCGTATGGAATATCATGTGATACATCTTGTGGAATATCTTATGGAATATCTCATGAAATATCTTGTGGAATATCTTATGGAATATCTTGTGGAATATCTTGTGGAACATCCTGTAAGAAACATGTAATCGATACACATGACACTGGGGTTTGGGGTAACTCATTGTAGAGAAAGTATGGGAGCTATGACCGGAGTCACCTCTCTCGTCTCGTCTCGTCTCGTTATTTCTCAAAAGTATGTTGTAGTTGACACCCGGAATTTGCTCCCCGCGGTAAACGAGGTGACCCATTGTTGCATATCATACTCTCCTACGTGAGTCACATAGTTAGTTAATTACTGCTAGCACCAGAATAACCACTTGATTGTACGTTTTGTTCTGTACTTTGCATGTCCACTATTGTTACAGTTCATGCCTGCTAGTCTCACTATTGCTATCACCATGGTTACTCTTATACGTTACTCATTTTACTTGCACAGTCACCTTTTTACATCGCTTATCGCACTTGCATGTATGTCCATTCTTATCTTACTTGTTGCACTTGCTTGTTTATCTTTAATTGTTTACCATAGCTTGTTCCATACTTTTGCACTGCTTTTATTTCTATTTTTAGAATTATTGTGACTTACCTATGGTTCCATCTTCGTGGCACCGTCAGACGACGCACATGTTAACATAGACGCTCATGAGTTCACAGAGCCATAGTTCGATCCTGAGACTGTCGACTTTTAAACTTGGGGTGTATGTGTGATGTACTTTCTATGTATTTCTATTCCGCTTACTTTTCATGTATTTAGTGTGAGAGATGCTATTTCGATGGACTGTATTAATAAATGTATGCTGGTGTGAGTATTATTATACATCTCTATATCGTGGCTATATTGTTTTCACTGGTAATCTGCAGACCTGTAAATATAATCAATAAGTAATGGCCCCCTGAGAGCAGGTCGTTACACCTGACGAAGGTCGTCCCTTGGCAGCCTAACTTAAATGTCTAATGACGAAGGTCGTCCCTCGGCGGCCTACCTTAAATATCTCCGGTGAAGGTCGTCCCTCAGGCAGCCTATCTTAAATATCTCCGGTGAAGGTCATCCCTTAGGTGGCCTACCTTAAATATCTCCAATGAAGGTTGTCCCTCAGGCGGCATACCTTAACTATCTCTGGTGAAGGTTGTCCCTCGGTGGCCTAGCTTAAATGTCTCCCGACGAAGGTCGTCCTCGGCGACCTACCTTAAATGTCTCCTGACGAAGGTCCTCCCTCGGTGGCCTACCTTAAATGTCTCCCGACGAAGATCGTCCTCAGCGGCCTACCTTAAATGTCTCTAGACGACGGTCGTCCCTCGACAGCCTACCTTAAATGTCTCCTAATGAAGGTCTCCCTCGACAGCCTACCTTAAATTTCTCCTGACGAAGGTCGTCCTCGGCGGCTTACCTTAAATTTCTCCCGACGAAGGTCGTCCCTCGGTGGCCTAGCTTAAATGTCTCCCGACGAAGGTCGTCCATCGGCGGCCTACCTTAAATGTCTCCTGATGAAGGTCGTCCCTCGGTGGCCTACCTTAAATGTCTCTTGATGAAGGTCGTCCCTTGGTGGCTTAGCCCATAAATATCTCTGACAGCCATTAATGCTCGAGATTAAACAATGAAATGATAGGCACCCATCACGTCCCCCATTAATGCTCCAGCTAAACTCCAGCTGGCTCAAGCTAAGCGGAAGTGACAATTGATTGGACGACGACCAACCGACATTCTCCACTATAAATACACCCTCCATCCCTAGAGAGAGGGGGCTGGTAGGTCGATGGGTAAATTTCCTTCCACCCAAACTCTAGCTGGTCGAACGTTGGCCCGGTCTCCTTGTAGATCGGTCTCGTCCCTTTGAGACATTTCCTAAGTCCCCGTGCTTATTTGAGCATCAAAGAGGATTAGGTCGGGCCCATCACTACTACAAAATGGACCTTTAACAGCGCTTAAATAAGGCCTTTAATAGCGCTTTACAAGCGCTGTCTATCTCGCCGCTGCTATATGGGGGCTAGTTTTAATAGCACTTTAAAAGCGCTGTTAAAGGGGGCCTTTAACAGCGCTAGTTTGTGCAAGCGCTGTTAAAGGGGGGCCTTTAACAGCGCTTGTTAGTGCAAGCACTATTAAAGGGGGGCCTTTAACAGCGCTTCTTTAGTGCAAGCGCTGTTAAAGGCCCCCCTTTAACAGCGCTTGTTTGTGCAAGCGCTATTAAAGGGGGGCCTTTAACAGCGCTTGTTAGTGCAAGCGCTGTTAAAGGGGGGCCTTTAACAGCGCTTCTTTAGTGCAAGCGCTGTTAAAGGCCCCCCTTTAACAGCGCTTGTTTGGGCAAGCGCTGTTAAAGGCCCCCCTTTAACAGCGCTTGTTTGTGCAAGCGCTATTAAAGGGGGGGGCCTTTAACAACGCTTATTTGTGCAAGCGCTGTTAAAGGCCTCCCTTTAACAGCGCTTGTTTGTGTAGGTATTTAATGCCTGATGATGAGACTTATGCCGGTGACTGCGAATTCTGCAACTTACTTCTCTTAGTAGTGGCGTTTCGTTAAGTTTCGGAGTTGATGAGAAAATTAGTCAAGCCAACAATACAAGGTTGATGAGAAAATTAGTCAAGCCAACAATACAAGGTGGGGAATTCTGCAACTTACAGCCCTTTTACATCAAACCAGTTACATCTGTGAGTGTCTAAATCTCTCTTACCTAAGAAAATTAGTCAAGCCAACAATACAAGGTGGGGAAATCTAAAAAAAATTGGGCCAGCATGCTTTGAGAGCTACTCTACAGGAAACGGCCCTGGCATCTCCTACATTAAACCTTCTTTCAGTTAGACCCCACAGGAATCAACTTCACCGCAGCAGCAATGGGCATGCCAAGAAAGCCGATAAACACGCTGATGAACCACTGCAACAATGTCGTCGCATCGATCGTATGCATCCTTCAACAAGTCCATTGTCCCCGGAAAAGCCAACTCTGGCTCTACATACACCGATGCATCAAACTTTGGATTCTACTTCTTCACCAAAGCAGCTTGTTTGAGCACCACGTCATACACTACCTTCCGCTCTGAAGAAACGATTGCATCGTTCGCCGGATTCACTACCAATGTAGCTAACAGAGGCAAGTTGACATTGCTATTTGCGGATGCAGTCTCCATGCTCAGTTGCGCTGCAAGCTTTGAATCTGTGTAAACTGACAACACTCTCCAAATGGGTCTCCTTCTCTCAGCTCTCCTAATCAATCCAAGCCTCCCTCCACTAACGATAGCATCTAATGAAGCAACCCAATTCATTTGCATTGCCATTTCAAGAACCCAAGAGCTCTTTTGGGTAAAACCTCAAACACTTGGCTTCCTACCAAAGAGAAACAGATACGTTAGAATTAAAATCACAATACGAATGGAAAAAGGAAAAAAAATATCAAATCAAAATAGATTAATCAAAAATTCCAAGGGAGCTAACATTTAACAACCAAGCCCTTTCCTTTCATCCAGAACCATTTCTGGATACTTTAATCTTAGCCTTGTCAACTGGCAGCAGCAATGGGCATGCCAAGAAAGCCGATAAACACGCTGATGAACCACAACAACAATTACTTCAATTAGATATATAATCCTTGCTCCGAATAGCAAGCATAAATTCTGATTGGTTACCTTCTGAGACTCAAGCAGCATGTGAGACCCAACGACATGGCTAGCAAGCACAAACAAGAGAAGAGAAGCGATGAAAAGCCTTTGATGAAGCCATTTGCGAGCGCTTCGATCAAGGAGCAGCACCCTTCTTCTGAATAGCCTGTAATTGCATAGGAGAGCATAAGCCTCAACTGGTTGCCATAGATTCCTCCATAAAGGCATGAGAGTTGTTTAAAATTTTCTTTTTTTGAAAAAAATTCAATCAGAGAGTCACAAGGTATCATGGGTTATGAGGATGAACTCAAACTGTAAACACATGACATCTTGTATCTCTAATCCAAGAGAAGCAATATAATCTAACATCTGAGAACCCATTGTCAACGTATATGGATCGGCATAAAGAATCAATATTTCAAGACCTATTTTTGGTTTTGAGCAAGAATGAAGTTCTGGAGAGCAACAATTTTGGTCCAATTGAATGCAGAAGAAGTGGCATAATGACGTATATCCCTGTGCGCAGTGACACCATGTCTCGTGGCCTTATCTCCCGCATTGGCCAAGTTGCATGGTGGCATATATCCTGCAACAAGTTGGCCATCTTTGAGACCACAATAATATGCAAACATTATGAAGACAAGTATGCACATAGTCAGAATTATTCGATTCATTTAGACGCAAAAGGGGTGAACATTCTATATTCTGAGAGTTGCGGAATTGCATTAATCATCAAACTTAGTTCTCTGCTAATGAAAAATGCAAGAGCATATTGTTCTTTCCAAATCGAATTTCAAGCACAAGTTTCTTAGTTTTTTTTCTGTCTTTCAAGAGATTAACCAATCTATAGGTTCATGATATGTTTGGATGTATCCTGACAGGATAAGATGGTCCTGTCTTTTCGTAAGGCTATGAATTTCAACTCATAGCTAATAATGTTGCAACTTGAAATACATGACAAAGATGCTAGCTTGCCTGCATCGACACACTTGCGAATTCTTTGAACTAGAAAGCAATTAATGGCAAATGTTGTTTAACGAAACAGAAAATGAAAAGTAGTATATGAATTACTTAGCGTTTATATGTGCTAATTAAGAGAGATGTTTATCATCACTCCTACTACTAGTACGACTTGCTTGATGCTTGATGCACAATGACGCATAGGACAATATATGAATTTGCTTGATGTATATATATGTTTAGTATATTGGGCATAAAATTTGGTAACTACCTTTGCAAATGACATAATTCTCTACATCTTCATCACAATGTACTGTCTTCAGAACTACTATAACTCACTATAATCGAGTATCATGATAACTAATTAATAATCACATGCACTGTAAAAGAAAGTAAAATTGAGAATAGATATTATCTGATTGCATATTCATATATATGATATTGATTGGTAAATTAGTTCATGATCTGTTATTTGACTGAACATCTCAAGGAGTGACAACTCATGATGATGGAGACTTACCATGAGCATTCACATGGTGTGATAGGGCCACAAGCTCTGGCAGCAATCCAACTGATCAAATAGAAGACGGCCGAAATTTAAAACAGAATAAAAGAGAATAAAAGTGTATATTCATAAAATAGTTAAAGCACAAGATTTGCACATATTGGAATATTCCAAGACATTGGAAGATCCAAAACAACCAATATGTGGATTTGTGATTTCTTAGCATAACATAAGTTCAATTCACTGAAGTTCATGAAACAAGATAAATGAATATAGGCTTTGTCGACCCTTGGTTGCCAATCTCTGATCCCAATCTTACCCTCAATCAATCACCTTGTGAATTGAACTTCAAGCGATGAAAAAATTAGTTTTTCTACGACAACGGAAAAGTTCTTAGACGACACCTTCGCGTAGCAAAAAAGTGAAGATACTACATCACTCTCCCAGTATATGATTCCTATTATCAAATAGCCAATAAATAACATCCAAATATATATATATATATATATATATATATATATATATATATATATATATATATCAAATTATGAAGAACTAAGAAAATAAAATAGAAACAATTTGCAATGAACATATACCTAAAGGTCGCTAAGATGCAGATCCTCAAATTTATTTGATGTTAACCTTGACTGGATAGAATAGATCCTCAAACCACTTTCCACCACAACCAAAAATACACAAAACGCGGAGATAGAACAATTTATGAGCTTAGCCAGCATAAATGGCCAGAGCTCAACGGTCTAACCAAGCAAAAAGTATCCAACAAAAGAAGAAAATGACATGATACCGCTTCTGTGTTGCTCCGGTACTAACGTATCCTAAATGTTGGCATTGGATTGTTGCCAGCATAGTTTGAAAAATCTGTCAATACCTGAGACATATCACACATATCATATCAGATTTCAAGCATGTTGATATGATCCATCCAAAACAGGAAGATACCACCAATATTAACTCATAACTACTACATAAGGGAATTCGGGGTTTGACGTATCAAAAATAGAAAATCTGACTTGTTCGATATAACAGGAGATAAATCTCATACACCAATTAAAAGCAAAGTTCGAAAAAGTAATAGTTGATATAGATTCATATCAGCCTATTTAGTTCTTCAACTCGAACCCGATACATAATTATTGAAATGAAATAGACCTCTCTTTATCAGTGCCGTATACAATTCTTCAATCTTTAACAGGACATGATATCGGGCATTTCAGTTATAAAATGAAGCTAAGATATCAAATTAAAAGTAGACTAATCTAAGCCGATTGATTTAGATATTAATAGCTGTATTACTATAGAGCTAAGATATCGTGACACCAACAGTAACATGAAGACAGCAAAGTATATCTTAAACTATTCATGTGCATAAGATTTTATATTGCCTAGGTGAAATCAAGACAGCAAAGTATATCTTAATTTAATCACTTTGCCGTAGACTAATTATTATATGCAAATCTTTGATTTGGTTTCTTCTAGTTGTGGAAATCCTCTTGACTCTCTGTCTCAACAACCAAAACCTGCTTATGTACTTGAACTGATCGAGCCCTTAAGTTAGACATGCAACCAACATAATGGGTCTTACCACAATTAATGTCCAGCTAATGAATACTCATACCACTTTTTTAACTTTCGGTGCATATGCCCAAACCAACATAATGGGTCTTACCACAATTGATCCTGTTATGATATTACTTATAATATGGTGCAATATATGAGATTGTGAGGAACTTTAATGTTAAAAAATTGCAATCACAACTTTATAATGCTACAAAAAGCAAGCATTATTAATGCAAATTGACCAAATATCACAACTTTATCAAAGGGTTAAAAAACAAAGTTTCACTGAATACCGACCTTTAGGGTGCACATCTATACGAAAGTGACATATTTCTGGACCACATAACGACACCAATCTTCCTTGACTTCAGCTAGTTGATCAGGAGAGTAAGTAGCACATTGGTAGTCAGGGAAGTACTACAAAATAGAATATCATAACAAATAGCAAATATATATTATAATCAAATATTAGCAAATATAACTAAAAAATGCGAAAAATATAAATTAAAACTAAAACTACATACCGTATCTGGGATGCTGTTTTCATTTTGTGAAAGGATTTCTTTCATGAATCGCATAACATAATAACCACAATCAATTGTATTGGTCTGAAGGGGGCACTATACAATTCAAAAAATGAAAAATTATATGAATGGTGAGTTATCCTTGGTTGATCTAGATTTGAGCAACATATGAAATTAGAAGAGACCGTTGTACATACATTTATACGGATCCACGTGGGTTTGTTTGATCTAGATTTCGGGCCCCTGGTTCCCTTAGAAGCACGATAAATGCACAAAGCTTTAACAAAATAAAATAAATTTAGTCAACTCGTTATACTCAACATATATCATATTTACATATTGACATAAAACACAATTAACTTACTTGTCGAATGTATCCTTCATGGTTCGATTATATTTTGGATCATGATGCAAGGAATCCAAATAATATATTGTCTCTGATGTGGCATTGATGACTAACAACACCCAATGACCCCTACAAAAGTAGTTAGCAAATTCTAAGTGACTACATTCTTAGGAATTCATTAAATTAAATAAAATATATTAAAAATTTATTTACCCTGTATTATATGGTGCCAAGCATAACTTCCATGTCTCGTTATATTCAATAAGTGCATCGGCTATATACTTCGTTGGCTCATCAACAAAAGAAGATGTGTTATGCGGGCATAAGAAAGAGAATCTCCTTGTGTTTTGTCTGTTGACAACCAACTCATAGTACAAGTACCTTGAATGAAGATTAAAAATAAGTTATCAATAATATCAACGTTTAATTGAAATGAAATTCTAAAAATTGTTTACTTAAAGTACCTGATATATACACAGATTACCGGACAATCCAACCACTCGTGTTGAAGAAGTTCATTGACAATTTGATGACTAATTAACTCCATATATGATATACCAAAAATGTCTCTCTCCATGTCTATTTGTAACATCGCACCACCTTGAAGATTTTGTGTAGCATATATCTGAATAAAATTGCAATACATGGAGAGATTATTTGCAGCAACTGCAGGAGAGGACTCCTGATGTTTTGACTCTACTTTTTCGTGTTTCTTTTTACTAGTTGCACGACCAGCATGGGAGGGCTCCTGATGTTTTGCCTTTACTTTTTCTTGTTTCTTTTTAGGAGTACCTGACTCCTTTGTTTTAACCGACTCTTTGACGTTAGATTTTGCGGGCATCTGTATGGGAAATCATTTAAGTGAATCATTTGGTTAGAAAATAATGAAACAACAATATAAGAATCTAATGTATACTATAAGAAGTCTTACCGTAGAGACCAAATCAATAAGGTTGGTTGGCCATGCAACAAAAGTACCAATCGCATCACCTACTACCATGACTCCTGCATCCTCTATAGGTATTGGTAGTGGTGCATCTGACTCTATCACATGGTCAACCATAACTTTCATATGAGTCATGGGTAATGATATATTGTGTAGTTTTCTATCATCAGGACGATTGAAGACCTTTCCCTTCCCAACTATGCGCTGTGTTGGGGATGATAAATAGAAATTGCATGATGAGATGTCCTAAAACAAAAATTTCATAAAGAAAACATCAATTAATGTTGTTAATCATACAGGAATGTATTTTGCTAATAATATCTTGAATTAATTATTTGTAAATGCAATAATTTAATAGAAAACCACTTACTTCAGGAATATTACAGGAAAGAAGCGTGCAACTACCACTTTTGCTGATTGTAGCTAATTCTTTGGTGTGACCCATACTCTCAAATACTTTCATCTTCTCTAAGAGCAATGCCACTGTTTCTCTCAAGTCCGCGTTATCATTATTTCTTCTGCGCTTTTCACTTGGGAAACAATCTTTTACTGACGGCCCAAATCCATAACCTCTAACCCGTCCAGGATACTCTGGGACATTTAAGACTCGAGAAAGTATATCCTGCGAGTCCTGTAACTGATCCTGTGATGTAGTTTGTGAAATGGTCTCCTGGCACATAAATTTGAAAGGTAACATGTACATCATTAGTGATAAAATAAGAAAATAATAAAAGAACTAGAGTAAAATGATATCATACTTACAATTTTCTCACACACTTGCTGAACATTTTCATTATCAACCACTCCTAACTTATTTACACGAGCACCCTTCCATAAATCATGACGGGCTATGGATGTGTCATTTGATTCTGACTCCTTTAACTGTACATTCAGACAATTAAGATAATTAATAAATTGATTGAAAATCATTTCTAACATCTTGTACGTTATATCTTTTGCATACTTACCATCTTTTGCTCAAGGCGTGCGTAACCCATACGGCCCTTTCTATATGGGTACATATGATTTAATGCTCTTTTTCGATTTTGAGTGCTTCGCATCTATTTAGGCACAAAGCAACTATATTAATACAAAGTAATATGTTTAGTCAGATTCCTCAAAATGAGTAACATTACCTTAAATTCATCGCACTGACGTTTAGCAACAAACGCACTCCATTGATCTTCAGATATGAAAGGATACTCATGTGGAGGATGCTCAATAACACTACCACTTTCATCATAAACATAATTCTTTGTTAAGTAGGTTCTGAAATTTCTACAAAGTTTGCCTGCTTCTTTAAGAATATATCTCCGATGACTATCATCAACAATGAAAGATGTCTACAAAAGTGTGCTCAATTGTGTTAGTATGTTTGTATAAGAATAAAAACATATGAGAGTGTGTATATTACCTGTATATCCGTCCAGATGTTTTCTTTCACTACTTTTAAAGCCGACGATTTCCAGTTATCACATGTTATTGGCACCATCTGTCGGGTAATTGCCCCAATATAACTCACAAATATAGCACTGTTAGGATCAATTGGTTGACCCATATCATTCCATCCAACCTAATAACAATGATAGAATAAGAAAATGAATATATGTTGATGAAAATTAATATGATTAAATAATAAAAACTTGTAAGTAGAATACCTTAAATGATATCCCTTTGATGCGTGCACGAATAACTCCCTCCATAGCGGTCACTCCACGTTTAATAACATTTTCCTCAATATTAGGAGCATCACCATCAAGGGGAACACAGTTGTCATCACTAGAAGATATTTATCTACAACAAAGTAAAACAACATTAAATTGTTAGTTCACAAGAAAAGATGCAAGAAAAATGAATTAAGATCAATATACATCACTCACCAGAAAAAGTCGTATGAACTTAATTAGGTTAATCTTTTCCTTTTCCTTGTTGGATTAATACTTGTTTGTCCCTTCATGACATGAAATGATGGATTGACCCAAATCCCCTCATCATGATCATCTCTCATATAGAAACCATCATCTACAGTAGGATCAATATCAAGTGATTGTGATGTCCCTAAGAAAGGATCATCCTCAGTATTGATATCTTCATGTGCTTGGCTACGACAGTCATTTAATTTGTTATTCAACAACACAATGGACCACTTCACATCAGTGGGATCTGTGACATAGAATACTTGTTGAGCTTGCGAAGCTAAAATAAAAGGCTCGTCCTTATACCCCTCCCTATTGAGATCCACCCGCATGAACCCTAACTCATCAATTTGAACCCCATTATTGTTGTCTGCCCACTTACAACCAAACACAGCCAATCGAAACATACTATAATCCAACTCCCATATGCGTTCAATAACACCAAAGTATGACATATTTGCATATATGGGATTTCTGTCTTTTGCACTAGAGATGTGCATAGATTCAGCTACAAGAGTCACTCCACTGTTTTGCATTGTACTTTGATCATCATGATCTTTAGTGTAGAATGTGTACCCGTTAATAAGGTAACCATTGTGAGAAAAAACGTGTACACTTGGACCATTTGCTAACCATCTCAATCTATCTGAAACTGAAGCTCTATTTATAGCCAACTCTCCAAAGACTTGTTCTTTCAGCCATGTTATAAAAGACCGATTGTGTTCTCTTGTTACCCAATTCTCATTCCTATTTGGGTTTGAATTTCGAAGTAGTTCCTTGTGTCTTTCAGCATACGGCTCTACTTCAACATCATTGTGCAGAACATATAAATGTGCTTGCTCCCACTCTGTCCTTGATATGAGCACTACATCACCTCCCTTAATCCCTTCCCCTGATATTCTTCCTGTGTGACGAGACCTTGGAAGCCATATGGAATCAACATTGCTTAGGTACTCTGTACAAAATTCAACAGCTTCTTCAACTATGTAACACTCAACCATACAACCTTCTGGTCGACTATGGTTTTTCACATACCCTTTTAATATCTTCATATAGCGCTCGATCGGGTACATCCATCTCATATAGGCTGGTCCACACAATTGTGTCTCTCTAACCAGGTGAACAGTCAGATGAACCATTATGTCAAAGAAGGATGGTGGTAAATACATCTCAAGCTCACACAATGTGACAACAATTTCTTTTTGCAATGCCGGTAACTTTCCAGGATCAATAACTTTACTGCAAATTGCCCTGAAGAAGAAACATAGTTTTGTGATGGTCACCCTTACCTTTTTTGGCAAAATGGAACGTATACCCACTGGTAGTAAATGCTCCATCAAAACATGACAATCATGACATTTTAGACCTTTTAACTTGAGATCTTTCATAGATACGAGTCTTCTAATGTTTGACGAGTATCCCTCTGGAACTTTAACTCCATCGAGAAACTTACAAAAAACTTTTTTTTCTTTCCTAGATAGAGTATGAGCTGCAGGAGGTAGATATGTACGCTTTCCCTTCTTTACCGGTCCCAATTCTATCCTCATTCCCATACTTACCATGTCCAACCTCGCATTTATCCCATCTTTACTCTTTCCTGGAACATTAAGCAACGTCCCGATAACACTTTCAAAAACATTCTTTTCAATATGCATCACATCAAGGAAATGTCTTACATACAATGACTTCCAATATGGTAATTCAAAGAAAATAGAGTTTTTCTTCCACCTGCTGGTGACAAGTTCTCCTGCAAATGGCTTACCAAAATTACTACTTAAATTCTTTACCTTTTCAAACAGCTTATCATCGGTCAATGGCACAGGAGCTCTACATTCCTCTGTATTCCCATTGAATGCTTTCCTCAACCACCGGTAACGATGCCTCACGGGTAAAAATCTACGATGTCCGAGGAAGACATTCTTCTTACAATGTTCCAACCGCATCCAATACGTACTCTCTTCACATAAAGGGCATGCACACTTTCCTTTGATACTATATCCTGACAGATTACCATATGCTGGAAAATCATTAATTGTGCCAAATAACATAGCCCTCAAGTTGAAATTCTTTTTCTTGTACCCATCGTACACCTCTACACCTGTGTCCCACATTTGTTTCAAATCTTCAATTAACGGAGACAAGTATATGTCTATATCATTTCCTGGTTGTTTAGGCCCAGAAATTAACATAGACAACATCATGTACTTGCGCTTCATGCATAACCATGGAGGTAGATTATAAATCATCAAAATCACTGGCCATGTGCTGTGGGAACTACTTTGAATACCATGTGGGTTCATTCCGTCGGTAGACAATGCAATTCGTAGGTTTCTTGCTTCTTCCCCAAATTCAGGATAATCGTGATCAAATTTTGCCCATTGAGGAGAATCTGCTGGGTGACGGAACATGCCATCTTTAATCCGTTCATTTGAATGCCACGTCAAGTGTTTTGCATCTTCTGGACTGCGATACATGCGCCTAAATCTCGGTATTATGGGGAAATACCATGCCACCTTCCCTGGAGTTGATTCTTTTCTTTTATATCGTGAGGCATTACATTTAGGACACATGTTTAACGATGCATATTCATTACGAAATAAGATGCAATCGTTAGGACAAGCATGAATCCTCTCATAGCTCATGCCTATAGAGCATAACATTCGCTTAGCCTCATATGTTCGTCTAGGAATCACATTATCTTCTGGCAACATATCCTTTAGAATTATGAGTAACTCTGTGAAGCTCTTATCAGACCATCCATTGCTCGCTTTCAAGTTATACAATTTTAATACCGCCGACAATCGGTTGAACTTAGTACAACCACTGTACAATGGCTTCTCTACATCACTTACCAACCTTGTAAACATTTCAGGACAATCCCGGAGATCCTCTTCAACCATATTTGCCATCTCTTCTAGGCGATCGTCATCATATGTATTTGTGTTTGTATCACTTGTAGCATACCTCTCTGTACTTCCAAATTCACTGCACTCTTCTCTTGTCTCACCATGCCTTGTCCAACATGTATAACTTCGATCAATTCCATTGCACACTAAATGATCTTTCAACTCATCCTCGCTAACTCCCCTTGCATAGCAACACTTTAAACAGGGGCATATGATTTTCCTTGGATTTTCTGCATGATCAACTGCAAATCTAATGAACTCTTTCACTCCATCCTCGTATTCTTTCGATAAACGATTTGCAGACATCCATTTTCGATCCATATTTATCAATCTAACAAAAAAATTATTAACATTAGTTATTTTGTTATTTGAGAGGTGAAGGTCTGAATGAAAGTAGAAGGCTAACCTGGAGATAAAACAAGCAGATGGCAATGGCACCGTTATATCAAAGTAGGCCTCAGAGAAGACCAATCACAAAAGTATTTACTCCTGCAAGTAACACGAAGTTGTTTTTAGTTATATATATAATAGCACCTAATAGTAAAATAATCTATAAACCATTTTCTTTTGTCAAAAAGAGGCAAAGCGATTTCATATTTACATTATGTTTTACATGAATAAAGATCTTGTGTTTTTAGATATATATATGAGTATGTTAATACATGAATACATGCTAAACATACCAAATCGAAATAGTGTAGACTAGCATGCTTTTAGATATATATATATGAGTAAACTACATACCGTTTGAGAAATATTCATGTATATATCCTAGAAGTTTAGCTATTGGTTCGTGGCCTGGACCATTGCATGAGCTCATCCTCCTATGATCATCAGACACAACCAAACTAAGAAGCCATGGAATTAGCTTGGTAAGAGAAAAATGAATTCTAAAACATGGAAAAATAATAATAAGAGGAGGCAAAAAAATGGTCAAATGTTATCAATTCTTTTGTTAGGTATAAGGAGTCTATGTCTCTCTCTAGGGGAAGAAAGTTTCTTACCATCATCACGGTTTTTGTGGGAAGGGGAGGAGAGGGCCTAAGGCACCTTATGTCCCTCAGGTGCACGTCTTTATAAGGTCAAATAAAATTTAAGTTAAAAATATAAACTGCATCAAAAAAGTCAAGTAAAAATTCTGGAAATATTCAGTAAATGCACACAAACATGCATGTAGTTGCTCACGATGCTGGGCAATGGTAATAGATCCTATATAGTGAGTGCCAGGTATGTTATCAGGAGATTACACTTGTTCCCATTATCCCTCGTTAACTGAACATATTAAAAAGAAAAACATGGAGCTCTGGCTATGAGTTACGCGGCAAATTAGTTAGAAATTTGGATAAATAAAGAAAATAGTAGAACCTAAATAAATAGAAGCCGAATGCAACAAAGGGATATGAACTGAAGAGAAGGAAAAAATATGTAATTACTGCCATCAATAGGATCACTCTGCTTGATAAAGATGCTGATAGCTCTAAACCTCATGATTTGTTTATCTTAATGACATGAATCTCATTGAATAAAAGATGATATAAAGATGAAAGATGCAACTCATAACAATAATCTCAGAAAAGAATTCATAGTTTGCTACCAAGTCTTCGGTGAATTATTGCAAACTTCAATCTTAAGAGGAAACAAACACCATATAAATGCGATATTGGGTACTATATGCTATAATAGAGAGTGTGTTCTAAATGGTACATAAATGTGTAGGTTATTAACAAAACACAAGACATGACCAAATTTTGACATTTCCATGGTTAATCTACCGACCAAATTTAACAACCTTAAAATTTTAATTCCAAAGAAAGGTAGAGAGATGGTTTACCTTCATCTTGGACTTTTAGCTAGAAGTTTCTTTGCCCTCTTCTCTTTTCCTTCTCCTCTGCAAATTTCAACAAAAAGAACACTAGATTACACGTAAATCGCAGCACAAGCACGAACTTTTTCGTAACGTTGATAGATCTTTGTTTTATCTTCCCCTTTCACCAGAAAAAAAATTATCTGCACACCAAATTATTTATAACGAACAACCGACGGTATTATAAGTGGCCAAATTACCTTCGGTTTTCAGTAGGAAGAAGAAAACAAATAAAAGAGAGAGCACTATGAAGCTGAAGAAAGCTTAAGGCGCAAAAAAAAGAATGGAATTGAGATTCGGTAAAGAACCAAAGTAACCAAAAAGACAGAAAAAATGGAAAATTTACTTCAATGTTTCAAGAGTAAAGAATATTTTGACCTAATAATCTCGATACCTGAACTAATCGCCAGTCAGCCCTCGACTTCAATCTCGCTTCCGGCGGGTTCAGATTTGGAGCCGGATCCGAAGAATGGCGAGGATCAGCCTCGACGATGGTTGGGGTTTGCGCGTGCAGCTGATGAGAAATTAAGGGTTGGAATCTAAAACGGCAAGCTTCTGGAGCCCTCGATGCCGGTGTCCTAAATTCCCGCTTCTCCCCTTTCGAGCAGCGGTCGGAGACGCCGCTGAGGAAGTAGAACGGCCCGAATCGATCAAACTGGACTAGGCCTGTGAGGAGGGGGAGGTCGAAGATGGCCGGGAGGAGGAGGAGGAGGAGGAGGCCTGAGACGAGGGTTGGGAGGAGGGGGAGGCCTGAGACGAGGGTTGGGAAATTAATTTAGGGCTCGGTTATACGAGAGGGTTACGCGGGTATCGCGAAATTGCGAACCGCTGAGCGTGAATGTATAATACCTTTCACAGCGCTTGTTTCAAACAAGCGATGTTAAAGGGAGGCCTTTAACAGCGCTTGCAGATACAAGCGCTGTTAAAGGGGGGCCTTTAACAGCGCTTCTTTCTACAAGCGATGTGTATTATCTGTGCCTCTAATACACAGCGCTTGCAGAAAAAAGCGCTGTCTATTATCCGACCTTTAACATCGCTTGTAGAAAGAAGCGCTGTCTATTCTCCGACCTTTAACAACGCTTGCAAAAAGAAGCGCTGTCTATTATATGTGCCTCTAATTAACAGCGCTTATAATTGACAAGCGCTATTAAAGGTGTGCTATTAAAGGTCCTTTTTGTAGTAGTGCATGTCCAACCCTCCCTAACGAGATGTTCGTGGTGCAAGGAGCTAAAGACAGGTCTCGTGGAGCTCTTCTGAAGGTCACCAAAAGATCGATAGCTCAGCCTGCCAACTGCCCGATAGCTCGGCCTACCCACTGCCCGATAGCTCGGCCTGCCCACTGCCCGTAGCTCGACCTGCTCACTGACCGAAGCTTGTCCAGCTCACTGCCCGTAGCTCGGCCTGCTCACTGCCCGAAGCTCGGCCTGCTCACTGCTTGATAGCTCGTCCAGCGTACTGCCCGAAGCTCGTCCTGCTCACTGTCCATAGCCCGGCGAGAGCTCCTAGCCCGGCCAAAGCGGCGACCTATGCGTCTTCATCACAAAATCCCTCTCATCGTCCGACGGGTAACCCCCCCTAATCATCGTAACCTTGATTTCCTAATATACAAATTCATTGTTAGCTGGATTTGACCCGCAACAAAAATGACGAAGGGAAGCTACTAATATTATTGCTTCTAAGTGATTAACGGGTTTTTGTTGTGAACGGGTAAACCCGTATATACCCAACCCAAAGCCATTTATGCATGGTGCAAATCATTAACGAAAAGCCATAAGAAAATTTCCGATGCCGACAGCAACATAGCCGAGAAGCAAGGCCCTCCTCTCCCTCCCACCCTAATAATAACCAAAGCATTCCTCCTCTTTAAAAAAAGTTGAACGGAAACGGAGAAGAGAGAGAAAAAGGAAACAGTTTCCTCTTCTCGATCCGGCCATCATGACGGCCGAGATCCTCCTCCGGATCGCATGCGCGGCGACCATGATGGCGGCCGTCGTCGGCGCGATCGGGGTGAACTGGGGGACCCAGTCCTCGCACCTGCTCGAGCCGGCCATCGTCGTCAAGATGCTGAAGGCCAACGGCATCGCCAAGGTCAAGCTCTTCGACGTCGACTCGTGGACCATGAACGCCCTCTCCGGCAGCGGCCTCGAGGTCATGGTCGCCATCCCCAACTACGACCTCGAGCGCATGAGCAGCGACTACGACAACGCCAAGGCCTGGGTCAGGGAGAACGTCACCGGCTACGACGCCGTCAATATCAAGTGCGTACGTAACGTTATTAATTAATTTTATTGTGTTTAGATCGGGACATTTTATTTATTTAATTAATTTTTTAAAAAAAACAGATACGTGGCCGTAGGGAACGAGGCCTTCCTAACGAGCTACAACGGCGCCTACCTCAAAACGACGCTCCCGGCCATGAAAAACATCCAGAGAGCCCTGAACGAGGCCGGCATCGGAGGCCGCATCAAGGTCGTCACCCCCCTCAACGCCGACGTCTACGGCTCACCCGGCAACAAGCCCGTCCCCTCGGCCGGCGACTTCAGGTCCGACATCCACGGCCTCATGGTCGACGTCGTCAAGTTCCTCAACACCAACAACGCCCCCTTCGTCGTCAACATCTACCCCTTCCTCAGCCTGTACGACAACGACGACTTCCCCGTCGACTTCGCCTTCTTCGACGGCGGCGGCCGCACGCTCAGCGACGGGAACGTGCAGTACGACAACATGTTCGACGCCAACTTCGACACCCTCGTTTGGTCCCTGAAAAAGGCCGGCGTCCCCGACCTCAAGATCGTCGTCGGGGAAGCCGGCTGGCCGACCGACGGCGACAAGGACGCCACCACTGCTAATGCCAAGCGTTTCTACAACGGGTTCTTGAAGAGATTGGCAGCCAAGAAAGGTTACAAATATGCAACGAGTATTTTGTCTTGTAGTGTAAAGAGCAGATGATCTCACAATGTTCGTGGCACCAGGGACGCCGCTGAGGCCAGGAGAGATGGAGACCTATCTATTCGGCCTCGTCGACGAGAACATGAAGAGCGTCCTGCCCGGAAACTTCGAGCGCCACTGGGGCATTTTCTTCCACGACGGCAGGCCGAAGTTCCCGATGGACCTCTCCGGCAAAGGGAGGGACAAGCACCTCGTCGCCGCCTCGGGGGTGAGATACTTGCCGAACCAGTGGTGCATCCTAGACCCGGAGGCCGACCTCAAGGACGACGAGATCGCGGCCGATCTGGACTACGCCTGCCAGCGGGCCGACTGCACGCCTCTCATGGCCGGCGGGTCGTGCAGCAAGCTGGAGCGCAGGAGCTACATATCGTACGTGTTCAACATCTATTTCCAGATGCAGGACCAGGACGTGAGGGCTTGCAACTTCAACGGGAAGGCGAAGATGATAACCTCGAACGCCTCGGTCCCCGGATGCCAGTTCCCGATTGAGATCATCAGCGCCGGCGAGAAGGCGGCGGGGCTCGGGCTGGGTGCTATGGTGGCGGTGGCGGTGGCGGTCGTTGCGGCATTGCTTTAGGAGTCTGTTTGGATCTAAATGTTGGTGTTATATTATATGTTATATTATAAGTGGCCAGTGATTCAAACTGTTTGGATGAGTTTTAGTATGTTGTTTTTGGATGCTACGCTTGCAGTTTTAGGGGATAGTTGATGGTTGAGTGATGGTTGTTACTTGTTAGCTGATATTTTGATAGCTAGGTTTCCTTCCTCTAGAGAATTTTCAGATGCAATAATGTTAATATCATTTGGGCTTTTGTTAGAATTTAAATAATTTAAAGTGGATTTTAAGATAATGAGGGATGTATTGACATTCGTGTATGTAAGTATATGATTTACATAAGCCCTCTTCCATCCTATAAATAGTATTTGCATGAAGCCATACGCCTCAATCAGCCTCCTCTTCAATTGCTGTTTATTAATTATTTCCTTCGCTATGCGAGCTCTCTTCAATATTTGTACATTGTACTTTTGTTAGGTGTATCAATTCAAGATTCAAGTTTGTCCCACTAATCTTTCGATGCCCAAGTTCTATTTTGCGCTTGAGTTTTGGGCCAATAAGAAGAATTATCGTTCATTAATTGAGAAGTGAGATTTCAATTGTGGAAGTTGGCTCGATTCGGCGCTGAATGAGTATTTGGTCGTACAGACGAGTTATCTTGTGCAGAGATAACTCGATTGAGCTTGGGTTCGACCTATTTGACTATGTATAAGTCAGATACGAGGATGCTGAGCATTTGGTCTTCTACAGCGCAACGCAGTTGGTCGATCGGTCGCCAGCTTGGGTCTGATGGTTGATCGCTCGGCATTGGGTCGTTCAGTCGTAACTCGGTTGAAGTCCGGGTTCAGTCGATCGGTCGTAGCAGTGGCTCGTTGGGCGATAGCTCGTACGCTTGGCTCGGCACTTCGGCCGTTCGATACAGAAAGAAGATCGTTCCGTCGAAGGGAGCCCATTGGGATGCGGTCCACTAGGATGCGACAGAGGCCCACTAGGGTGTGGCGCATTAATTGCGTAAAGCTGTGATTGGATACGATATCGTTGATGGGTTTTGAGGGACCCATAGGGCATGTTTCTATGCCCGTCCTACGTCGGACGGACGACAGAGGCAAAAAGAAAAGCAGCGAAAAAGAAATCGTTAAACTATTTAACGAAAAAGCCCGAAGGATTTAAAGACCATAGCTAGGATCTCTACTATCTTGGGGTGGATCTGACCACCCCAAAATAGATCTAAGCTACTGCAATATAATAAATGAAATGCTTAATTAAACTACATACCCGGAACTTTGCTTAAACCGGTAAAGTGTACCGAACCGCTCCTCTTCCAGAGCTGAACTGCTTTCTGAGCCGCACCGCGTCCCAAGGTGAGCAACCCTCTTGTCGCTGAGCCAACCGTGTACCGAAAAAAGTTTCACATTGAGTGGATCCCCTGTCAAGACTCCGGATCAAATCCGAGCCCCTTCATGGCTTTGCTAGAGCCCTTCAGGAGCAAGAGAGAAACATAGGGAGAAGAGAATATTTATTTTAAACTTAGATCCGAGCGTGCTCCAAACTTTTTGGGAGCTACTCAGATCTAGAGCTTGGGACGAGTTTTGAGGAGGGGGTAGGCCCCTATTTATATAGGCGGCTGACCGCTCCCCTTTACTCCACTTTCGATGTGGGACTAAAGGTTTTGAAATAAAGAATTCAAGTTAGTTTGCCTTTTAAAAGGCCAAACTTCTATGAATTTTAACTCCCTCATCGTTGAGCTTCACATTTGATACAACCTATCAAATCGAAGAGCGTTGAACGGTGAACGCGTAAGAAAAAACGGAGAGTCATTCCGAGTCCGTTTGACCCCTCAAACATGTGTCCAAAGATCAGCCCAAAAGTAATTTTCACTGAACAATTCATCCGTCACAAAAAAACTAGCCTAGGGTTCGAAATCCCTGGTGTGGGGCCCACCGTATGGGCCCCACTGCTCTAGCAAGCCCAGCTGGGCGGGCCCCAGCCAGGCTGGGTGCCTAGCACCCAGCCTGGGCGCTTGTGCCCGGGCCTGGGCCAGGCACCCGGGCCTGGCCTGGCGCCAGGCGCCCAGGGCGCCCAGGCCCGGGCCTTGTGCCAGGCGCCTGAGCCAGGCGCCCGGGCATGGTCCGACGCCCAGTGCACCCCAGCCTGGGCCTGGGCGCCCCAGGCCCAGCGCCTGGTCCTGGGCACCCAGGCCCGGCTCAGCCTGGGCTGACCCATGCCCAGTTTGGGCATGGGTAAGGCCTTTTGTTTGTTACTTTTGGGTTTCTTAGCTCAATTTGAGTCCGAATTTAACGCCGTTCGAACCTGGATTTAGACGGGGACATTCCCGTCATCCATGTAACCATTTCTACGTGTTTATTAAATTAAATATGCACGTAAACAATTTACGACGCAATAAATTTCCCTTTCATCAAATGCAAAATTTCCATATCTATTATATAAAATCATTTTCATCAAATACACATGATCTGAGGGCATACATCCCCCAACAATCGTTAAAGTCGGGATCTGTATCTTTTGGAATTCCTAGCCAATGATGATACCTATTGTAACATACGGTTATAAATAGAGGGGTTTTAGGTTAGGGTTTTGTGTGGAACATTGTGGAACCATTTGTGAGAGCCGCCATTTGTGAGAGCCAACTTTAAGAGATTGTATTATGTGCTTTTGGACAGATCTTGCGTGCTTCTTCTTCACCTGTGAAGAAAGAAGATTTGGTTTGTTCTCTCCTTTCGTAATAAAGGTCATCGGTGTTCCCCATTGGCCGGTCCATGTCCTAAAAGCAATTCTCTTAGTGCTCTATTGGTTTTTTTGTTTACTCATCTTTATTCTGGGGTTCTTTGATGATCCAAGTTTTTGCATCTCAGCGCACAACAAATTGGTACCAGAGCTTAAAGGTTTCAGAGATCAACGGAGGAGACGAAGATGAGTAGCGGTGGCGATGACAGTTCCTCAAAGGCGTCGACTTCTAGATCACATGCTCCAGTTGGTCGGACTATCATGTCCAACACGAAGTTTGACATTGAGAAGTTTGATGGAAGAATCAACTTCAGTATGTGGAGATGTGAAGTCATGGATGTCTTGAACCAACTTGGTCAAGACATCACATTAGAAGAGAAGCCAGCGGTCATGTCCAATTAGGAGTGGAGAACTCTGAATCGGAATGCATGTGGTACCATCCGACTGTATTTGTAGAAGGAGAAGAAATATCCATACATGGATGAGACAAGTGCAAGCAAGTTCTAGAAGGAGCTTGGCGACAAGTACATGAAGAAGAACATCCAGAACCGGTTACACTTAAAGAAGAAGCTTTTCGGGTTGAAGTTAGCCGAGGGGGTTTCTATAGAGGAACACCTTGACTACTACAACAAGCTTCTTACCGACATGAGTAATGCCAACGTGAAGATCGATGATGAAGACAAGCAATGATTCTCATCAACTCTCTACTCATTGAGTATGAGTACTTGGTGTCAATTCTTGCCTATAGTAAGGAATCGATCACATTTGAAGAGGTGTCCAACGCTCTAACGAGTAACGAGTTCAGGAAGAACGATGTGACACTAGCAGCCGAGCTTCGAGCGATGCTCTTATGGTCGTAAGTGGTCGTAGTAGAGAGAAGGGTGGAGATCGAAGGGGGTATAATTGATTCAAGTCTAGAGACAAGACAAGGGGCCCTTAGCACAAAGTGCTAGTGAAGGACCAATGTGCTTTCTGTAGAGAAAGACGATATTGGGCCAGAGACTGCCAGAAGGCAAAAAAGAAGCACAACGCAACTACCAATGTTGTGAAGGGTATTGAGGTCGAGGACTATGTATTGGTCAGTGCTTCAATGGGCGTGACCTCAGATGGTTGGGTGCTTGACTCAGGGTGCTCGTTCCATATGACGCCACATCGAGAGTACTTTACGACCTTCAGGGAAGGTCGTAAGAGTACAGTCTTGCTGGGTGATGACCGAGCTTGTAGCACTGTAGGCATCGGGACAGTGCAAATGCGGATGAGCAACGGTGTTACACGAGACATCGATGAGATACGCTTTGTTCCTAACCTAAAGCGTAATCTCATATCGCTCAGTTCACTCGAAGCCAAGGGATGTCAAGTGACCATGGAGAATGGAGCTGTGAGGGTAACCAGAGGAGCAATGATCGTGATGAAGGTGAATTGAAAAGGCAACCTCTATTACTTAGATGGTTCGATCGTAGCTGGCACAACAGATCTGACTGGTGAGGCTAAGAAGGACGACTCATTGTTATAGCACATGCGCCTAGGGCATGTGAGCGAGAACGCTTTGCAAAAGCTGATCGTTGGAGATCGTCTGAAGGGAGCCAAGACCGGGAAGATCGAGTTATGCGAGTACTGTATGTTTAGGAAGCAAATACGTGATTCATTTGAGACGACCATTCATAGTACGAAGGGAGCACTTGACTATGTACACACTAACGTATGGGGGCTGAGTAGAACGGCCTCATGGGGTGGAAACACTACTTTGTGTCGTTCATCGACGATTTCTCACGCTTGGTGTGGGTGTTTTGGCTGAAGTCGAAGGACCAAGTTCTTAGCACTTTCATCGAGTGGAAGAAGCTGGTCGAGACCCAGACTGGTCGACGGATCAGGCGTCTCCGAAGTGACAACGGTGTGGAGTATAGGTCAGATCTCTTCGAGAAGTTCTGCAGATCGGAAGGGATTCAGAGACACTTCACCATTAGTGGTACGTCACAGCAGAATGGGGTAGCTGAAAGGATGAATCTAATTTTGCTGGAGAAAGTTCGATGCATGTTGTCAACAGCTGACCTATTGAAGGAGTTTTGAGCAGAGGCCCTGCTGTACGTGACCTACTTGGTCAGTCGGCTACCATCTGTTCTATTGGAGGGTCGACCTCCATTGGATGTCTGGTCGGGAAAGACAGTTTCCGACTATATGTCACTTATAGTTTGGGGCTATCTGAGCCACTATGTCGTGAAGGAAGATAAACTCGATGCTCAAGACAAGAAAGCCATCTTCTTGGGCTTTAGCAATGGTGTCAAGAGATATTGACTGTGGTGTCCGACACAGAGGAAGGTGATCCTGAGCAGAGATATAATGTTTGATGAGTCGGCGTTACTAAAGAAGGAGCATGAACCAGTGGTAGAGATCGAACAGACACAATTGAAGCAGGATTACGACAATGTGTCTGAGGCTCCACAATAGCCGATTGACGAATCAGATTGACCCACACCATAAGCTACAGAAGAAGGACTCCAGACGGATGCTGGTGAAGTTGGTGGTTCAAGCTCAATAGGTAGAGATAGCTCGTCTCCAAGGGTCGTTCAGTCGAAGGATTCCATAGCAGTGTCAAGGACGAAGCGTGAGATAAGAAGACCTGTAAGGTACTCGGAGATGGTCTCATTCGCCTTTCCTATAGTATGTATCGATGTTCCCACTTCTTTCAGTGAGGTGGAACAATCCGAAGACCCGGAGCGGTGGAAAAGTGCAATGGATGAAGAGATGGAATCATTGGATAAGAACAACACATGGAATTTCGTGGAGCTTCCGAAGGGCAAGAAAGCATTTGGGTGTAAGTGGGTCTACACCAAGAATGAATGGGTCGAATCAGGATATGTTTGCTAAAAGGCTCGCCTCATAGCGAAGGGCTTCGCACAGAGAGAGGGCATTGATTACAATAACGTCTTCTCTCATGTGGTGATGCATTACTCGATTCGGATCATGCTGGCATTGGTTGCTCAATTCGACCTTGAACTGGTGCAGATAGATGTCAAGACAGCGTTCTTTGCACGGAGAGCTTGAAGAGGATATCTATATGGCTCAGCCCGATGGCTATGGGATTAATGATGGTCTTGCATGTAGGCTGAAGAAGCCACTCTATGGGTTGAAGCAATCACCGAGGCAATGGTATAAGCATTTCAAATACTTTATGACGGATGATCAAGGGTATGTTCACAGCCTCTACGATCATTGTGTGTTCTTTCGAAAGTTGGTTGACAGGTCCTTCATTTATCTTCTGCTTTATATCGATGACATGCTCATAGCTTCATTGAATAAGGGGAGATTCGAAAATTGAAGTCTCAATTGAGTTGTGCTTTTGAGATGAAGGATCTGGAAAGACACAGAGGATTCCTATGATGGAGATCACAAGAAATCGAAGTGGATGTACTGTTCATCTTTCACAGAGTCGCTATTTGAAGTTTGTAATACAGAGATTTGGCTATGAGAAGATGAAGTTCGTAGCTACTCCACTTGCACCTCACTTCAAGATCAGTGCAAAACATTGTCCGAATAACGAAGAATATAAGAAGCTCATGAAGAGTGATCGCCCCGGATATACACCCGGAGAACGGTTGTAGTTTTACCGCAAGCGCACAGTGTAGCGGCGAGCGGGTTATCGAACACAGGGAGGACGAATGACAGTGCCTTCTCCAGACAACCTGGCTATAAGAGCAGAAAAGAGGGAATTTGCCTTTTGGCGATCCTGTCACAATCGTCAGACAAAGTATGGAGATATAAAATCAAATGAAGACGCCTAGGGAATGGGGAATCCCCGCTACTCACCGTAAATCGTCAGTGTGATTTATTGGTATCAAAATTGCTAGGGTAGAATTTCGGATGAACTAGTTGCAACTGAATGTAAAACCTAGCTCACGCTCTCGCGCTGTTGCCGGTCTATAACTATCCTAGGTTCGGGTCCAATCTCTTGCAAACCCTAGCCTAGGCAAGCTAGCATTAGGATCAACATCATCGTTCAATCGCGTCCCGATCCCACTCTCGTGCAAACTCGGGCCACGACCTAGGTTGGGATAGTTCCTACCCGTCCAATCTCTTGCAAACGAGTATCGGTATGGAATTGCAACCGAGAACCCTAGTATCGGTCCAATCTCTTGCAAACCGATACTACGGAAACTCGATTTCAACCCAATTCGGATTTCTAGGGTTTCCTATCGAATTGGGATCCAATCTCTTGCAAATCCCAATCGATATGAACACCTAGCTATCCATAGTAAATCGATCCCAAACTAACCCTAATAGCAATTCTAGCAATATTTCTACCAAATCATCACAAATCAGAAATAGGGCCCGTAGGGTTCATCCCCACGCCCCAAGACGTATAGACTACTCACAATTCATATCACAAGTGCAAAAGTAATCAATGGAAATAACAATAGAATTCATCACAATATTCAAATAAGCAATAAAAATGAGATTTTTAATGGAGAGGGAGACAAACCAATAGAGTTCTCCAAGAATCCAACAAAAATAAACTTTTCTCTCCTCTCCAATCACAAGAATCAAAAGATAAAAAGTTTAATCTAAAAAGCTGCAAAAAGTAAAGGAAAAAGCTCACTAACCTAGGTTAAAAACTGGGGTTAAATACCCCCCAAAATCGTCCAAAAAACTGTGACCAAAATGCCCCTGCGCAGCCTGAAAATCGCAATTTACGCTACAGGCAGCGCGTCGCACTCGGCCGAGTGACAAAAGTCGCTCGGCCGAGTGACAAACCCTGAGAATTTCCAGTAAGTCTGGGTCTTCGGGGGTCTTCACTTCGGGGGTCGCTCGGCCGAGTGAGTTGTCGTCACTCGGCCGATGGCTTCTATTCACTCGGGCGGTCGGCATTTTCCACTCGGCCGAGTGGGTCTTCTGAAGCTCAGGCAGACGAAAAACAGTAAGTTGGCTCTTTTTGATGGGCGTCGTCTGAGTGCCACTCGGGCGGACGGGGTTCCGTCACTCGGCCGATGTGGCTCCCGATGCTCGGCCGAGTGCACACATGAAGCGTGTCCGATCTGGTCGGCCGAGCGGGGTCTCGCTGGTCGGCCAAGTGACTCCTTCACTCGGCCGAGTGAGACACCAAAAATGCCCAAACAGCTTGTTTTTGCCTCCGCGTCGCTCCTACGACGTTCTTGTTGGATATGGAAGACGTTAGTACACCCTTGTAGGGGGTGTACGAGGGAATACGGACCTCGAACGTCGCGTACACGAAGTCGTGCGCAAAGGGAATATGTTCCCTTGCGGAGAGGATCACTAGATGAGTGGGAAAGTCGCATTATATATGCATAAGTGCATGCGACATATGGCTAATAAAGGGGGAATATCTTAAGCTTATGTTGTACCATGCATATGGTACAACTTAAGCTTATAATATGCCATGTATCATGGTACACATTAATTAAGTTGTTCCAAAGGAACAACTTACCCTAAAATAACTACCTTGGGGGCTATAAATAAGACCCAAGGGTAAGCCATTTCTTACACTTTTTGCATGGCATTCATGCATGCATCTTCATTCTAGCGAAGCTCTGCCGAAATAATCCCTCTCCCTCTATCCAAGTTCTTAATCTAAAGTAGAGATTTAGATTGTGGATTTAGTAGCCTTACTCCGTTCGTGAGAAGACTCGATCCGTCATGGCGAATCCGAAGGCAAAGTTCCGAGACTACCGTGCCGCATACGCAAGCGTAAGTCTCAACTTTAATTATCGATCCTAACTCTGTTTTGGCAGGATCCTACATTGGTATCAGAGCCATATGGGTTCGCCCCGGTTAAACCATCGTCCCGTCGAAACTATGAACGAGTCGTTGTCTTTTTCACGAATGGGTCTCCTACCATTACGGATATGGTAGGAACGCTTCGTGACGGAGAGAACGCAGCGGTTGTTCTTTTCACGTTAGGGTCTCCTATCATTACGGATATGGTAGGAACTCTCCGTGACGGGAAGAACCGACCGTTCACGTAGTATGTTATTTTTCATTTTTGGCACACGGCCATTAGAAAATAACTAATTTCTCGACGAACGGGTGCTTCATCGACGAACGGGTGCTTCATCGAGGAAGATGATGGTAGTTATTTCCATCAGGTAAGATGAAATTTGGTGCATGTGCACCATGGCCAAATGGGCTATGAAGGCCATGCACCCCCCTCCCCATGCGGAGGGGGTTGGCTACGGCCAATAACCACCACGGCCACCCCTCCGGCGGGGTGTGCGGCAACCCCATTCAAAGGGGGTGGCCGGCCATGGCCAAAGGAGCCATGGCCGGCCAATGCCAAATGGCCTTGGCCATGACCGGCCATGGCCAAGCCATGGCCAGGGCCGGCGCCCTGGCCACTGCCAGGGCCTGGCCGGCCCTGGCAGAGGTCAGGGCCGGCCTGGCCAGCCCTGGCAGAGGCCAGGGCCAATGCCCTGGCCTTGGCCAGGGCATGGCCGGCCCTGGCCGGCCTCGGCCAGGGCAGAGGCCCTGGCCGGCCCTTGGCCAAGCCCCGGCCAGGGCAGAGGCCCTGGCCGGGGAAGAAGTTGCCGACCAAAATTGGTCGACCAATTTGGTGTTTTTGGTCGACCAATCCGACAGAAGGTCTGGGTCGATTGCAAACTTGCCAACTGACCCATACGGGGTGACAAAAGGTCTTGGCCAAACTCGAATGTGCCGATTAGCCCATACGGGACTAACCACAGTGTCGACTAGCCCATACGGGGCTAACGTTTTAATGAAGTTTTTCATTGGGCTCTACTCCTTGAAGATTAGCCATAGTGCTCTACTTCATGCGAGATTAGCCATGTCATTGTGCTCTACTCTACGGAGATTAGCCAATGTACACATAACATTGTGCTCTACTCTACGGAGATTAGCCAATGTATTTTTCAAATTTTTTTGAAAAAGATGTTTTTCAAATAGGTTATGTCCCGTCCTTAATCGGGATAGCGCAATTTAGAATTCCAAGTCCTACCACGATCCGGCCATGGTTATCTAACCCATGGGTGTGTAGAACAGGTCTCGTGGCTTGGCAATTGTTGCGCTAAAATTCTTTGCGCAAACTCTCACCTATTCCATTTTGAAAGATATGTTTTTCAAAGTATTTTTCCGCTGCTAATACCATACGGGTATTATTTCTGATTTCTTTTTACTTAAGATAAGTAAGAGGGATACTTTGAAAGTTACTCCTAGATGGTAGTTGGGAACGTAGTGAACTTCTCGATTCTAGAGTAACATTTCAACGCATCCAAGGAACTTATCAAGTGTTTAAAGAATCGAAACTTTATGCATTGAATTTTGATCGTGTTTTTCATTTTCTTTGCAGTTTTTTGAATCGAATATGTCTACCGCTTCTAAGAACATTGTCGCAGAGCTTAACAAAGGTGAAAAGCTCAACGTCGACAATTATAAACTTTGGTCAATTAAAATCCAATATGTTTTGGAGGAGCAAGATGTGCTTGAAACACTCCAAAACATAATGGAAGAACCTGAGTTGGGCAATACGGCCCAACACAAGAGGGACCGGGAAGCTTATGACACTTGGACTCGAAAGAACAAAATAGCACGTATTACGTTACTGTCCGCAATGGACAATGACATAATGCGTCTATTTCGGGAATTCGACCTAGCCAAAGACATATGGTCTGAGCTAGAAATAAAGTTTGGTGGAACTTCGGTTACCAAACTCCGCTCCTTAAATATTCAATTTGATTCGTACAAGATGCGGCGAGATCATTCTATGAAAAAGCATCTCCGCCACATGGCGAATCTCATATCTGAATTAAAGGATGCAGGTGTTACGCTGTCTGACGAACAGCAAATCCAAGCAGTCATTCGTTCACTCCCAGATAGCTGGGATAACATGAAAATGCACCTCACTCATAATGAGTGCATTAAAACTTTAAGCGATGTATCAAAACACCTCGAACTCGAGGAAGAGCGGATTCAAGCCGCAAAACCAAGTGCAGAAGTGCACGTGGCCGCTAGTTCCTCACATGGAGGAAATAAGCGGAAGAATAAACGCTTAAGGTTTGTGAACGAACGAAAGCAAGAACCGGAAACCTCAAAGAAGACTAAGAACAAAAAGTGGCAAAAGAATGTGCACTCAAAGAAGAAAAACTTGAAGAAGATCAAGTGCTTTAAGTGCAACAAGTACGGTCACTTCGCCCGTACATGTACGGATGGAAGTGATAAGGTAACTTGTAGGGCTAGTTACATATGTGTTTCTAGTTCCATGTTTCTTGCTGAATCTAACTATTTTTGGTTGATTGATTCAGGGGCCACAGACCACGTAGCGAAGGACAGAAGGTTCTTCGTAGAGTATCGAAAGATAACTCAAGGAACAAAGTGGATATACGTCGGCAACAACACTCGTGTTGAAGTCAAAGGTGTCGGAACATGCAAGCTAGTTCTCGACAACGGCCGGACTTTGTTATTGCACGACGTCCTCTTTGCTCCAGATATTAGAAGGAATATCGTATCCGTGGTCATGTTAATGTCTTTAGATTATGAATGGAGGTTCTGTAAACAAAAGGTTGACCTTGTTTGTAATAGTTCTTTAATTGGATCTGGTAATGTTTGTAATGGATTAATTGTTTTAAACACAATGTATGATGATTCTTCTTCCATTAATGAAAGTTTCCTTTTGACAAATGCTTCTAACTCTGAATCTGAGATCATTTGTTGGCATGCAAGACTTGGTCATATTGGACCAACTAGAATGGATAGACTTGCCAAAAGTGGCTTGCTATCTAATGTTTCAAAAGTTGAAATGTCAACTTGCAAACATTGTCTTGTAGGGAAAACTTGTCGCAAGCCGTTTGGAACTGGCACAAGGGCCGAAGTTCCATTACAGCTTATCCATTCGGACATTTGCGGTCCAATGAATGTTAAGACAAGACGCGGGAAGTCCTATTTCATCACATTCATTGATGACTTCACCCGTTTCGGTCATATTTATTTGATTTCCCACAAACATGAAGCTTTATCATGCTTCAAAAACTATATGAGTTTAGTGGAAAATCAACTAGATCGCAAGATAAAGGTCTTGCGAACCGATCGGGGTGGAGAATATCAATCAACGAGTTTTAAGGAACTCTGTGATGAAAAAGACATAGTTCATCAAATAACTATGCCTTATACTCCGCAACAAAACGGTGTTGCGGAAAGAAGAAATAGGACATTGATGGAAATGGTCCGATCAATGATGTCTCAGGCAAATTTGCCTATCACCTTTTGGGGTGATGCATTATTGACGGCAGCGTTCATCTTAAACCGTGTACCCTCGAAGTCGGTAAGTTCTACTCCTTATGAGTTGTGGAACAATAGAACTCCAGACTTAAGCATTCTAAAACCTTGGGGTTGTGCCTCTTATGCACATTTATCCTCTCACAAATATGGCAAACTTGGGCCACGTGGGAGGAAGTGTATCTTCATCCGATACGCTGAAAAATCCAAAGGATATGCTTTCGTCGGTCAAGAGGACAATGGGGGTCTTATAGAATTCGAATCGAGGGATGTTGTCTTCTTGGAAAATGAGTTTCCAAGACAGGGTGAGATAAGTCAAGACTTATCCTTGTTTGAGACTTGGGATCAAGAAGGATCGGAACGTTCGAGTGGGAGAATTCTTGGTGAAGAAGAAAATACGTTTCAAACTTCACCAATGAATGATACGAACGATACCAATCCTATTCCGAGTGGGAGTGATGTTATTCCAAGTGGGAGTGATGTCATTCCAAGTGGGAGTGATCAAACTCAAACAAGACGTAGTAATCGAACGAGGCTAACACCTCTGAGATTTGAGGATGAATTTCCTCAAACATTCATGACATTACTACAAGATGATGACGAACCTGCAAATTTCAAACAGGCCGTCACATGCCCTGCTAAAGATAAATGGATAGCGGCAATGGAAGAAGAACTTCAATCCATGACAACAAACCAAGTCTGGGACTTGGTTGATTTACCTAAGGGACGTAGAGCCATTGGGAACAAGTGGGTTCTCAAAATCAAGCATAAGGCTGATGGCTCCATCGAGAAATATAAAGCTCGCCTTGTTGCAAAAGGTTTCACGCAACAGGAAGGAATAGACTACGAAGAGACTTTCTCTCCTGTCGTGCGTTTTACCTCCATTCGCTTAATTCTGGCAATGGTGGCTTGTTTGGACCTCGAGTTATATCAGATGGATGTAAAGACTGCTTTTCTTAACGGAGAACTAGATGAGGAGATCTACATGGAACAACCAAACGGGTTTGTACAAAAAGAAAACAAACATAAGGTTTGTAAACTTTGTAAATCCATATATGGTCTTAAACAATCCTCAAGGCAGTGGTATATGCGCTTTCAAGAAGTCGTTTTGTCGTATGGTTTTTCCATGCTCGACGAAGACAACTGCGTGTATATTAAGAGGATTAAAAACAAGTATGTAATTATGTCTCTTTATGTAGATGACATACTTATAGCCGGAAATGATAAGCGTCTTATCTTGGATATCAAAGCTTGGCTTTCATCCGTCTTTGAGATGAAAGACATGGGTGAAGCTGCATATATCCTTGGGGTTAAGATCTCAAGGAATCGTTCCAAGAAACTTCTTTCTCTCTCTCAAGAGACATATATAAAGAAAGTTTTAGAACGATTTAATATGCAGGACTGCAAGCCAATTGATACTCCAATAAGCAAAGGCGAGGGTCTATGTTTGGAAATGTGTCCCAAAGATCCAAAAGAAAAGAAAGCTATGGAAAAGGTTCCATACTCCAGTGCTGTCGGGAGTCTGATGTACGCTATGATGTGTACCAGACCGGACATTTGCTATGGTGTTGGTATGGTAAGCCGTTACCAATCCAACCCAGGACAGGCACACTGGAAAGCGGTGAAGAGGATATTAAGGTACCTCAAAGGGACTGCGGACTATGCGTTATGCTATCAAGGCAATACCTTGAGACTCGAAGGCTATACCGATGCTGATTGGGCAGGTGATCTCGACGAGCGAAGATCTACCTCAGGCTTTGTTTTCTTGCTCGGGAATGGTGCAATATCCTGGAGCAGCAAGAAACAAACCTGCATAGCTCTATCAACCATGGAAGCCGAATTCGTAGCATTCAGCATGGCGGTCCAAGAAGCTGTTTGGCTTAGGAAATTCTTAGACAGGCTAACGAATGCCACTGACACAAGCACTGTTCCTATATACAGTGATAGTCAAGCTTCGATTGCCTACGTCAAAGATCCTAAATTTCATTGTAAGACCAAACACATTGACATTCGATTCAAGTTTGCGAAGGACTATGACAAACGGAAGGAAGTAGACATAGGATACATATCCACGCATGAGATGATAGCGGATCCCTTACTAAGGCGATCCCCAGAGATGTGTTCTACAAACACTTATCATCTATGGGAATGCGTAGGTGCTGAGCTGTATCTTGTAATATTTCCCATGTCTATAGAAGATCAAAGTTTAATAAAAGAAAGAAGTTCTTTTATATATTGCATACAAGTTTCTTACAAATGATTTTATACATTTGTGTTTGAGTCTCAGCTATTTTATTGTATGTATGTCGGACAGATTAAGGTTGGCTCTCTCACATGAGCAACCGCCTTATCTTATCAGATGGATAAGATAGAGATGAGACTAGTTTAAAGTCAAAATCATTAGACAAATGATTTAGAGTCGTGACTTAAACACGATAGTCGAATAAAAGATCTGCATCATATGGATGCTTACAAAAGATCTGAGATTTGTATCACAAGGATATTTGAAAGAGATCTCATAGGATTTTTTTTCCTATCTGTCTTATGCAGGATGAGAGTCCGTGAATATTTCACGAGTAGTAAGGGGACTCAAAAAGATAGGCATTGTGGTGTCTGATCTTTCATCCGTACAACATCATTAAGACATACTCTCCCTGGGAAAGGAGTGATGTTGTAATACGTGTTCATACCACGTATGCATTTCGACCACTGAGTTAGTAGCAATAGTGTTTGCTATTATGTGAGACTCAAAGGCCATACGGGTCTTAACTCTTACCCTCAAGGACTCCAATTGGTTCCTTTAGATTTGACGAGATGATCGCTATCTTAGCGTGTTGCTAATGGGCTATGATAATTCGGCTCGGCGAGGCACGTTAGAAAAGCGAATCAAGTCAAGATCAGAAGGTTCACAAGAAGAGGAAGATTGATTTCATATTCGCATTTGGACTTTAATGATTCAAAGCTGGCCAGCCAATTGTAATCCAGATGGGATTCAATTGTTGAATATAAAGTATAAGAAATGTGAAGAAATAATCTAGGGTAAAGCATGCGTTGAACTACTCAACTTTGCACCTTCGAGGTCGTTGTGTATCTCTAACAAGTGCATAACAACAGACTCTACGCGCATGACGGTCGCACGGTCTATTTCTCGGTATGATAGATGAAAGAACTAAGAGAAAGACGTTCTCTTACAATCCCCTCAAGTGTGAGTGGGAGATGTTGGATATGGAAGACGTTAGTACACCCTTGTAGGGGGTGTACGAGGGAATACGGACCTCGAACGTCGCGTACATGAAGTCGTGCGCAAAGGGAATATGTTCCCTTGCGGAGAGGATCACTAGATGAGTGGGAAAGTCGCATTATATATGCATAAGTGCATGCGACATATGGCTAATAAAGGGGGAATATCTTAAGCTTATGTTGTACCATGCATATGGTACAACTTAAGCTTATAATGTGCCATGTATCATGGTACACCTTAATTAAGTTGTTCCAAAGGAACAACTTACCCTAAAATAACTACCTTGGGGGCTATAAATAAGACCCAAGGGTAAGCCATTTCTTACACTTTTTGCATGGCATTCATGCATGCATCTTCATTCTAGCGAAGCTCTGCCGAAATAATTCATCTCCCTCTATCCAAGTTCTTAATCTAAAGTAGAGATTTAGATTGTGGATTTAGTAGCCTTACTCCGTTCGTGAGAAGACTCGATCCGTCGTGGCGAATCCGAAGGCAAAGTTCCGAGACTACCGTGCCGCATACGCAAGCGTAAGTCTCAACTTTAATTATCGATCCTAACTCTGTTTTGGCAGGATCCTACAGTTCTTTCTTCTTCCGCTCCTCTCCAATAGCAAAATACCCCTCGGGGAAGTCATCGGTGACACTCTAGAGTAGGTGTATCTCGGGATCACTCCAAATCGCTCCAAATCTCCTAAAATACGACAAAAACAACAAATCGTGAAAAGTATCGCAATATTGTCGATAAATCGTGAAAATCTTGATTTGAGCGATCTAAATGGCATGCAATCATGCAGAAAAAAGGTGTAAAATAAGGAGTGATCAAAATCCCACAAGCTTACCTCTTACTCGTCCCCGAGAAAGATGAGTAAAAGGCGAACCCGGTGGATTCGGAAAACGAAAACGACGAAAAACGAAAAACGAAAAATGAAGAAGAAAGAAGAAAGCGAAGAGGGAAGCAGCTAGATCATTTTCTCAGGACGTGGGTTTTGCTTGCTCATATGGCATGCACCGAATGTAAAACACATGTCAAAGAATTTTATTTCGATATCATAGTATAATGGTGCAAATAGGAATAGAAAACCCAAGAATATTGATATAACATGAAAACGGAATAATTTTAGAATTAACATCGTCTGAATCATTTAAAGCGGTATACAATATCGCAGATCACACACTTTTCAATTGAACGCTTTCTAAGAGGAGTATAAGAATATCACGCAATGGAATAGAAAGAATAGAAAAGTGTGGATTTCATGAAATGAGTGTTAGGCATAGATTTCTGGATTTTGTGAAGCTAAAACGATCTCACCGAGTATAGAATATTACTTAGCCTTGGTTGTCGTGCATCGTCAAGTGGTTACTCTCTCACACATCATTGGATTCCCTCCCCCAAGCTTATCTATAAGTGTGGTGGCATAAAAAACAATATTTACATCCCCATTTTTATGAAGCTCCAAAAGTAATGAAAATAAAAACAAAAAGAGAGAAGAAAGAGAGAACATGAGATGGGATCGTTTATTGAGATTCTTTTCTCTTTTCTTTTCTTTTTTCTTTTCTTTTCTTTTCTTTCTTTTTTTTTCTTTTTTTTTCAAATAGCATATACATAATGATCCCAACTCAAAGAGAAATAAGGATATACAAGAGTTTTTCTTTTTCTTTCTTTGGTTTTGGGAAATTTGGAGCTAGGAATTAATAGCAGGGAAAATGCCATACAATAGAATCGCTAAGGGGAGATTCACCAATGATTTTAAAATAGAGAATTGATGTTCAAGATATGTGGAGAAAGAAATAAATATGTCTCTCAGTTCACTCTATAGGACGTGCACGACAACTTCAGCAGGGTAATCTAATCTACTCAGTTTCAATCACAAAAAAGCTAAACTAATCCAGATTTATCATAGCTAACATCATTCAATCATCCTGAAGTGAAATGTACAAATCATGCATATAGAAGTGATATAGGAAAAGAAAACGATACTCTAGATATAAGCATTCAATGCGTGAATCTTGGTGTGTTTTCTGCGATAGCATACATATGAATAATCAGACTCAGCTAATAATAAAATTTCATCCATTTTCATGCGGAAAAAGTGTGGGTTACTATCTCTAAATGCAAAGCAAATTACAGCATATGATATCAGAAATAAAATCTAAGACATGACAAATATAGCATGCAAATAGAGAAGGTGAACTCCACGTCATCATCATCACAGAAAAGTCATCTCTAGCATGAGATGAAACGGAAATAAAGATAAAGAGAGAAAATGAAACTATTTACAATGCAGCACACAAAGAAAATAAGAAAAACGTGATGCATGGTAAAAAAAGAAGAAAAAGTGATGAAGGTGAGTGCAAAAGCGGAAAACGGCGTGAAAAAACTAAAAATAAAGGTGGTAAAGCGAAAAGAACGTGAGAACTCACTCCCCCAAGCTAAAGTGCACAGTGTCCTCAATGTGCGAAGTGTGGCACACCGAGAGACGTGTAAAGTGAGGGGCAGGTGAGGATGCATGCATGAGGAAAAAGAAAATAAAAATAAGGAAATGAAAAATATGATGCGGACATGATGCATGCAGATACAGGAGTGAAACAGATATAAAAGTGCGACACCAAAAACTCTCCCTCTTTCCCAAAAAAGATATATAAAGATATGAACAAAACGTGGAACCAAAAATAGTGAGGGGAGGGGGGGTGGGCAAAAATCAACAGGACCCAGCAGAGACGGGCAGCACAACGGCAGAAAGAATCAATGGCATCAAGGGTGCCTACGAGGGTGGGGCTGCGCCGTCTCCGTCCTGAGGCGGAGTTGGCGGCGGCGGCTGGGGAACCGGCTGCTGAGAGGGTGCGGGTGTGGAAGCAGGCTGTGTGTGTGTGGTAGTGGGGGTGGGTACCTGCTGGGTGGGTGTGGGCACGCGAGGAAGCCGCTCGAGAACTTGGGTAAGACAATAGTGAATGTGCGGAAGTAGGTCGAAGCGGCGAGCCATATCGGTGACGGTGGTGGACAGGGTCCTAAGGTCACCTCTGAGGCCACTCACCGCCCCCTCGAGAGCATGAATGCTCTGAAGTACAGTGTCGGGGGGAGGTGGTGCAGAGGGACGCACCTGTCTGTGCTGTGTAGGACGGGGCTGGCGTACTCGGGTGGCGTAGGTGATGGGCTCAGCAGGTAGGTGGAGGAAAGGTGCTGTGCTCGCAAGTATGGGCCTAGCCTCAGTGTGAGGCCGGGGCGCGAGCTGGTAAGAAGTGGAGGCAACAGCAACGGAAGTGGAGTATAAAAGTGGCAACGAGGCGGCCAGAGAGGTCGGCGACACAGACGTGTGGACAGACGTCGCGACACTCTCAGAAAATACGACAGCGGTGGAGACAGAGGTGGAAACCACGGTCTCCACGGCGGCAGCAAAAGAGGGCTCTCCGCTCTCAACTACAGTTGGTGGGCGCTCGGGTAGTGCGGAGGAAACGGGCTCAACGGACAGAGGGCCAGCTGTGGTGGTGGGCGTGGAGGTAGTGGAGGTGGTGGAGGTGGGCTCAGCGAGGGTACTCCCGACACCGACAGAAGTGTGGACAGAGGTGTCGGGAGAAGCAGAAATATCGGGCTGCTGGGGGGCCACGGGGTCAGCAGGAGCAGCGTGGGCAGCGTGGGCCTGCTCAGCCTGCTCAGCCTCCTCGGCCTCAAGCACATAGGCGGCGGGGATCAGGAGATCCATCACCGGAAGCCAGTCCACCTGTGCTGGTGCAATCTGAGTCCGAGCTGGGCTCGGAAGGATCATGTAATCCGCACCGAATGGACCGTGCAACCAAACCCAGTGCCACTGACCATGCGGACGAATCATCTTCATCCGGGCCATGCCATCTATGGACAGTGAAGTGGGGCCCGGGGCTCGTCGCAGGTCGGCAGGAAGGTCCTCACCGGTCATAAGAGTGAGCAGGGTGATCAGACAGCCGCAGCATATCGGTGAGCGAGCGCCCACCGATACGATGATGCGATCCAAAAACCAGCTCGCGATATCGATCACGACGGCGGGGACCAACTCGTCACCCTCCCTAGATAGAGCTCTGGGGCGCGTCATCGCGTAGAGCATATAAAGCTCCGGCGTGGACATCGTCCCCGGCTCATATCTCGCTAAAAAGGTAGTCGCCATAAGGCACTGAGCTATGCGGAGGCAAGGGTGGACGATGGCCGAGGCCTTGGCCCTACTAGGGTTGAAGGCAGCAGGTAGACCCGTAATCCGGGCCCAGAAAGCGTCGGCATCGAAGGAAGGTGGGGGAATGTGAGTGGGGGCATAACCATGGTCGGCCCCGGGGACATCGGGCCACGAGAAGAAGGCTCTCATCATATGATCGCCCCAAAATGCAACCCAAGAGCACGACCTAGTCAAAGACTTGCTCGGCCCCGGATACACACCCGAAGAATGATTGTAGTTTTACCGCAAGCGCACGGCGAAGTGGCGAGCGGGTATCGAACACGAGGAGGTGGTGTTGAGCACCAATCTATCCTAGGTTGGTTTGACTACGAATGTCTTATTGGTGGAGATGGCTATGGTATGATATAATGGAAATGGTGGTGGATGTCGGTGTCGATGATAAAGAAATCGGTCAAATATCGATTCAAATACAATATAATAAAAGAGGGAATTTGCCTTGCGGCGATCCTGTCACAATCGTCGGGCAAAGTATGGGGATATAAAATCAAATAAAGACGTCTAGGGCTAGGGAATTCCCACTACGGATCGTCATACATCATCGTAAATAGTGAATCTCAATATTACTAGACTTGCATTGAGGTGAACTAGTCGTAACTGAATATAGAACCAAGCTCACGCTCTCGCGCTATTGCCGGTCTATAGCAACCTAGATTAGAGCCCAATCTCTTGCAAACCCTAACCTAAGCCACTAGCATGAAGATCGACGTCATCGTTCAATCGCTCCTCGAGCCCACTCTCGTGCAAACTCGAGTTACGATCTAGGTTGTGATAGTTCGTATTCGTCCAATCTCTTGCAAACGAATATGGGTATAGATTTACAATTAAAAATCCTAGCTTTGGTCCAATCTCTTGCAAACCAAATCTAGAGAAACCCAATTGTAAACCTAAATCGAATATCTAGGCCTTCCCATCGATTAGAATCCAATCTCTTGCAAACCCCAATCGATGGAAATCCCTAGCTATCCGTAATAAATCAATCACAACCTAACCTCCTAGCAATTCTAGCAATTTAGAAATTCATTCATCACAAATATGAAATTAGATCCATAGGGTTCATCCCCAAGCCCTAGAACAACAAATCTACTCAAGCATAGCAACAAGGATATATGAATCAATAAAAACCATTGCTTGCATATAAAAAGATAGCAAATCAAAGATTCAAATAATAAGAATAGAAATACTTAGCTTAGATGAAGAATTCCAATCCAAATACAAGCTTTTTGATCCAAGAGGGGGCCTAGGGCATGGCCTAACCTCTAAAATAATCCTCCTAAAACATCTTGGGAACCCCTCTAATGGTGGCTACAAACCCCCTTAAATACTCTCCCAAAACCCTAGCAAATAGCCCTAGAAAACCCCTCAAATTCGTGCCCAAAAACAGCCCAAACCGCAACTTAAAATCTGGGCCCAGGCCGCACTCGGCCGAGTGGGAAATGTGACTCGGCCGAGTGGAAATTCCAGCACTGCAGCACCAACTTACAGAAATTCTCCAGATTTCATCCGACCTCCGATTCGCGCGTTCTTGGTGGCGTTGGAACCGTCATGAAGTCTACTATCCATAAAAAATATGAGAAAAATAATTTGGTTGCTGGAATGATAGCAGATTTCAAAAGAGTGGGAGGCTGTCTGAAAATCTGGGCGCTGCGTGTCCTCGGCGTCCCTCGGTCGAGTGGCAAATGTCACTCGGCCGAGGGGCATTTGGTACTCGGGCGGACGGCTTTCGTCACTCGGCCGAGTCAGGCTTCTGGGGCAGACTGACGGATTACAGTAAGTTGGACATTTTTGCTTGCCGTCGTCTGGGTGCCACTCGGGCGGACGGAGTCTCCGAACTCGGCCGAGTCGGCGTGCGATGCTCGGCCGAGTGCACGCTGATACATCTCTGTTGCGTGTCCGATCTGGCCGGCCGAGCGGGGTCTCAATGCTCGGCCGAGTGACTCCTTCACTCGGCCGAGTGGCATGCTGAAAATGCCCAATCTTCATCTTTGCGCTCCCCCGTCGCTCCAACGATGTTCTTTCTTCTTCCACTCCTCTTCCATTGCAGAATAACCCTCAAAAGGGCCATGGTTGACACTCTGGAGTGGGTGCAAATCCTCTTGATCTCACAATCGATCCAAATCGCTCCATATTTCCTGAAATACGACAAAAACAAGAAATAGTGAAAAGTATCGCAATATTGTCGAATAATCGTGAAAAGCGTGATATGGGCGATCAAAACGGTATGCAAATATGCAGAAAAAAGGTGTAAAATATGGAGTGATCATCATACTGAGAGTGACCTGGCACTCTCGGTCCATGAACCTGAACGAGCATCCCTCGTCGGTCCGGGCGATGGAACTAAGCACCTCAAGTATCGGACGGACGAACGTGTCCGCCGACACCTGGAAGAAATCTCGCCAACCCACGTTGTCATACAACGTGAGCATCCCCTCGAGTACCCCCAGGCGTCCTAGGTCTGCAAGGTGTGCGAACCTGGAGGGTACGATCGAGCGCTGGGAAATGCGCTCGAAAACGACGCGGTGTGCGTCGTCCCGGAACGTAATCCCCAGCGACCCGATAAGTGGAGCCGGTGGTGGTGGCTGTGGGACGGCAGGGAGTGGCTGTGCGGGCTGTGCGGGCTCTGCAGGCTGTGCGGGGTGTGCGGGGTCTGCAGGCTGTGCGGGGTGAACAGGGTGTGGCGGTGTAGGCGGAGGAGAGTCTTCCACCTCGTGGGAGGGGCCGATCTCATCCGACCGCTTCCGCTTGGCGGAAGCTCTCCTAGTGCGTGGCCGTGTCCGGGGCGGAATGTGAGCCCCGGGTGCTCACCAAAAGCAATAAAAATGCGGCGTGCGTAAAATAAAGGAAAGAGTATACCGCGACACGCTGCGAGAGCAAAGTAATGGAAGCGTGCGAAGACGACGTCTCCACGTAGCCCAAAACAATCCCTGGAAGCTCCCCTGGGCTCCCCTAAGCTCCCCAATTTAACCTGCGCATCAAACAAAGAGATTAGCGTGTAATATTCAAAACGTATGGGGGGTTAGGGGTATAATAGATAGAAATTGAATTGAATTTGGGTTTGGGGTTCGTTAGACACATGGATCATCGAAAAATACGCAAAAGAGGAGAAATAGGCAAGAAATCGGGGTACCGGAGCTCGGCCGGTGAGGTGATCGCCGGCGGCGACTCGGGCGGAGGCGCGACGGGCTCGGCCGACGATGGGTGGCCGAGCGGCGGCGGCGGGCGAGCGGTCGGGCGAGTGAGGGAGTGCAGCGGGCGAGGGAGACGAAGGGTCGTGATTTTTGGGAATTTTTTTTCGTTTCAAAATTCGCGCCGTCCCGCTCCCCCTTTTATAGAAAAAGTTACGACTCGGCCGAGTGACTATGTCGCTCGGCCGAGTGAACTCAACGGAAAAATTCCTCCCCGCTTACGCTTCGGCCGAGTGGCCTTGCCACCCTCGGCCGAGTGGAGTAAGTCCATTCGGCCGAGTGGCTCAAGCTACTCGGCAAGACTCGCCCTAGGAGCGTATCAGTTTTACTCGGCCGAGTGAATATATATACTCGGCCGATTAGCAATTATACTGAAATCAAGAAAAGAAACAGAGAGTTGGGTACAGCAGACTTCCCTCGTTCGTGAGCCGCTCGGGCGGACGAACTTATGTGCTCGGCCGAGTGACTAGTATACTCGGCCGAGTGAACCCTGTTTTCTGCTGTTTGGCTTCGTTTGGGCTCTAAACTCTGTTTTTCTTCCTCCAGTCGATTTCATCTTCCTCCTAAGCATCGAGCGCCTTCTTGGAGCGCTCCTCGTCGCCTTGTTCATCCTCCTAATGATAGGTACCTCGTTCTCCTCTCCTGTCAAAGAAAAATAGGACCCGTTATCACGAAATTTTTGGGCGAACGACTCAAAACACTAATAATTTCTAAAACAAAAATAAAAGAAAAGTAAAAATAAAGCGATAACCGTCGGGTTGCCTCCCGAAAAGCGCTCGTTTAAGGTCATGAGCTCGACCCCCTTTGATTTTCAATTCAATGTGGGATATTTGGTGCATATGAGATGCACCCGTCAAATTTTCCAGGGAGAACGCTTGGATTCGGAAGTTGCGGTGGCGTGTTCTCTCTCGGTGATCTCTTGTCTCGGGTAGTGTTGGGGGGTGGCTCCCCCAAGCTAGCGCTTGCTCCGGTCCTCGGCTTCACCGGTGACACCGATTTCCGTATCGGCAGGGCTTTCTTCGGAGACCTCAATTTTGAGAGCTTGCAGAGCTCTCGAATCCTTGCGACATCAGCGTCGCCTTCATCAATTTCGGTGGAGAAGTCGGGGGAATGCTCCATCTTTTCTTCTTGGCCCAAGTCCGGTCCTTCCTCAAAATCTTCTTTGAATAGAGCGCCGATCGAATGTGGGATCGCCTCCTCAATAACCTCGTCAAGGAGGTCCATATAGTCCAGCTCCTCGTGATAAGGCATGTGTTTCATTGCCTTGGGAATATGAAGCTCCACCTCGATGTTGCCGACATTCAATGTTAGAGTTCCTTCACGTACGTCGACAATGACACCGGCGGTGGTGAGGAACGGGCGTCCAAGTATTAGTGACGTATCTCCCTCCTCCTTAACATCCATGATCACGAAGTCACATGGCAAACATATGCCCCCGGGACTTGTAGCGGGATGTCCTCCGAATCCCTACCGGCCTTGTGATCCGACCATCGGCTAGTTGTATCCGCATGTCGGTAGGCTTCAATTTTGTGCCGATATTTAGCCTTAGGAACATAGAGAGAAGCATGAGGCTAACACTAGCCCCTAAGTCCACCAACGCCTTTTGTAGAGGGACGCCGCCCAAGGTGCAAGGAATTCGAAAACTCCCCGAGTCTTTGAATTTAGCCGGCTCCTTCTCACTCTTGGTGAACCAAGATCCCTCCTCGGCGAGCATGATTTTCTCCTTCCTCTTTCTTCCCGTGATCAAATCTTTTAGGAACTTGGCGTATGTCGGGATTTCAACGATAGCATCGAGAAAGGGAATATTGAGGCTTACCCCTCTCAAATATTCGAGAAACTTCGCTAGTCGCTTCTCCATCTTCGCTCTAGCAAGCCTCTGGGGGAATGGGACCGGTGTTATAAAGCGCCTCTCTTCAATCAATTGCTCCGCTCTAGACTTTTCTTCCCTTTGCGGCTCTTTCTCTCTCTCAACTTCAATGGCCGGCTCGTTTGGCTCTTCAATCTACACCACGGGCTCATCGGTAGGAATCATGGCGGGGGTGGTATCCTTCCCGCCTCTAGTTGTAACTGCAACCACGGCATTGATGTGGCCGGTGGCGCCCCGTGGGTTTTGCTCGGGTTGAGCCGGCAATTGTTGAGTATTTCGATTGAGCAACGCCAATTGCTCCGAGATTTGGGCTACAACGGTTGCAAGGGAATCTTGGCCCGCCTTCAAGGTAGCGTTGGTCTTTTTCTGCTCGACCATAAACTCCTCCACTCTAGCTTCAAAGTCGGAACGTTGTTGAGCTTGTGGGGGGTTTGGATTTCTCCACCCTTGATTGTATCCGGGCGGCCTATAGGGTCCAACTTGTTGCTTTGGTGCGAAATTTTGTTGTGGAGGCCCCCTCGGTGGATAATGTTGTTGTTGTTGTTGTTGTTGTTGTTGTTGTGGTCGAGCTTGTTGAGGTGGTTGTTGTGGCGGATTCAATGCTCCATCATTGTTTGCGTAGGAGAAACCGGGATGGTTTCTTATGGCCGGATTGGCCCAATATCCTTGGTTCCCCGCGACGTATTGAACTTGCTCCAAAGATCCCTCTCCTTGTTCTCCTCCCAAATACATAGCTTGGGATTGGTCTTGCCAATCACACATTTGATTTGTTGGTGCGGATGTGGAAGGGGTTCCTTGGGGCTCCGTGATATACTTCTCCAGTCTCTCCACCACATTATGGAGAGAATCGAACTTGTTGGTAAGCTCTGCTACGGCCTTTGCCTCATAGATGCTATATGGCTTCAAGGAGGACGAAGAGTGTCCTCGCTTGTCGCCCCATTGTTGATTGTTTGAGGCCATCTCCTCAATTAGGGCCGTAGCTTCATCGGGAGTCTTTGATAAGATGGCACCATTTGCCGCGGCATCAATAATCTGCTTGGTCCCCGGTTGGAGACCATTATAGAAGCTATGGACGAGCTCCCAATCTTCGATGCTATGGTGGGGGCATTGATGCTGCAGATCTTTGAAGCGCTCCCAAGCCTCGTAGAGTGTCTCTTGGGGTCCTTGCTTGAAGGACATGAGAGCGCTCCTAATCTTTACCGTCTTGGAAGGCGGATAGAACTTGTCAATAAACGCGCTCGCCAACTCATCCCATGTGGTAAAGACTCCCTCAGCTTGCGTCCTCAACCAATAAAGAGCTTTATCCTTTAATGTGAAGGGGAAGAGGCGCAGTCTGATGGCATCGATGGAGACCCCCGTCATCTGAAATGTGGCGCACTTCGACAAAAATAGCTGGATGTGGTAGTGAGGATTTTCATGGGCGTTCCCATGAAATGGATCCTGCTGCATCAGAACCACTAGTCCGGTTTTCAGCTCAAAATTCTTGTCGGTCGCCAACTCTGGCATGGCAATGGACGAGGTCGTAGAAGAGGTCTTAGGCCGAAGCCTATCGCGAATGGAAATGATCCTCGCCATTCTTGCCGCTAATTGTTCCGCAGTTTCCGGGTTGGTCATAAACCTCCCTTCCGGATCTTGTCTCCTCTCCGCTCTAATTCTCCGCACAGTACGTTCAATCTCGGGATCAAATAATATAGCTTCAGGGTCCGCAGTGGATCTCGTGTACATGCACGGGAAAACAAAGTTTCAAAGAAGTGATTAGCACAATGGAAGGGTTAGATAAAAATAAAGAAATAAAACAAAAAGAAAGAAATAGCTAGGGTGATAAGATCAAACACTATCGCCTCCCCGGCAACGTCGCCAAAAACTTGATCGCCCCGGATATACACCCGGAGAACGGTTGTAGTTTTACCGCAAGCGCACGGTGTAGCGGCGAGCGGGTTATCGAACACAGGGAGGACGAATGACAGTGCCTTCTCCAGACAACCTGGCTATAAGAACAGAAAAGAGGGAATTTGCCTTTTGGCGATCCTGTCACAATCGTCAGACAAAGTATGGAGATATAAAATCAAATGAAGACGCCTAGGGAATGGGGAATCCCCGCTACTCACCGTAAATCTCAGTGTGATTTATTGGTATCAAAATTGCTAGGGTAGAATTTCGGATGAACTAGTTGCAACTGAATGTAAAACCTAGCTCACGCTCTCGCGCTGTTCCTGGTCTATAGCTATCCTAGGTTCGGGTCCAATCTCTTGCAAACCCTAGCCTAGGCAAGCTAGCATTAGGATCAACATCATCGTTCAATCGCGTCCCGAGCCCACTCTCGTGCAAACTCGGGCCACGACCTAGGTTGGGATAGTTCCTACCCGTCCAATCTCTTGCAAACGAGTATCGGTATGGAATTGCAACCGAGAACCCTAGTATCGGTCCAATCTCTTGCAAACCGATACTACGGAAACTCGATTTCAACCCAATTCGGATTTCTAGGGTTTCCTATCGAATTGGGATCCAATCTCTTGCAAATCCCAATCGATATGAACACCTAGCTATCCGTAGTAAATCGATCCCAAACTAACCCTCATAGCAATTCTAGCAATATTTCTACCAAATCATCACAAATCAGAAATAGGGCTCGTAGGGTTCATCCCCACGCCCCAAGACGTATAGACTACTCATAATTCATATCACAAGTGCAAAAGTAATCAATGGAAATAACAATAGAATTCATCACAATATTCAAATAAGCAATAAAATGAGATTTTTAATGGAGAGGGAGACAAACCAATAGAGTTCTCCAAGAATCCAACAAAAATAAACTTTTCTCTCCTCTCCAATCACAAGAATCAAAAGCTAAAAAGTTTAATCTAAAAAGCTGCAAAAAGTAAAGGAAAAAGCTCCCTAACCTAGGTTAAAAACTGGGGTTAAATACCCCCCAAAATCGTCCAAAAAACTGTGACCAAAATGCCCCTGCGCAGCCTGAAAATCGCAATTTATGCTACAGGCAACGCGTCGCACTCGGCCGAGTGACAAAAGTTGCTCGGCCGAGTGACAAACCCTGAGAATTTCCAGTAAGTCTGGGTCTTCGGGGGTCTTCACTTCGGGGGTCGCTCGGCCGAGTGAGTTGTCGTCACTCGGCCGATGGCTTCTATTCACTCGGGCGGTCGGCATTTTCCACTCGGCCGAGTGGGTCTTCTGAAGCTCAGGCAGACGAAAAACAGTAAGTTGGCTCTTTTTGATGGGCGTCGTCTGAGTGCCACTCGGGCGGACGGGGTTCCGCCACTCGGCCGATGTGGCTCCCGATGTTCGGCCGAGTGCACACATGAAGCGTGTCCGATCTGGTCGGCCGAGCGGGGTCTCGCTGGTCAGCCGAGTGACTCCTTCACTCGGCCGAGTGAGACACCAAAAATGCCCAAACAGCTTGTTTTTGCCTCCGCGTCGCTCCTACGACGTTCTTTCTTCTTCCGCTCCTCTCCAATAGCAAAATACCCCTCGGGGAAGTCATCGGTGACACTCTGGAGTAGGTGTATCTCGGGATCACTCCAAATCGCTCCAAATCTCCTAAAATACGACAAAAAGAACAAATCGTGAAAAGTATCGCAATATTGTCGATAAATCGTGAAAAGCGTGATTTGAGCGATCTAAATGGCATGCAATCATGCGGAAAAAAGGTGTAAAACAAGGAGTGATCAAAGTGCGTACCGTATGCCAATGCGGTAGGGGCCTTGATGTATGCAATGATATGTACTAGACCTGATCTATCACACGCGGTCAGCATGGTGAGCAGATACATGCCCAAACCAGGGAAGGAGCACTGGCGAGTAGTGCAGTGGATGTTGTGGTACATCAATGGCACAGTCGATGTCGGACTGACATATAGTTGAAGTGTTCATGGTCTGCACACTATCGTTTATGTTGATCCCGACTATGCAGGTGACTTGGATGGGAGGCGATCGATAACAGGCTACATCTTCACCCTATCTGGTGCTCCAATATGTTGGCAGAGTATCCTTCATTCTACGGTTACACTGTCTACTATGGAGGCAGAGTATATGGCATTGACTAAAGTGGTGAAAGAGACGATATGGCTAATGGGCCTGATGGATTGGGAGTCTACCAAGAGTAGTACGATGTCCATTGTGATAGCCAGAGTGCAGTGCACTTGGCTAAGAATCAGGTCTTCCATGCTCGCACCAAGCATATCGATGTGAGATTTCACTTTGTCAGTGACTATGTGGGAGAAGAAGACGACGACATCAACTTGTTAAAGATCAAAACAGAGGACAATGTAATGCCCTACAAGCTACTGCACAAGTACTAGAGGGGGGGTGAATAGTACTTTAAAAATAACAAGGAGTATAATTCCTAATTATAATGTAAACAACTACCAAATCAATTTGCGGAAGCTTAAATTGAATGACAACAACAAAATTAACAATGCAAACAAATGATGTTAATGGGTTCGGATCCACCCAAGTCTCCCCGACTTGTTCCCGGTGATCCTACGTCCCAACCACCCGGATGCCCTCCGGATACTTGAGTTAGAAACCCTAACTCAAGATTTCCACTATGAAATACTTGTGAAAATCCTCCACAAGTCAAATCATACAAAATGTAATTTGTGACTCCCACAACCCGGGATCACAACCACACTCTCACAACCGAGAGTGAAACTTACAAATCAAATATGAAATGAAATAAGAAAACTTCTTACCGAACAAAATACCTATGCCTTGAGTATTGCTTACGAATTAGGGCAAGGATGATTTTGGGGAAGAAGTGGCACCAAACCCTAGCTCCAAGATGTAGATCAGCGATGGAGAGCTTTGGGGATGTTGGTGACCTAGAATCAAGCACTTGGCTTGGAAGGCTTCACACTCAATGAATCTCTCTTTGGAAGTAAGAGTGAGGAGAGATTATTGAATGGAAAGAATGAGCTTTAAATGCACTTGGAATGATTTCTCTTGATCTCTAAACTTGCAATAATATCAGCCTTGGCAGCAATGAATGCAGCCCAACAAGTATATATAGGATAGAGGAGAGAGAGAGAGAGAAAAACGTTTCAATTAAAGCTCCAACGGCTCTTTTCTGAACCCAACTAGTCGGTCAAAGAACAACCACCGACCGACTAGTTCATCAACTAGTCGGTCGGTCAATTAACGTAAACCGACTAATGAGTAAACTGAGAAAAGATCAAAGTACAGACTAAGGAACTAGTCGGTCTAAGAAGAGTAGCTGACCGACTAGTTTCACAACTAGTCGGTCGGTTACTCAACGTGGACCGACTAACAGATAAAAACTGAAGTCTGAGAAGAATTAGACTTAGTCGGTCCAAGAACAAATGTCGACCGACTAATTCACCAACTAGTCGGTCACCAAATGAACATAGACCGACTAACAATAAACAGTAAGTATGGTGAAAAATTTGGCATGTACAGTAAACTAAACTGGTCGGTCCAAGAAGGAAAGTTGACCGACTAATTCACCAACTAGTCGGTCGATCAATAAGCACAGACCGACTAAAGATAAACAGTAGCTCAAGCTCAAATATGCATGTTCAGGGAAAGCTCAACTAGTCGGTCACAGAAGCATCACTGACCGACTAGTTCACAAACTAGTCGGTCGGTGAGTCAACTTAGACCGACTAACTGTAAACAGTAAAGAGCTAAGAATTAACTGACTGAAACTAGTCGGTCCAAGAAGCTTGGCTGACCGACTAGATCACCATCTAGTCGGTCAGTTCTTCTTCTTGAACCAACTAACATGCACAAGAAGTCCCGAATCGAAGCGCGATGCTTCGGGAAGAATTGTATGGACTTCTACAAAGATCCTAGAGCTAAGATATGAGCGTTATGAAGAATTAAAACGTAAGACCTACTCAAGGCTTAACATTCTACGAAAGAAGCTTAAAGACTATAAATTAAACTTGACGATACCGTCTTCAATAGCTTCAATCGAATCTTCATGACTTCTAAATAGGTCCATAAGCTTCAACGAAGCTTTAGGCATACGATCACGTGCTTTGAGAAGTCTCGAGACGTTATAATTGATATTCATGTGAATTTGGCGACGATCTCCATAACTGCGCTCACAAAGTGTTAGTTCATATTATATTTATGTTTGTTCATCATCCAAAACCAAATCCGGGGAGTCCAATATCCAACATTCTCCCCCTTTTTGGTGATGACAAACCAACATAAATAATAATCAAAAATAATAATTCAAATGAAATTTACTTACTCCCCCTGCATTGATGACACGTTAATTCCAATTTAAACAAAAATAATTCGCATCAAGCAGACGAGTGAAGTATATTAAATGATAATCGATTATTGAATTATTGAAATACCAAACGTAGGTTATTGAAATATCGGATTTGAAAATCCATTTATATATCTTAACTCCCCCTGAATCTAACACATCAAGTTAGATTCTTGGAGAAATGCTTTAAATTTTCATTTGGCACATCGTTATTATTATATCTCTCCCCCTTTGGCATAAGCAAAAAGAGCGGGAGGATAACAACGACAACAACAATGGCCTCAAATTAAAAATCACGGGAGTCGTAGAATACGACGAAGGTTCAATTGACGCCAAAGAGAAAAATACGAATAGAATCAAGGCGTGTCAAAGATACCAAAGTCAAAAAATCGTAAAACGAAATCATCAAAACTCAAATCAATTTAACGGATTGAGTTATGGAATATACTATCCAATATCAACATTTCTTGGTTAATTTAGTGCATGGAAAACAATTCTATGTTTTCATAGAAGAAATTTCTATTAAACCAAGTGAATATCGTCGAGCGACGAAATCAAACATTAGAGACATAAAAATTATACATTGCACAATATAATAAAATGTCAACTGCGATGTATTTATATATATATAATATGAAGCAGAGTACATCACCGATATACAAAACATCGATCGACTGATCGGGGCACAAAAATACATCATCACATGACAAAATATCGGAGTGTCAACAAAAAATACATCATCATCAAACATATCAAAATACATCATCACAGATATCAAAAAGACATCAAAATGATCCAAAATACATAGCCACCCACACTATCCTACCCAACATCTCTCACAGCTAGATATATCATCCAATGAGTATCAGGAGAGGCCTCGGAGAAACTCAAGAGGCAGCGGGAGGACCAGAAGCAACTACAGGCTCAGCAGGAGCAGAAGAGGTGACTGGATCAGCAGGAACGTCCGGAAGATCAGCAGGAGAGACGACTGAAGTGGCAACCTCTGAAGCAGCAACCGTAGTGGCCTCGGGAGCACCAGTCGGAGTATCCACCACAGGAGTGGTGGCAACAGGTGTGCTCTTGGGGGCACCAGCAGAAGAAGCAGCAACAGCATCACCGGAAGTGGTAGCACCAGCAGCAGCAGTACCAGCAGAAGTGCCCTCGGGGGCACGAGTCGAAGCACGACAAAGCTCCTCAACGTCCTCCTCAGCCATCTCATCTAACTCCTCATCCTCAGACACGGAAGGAGGAAGCTCAACACCCATAAGACGAGCCATACGGCAGACTACCTCCTCGGTACGAGCCAAGCGGGACTCGTGACGACGAAGTATCCGTACGACATCATCCAGGGTGGCAGAGGGAGCAGCAGAGGCACTGGCAGAGGCAGGGACAAACGCTGAAGGTGTCGTCCTCTGAACGTGACGAAGCGCCGCAAGAGATTTCTTGACGGCCGTCGCGTTCAGGGGAGGACCAAGGGGACGCTCATCGTCACGAGGCAACGTGACACGAAAATGACGAAATACGAGGGTCAATAAACAAGGAAATGGGATATGAGCCGATTTATTGGACTTGCGAATACACTCGAAAGAATCAATCTTATCGAGTATAATGCGAGCCCAATTAATCGAGCTCCCCATGAAGATAGCATAGATAAGCTTCAGAAAGGGCTGAGACGGGAGAGATGAGGAGCCGTACTTGGGAAGCAAGCACGACTTCAGAATCAGATTTAGGACCCATGCATTTGGCTTGAACGATTTAGAAGGCACGCCAATCATGGCAGGAGGGATCTGATGGAAAATCTCTGAAAGGATGGTCTGATCAAGAGAAGAAATATCGTCAACCGAGATATCAGAGGGAAGAAGGCCAGACGAAGAGATACCCAAAATCTCTCCTAAGATTTCCGCAGTGAGGACTATAGGAGTCCCCAAAACGGTCGTCTCAACAGAGTGGGTCTGATCGTACTGACCCCGGATCCTATTCGCATAGAAAAGCTTCACTAATCTAGGGTAGGGGTGAGGATTCGCCTTCGGGTCAAATCAAAGGTAATCGAGGAGACCCGACGACGAGAGAAGATCAGCTAACCCTATAAAGTCGCTAAACTGGACGAAATGCTCCAGAAGCAGAGGGCAATGTTCGATACGGCTGTACGCCGCGAGACACATAGGGTCGTCGCGACACAACGAAATATCGACACCGCCCACCGGCATCGGACCCTTTCCCTTAGGCTTACGGGTAGACGCACTAGGGTGTGTGCTAGACTCGGGATGGATAGGAGGAGTGGGTTCCCTATGAGTCTCGGTCTCGGGGTTATACTCCGTATCGGAATCGGTAGGAGTATGGAACGAAGAATGAGAGGCAAGAATTTTGGCCTTGGGCTTAGGCTTGGGCTTGGGTTGACCTCTAGGCTTGGCGGTCGTCGTCCTCTTCTTCTTGAGAGGAGGCGAAGACGACGAAGGTTGGGTGGTCATGGCACGGCGTTTCGGAGGGGTTGGATGCTCGGGGTCCGAAGGGTTTTGGTCTACGGTCATCGGCGAGGGGCTAGATGGAGTGATCGGGATACGTGTTCTTGCCATAGTCGAAGCAAGACACGGCACAAGAAGATCAAAAGAAGAAGCCCTAGCCGAAAAAGACTTAAACCCTAAGAACCCTAGAAACCGAGCTAACCCTAGCTCTAGGAATGGAAATCTAACCCTAGAAGGAGAAGAAATCACCTAGAAGGAGGGGCCGACGGTGGAGATCGACGGAGATGGCCGGAAAACGGCCAGAGATCGATCGGAAGTCGAAAGGTCTTGAGAGGGATCGGGGTTTCGAGCTGGAGGAGAAACACTTTGGACCGATTAGAATGAGAACAGACCGACTAAACTGAGTTTAAGTCGGTCGAGATCGCAAATGACCAAACAGTCCCTGGCACAACTAGTCGGTCACAGTTCAAGCACTGACCGACTAGATCACGATCTAGTCGGTCGGTCAATGAGCTTGAACCGACTAGTTGCAAACAGTGGCTGAAACCAAGATTTACTGACAAGATTTAGTCGGTCTGCGTTCATTTACTGACTGACTAGATCTAAATCTAGTCGGTCGGTCACTGAACATGAACCGACTAAAGAGTTGAAATGAAGAGGAGACTCAAAGAGCATGAGTTAGTCGGTCTAAGTTCTTCTACTAACCGACTAGATGAACATCTAGTCGGTTGGTGGTTGAACTGAAACCGACTAAGAGAGTCCAAAAAGTGATAATCAAGTTCTCTCTTCAATACGCTTGGACGATATATCACAAAACTCTCAATAATCATCTAAACTACCCCATTAAACATCGAAAGCTTAAATACGACATTCAAAACATGAATTCGAGCAAAAATTCAAAATATCACATAAATTCCCGAAAAATCCAATAAGTCTAGCATGAACGAAATATTTCGAAATAAAATAGCATGCAAGAATATTGAATGAAACATGAATCCTATATCTCGGATTCACCCATAATCCCCAATTCTCGACGCAACCGCACAAAGGAGTCCTCCTTTAGGGGTTTCGTGAAAATATCGGCGATTTGCTTTTGGGTTTCAACGTACACTAAAATGATGTCCTTTTTAGCAACATGATCATCTAAAAAATGGTGTCGGACATCTATGTGTTTCGAACGGGAATGGTGTACCGGGTCCTTGGAAAGACATATTGCACTTTGGTTGTCAACCATGATAGGGCAAGTATCACAATTAATACCAAAGTCTTTAAGTGTGTGTCTCATCCAAAGAACTTGAGCACACGCGGCACCGGCGGCAATATATTCCGCCTCAGTGGTTGAAAGTGATACAGAATTTTGCTTCTTGGAAAACCAAGAGACAAGAGAATTTCCTATAAAATGGCAAGTGCCACTAGTACTTTTCCTGTCGGATTTGCATCCCGCATAATCGGCATCACTATATGAGATTAACTCATACGTGCTAGATTTTGGATAAAGTAATCCAAAATCAAGTGTATAACTTAGATAACGGAAAATACGTTTTACCGCTACTAAGTGAGACTCCTTAGGTTGAGACTGATAACGAGCACATACGCATACGGCAAACATAATATCGGGCCTACTTGCAGTAAGATAAAGTAAACTACCTATCATACCTCGATATAGACGAATGTCTACATCCTTACCGCCCGTATCCTTGTCAAGATGCGTAGTCGTGCTCATTGGAGTCTTTTTCCCGGAAGCACTCTCCATTCCAAATCGCTTAAGCAACTCCACCGTATACTTCGTTTGGTGGATGAAGATTGCATCGTCCATTTGGCGAATTTGGAGACCTAAGAAATACTTGAGCTCACACATGTGGCTCATCTCAAATTGTTCCTTCATAACATTAGAAAACTCTTCGCAAACCAACATAAATAATAATCAAAAATAATAATTCAAATGAAATTTACTTACTCCCCCTGCATTGATGACACGTTAATTCCAATTTAAACAAAAATAATTCGCATCAAGCAGACGAGTGAAGTATATTAAATGATAACCGATTATTGAATTATTGAAATACCAAACGTAGGTTATTGAAATATCGGATTTGAAAATCCATTTATATATCTTAACTCCCACTGAATCTAACACATCAAGTTAGATTCTTGGAGAAATGCTTTAAATTTTCATTTGGCACATCGTTATTATTATATCTCTCCCCCTTTGGCATAAGCAAAAAGAGCGGGAGGATAACAACGACAACAACAATGGCCTCAAATTAAAAAGCACGGGAGTCGTAGAATACGACGAAGGTTCAAGTGACGCCAAAGAGAAAAATACGAATAGAATCAAGGCGTGTCAAAGATACCAAAGTCGAAAAATCGTAAAACGAAATCATCAAAACTCAAATCAATTTAACGGATTGAGTTATGGAATATACTATCCAATATCAACATTTCTTGGTTAATTTAGTGCATGGAAAACAATTCTATGTTTTCATAGAAGAAATTTCTATTAAACCAAGTGAATATCGTCGAGCGACGAAATCAAACATTAGAGACATAAAAATTATACATTGCACAATATAATAAAATGTCAACTGCGATGTATTTATATATATATATAATATGAAGCAGAGTACATCACCGATATACAAAACATCGATCGACTGATCGGGGCACAAAAATACATCATCACATGACAAAATATCGGAGTGTCAACAAAAAATACATCATCATCAAACATATCAAAATACATCATCACAGATATCAAAAAGACATCAAAATGATCCAAAATACATAGCCACCCACACTATCCTACCCAACATCTCTCACAGCTAGATATATCATCCAATGAGTATCAGGAGAGGCCTCGAAGAAACTCAAGAGGCAGCGGGAGGACCAGAAGCAACTGCAGGCTCAGCAGGAGCAGAAGAGGTGACTGGATCAGCAGGAACGTCCGGAAGATCAGCAAGAGAGACGACTGAAGTGGCAACCTCTGAAGCAGCAACTGTAGTGGCCTCGGGAGCACCAGTCGGAGTATCCACCACAGGAGTGGTGGCAACAGGTGTGCTCTTGGGGGCACCAGCAGAAGAAGCAGCAACAGCATCACCGGAAGTGGTAGCACCAGCAGCAGCAGTACCAGCAGAAGTGCCCTCGGGGGTACGAGTCGAAGCACGACAAAGCTCCTCAACGTCCTCCTCAGCCATCTCATCTAACTCCTCATCCTCAGACACGGAAGGAGGAAGCTCAACACCCATAAGACGAGCCATACGGCAGACTACCTCCTCGGTACGAGCCAAGCGGGACTCGTGACGACGAAGTATCCGTACGACATCATCCAGGGTGGCAGAGGGAGCAGCAGAGGCACTGGCAGAGGCAGGGACAGACGCTGAAGGTGTCATCCTCTGAACGTGATGAAGCGCCGCAAGAGATTTCTTGACGGCCGTCGCGTTCAGGGGAGGACCAAGGGGACGCTCATCGTCACGAGGCAACGTGACACGAAAATGACGAAATACGAGGGTCAATAAACAAGGAAATGGGATATGAGCCGATTTATTGGACTTGCGAATACACTCGAAAGAATCAATCTTATCGAGTATAATGCGAGCCCAATTAATCGAGCTCCCCATGAAGATAGCATAGATAAGCTTCAGAAAGGGCTGGGACGGGAGAGATGAGGAGCCGTACTTGGGAAGCAAGCACGACTTCAGAATCAGATTTAGGACCCATGCATTTGGCTTGAACGATTTAGAAGGCACGCCAATCATGGCAGGAGGGATCTGATGGAAAATCTCTGAAAGGATGGTCTGATCAAGAGAAGAAATATCGTCAACCGAGATATCAGAGGGAAGAAGGCCAGACGAAGAGATACCCAAAATCTCTCCTAAGATTTCCGCAGTGAGGACTATAGGAGTCCCCAAAACGGTCGTCTCAACAGAGTGGGTCTGATCGTACTGACCCCGGATCCTATTCGCATAGAAAAGCTTCACTAATCTAGGGTAGGGGTGAGGATTCGCCTTCGGGTCAAATCGATGGTAATCGAGGAGACCCGACGACGAGAGAAGATCAGCTAACCCTATAAAGTCGCTAAACTGGACGAAATGCTCCAGAAGCAGAGGGCAATGTTCGATACGGCTGTACGCCACGAGACACATAGGGTCGTCGCGACACAACGAAATATCGACACCGCCCACCGGCATCGGACCCTTTCCCTTAGGCTTACGGGTAGACGCACTAGGGTGTGTGCTAGACTCGGGATGGATAGGAGGAGTGGGTTCCCTATGAGTCTCGGTCTCGGGGTTATACTCCGTATCGGAATCGGTAGGAGTATGGAACGAAGAATGAGAGGCAAGAATTTTGGCCTTGGGCTTAGGCTTGGGCTTGGGTTGACCTCTAGGCTTGGCGGTCGTCGTCCTCTTCTTCTTGAGAGGAGGCGAAGACGACGAAGGTTGGGTGGTCATGGCACGGCGTTTCGGAGGGGTTGGATGCTCGGGGTCCGAAGGGTTTTGGTCTACGGTCATCGGCGAGGGGCTAGATGGAGTGATCAGGATACGTGTTCTTGCCATAGTCGAAGCAAGACACGGCACAAGAAGATCAAAAGAAGAAGCCCTAGCCGAAAAAGACTTAAACCCTAAGAACCCTAGAAACCGAGCTAACCCTAGCTCTAGGAATGGAAATCTAACCCTAGAAGGAGAAGAAATCACCTAGAAGGAGGGGCCGACGGTGGAGATCGACGGAGATGGCCGGAAAACGGCCAGAGATCGATCGGAAGTCGAAAGGTCTTGAGAGGGATCGGGGTTTCGAGCTGGAGGAGAAACACTTTGGACCGATTAGAATGAGAACAGACCGACTAAACTGAGTTTAAGTCGGTCGAGATCGCAAATGACCAAACAGTCCCTGGCACAACTAGTCGGTCACAGTTCAAGCACTGACCGACTAGATCACGATCTAGTCGGTCGGTCAATGAGCTTGAACCGACTAGTTGCAAACAGTGGCTGAAACCAAGATTTACTGACAAGATTTAGTCGGTCTGCGTTCATTTACTGGCCGACTAGATCTAAATCTAGTCGGTCGGTCACTGAACATGAACCGACTAAAGAGTTGAAATGAAGAGGAGACTCAAAGAGCATGAGTTAGTCGGTCTAAGTTCTTCTACTAACCGGCTAGATGAGCATCTAGTCGGTTGGTGGTTGAACTGAAACCGACTAAGAGAGTCCAAAAAGTGATAATCAAGTTCTCTCTTCAATACGCTTGGACGATATATCACAAAACTCTCAATAATCATCTAAACTACCCCATTAAACATCGAAAGCTTAAATACGACATTCAAAACATGAATTCGAGCAAAAATTCAAAATATCACATAAATTCCCGAAAAATCCAATAAGTCTAGCATGAACGAAATATTTCGAAATAAAATAGCATGCAAGAATATTGAATGAAACATGAATCCTATATCTCGGATTCACCCATAATCCCCAATTCTCGACGCAACCGCACAAAGGAGTCCTCCTTTAGGGGTTTCGTGAAAATATCGGCGATTTGCTTTTGGGTTTCAACGTACACTAAAATGATGTCCTTTTTAGCAACATGATCATCTAAAAAATGGTGTCGGACATCTATGTGTTTCGAACGAGAATGGTGTACCGGGTTCTTGGAAAGACATATTGCACTTTGGTTGTCAACCATGATAGGGCAAGTATCACAATTAATACCAAAGTCTTTAAGTGTGTGTCTCATCCAAAGAACTTGAGCACACGCGGCACCGGCGGCAATATATTCCGCCTCAGTGGTTGAAAGTGATACGGAATTTTGCTTCTTGGAAAACCAAGAGACAAGAGAATTTCCTATAAAATGGCAAGTGCCACTAGTACTTTTCCTGTCGGATTTGCATCCCGCATAATCGGCATCACTATATGAGATTAACTCATACGTGCTAGATTTTGGATAAAGTAATCCAAAATCAAGTGTATAACTTAGATAACGGAAAATACGTTTTACCGCTACTAAGTGAGACTCCTTAGGTTGAGACTGATAACGAGCACATACGCATACGGCAAACATAATATCGGGCCTACTTGCGGTAAGATAAAGTAAACTACCTATCATACCTCGATATAGACGAATGTCTACATCCTTACCGCCCGTATCCTTGTCAAGATGCGTAGTCGTGCTCATTGGAGTCTTTTTCCCGGAAGCACTCTTCATTCCAAATCGCTTAAGCAACTCCACAGTATACTTCGTTTGGTGGATGAAGATTGCATCGTCCATTTGGCGAATTTGGAGACCTAAGAAATACTTGAGCTCACCCATGTGGCTCATCTCAAATTGTTCCTTCATAACATTAGAAAACTCTTCGCAAAGAGCAAAGTTAGTAGAACCGAAAATGATATCATCAACATATATTTGAACTAAAATTATATCATTATTCACATGCTTAACAAAAAGTGTAGAATCGGCTTCTCCCATTTTAAAATTCAAATCCAAAAGAAAATTCTTTAGGCGATCATACCAAGCTCGAGGAGCTTGTCTCAAACCGTAAAGTGCTTTCTTAAGTTTAAAAACATGATTTGGAAATTTTTCATTTATGAAGCCCGGAGGTTGAGAAACGTAAACTTCCTCAACGACATCTCCGTTTAAAAATGCACTTTTAACATCCATTTGAAATAATTTAAAATCCTTATGGCATGCAAAAGACAATAATAATCTAATTGATTCTAATCTAGCTACCAGAGCGAAGGATTCTTCGAAATCAATACCTTCCTCTTGTCGATAGCCTTGAGCAACTAACCGAGCTTTGTTCCGGACGACGACTTGGTTTTCGTCGGTTTTGTTCTTGAAGATCCACTTTGTCCCTATGACGGTGTGGTTCTTCGATGGCAATGGAACAAGCTCCCAAACTTCATTCCTCTCGAATTGAATGAGCTCCTCCTCCATGGCTAAGATCCAAGCGCTATCTTCGCATGCTTCATTAACATTCTTTGGCTCTATCGAGGAGGCAAAGGCACAATGAGCGAAGTAGTTCACTTACGATCTCGTCTTGACACTATCATAGATATTGCCAATGACTTGCTCATGAGGATGGTCACGAACGGTATGAAGCCGTTTGGGAATACCTTGGTCACTAGGAACATTCTCAACAACTTCATTAGTTGGGTTAGTCTCAATAGAATCAATAGAATTATTAGACTTAGAATTATCAAACGAATCACATAAAACATCCAAAGAATCATTATCATTTGAAATTCTAGTTGGAACAAATCCTTCATTAAAAGAGACATGAAGCGACTCCTCGATCGTTGAGGTTCGTTTGTTGAATATCCGGTAGGCTTTGCTACGCGAAGAATATCCAACAAAAATCCCCTCATCGGATCTTGGATCGAATTTGTCCAAACTACCATACGTGTTCGTAATAAAACATTTCGAACCAAAAACACGAAAATGTTTAACTTGAGGCAACCTACCAAACAACAATTCATAACAAGTTTGTTTAGTGCCGGGCCTCAAAAGTATTCTATTAAACACATAGCAAGCGGTGTGTACCGCTTCCGCCCAAAATTGATGGCCAAGATGGCTGTCATCAAGCATAGTGCGAGCACACTCCACTAGCGTCCTATTCTTTCTCTCAACTACACCATTTTGAGGAGGTGCACGAGGGAAAGAGAAGGTGTGAGTAATACCAACTTCATCACAAAATGTCTCAAAAGACTCATTCTCAAATTCACCTCCATGATCACTACGAATAGTGACAATGGTGGTTCCTAAGAGATTTTGTACTTTCTTAACAAAAATTGTGAAGTTTTCAAAAGCTTCATTTTTATTACATAATGAAAATACCCATGTAAATCTTGAATAGTCATCTACGATGACAAGTCCATATCTTGCATTTCCCAAGGAAGCAACTCTAGTTGGCCCAAATAAGTCTAGATGTAATAGCTCTAGTGGCCGTTTAGTAGAAATGTTTTTCTTAGGTTTAAATGAAGATTTAGGAAGCTTGCCACGTTGACAACAATCACAAAAACTTTTCTTTTCAAAAACAAGCTTCGGAAAACATTTAATGGAATTTAATTTTGAAAGCTTATAAAGTGTTCCAAAGTTCACATGTCCAAAGCGTCGATGTCATAAGTGTTGTTCACTTGTGTTGGCAACGAGACATTGTTCATAAGACTTAGGAAGATCCAAAATATAAATATCTTTATGACGAGTGCCGGAAAATAATAATTTATCATTATCTTTTCTTAAAATATGACACAATCCTTTCGCAAAGCTAACTTTGTAACCTTTGTCACAAAGTTGGCTTATTGAAATAAGATTATGATTTAAACCATTAACAAGATAAACATCACTAATTAAGGGTTTAGATGGGTTACCCACTTTACCAACACCTATGATGGTTCCGCTCTCGTTGCCTCCAAATACGACGCGGTTTCCATTTGCTATGGGAACCACTCCGGAGAGCAAACTAGCGTCACCCGTCATATGTTTTGAACACCCGCTATCGAGTATCCAATTTCCTTTGGAGCTAAATTTAAATTTGTTGCTCCTTTTCTTTTTCTTTTCCTTGAGTACCTAAAGATAGAGAATTTCATATCATGGTACCCAAGGTCATTGGGTCCAAAGGATTAGACCTTTGGAAGCCAAGTCCAATTGGACTTAGACTTCCCCACATAATTTCTACTATGCACAACATCCGAAAAATAAGCATTCATATACATTTGTTTTTCGTCCATGCTTGTGTCCTTTGGGCTCCAAATTGTGAAAATCTTGGGAGCCCTCATCCTATTGGGTGCATGCATTCGACGTTGATTTCTACGTGATGCATGTTGTGGATAGGCATAAGGAACATGATGGAATGGTGCACGATGAGAATTATTCATATGATGTTGTGGGTGAACATATGCATGTGTGGGAACACGTGCGTGAGGGTGTCTCACATGGTGTGCACGTGCTCGAGAATGTGTTGCATAAAAATCATCATATGTGTGAGACGGTGGAGTAGGACGTGTGTTCCTACGTGGCATGGTATTGGTGTACATATAAGCATGTCCCTTCTTTGGAGGTCCACCCAAAGTGGGTTTCTTTCCAAAAGAGGGTGTGAACGAGGTGGAAGCACCATTGGTAGATGAACTACCAATAGAGTGTTTGCTACCACTCGTAGAGTCACCGGAAGTTGGCCTAACAAAAGTAGTGGCCGATTTGGATGGACATCCCATCGTATACCCCAAACCAATGTGGTGATTGGCCGGAAGTAAGTCACTTAGGATTTTATCCAAATGGTCCTTACCCTTATTGAATCTATTGATTCGGCCTAATGTGTTCTCATATTTCTCTTTGAGAGAACGCATAGAAGTATCCAAGTTGGATACTTGCGATGTGAGCACATAAACACGAGATTTAAGATTCTCGTTCTCAATACTCAAAGTCGAGTTTTGAGAAGTTAAATCCGCAATCCTATGTTCTTCCGGATCATCAATGCTAACATGTTCAAGTTTAGATCTGAGATTAATAATCTCATTTCTCAACTCTTCAACAACGGTGTCGTTGTTGGTGATGATAGTCTTAGGCGAGGTTTGAATGCTAGCTAGGTCATCTTTTACCTTAGTATATCTATTTACTAATTTAGTGTATTTTGACCATAATTGAGAGTTAGCATTCCTAAGATCATCCATAGTTACCTCATCGTTGCCTTCGTCATCACTATCATCGGAAGAGGAGGATCCTTGATCATGCTCCTCTCTTGCCATGAAGCACATGTGCGCTTGCTCCACTTGCTCATCGTCCGACTCTCCGCTTGAAGAATCCTCGGAGTCGGTGAATGTTGCTCCGACGAGTCCCTTCTTGTACCCCTTTTTGTACTTCTTGGACTTATCGAATTTTGGCGCCTTCCACTTCTCCTTTTGTTTGTTGAGAGGACACTCCGCTTTCATGTGTCATGGCTTATTGCACTTGAAACACAAAGGAGAGGAAGAGGCGTTAGAAGAACCAAATTTAGCTTTGTTCTTATAGTTACCTTTTCGGAAGAAACGGTTGAACTTCTTGGCCATGAGTGCCATGGACTCCAAGTCCAACTCGTTTTCCGAGTCTTCATCATCGGTTGATGTGGATGTGGATGGAGCGGCCTTGAAAGCAATAGCCTTTTTCTTTGGCTCGTCTTGCTTTAGATATGACTTCATCTTTTCCTGCAATTTGAGCTTGCTATCCTTGCGTACCTCGTATGACATTAAAGTACCCATTAGTTGAACTACGGTGTACTTATTCATGTCATTACCTTCCTCGATGGCGAAGGTACGTTTCTCCCAAGAAGAAGGAAGTCCTTCGATAAGCTTCGAACACTTCTCCTTTTGGGTGTAGGATTTGCCGAGAGCCTCTAACTCGTTTATGATGTCGACGAAGCGAGCGTAATACTCCTTCATCTTCTCGCCCTGTTGCATATGAAACATTTCGTAATCTTTGTTTACAACTACGAGTTTAGAGTCTCTTACCTGACTCGTCCCTTCATGAAGAATGAGGAGGGAGTTCCAAATTTGATATGCACTCTTACATGTGCATATCTTATTGAAGTCCTCGGGCTCCAATACGCATTGCAAGGCGTTCATTGCCTTGGCATTGCTTACCTCCGCGGCGACCTCCGCGGTTGTCCATTTCTCGAAGTCTTCTTCTACGGGCTCGATGTATTCCTTCATTGTAGTCCTCCATAAGGATGCACTCCGGAGGAAGGTTTCCATCCGGCATTTCCAGTACCCGTAATTGGTACCGTTGAAGAATGGAGGCCTCGTAGAGGAATGTCCTTCCATCACCGAAGATGCTCCTTCACGGTTCCTGAAGGTGTCATAGTTGGAAGGTGGACGCACGGTCTTGTTGTCGTTGGCAGACATAGCTAAGTATCTGGCTCTGATACCAAATGTAATGCCCTACAAGCTACTGCACAAGTACTAGAGGGGGGGTGAATAGTACTTTAAAAATAACAAGGAGTATAATTCCTAATTATAATGCAAACAACTACCAAATCAATTTGCGGAAGCTTAAATTGAATGACAACAACAAAATTAACAATGCAAACAAATGATGTTAATGGGTTCGGATCCACCCAAGTCTCCCCGACTTGTTCCCGGTGATCCTACGTCCCAACCACCCGGATCCCCTCCGGATACTTGAGTTAGAAACCCTAACTCAAGATTTCCACTATGAAATACTTGTGAAAATCCTCCACAAGTCAAATCATACAAAATGTAATTTGTGACTCCCACAACCCGGGATCACAACAACACTCTCACAACCGAGAGTGAAACTTACAAATCAAATATGAAATGAAATAAGAAAACTTCTTACCGAACAAAATACCTATGCCTTGAGTATTGCTTACGAATTAGGGCAAGGATGATTTTGGGGAAGAAGTGGCACCAAACCCTAGCTCCAAGATGTAGATCAGCGATGGAGAGCTTTGGGGATGTTGGTGACCTAGAATCAAGCACTTGGCTTGGAAGGCTTCACACTCAATGAATCTCTCTTTGGAAGTAAGAGTGAGGAGAGATTATTGAATGGAAAGAAAGAGCTTTGAATGCACTTGGAATGATTTCTCTTGATCTCTAAACTTGCAATAATATCAGCCTTGGCAGCAATGAATGCAGCCCAACAAGTATATATAGGATAGAGGAGAGAGAGAGAGAGAAAAACGTTTCAATTAAAGCTCCAACGGCTCTTTTCTGAACCCAACTAGTCGGTCAAAGAACAACCACCGACCGACTAGTTCATCAACTAGTCGGTCGGTCAATTAACGTAAACCGACTAATGAGTAAACTGAGAAAAGATCAAAGTACAGACTAAGGAACTAGTCGGTCTAAGAAGAGTAGCTGACCGACTAGTTTCACAACTAGTCGGTCGGTTACTCAACGTGGACCGACTAACAGATAAAAACTGAAGTCTGAGAAGAATTAGACTTAGTCGGTCCAAGAACAAATGTTGACAGACTAATTCACCAACTAGTCGGTCACCAAATGAACATAGACCGACTAACAATAAACAGTAAGTATGGTGAAAAATTTGGCATGTACAGTAAACTAAACTAGTCGGTCCAAGAAGGAAAGTTGACCGACTAATTCACCAACTAGTCGGTCGATCAATAAGCACAGACCGACTAAAGATAAACAGTAGCTCAAGCTCAAATATGCATGTTCAGGGAAAGCTCAACTAGTCGGTCACAGAAGCATCACTGACCGACTAGTTCATAAACTAGTCGGTCGGTGAGTCAACTTAGACCGACTAACTGTAAACAGTAAAGAGCTAAGAATTAACTGACTGAAACTAGTCGGTCCAAGAAGCTTGGCTGACCGACTAGATCACCATCTAGTCGGTCAGTTCTTCTTCTTGAACCAACTAACATGCACAAGAAGTCCCGAATCGAAGCGCGATGCTTCGGGAAGAATTGTATGGACTTCTACAAAGATCCTAGAGCTAAGATATGAGCGTTATGAAGAATTAAAACGTAAGACCTACTCAAGGCTTAACATTCTACGAAAGAAGCTTAAAGACTATAAATTAAACTTGACGATACCGTCTTCAATAGCTTCAATCGAATCTTCATGACTTCTAAATAGGTCCATAAGCTTCAACGAAGCTTTAGGCATACGATCACGTGCTTTGAGAAGTCTTGAGACGTCGTAATTGATATTCATGTGAATTTGGCGACGATCTCCATAACTGTGCTCACAAAGTGTTAGTTCATATTATATTTATGTTTGTTCATCATCCAAAACCAAATCCGGGGAGTCCAATATCCAACAGACAACCCTGTTGACATGCTGACGAAGGTTGTATCGAAAGTCAAGTTCAAGCATTGTTTGGACTTGCTCAATGTGGTTCCTCAATGAAGTTGATGTCAGCCCCAGGAGGGGGCATCGTGACTCGAAAGAGTCAGTCTGTCCGAGGAGGGGACATTCGTAGCTCGATGGAGCATTCGGTCATTCAGGACATTTGGCTCTTCGGAGTAAAAAGGCGAGGGAACACCAGTTGATGCTCTACCAAGGTGATGCAGTGAGGGTCGTTCGATGGTCGAAGGCTCAAATCTCACCAAGGTGGAGATTTGTAGATGTTGGCTCGATTCGGTGCTGAAGGAGCATTGGTCGTAGAGACGAGTTATCTTGTGCAGAGATAACTCGACTGTGCTTGGGTTTGACCTATCTAACTCTGCACAAGTCAGATACGAGGATGCTGAGCATTTGGTCTTCTACAGTGCAGTTGGTCGATCGGTCATCAGCTATCGCTCGACATTGGGTCGTTCGGTCGTAACTCGGTTGAAGTTGGTGTTCGGTCGATCGGTCGTAGCGGTGGCTCGTTGGTCGATAGCTCGTACGCTTGGCTCGACAATTCAGTCGTTTGATACAGAAAGAAGATCATTCGATTGAAGGGAGCCCATTAGGATGCTGCCCACTAGGGTGTGACGGAGTCCCACTAGGGTGCAGTGCATTAATTGCGTAGAGCTGTGATTGGATAGTATGTCGTTAAAGTCGGGATCCATATCTTCTGGAATTCCTATCCAATAATGACACCTATTATAACCTATAATTATAAATATGGGGTTTTAGGTTAGGATTTCGTGTGGAACATTGTGGAACCATTTGTGAGAGCCGCCATTTGTGAGAGCCAACTTTGAGAGATTGCATTGTGACCTTTTGGAGAGATATTATGTGCTTCTTCTTCGCATGTGAAGAAAGAAGATTTGGTTTGTTCTCTTTTTTTGTAATAAAGCTTATTGGTGTTCCTCGTTGGCTGGTCCATGGCTTAAAAGCAATTATCTTAGTGCTCTATTGGTTTGTTTGTTTGCTCATCATTGTTTCGGGGTTCTTCGGTGATCCAAGTTTCCGCGTCTCAGCGCACAACATCAATCACTTTCTAAATCTCGTTATTACTCCACATTATATTAGAGCATCAAGGGTGATAGGCGGTGTTGGGGCACGGTTACGGCCCACGGAATGGTGTCAAAATATGCGGCACATTTAGAACATACAACCCGCATTCCGTCATTAAGGCGGAGTAATACTCAGTGAAGCGAACGGCACACTCGACCATTAGGCTCCCACTGATACTTAGGTGGGAGTTAATGGGACCGAGTAAATAGGCAACCGTTATCACCAATCCCAGATAAGATCACGCCCAAAGCAATGAGGGATGGTTATTCGCAATCATCAGACCAATGCTTATAAATACCTGAAAGGACAATGGTAAAAGGGTTCCAACTCCCAAGGTATGATCGGATACTCTGGGATAAAATATTTCAACTTATATTTCTTCCACAAAGGAGCTTGCAATGTGAGACTCGAGACGAGCCTCTGTCTTTTAAGTCCCATGCTAACTTAAGCATCAGAGGGGAGTTGGATCGAAACCCAGATCCGACCCTCCTGACATTTCCTTGTGGTTCAGATCTTCGAGTCTCGATCCTATGGGAGGGTCGTACCTGAGCTTCTCAACCTCGATTGACCGACACACGATCCGTTCGAGGGTCGATCGAGCTATGCAAGCCAACCATCATCCACCAACGACCCTGGTTCTTCCTACCAAGGGTCCCACTAAACCGACTGACGTGGCTCTAACTCAGCAAGAAATGGTCTATGTCAGTATCTTGATTGTTTTGGTCAATTTTGGCCTTAACAGTTTGGCGTCATCTACGGTAAATTCTGAGTCAACATCAATGTCAACAAAACATCTCGACCATGCTGACTCACCCATCAACACCCTCCGGAGATGCCTTGGTGCTCCTAGCATCAATTCCTTCAACACGATAATGGGAGGTCCTCTGCACCCGGAGCTATCAACCTCACTCCAAAGCTCCTTTGTCAGAAGGTTGATGACAATAACCTTGGGTAGAAAGTGCCCCGCGACTTTACACCTCCTATCATTCTCAGATGAAGATCTAGAGGGTGTAGAACTGCCATGATGATGACATCATCATCACAGCCACCATCAACGAAATCACAGTGAAAAGATTGCTCATCGACACTGGAAGTTCATGTGATGTGCTTTTCTTCTCCACATGGGAGAAAATGAGGCTGTCTTCAACAGAGTTGAGACCCTATTTGGGACCTCTTATAGGATTCACCGGACACTCTGCCCCAGTAGTAGGCATCATCACCCTACCGATGACCTTGGGTACGTATCCACGACTGGTCACTCGCCTGAACAACTTCATATTGGTGAAGATCAACTCAGCGTACAACGGAATCATCGACATACCTCTGCTCAATGCTATAGAAGCGGTGGTCTCGACTTTCCATCAAATGATCAAATTTCAAACTCCTGAAGGAGTTGGAAAGGCGAGAGGGAATCAGAAGCAAGCCTGGTCTTGTTACTTTCTGTCCACCTCTCTAAGAAGGGTCAGGCAAACAGATCCAGTCGATCCTAAAGGCGAGGATCAACGACCCATAGCAGTCGAAGAGACGGATAACATCCAGATCTCTGAAGAAGGAAATACCGTTTCCATCGGGTCGATGCTCCCCTTCGACCTAAGGAAGCAATTGATAGCTCTCTGAGAGAGCATGCAGATATTTTTGCCTGGTCCCCGAGGGATATGCCCATCATCGACCCCCAGGTAATATCCCACAAGCTTGAGGTCGGCCCGACTTCCAAACCCATGAAGCAGGAGAAGAGAAACATGGGGGGGGGGGGGGGGCGAAAAAATGAAGGCCGCAATCAAGGAAGTGGATCGACTTCTGGAGGCGGGCTTCATTCGAAAGGTCAAATACCCCCGAATGGCTCTCAAATGTTGTAATGGTGAAAAAGGCAAATGGAAAATGGCGAATGTGCATCGACTTCACCGATCTCAATAAAGCCTGTCCGAAAGATAGCTATCCCATGTCCCGAATCGACCATCTAGTCGACAATGCCTCGGGCTATGAACTCCTTAGATTCATGGATACTTTCTCAGGCTACATCCAGATCCAAATGGCACCAAAAGACGAAGAAAAGACTTCTTTCATTACAGATCGAGGCATTTTCTGTTATAAAAATGCCATTCGGTTTGAAGAATGTAGGGGCCACGTATCAGCGTATGATGAACGGAGTCTTCGAGGCTCAAATCAGGCGAAAAATGGAGATCTACGTTGATAACATGCTGGTCAAGTCGAAGAAGCCGACGGATCACATTGAAGATCTCCGAGAGACTTTTGCACAAATCTGACGATACAACCTTCGGCTAAACCCTGCCAAGTGTGCCTTTGGGGTTCGATCGGGAAAGTTCCTCGGTTTCATGCTGACAAACCGAGGGATTGAGGCTAACCGCGACAAAATCGCGACGATCGTGTCGATGAAGGAGCCTTCAAACATCAGATAGCTTCAGAGGCTGAATGGGAGAATATCGGCCTTAGGCAGGTTCCTGTCTAAGTCAGTCGAGAGATCTTTGCCATTCTTCAAAGTATTGAGAAAGCCGATAGCATCCACCGTGAATGGCAAGAAGGTCGTCAAATGGGATGCTGATTGCAAGAAAGCTTTCTCCAAACTTAAAGAGTACCTCTGTAGCCCACTGCTCCTGACCAAACCAAATAAGGATGACCAACTCATCATTTATCTGGCCACTACCATGGAAGCCGTGAGCTTGGCACTCGTCAAGGAAGACTCAGGGCTGTAACGACCTATCTACTATGTCAGCCAAGTCCTCTGGGGTGCAGAAATAAATTACTCAAGAATAGATAAGATGACATTTGCACTGATCCAATCCGCGAGGAGGCTACGACCATACTTCCAAGCACACACCATCTTGGTCCTCACCGACACTCCCTTGGAGCAGACCCTGAAGAGGCTGGATCGGTAGGGGAGAATGACGAAGTGGAGAGTCGAGCTGAGTGAATTCGACATCCAGTATAAGCCAAGGACTGTCATCAAATGGCAAGCTCTAGCTGACTTCATCGTCGAACTCACTTATGACGACAACCTGCCAGAAGAGGTACATGCTACTATCGTACGACCCCATGCCTCCTCTTCTCCCTCGATAGGTCTCAATTCGTAAGATGAGGGAACGTGGATCGTACAAGTGGACGGTTCTGTCACTTAAACCAGAAGCGGGCCCGGAATAATTGTCTAAACATTAACGGGCAACATATTCAAGTATGCTCTCCGCTTCGATTTACAAACCACGAATAATGGAGCGGAATATGAAGCTGCCATCAATGGACTCCGGTTGGCTCGAGCCTTAGGAGCAAAGTCGATTCAACTGCTCAGTGATTCCAATTTAATCGTCCACCAATTTAACGGAGGTTTCGAAGCCTGCGAGGACACGATGCAAAGCTACATGCAGATTGCTAAAGCAGAGCTCGTCAAGTTCAGACGAGTGGAGATCAATCATGTACCAAGGTTGAAGAATTACCGAGCCGATGCCCTTTCGAAGCTCGTGTCATCCTCACCCGCAGGACTCGGTCGAACAGTGTACGTGCAGCATCTGCCATACCCCAGTGTGATGGAACAACAACTGCTAAGCATCGACCAAGGGGTCACTTTGATGGATCCTATAATCAGTTATCTAAACACTGGGGAGAAGCCGACCGACCCAGTAGAGGTGCGAAAGCTAGAACGAAAGCCTACCAATTTGTTCTGCTAAAAGGTTTATTGTATAAAAGACGATGGACCAGGTATGACGTCTTCTCCTACCTCAAATGTTTAACCCTGCAAGAAGCACTCTATGTGATCCAGGAAATCCACGAGGGGGATTACAGGAACCATTGCAGAGGATAAGCTATAGCCTTGAAGGCCATAAGGCAAGGTTACTTCTGGCCGACCATGTTTAAGGAAGCAGTCGAGTATGTGCAGAAATGTCCGATATGCCAAAAATTCTCATGGATCAGCTCAGCCCCTCTGACTGATATGATCCTAATCATCAGTTCAATACCCTTAGCCAAGTGGGGGTTGGACATCCTAGGTTCATTCAAGCAAGCAAGCGGTCAACGAAAATTCCTGATCGTGGCGATTGACCACTTCGCTAAGTGGTTCGAGGCAGAACCCCTGGCCCGAATTACATGGAAGAAAGTCAGAAGTTTCGTCTGGAAATCTATTATCTGTCAGTTTGCCATCCCTCAGTCCATTGTGACAGACAACGAGACACAATTTGACAGTCACCCATCCCCAATCCAATGGGCTAGCAAAGGCTGCCAATAAATGCATCCTCGGACCCATACAGAAGAGGATAGCCGGGCTCAAGGGAACATAACCAGAAGAGATCCCAGGCATATTGTGGTCATATAGAACGACCCATGAAACTTTGACAGGTGAAACAACATTCATTCTTGCCTATGGTTGTGAAGCTGTCGTCCCAGTAGAAGTTAACAAGAGACCGCTTCACCTTCAATACTATGATGATGAGAGAAACTCAGAGGGACTCGAGCTCACCCTACAGTTGGTCGACGAGGTTCACGAACGAGCCTTGGCGACCCTGATTAAACAACAGGGATGCATGGCTCGATATTTCAACTCCAAAGTGCGAGGACATAGTTTCCGTATAGCCGACTTGGTGTTACGTAAGGCTGCCTTCACTCCCGAGATTCTCAAACAGGGAAAGCTCGCTACGAAATAGGAAGGCCCTTACAAGGTGATCGATGTTCTCGGCTCGACCACCTATCGGCTCACTACACTGGATGACAAGAAGCTACCCCATCCTTGGAATGCTGAACATCTACAGAAGTACTATCAGTGATTGTACCAGCTATGAGAGATGCATCATTGGTGATCGAAACTTACCTTTGTCTTTACTTTATGCCAACTTATGATAAATAAAAATTCGATTATTTTGACAATCTATTTAATGTTTTACAATTGTCGTCAGCCGTAAGCCGAGGGGTCGCCCCTCGCCACTGAACGACACTCGACCGTCGTCGGCCGTAAGTCAAAGGGGCCCCGTCCCTCGTTATCGGACGACCCTAGTCGTCTGCCATAAGCCGAGGAGACACCCCACGTCACTGAACGACATTCGACCGTCATCGACTGTAAGTCTAAGGGGCCCAGCTCCTCGCTACCGAACGACCCTTGTCGTTAGCCGTAAGTCGAAGGGCCACCCCTCGCCACTGAACGAACTTCGACCATTGTCGGTTGTAAGTCGAAAGGGCCTCGTCCCTTGCTACCGAACGACCCTTGTCATCAGCCGTAAGTCGAAGGGCCACCCCTTGCCACTGAAAAATCTTCGACCGTCGTCGGCTGTAAGTCGAAGGGGTCTCACCCCTCCCTACCGAATGACCCTCGTCGTCAGCCGTAAGCTGAGGGACCACCCCTCGCTATTGAATGACCATCGACCATCGACCATCATCGGTCATAAGTCGAAGGGGCCATACCCCTCCCTACCGAACGAAACGTGCCCCCGTGGTCTATGATCTAAAAAATCATATTTATAGGGTGAAAATGCCTGACGTATCAACAACCCAACGTACCATCTGTTAAGGCCAAAAATGACCGAGATAGTTGTCAAGCTGACGTGGGCCCTTCGTGCTGAGTTGGAGCCTCGTCAACAAGTGAAGTGAAACCTTGGGTTGGAAGAACCAGGTCGGATGATGGATGTAGATTGTGATGCAGTTCTCGATCGACCCTCGAACAACTTGTACGTCTATCACTCGAGGTTGGGAAGCTCGGACACGAACCTCGTGGAAGATGGGGACTCGTCGATCTACACCACAAAGACATGTTAGGGGGGTCGGATCTGGGTCCCGATCCAAATCCCCTCCGATGCTTAAGTTAGTATGGAAACTTAAGGATGGGAGGGAGCTTGGAGCAGCTGAGATCGACCCACGGAGGTTTGCCTCAGATCTTTCGTCGCAAGCTCTTTTGTGTAAGAAATATCTGCTGAAAGAGTAGAGTCTATGTATTAGATCTCATACCTTAGGAATTGGAACCCCTTTACCTTTGTCCCTTTGCCTATTTATAGGTTGTCCCACATTGATTGTATGTAATCGTCCCTTATTGATTTGGGCACGATCTTCTCCGGGATTCGAGATAACGGCTGCCCATTTACTCGGCCCCATTAACCCCCCTGAAAATTAGCAGGAGCCTAACGGTCGAGTGGGCCGTCCGCTTGACTTGGTAATACTTCGCTCTGAGCGACGGGTTTCGGGTTGCTGGCATCAAATGGGTCGGGTATGCGGATACTTCACCCAAATCCATACCCGTGTACTAACAATGGCCCACATCATTCGTGCCTCAGAAACTGTGTTGATTGAGACTGCATGATGTGTAATCTCCTTAAATGCGTAGGGTTTTCGAAACATTTGATTTGATTTATGCCACCAAAACCCTTTCGTCTTTGAATCGATCTCTGTCGCTTCTTGTGGCCGGCTTCGAACACATGTCATTCATTGACCATCAGTCAGTTGAACTCCTCCATATAAAAGAGGTGTGTGGGAAGAGTAAAGATTTTTATGTTCCTCCTTCTTCTTTGTTCTGAAAGCTTGATTTTGCCGTCGCATTCTTTGGAGATCGCTTGTTCTTTCTAAGCTACCTTTTTCTTGATTGACCTTGACTCTTCTTTAGATCTCCTAAGTATGTTCCTGCCAGTTAGGATGCAGGAGCCATCCTATGAGGAGCTCATGGCGTGCCTTCGACCCCCTCAATGCGAGGAAGTTCCTGGAAAGGGGAAAGAGGTACGCGTCGAACCCGATCTTCATATTCGTTGTTTGTGCATGTTAGTTGGTACAAGAAGATGTACTGACCGACTAGATGGTGATCTAGTCAGTCAGCAAAGCTTCTTGGACCGACTAGTGTGCTTCCTTAACTTCTTGCACTTTACTGTTTACAGTTAGTCGGTCTACGTTGACTCACCGACCGACTAGTTGAGATTTACTGTTCATGCCAAATTTCTCCTAAGCTACTGTTTATCGTTAGTCGGTCTAAGAACGTTTGGTGACCGACTAGTTGACAATCTAGTCGGTCAACTTTTGTTCTTGGACCGACTAAGTCAATTTGTATTCAGACTATTTGTTTTTGCCTCTTAGTCGGTCTACGTTCACTGACTGACCGACTAGTTGTGAAACTAGTCGGTCAGAAAGTCTTCTTGGACCGACTAGATTTCTAGGTCTGAATTTCTATCTCTTCTCAGTTCTTCTCTTAGTTGGTCCATGTTGTTGGACTGACCGACTAGTTGATGAACTAGTCGGTCAGTGGTTGTTCTTTGACCGACTAGTTTCCTCAGATTTCTATGGGACCTAACTTGTTTTTATGGGACCCTATAAATACGAACCTAGGTCATTTCTCTCTAGGTTAGAGCTGCCATTAAGTGATTCATTGAGATAGAAAGAGATAGCCATTCTCACTCATTTCTAAAGCTCTCTTCCTCACAAGAAATCCATTCTCTCACTTTCTAGATCTAGAATCCATCTTGAGAGAAGCTTGTTCTTGGTGAGCCCTTCAAGCTTTTGCTTGAATCAAGTCTCCAAATCACTCCTAGGCACCTATTGCTGGTCATTTCCTTGGTGCTAGGCCTTGGTGACTTCATCTTCCTCAAATCCCTCCTTGCACCTATTTGGTAAGAAAACTCAAGGTATAGGATTTTGTGGTAAGATTGTTTATTTCATTATAAACTTGTTTATATTGCTTGTTGATTCTCTCGGTTGTGAGAGAAGGTTGTGATCCCGGGTTGTGGGATTCACTATTGCCATTGCATGTATGATTTGATCTTGTGAAGGTTTTTTCACAAGATATCATAGTGGAAATCTTGGGTTAGGGTTTCTAACCTAAGTATCCGGAGGGGATCCGGGTGGTTGGGACGTAGGATCACCGGGAACAAGTCGGGGAGACTTGGGTGGATCCGAACCCAGTAACATCATTTGTTAGCATTGTTAATTTTGTTGTTGTCATTCAATTTAAGCTTCCGCAAATTGATTTGGTAGTTGTTTGCACTATAATTAGGAATTATACTCCTTGTTATTTTTAAAGTACTATTCACCCCCTCTAGTACTTGTGCAGTAGCTTGTAGGGCATTACATTTGGTATCAGAGCCAGATACTTAGCTATGTCTGCCAACGACAACAAGACCATGCGTCCACCTTCCAACTATGACACCTTCAGGAACCGTGAAGGAGCATCTTCGGTGATGGAAGGACATTCCTCTACGAGGCCTCCATTCTTCAACGGTACCAACTACGGGTATTGGAAATGCCGGATGGAAACCTTCCTCCAGAGTGCATCTTTATGGAGGACCACAATGAAGGAATACATCGAGCCCGAAGAAGAAGACTTTGAGAAATGGACTACCGCGGAGGTCGCCGCGGAGGTAAGCAATGCCAAGGCAATGAACGCCTTGCAATGCGCATTGGAGACCGAGGACTTCAATAAGATATGCACATGTAAGAGTGCATATCAAATTTGGAACTCCCTCCTCATTCTTCATGAAGGGACGAGTAGGGTAAGAGACTCTAAACTCGTAGTCGTAAACAAAGATTACGAAATGTTTCATATGCAACAGGGCGAGAAGATGAAGGAATATTACGCTCGCTTCGTTGACATAATAAACGAGTTAGAGGCCCTCGGCAAATCCTACACCCAAAAGGAGAAGTGCTCGAAGCTTATCGAAGGACTTCCTTCTTCTTGGGAAAAACGTACCTTCGCCATCGAGGAAGGTAATGACATGAATAAGTATACAGTAGTTCAATTGATGGGTACTTTGATGTCATACGAGGTACGCAAAGATAGCAAGGTGAAGTTACAAGAAAAGATGAAGTCCTATTTGAACCAAGACGTGCCTAAGAAAAAGGCAATTGCATTCAAGGCGGCTTCATCCACCTCTACCGATGATGAGGACTCGGAAGAAGAAATGGACATGGAATCCATTGCACTCATGGCAAAGAAGTTCAATCACTTCTTCCGAAAGGGTAACTTCAAACAAAAATCTAAATTTACTTCTACTAACGCCTCTCCACCTTTGTGCTTTAAATGCAATAAGCCAGGACACATCAAAGCGGATTGTCCTCAAAACAAGCCAAAGGAGAAGTGGAAGGCGCCGAAGTTCGACAAGTCAAAGAAGTACAAAAATGGGTACAAAAAGGGACTTGTCGGAGCAACATTCACCGACTCCGAGGATTCCTCAAGCGGAGAGTCGGACGATGAGAAAGTGGAGCAAGCGCACATGTGCTTCATGGCAAGAGAGGAGCATGATCAAGGATCTTCCTCCTCCGATGATAGCGACGACGAAGGCGATGAGGTAACTATGGATGATCTTAGGGATGCTAACTCTCATTTATGGTCTAAATACACTAAATTAGTAAATAGATATACTAAAGTAAAAGATGACATAGCTAGCATTCAAACCTCGCCTAAGACTATCATCACCAACAACGACACCGTTGTTGAAGAGTTAAGAAATGAGATTGTCAATCTCAAATCTAAACTTGAACATGTTAGCATTGATGATCCGGAAGAACATATGATAGCGGATTTAACTTCTCAAAACTCGACTTTGAGTATTGAGAACGAGAATCTTAAATCTCGTGTTTATGTGCTCACATCGCAAGTATCCACTTTAGATACTTCTTTTCGTTCTCTCACCGAGAAATATGAGAACACATTAGGTCGAATCAATGAATTCAATAAGGGTAAGGGACATTTGGATAATATCCTAAGTGTCTTACTCCCGGCCAAACACCATGTTGGTTTGGGGTTTACTTTGGGAAAGTCATCCAAGTCGGTCACTACTTTTGTTAGGCCAACTTCCGGTGACTCTACGAGTGGTAGCAAACACTCTATTGGTAGTTCGTCTACCAATGGTGCTTCCACCTCGTCCACACCCTCTTTCGGAAAGAAACCCATTTTGGGTGGACCTCCAAAGAAGGGGCATGCTTATATGTACACCAATACCATGCCACGTAGGAACACACGTCCTACTCCACCGTCTCACACATATGATGATTTTTATGCAACACATTCTCGGGCACGTGCACACCATGTGAGACACCCTCACGCACGTGTTCCCACACATGCATATGTTCACCCACCTCATCATATGAATAATTCTCGTCGTGCACCATTCCATCATGTTCCTTATGCCTATCCACAACATGCATCACGTAGAAATCAACGTCGCATGCATGCACCCAATAGGATGAGGGCTCCCAAGATTTTCACTATTTGGAGCCCAAAGGACACAAGCATGGATGAAAAACAAGTGTATATGAATGCTTATTTTTCGGATGTTGTGCATAATAGAAATTATGTGGGGAAGTCTAAGTCCAATTGGACTTGGCTTCCAAAGGTCTAACCTTTGAGGACCCAATGACCTTGGGTACCATGATATGAAAGTTCCTATCTTTAGGTACTCAAGGAAAAGAAAAAGAAAAGGAGCAACAAATTTAAATTTAGCTCCAAAGGGAATTGGATACTCGATAGCTGGTGTTCAAAACACATGACGGGTGACGCTCAATTGCTCTCCGGAGTAGTTCCCATTGCAAATGGAAACCGCGTCGTATTTGGAGGCAACGAGAGCGGAACCATCGTCGGTGTTGGTAAAGTGGGTAACCCGTCTAAACCCTTAATTAGTGATGTTTATCTAGTTAATGGTTTAAATCATAATCTTATTTCAATAAGCCAACTTTGTGACAAAGGTTACAAAGTTAGATTTGCGAAAGGATTATGTCATATTTCAAATGATAATAATAAGTTATTATTTTCCGGCACACGCCATAAAGATATTTATATTTTGAATCTTCCTAAGTTATATGAATAATGTCTCGTTGTCAACACAAGTGAACAACACTTATGGCATCGACGATTTGGACATGTGAACTTTGGAACACTTTATAAGCTTTCAAAATTAAATTCCATTAAAGGTTTTCCGAAGCTCGTTTTTGAAAAGAAAAGTTTTTGTGATTCTTGTCAACGTGGCAAGCTTCCTAAATCTTCATTTAAACCTAAGAAAAGCATTTCTACTAAACGGCCACTAGAGCTATTACATCTAGATTTATTTGGGCCAACTAGAGTTGCTTCCTTAGGAAATGCAAGATATGGACTTGTCATCGTCGATGATTATTCTAGATTTACATGGGTATTTTTCTTATGTAATAAAAATGAAGCTTTTGAAAACTTCACAATATTTGTGAAGAAAGTACAAAATCTCATCGGAACCACCATTGTCACTATTCGTAGTGATCATGGGGGTGAATTTGAGAATGAGTCTTTCTCAAATTTTTGTGATGATCTTGGAATTACTCACACGTTTTCTTTCCCTCGCGCACCTCCTCAAAATGGTGTTGTTGAGAGGAAGAATAGAACGCTTGTGGAGTGTGCTCGCACTATGCTCGAAGATAGTCAACTTGGTTATCAATTTTGGGCGGAAGCGGTACACACCGCTTGTTATGTGTTTAATAGAATACTTTTGAGGCCCGGCACCAAACAAACTTGCTATGAATTGTTGTTTGGTAGATTGCCTCAAGTTAAACATTTTCGTGTTTTCGGCGCAAAATGTTTTATTAAAAACACATATGATAATTTGGACAAGTTTGATCCGAGATCGGATGAGGGGATATTTGTTGGGTATTCCTCACGTAGCAAAGCCTACCGGATATACAACAAAAGATCCTCTACGATCGAGGAATCACTTCATGTCTCTTTTAATGAGAATTTTACTACCTCTAGAATTTCAAATGATGATGATTCTATGGATGTTTTATATGATTCGTTTGAAAATTCTAAGTCTATTGATTCAATTGATTCTATTGATACTAACCCTACTAATGAAGTTGTTGAGAATGTACCTAGTGATCAAGGTATTCCCAAGCGGCTTCATACCGTTCGCGATCATCCTCATGAGCAAGTCATTGGCAATATTCATGATAGTGTCAAGACGAGATCTCAAGTCCACCACTTCGCCAATAGTGCCTTTGCCTCATCAATAGAGCCAAAGAATATAATTGAAGCTTGCGAAGATAATACTTGGATCCTTGCCATGGAGGAGGAACTCATTCAATTCGAGAGGAATGAGGTATGGGAGCTTGTTCCTTTGCCATCGAAGAACCACACCATCATAGTGACAAAGTGGATCTTCAAGAACAAAACCGACGAAAACCAAGTCGTCGTCCGGAACAAAGCTCGGTTAGTTGCTCAAGGCTATCGCCAAGAGGAAGGTATCGATTTCGAAGAATCCTTCGCTCCGGTAGCTAGATTAGAATCAATTAGACTATTATTGTCTTTTGCATGCCATAAAAATTTTAAATTATTTCAAATGGATGTTAAAAGTGCATTTTTAAACGGAGATGTCGTTGAGGAAGTTTACGTTTCTCAACCTCCGGGCTTCATAAATGAAAAATTTCCAAATCATGTTTTTAAACTAAAGAAAGCTCTTTATGGTTTGAGACAAGCTCCTCGAGCTTGGTATGATCACCTAAAGAATTTTCTTTTGCATTTGAATTTTAAAATGGGCGAAGCCGATTCTACACTTTTTGTTAAGCATGTGAATAATGATATTTTATTAGTTCAAATTTATGTTGATGATATCATTTTCGGTGCTACTAACTTCACTCTTTGCGAAGAGTTTTCTAATGTTATGAAGGAACAATTTGAGATGAGCCACATGGGTGAGCTCAAATATTTCTTAGGTCTCCAAATTCGCCAAATGGACGATGCAATCTTCATCCACCAAACGAAGTATACGGTGGAGTTGCTTAAGCGATTTGGAATGGAGAGTGCTTCCGGGAAAAAGACTCAAATGAGCACGACTACGCATCTTGACAAGGATACGGGCGGTAAGGATGTAGACATTCGTCTATATCGAGGTATGATAGGTAGTTTACTCTATCTTACCGCAAGTAGGCCCGATATTATGGTTGCCGTATGCATATGTGCTCGTTATCAGTCTCAACCTAAGGAGTCTCACTTAGTAGCGGTAAAATGTATTTTTCGCTATCTAAGTTACACTTTAGATTTTGGATTACTTTATCCGAAATCTAGCACATATGAGTTAGTCTCATATAGTGATGCTGATTATGCAGGATGCAAATCCGACAGGAAAAGTACTAGTGGCACTTGCCATTTTCTAGGAAATTCCCTTGTCTCTTGGTTTTCCAAGAAGCAAAATTCCGTATCACTTTCAACTACCGAGGCGGAATACATTGCCGCCGGTGCCGCTTGTGCCCAGGTTCTTTGGATGAGACACACACTGAAGGATTTTGGTATTCATTGTGATACTAGCCCTATCATGGTGGATAACCAAAGTGATATCTGTCTTTCAAAGAATCCGGTGCACCATTCCCGATCTAAACACATAGATGTCCGACACCACTTTTTAGATGATCATGTTGCTAAAAAGGACATCATATTAGTGTACGTTGAAACCCAAAAGCAAATCGCCGATATTTTCACGAAACCCCTAAAAGAGGACTCCTTTGTGCGGTTGCGTCGAGAATTGGGGATTATGGGTGAATCCGAGATATAGGATTCATGTCTCATTCAATTATCTTGCATGCTATTATATTTCGCGATATTACGTTCATGCTAGATTTATTGGATTTTTGGGGATTTTATGTGATATGATTGACTTATGGCTCGAATTCTTATTTGAATGTCGTATTTAAGATTTCGATGTTTTATGGGGTAGTTTAGATGACTAATGAGAGGGTTAAGATGTTTCATCCAAGTGGTTTTTGAAGAGAACTCATTTATCAACTTTTGGACTCTTCTAGTCGGTTTCAGTTCATTAGTCAACCGACTAGATGCTCATCTAGTCGGTCAGCTAGTGAACTCAAACCGACTAGTTCAAGCTTTATTCTTTCTATTGTCATTCACTTCTTTTAGTCGGTCATAGTACTCTTACAGACCGACTAGATTGAAAACTAGTCAGTCAGTGAGTATACTGTGACCGACTAACTCTAGCCCTAGAAATTTCTGTTTGCCTCTGTTTCGACTTAGTCGGTTTAAGCTCATTGACCGACCGACTAGATCGTAATCTAGTCGGTCAGTGCTTGAACTGTGACCGATTAAGTGCGTTAGGGCAAACGCGTCTTTTCGCATTCCCGACCGACTTAATCCAATTTTATCCAATCAAATCCTCATTTAGTCGGTTTGTTTTCAACCTCCAGCTCGAAAACCCCTAAATCCGCTCGAGACCCTTCAGCTTCCCGTCGTCTCCGGCCACTTTTCCGGCCATCTCCGCCGCCCGTCACCGTCGACCACTCCCCTAGGTATAACCCCTCTTCCTAGATCTTGTTCTTCATCCCTAGGGTTTGTTCTAGGCTTCATTTCAACTTCTAGGTGTTCTAGGGTTTCGGATTTTTCATTCTTAGGGCTTGTGTGTTAGGATCTAGTGTTTGTGCTTAGGGTGCTTGATCTTATCCCGTCGCGTGATTGAACTCGTTGTGCCGCGATCATGGCACGAACGAGAATCCCGATTACATCTTCTGGGGCATCCCCTATGACCGTAGAGGGTGCTACCGCTTCGACCCCTCCTAAGCGTAGGGCCAAGACCACTCGACCCCCCTCTTCGTCTTCAACTCCGTTGAAGAGGAAGAGGACGTCCAAGCCTTAACCTGCCGGCCAAACGTCCAAGCCAAAACCTAAACCTAAAAGTTTCGTGCACCCACAACCTCCCGGTGAGCGTTCAGATAGTGATTCCGAGGATGATACCGATGAGGAATACACCCCTGAACATCCCGAGAAGGCACCTACTCCACCCCCTCCTCCACCTCCTCCTAAGTCCCGTAAGGCTAAGGGTAAAGCTCCTATGCCAGTCGGCGGTGTAGATATATCGTTGTGCCGCGACGACCCTCAGTGTCTCGCAGCGTACAACCGTATAGAGCACTGCCCACTGCTGTTAGAGCATTACGTTCAGTTTTCTGATTTTCTTGGCCTTTCGGATCTTCTCTCCTATAGTGGCCTATTGGACTATCTTAGATATGACGCTAAGGCGAACCCCAGACCATATCCTCGCCTGCTCAAATTATTCTATGCCAATCGTGTTCGGGGCCAGTACGATGAGTCTCACTCCATCGAGACTTCTGTTTTGGGGACTCCTATAGTCCTCACGGCAGAAATCTTGGGGGAGTTGATTGGTTGCTCGTCGTGTGGCCTCCTCCCTTCTGACATCTCTGTCGATGATATCTCTTCCCTCGATCAGCGGACCCTAGGCAAAATCTTCCAGGTTATCCCCCCTGCATTCATAGGAGTACCTTCGAAATCATTCAAGCCGAATGATTGGGTGATTAACCTGATCTTGAAATCCTGCCTTCTTCCCAAGTATGGATCCTCTTCTCTACCATCTCAGCCGTTTCTGAAATTGATTTACGCTTTGTTTATGGGTAGCGAGATTAATTGGGCTCGCATTATACTCGATAAGATGGATTCTTTCGAGTGTATTCGCAAGACCACTAAATCTGCGCATATCCCATATCCATGTCTCCTGACCTTGGTATTCCGTCGTTTCGGTGTCCCCTTGCCCCCTGATGATGAGCGTCCCCTTGGTCCTCCTCTGAACGCGACGGCCGTTAAGAAATCTCTTGCGGTACTCCGTCACGTGCAGCGGTCGACACCTTCTACATCTCAGGCCACTCCCTCAGCTGCTTCAGTTCCTCCTCCCTCAGCTGCTTCAGTCCCTCCTCCCTCCGCCTCTCTTGATGATGTCGTACGGTTGCTTCGTCGGTACGAGTCGCGTTTGGCTCGTACCGAGGAGGTCGTCTGCCGTATGGCTCGTTTGATGGGCATTGAGCTTCCTCCTTCCGTTTCTGAGGATGAGGAGATGGACGATGAGGATATTGATGATCTTGTCACCTCCTTGGCTCGTGGCGATGAGGCCAGCTGCTGCTGCTGCTACCTCCTTTGCTCCTGATGCTGGCACCTCTTCCGGTGCTCCTGAGACTTCTGCACCAGTGGATCAGCCTTCTGATGCTGCTACTGCTCCTGCTGACGACCCTGCTCCTGTTTTGCCTGCTGTTGTTCCTGTTGAGACCCCAGCCGTTGAGCCTGTCATCGATGTCTCCACCCCTGCCCCGACGATCCCTTCTGTTCACACGCCTCTCCTCCCTGCAGAGCCTGAGTCCACTCCCTCGACTGGACCTCCGGAGACTGCAGATCCTGCCACTTCCTCGTGATCGTCTATTTCGAGGACTCTCCACTACTCTTTGGATGATATACCTTTTTGAGAGTGTTTTGGGTTAGGATGGGATGGAGTTTGAGTGTTGGATTTGATGTATTTTGGTTTTATGGATGTCGGTGTAGTTTTTTGATGTACTTTGGATGATTGATGATGGTGTATCGATGATGTATGATGTATTTCTTTTTGATGTTGACATACATGGTATGTTGCATTTGATGTAGTCGATATCTTTTTGGATGTACTCATGATGTTTTTATATATATACATCGATCTTCTCTTTGTATTATTTCGTCGTGCACATTTAATTTTCATTCAATGCCTTTGACATGTGAATTCGTCATTCGTCGCTTGAAAAACTTGGTTAAATAGATTGAAATTCTATAATTGTATAGAATTGTTTTCCATGCACCAATTTAACCAAGAATATTGAATATTAAAGAGTATGTTTCTTTATTCATGAAATGAATAAAAATTGGTATTTTTGATGATTTTAATTATCGCTTTTTGATAATGGACAATTTGGCACACCTTGACTTGATTTCAACACTTTTCCCTTGGTGTCAATTAGGTCCATCGTCATTGTCTACGACTCCCGATGTTGGATTTTCCATTTCCTAGTTGTTGTCGTTGTATGCCCCCCATTTTTTGGGATAATGCCAAAGGGGGAGAGATAATGATAATAAATAGGTCAAATGAAAATTTAACTCAATTTCCAAGAATCTAATTTGATGTGTTAGATTCAGGGGGAGTTAAGATATATAAAAGGATTTTTCAAAATCCGATATTTCAAAAATCGATTCTCGTTATATATCTTACTCGTCTGATTGATGCAATTTATATATATTCATTTTGGAATTAACGTGTCATCAATGCAGGGGGAGTAAGTATTTTACATTTGAATCATTATTTTTGATTATTATTTATGTTGGTTTGTCATCACCAAAAGGGGGAGAATGTTGAATATTGGACTCCCCGGATTTGATTTTGATGATGAGCAAACATAAATAATACATGAACTAACAGTTTGTGAGCGCAGTATTGGAGATCATCGCCAAATTCACGAGAACAATCAAAGCGACATCTCAACACTTCTCAAAGCTCGTATTCATGCCTAAAGCTTCGTTGAAGCTCTTGCGCCGTTTTGGAAGTCATGAAGAATTAATCGAAGCTCTCGAAGACCATTCATTAAGGTTTTATTTATAGTCTTTTAAGCTTCGATCTATAGAATGTTAAGCCTTGAGTATATCTTACGATTCTATCTTCATATCGCTCATATCGTAGCTCTAGGATCTTAGTACAAGTTCATTCTAACTTCCTCGAAGCGTCGCGCTTCGATTCGGACTTGTTTGTGCATGTTAGTTGGTACAAGAAGATGTACTGACCGACTAGATGGTGATCTAGTCGGTCAGCAAAGCTTCTTGGACCGACTAGTGTGCTTCCTTAACTTCTTGCACTTTACTGTTTACAGTTAGTCGGTCTACGTTGACTCACCGACCGACTAGTTGAGATTTACTGTTCATGCCAAATTTCTCCTAAGCTACTGTTTATCGTTAGTCGGTCTAAGAACGTTTGGTGACCGACTAGTTGACAATCTAGTCGGTCAACTTTTGTTCTTGGACCGACTAAGTCAATTTGTATTCAGACTATTTGTTTTTGCCTCTTAGTCGGTCTACGTTCACTGACTGACCGACTAGTTGTGAAACTAGTCGGTCAGAAAGTCTTCTTGGACCGACTAGATTTCTAGGTCTGAATTTCTATCTCTTCTCAGTTCTTCTCTTAGTCGGTCCATGTTGTTGGACTGACCGACTAGTTGATGAACTAGTCGGTCAGTGGTTGTTCTTTGACCGACTAGTTTCCTCAGATTTCTATCCGTTGGAAAGTGACCTAACGTGTTTTTATGGGACCCTATAAATACGAACCTAGGTCATTTCTCTCTAGGTTAGAGCTGCCATTAAGTGATTCATTGAGATAGAAAGAGATAGCCATTCTCACTCATTTCTAAAGCTCTCTTCCTCACAAGAAATCCATTCTCTCACTTTCTAGATCTAGAATCCATCTTGAGAGAAGCTTGTTCTTGGTGAGCCCTTCAAGCTTTTGCTTGAATCAAGTCTCCAAATCACTCCTAGGCACCTATTGCTGGTCATTTCCTTGGTGCTAGGTCTTGGTGACTTCATCTTCCTCAAATCCCTCCTTGCACCTATTTGGTAAGAAAACTCAAGGTATAGGATTTTGTGGTAAGATTGTTTATTTCGTTATAAACTTGTTTATATTGCTTGTTGATTCTCTCGGTTGTGAGAGAAGGTTGTGATCCCGGGTTGTGGGATTCACTATTGCCATTGCATGTATGATTTGATCTTGTGAAGGTTTTTCACAAGATATCATAGTGGAAATCTTGGGTTAGGGTTTCTAACCTAAGTATCCGGAGGGGATCCGGGTGGTTGGGACGTAGGATCACCGGGAACAAGTCGGGGAGACTTGGGTGGATCCGAACCCAGTAACATCATTTGTTAGCATTGTTAATTTTTTTGTTGTCATTCAATTTAAGCTTCCGCAAATTGATTTGGTAGTTGTTTGCACTATAATTAGGAATTATACTCCTTGTTATTTTTAAAGTACTATTCACCCCCCCTCTAGTACTTGTGCAGTAGCTTGTAGGGCATTACAGCTCATACCGTGCCTTCGACCCCCTCAATGCGAGGAAGTTCCTGGAAAGGGGAAAGAGGTACGCGTCAAACCCGATCTTCATATTCGTCTGAGGGATCCAAGCTCAAAGGTTCCCAGAGTTATCTTAGAGACGGCACCTGGGTTTTCCCTTGATCTGACCGCATAGGTCTGGCGAGGTTGTCTCTACCATCCTTTTAGGGTTAGTGTGCCCAATTTGGATGAGAGAGAGTGTTTTCCATGGAAGAACGAGGTTGGGTTGTATCTTAAAGCTTTTCAACTATGACTTCGATTTCCTCTTCACCCTTTCATCGAAGAAGTCCTATGCTCTTCGGGACTTTCCCTGTGTCAACTCGCACCCCAAGCTCTTCCTCCCTTAGTTGGATTCATTGTGCTTTGTGAGCTCTGTGGGGTCCGTCTGTCCCTCAGGTTGTTCAAGTACTTCTTTCGGATAATACTTGATCCCCACCAAGTGTGGCACCATATCACCGTTCGCCCGGCAGTGAGACTCATTCATGACCTCCCGCTTTCTGCTCCCGGATGGAAAGACACTTTCCTGTTTGTCGTCCTTCCTGATCTAGGACCGATGCTCAATGGTTGGAGTTCTCTGAGTTCTGAGCTCGCTGAAGAGTCCCGGTTGTCATCGAAAGAGGCCATGGCCAGGCTGTTGCCAGGCAAGGTTGAGGCGACAAATCTCCTTCTGGGTCGACCAAGGCAAAAGTGGTCGACTCCATATTTGTTGGATGGTCATCGACTGAAGACCCTTTTGTGGAGTCGGGTAATGCATATCGACTCTGTGTCTTCATTATAGCCACTCACGATAATTATATACATTGTTTGCAGATATGAAGAACGGAACCCCCCGAAGTGGTGACTCTGGAATGGATCAGGTCTGGAGGGAGCAGCGGAAGAAGAAGAGGAGCGACAAAAGGTCGAGCGCTCATGCTACATGGTCAAGCACTCGGTATCCCCTCCCAGTCACTCAGAGCTCTTCTTCTGAGAGGGGTGAGGTCAGGCGGACCTCGAGGCCTTCTTCTCGTACCCCCCTTAAGGGAGGCTTCGAATCAGGCCCCCGTTCGAGCTACTGCGCCACTTGCCTCTGTCTTTGTCTCGGAGCTGCTGGTGGTGGTTGACGTCGACGCTGCCGACGTCGCTGAGTCGATCGAAGCTGTTGGCCAGAAATGGAAGATGTCCTCCCAAGGGGAGGAGGAGTCAGGAAAAAGGAGGCAGGTGGATGAGGAAAATCCGCTTCCTTTGCCCATGGCAAAAGGTATGGGGTCCGACCCTCTCGAGTCTCAGGGGGAAATTGAGACTTCATCGGCGTCCCAGACTCCCGCGATGCCCCTTTTGGATCGATGGCTCTGGGGAGGTATTGAGTCACCCGTCCCTTTGGTCGGCCCGATCCCTGCGGAGTTTGATCGAGTTTTTCTACTCAATCAACTTTCGTCTCGCTCTTCAGGACCTGTACAGGGTGATCCTTACCAGCCTCCCTTCGTCGTCGGAAAGGAAGAGTCGGCCCTGTTGGATTTTGGGACGACTGCTCGATTAGTGGAGAACTCAATCCTCCCTAGGGACCTGGAATTCTTTCAAAGGTTGGACCTCGAACGGGTGGCCAACTTCTTTGTGGGGAGCGAATATCAAGTATGTCGTCTGCCTTCTGTATATTGACACGTGATTTAGCTGTCCCTGACTAATCTTTTTCGCAGATGTTTGTTCTTGGTGCCGTGTTGTGTAGTCAAGCCGTCGTCTTGATCGAAGGAGGTCGGCAGGTGGCAGACGTTGAGTGCAAGGTGTTCGAGCTCAACGCTTGGACAAGCAATGCAGTGGAGGACTTGGAGAAAGCCCTTGCAGCTAAGGTGGAGGCCGAGTGGGTGGCTGTAGAGACTAAGAATAGTCTCTCGTCCATATCAGACCTCCGCAAGTCTGCTGAACTTCAGTGGAGGATGGAGAAGGCTCAGCTCGAGGCGGACCTCGACGCTTTTAAGAGGGAAGCGGTTGAGCTCCGAGCCAAGGCTTCCTACTCTGAGAGATGGGTGGAGGCTTGCAAGGCAGAGGCTGCTGAGTTTCAGGCCAAAGTCGTCGAGCTTGAGGAGTCCACTGTGAGGGAAAAGGCGGAGCTTACGGCAAGGTTAACAAAGGCGATGGAAGCTTTCCAGAATGTCTTTGTACCCAGAGGCGCTCCTCCTCCTTTCTAGGCTGGCAGAATTTAGCTTAGTCTTTTTGCAATCTTTCTGTTTTCACTACTTTTTCTTTTGAAATGAAAAATAATGAAAACTTTTGCAACTTTGGTGTACTTGAACATATGCGTGTGTATGGCCCCTCAATGACTCAACTTCCAATTTCATAGAAATTGATGGTATGTTTGGTCGTTGATAGGTTAGGCGCATTCAATCGATGAATACAATCTTTTAAACCATAAACCATGCTTCGTTTGGTAGTGAGGGGCAGAGCCCCTTCGACTTAGAGCCAATGAAACTCGGGGATCGTTCGGTGGCAAGGGGTGAGGTACATTTGTCTTATGGCTGACGACTGTTGATGATCGTTCAGTGGCGAGGGATGATCCCTCGGCTTACGGCTGACGACTAGGGTCGTTCGGTGGCGAGGGGACGAGGCCCATCAAACCCAGGGCCACGTGCTCTTCTCATTTTTTTGAAACTCAAACCATTTATTGTCCATGCTCACGTGCAAAACTCTGAAAGCCTTTCACATATTTGTTTACCTGGCCCTCTTCTTCACTTCTTCTTCAACGTAAGCCCCTCCTTTCTTTTCCAAGTAAGCCGAAACCACCTTAGGCCGCATCGACACCCCCTGAACCACCTCACCACACCTCTGAAGCTGTTGTCGGCCACCCCTTCACGTCTGACCTGCCCTCCTCCTCTCCACGCACACCCAGTTTTCACCTCCACTCACCCTGTCAGTGGCCATCTTCTCCCATTGTTGAACGCCGACTGTCCTAGCTCGGACCCGTGCCCCTGGCCATCCCTGATCAGCTGCACGCAACACTCAGCCGCAGCACGCCTCAAGCCATTCACCTCCCCTACGCAAAACTCAACCGCCCACTTCCTCCCCAAGACTGCCGCGCATCCCTTTGACAGGCTGCAAAACTGCCCATCACCGGAAACCGCCGCAGCAGGCCGCCCAGCTTGCGCCGGCCGCCCCCGCAGCCATCCCGAGCTGCTGTTCCTTCCGCCTCACGTCTTCCCCGGCATGGCCGTGCCATCCAGCCCCCTCGTCTCTCCGACCATTCCCCAGGAACTCCGGGCTTTCCCCTTGCGAGATCCTTTCTTCGTCTACCCATAGACTTCCAAACCCATGTACATCAGCCCCAAAACTGTCCATTGCTGTTGAAACCCTCCTCCACGGCAGCACCAAGGCCGACCACCTCCCTTGAAGCCCTATAATGGCTCCTCCACGCAACACAGATCTGCCATCATCAACAGCCGTCTTCATCCACTAGCCGCTTCCCCGTTGTTTCGTTACCGCGTGTAACTCTACAGTAGGTCGAGATCCCTTTGATCGTTGCCTCTGCCATTCATCCACCTTCCGCGGCCATCTCCATGCCGTGCTTCTTCCCTAGCGGTTGCCGTCATCGCCGCAAGCCGTAGACGTCGTCGTACCTAGCTCGTTGTCGGAGTTCAACCCCTGACGTCGCTACACGACGTCAGTGTAGCTCTCGCGTCGTGTTAAGGTATACCTGAGCCGTAGGAACCCATACCCGCATGTTAACAAGATAAAAACTGAGTTTTCATTGTTTGGATTAACTCACTAATCAAAGATAATAATATGGGACTGTAGGCTGGGCGTTGATTGAGCACATAGGAAGTTCTGGACCTCTCTGATATGTGATTACAGCACGTCTCTTTCAGGCAAGTGAAACTTGCACAGTAATTTGTTAGGCCATGTTTTAGGCCATTTTGTAAAATTGTGTAAAAGAGACTAGGCGGTGAAATGATAGTCGCCTAGACGACCGTATTTGATCAAGTTTGACAATGAAACTAGATCAGACACCCTACTTGATCTAGCTTGACAACGAAGCTAGATCCGACACCTGTACTATGCTATCATTTCATGCCGCTTGTCATGTTTACTTTCAAATTATCTGTACACACTTTTAATTACTTATTACCATGCTCATGCATCTTGCCATGTCATCAAGATTATATAGCACACTCTACAATAGATTGTTAACTATTGAGGCTAGGTGCACTCATATGCCAAATCAAAAACACTTCCTGGCTCATGATCCAAAAGACGGGCGCCAGTCCATATACCAAAAACACTTCCTGGCTCGTGATCCAGAAGACGGGCGCCAGTCTATATACCAAAAACAGTTCCTGGCTCGTGATCCAGAAGATGGGCGCCAGTCCATATACCAAAAACACTTCCTGGCTCGTGATCCAGAAGATGGGCGCCAGTCCAGATACACGTGAAATAGTGATTCGTAGTTTTCTGCTACGACGTACTTACTTGTTATCATCATGTTCATTTAACTGCTGCATTCATTAAAGTATCATGTCATGTCATCATTATTTTAGAACTGTTAAGCTGTATTTTATCTTATAACTATTGTGCTTTACGTTTCCTTGCACAAAAGTCTCCTTTCCCTTTTTGGAGATTTTTGCTGACATGTGCCCTTTTCTCTTTGGGTGTCACATGTCAGGTTTGAGCCTGAGTAGTTGCTGAGGACGACAGCTTGCTGACGTCCAGTTCGAGGAAACTGGAGTCCTTCCCTTAGTCTCAGCTGTTGATTTTCTTTAGTTGTTTACTTTCTTAGTAGTTGTTGTTAGGTTGTTCGGTGCGTAGCACCATTTCTTGTTGTAGCTTCGGCCATGCTTAGGCCTTTTTGCTTTCAGACTCTGTACTCCTTTTATGACTATAACTCTGTAATGTTTGGAATAAAATATGTGGATATTGAATGTTGGATAATTTTATTTATCTATCCCTTATTATTATTGTTGTTGTTTCGTCGTAATGGAAAGAACCTAATAATGGATTAGATTACCATACGCTTATCAGACTGTAGCTTCACAGCTCCAAGTCTGAGCGGACCTCTTCACGTCTCGCCTTCCATACTTGGGAAGCGTGGCGTGACAGTCCTTCTCCTCTCAGACCATCCCGCACCTCCCTTCATTCCGACCAAACCACCGCCAGGTCACCTCCCCGACGTTCGACCCCACTACGCCTGCAACCACCTCTCCCCCTCCGCCTTGCCACCTTTCTGACCACCGAACCAGCGCTGCCAGTCCCTTCCTTCGTCCAACCTCTCCACCGGCGCCACCACCTCCCAACGCCGATGCCACAGTCCCTGTCGTCGCCTGAAGTCGCCGCCACCGTCCGACTCCTTCCCCTGTACACTTGATCATTTAACAGGTTAGTATTGTTAGGGTTAATTTTATAATCTCTGTTATAATTTTTAGAGTTAGTATGTTATGTGAGTAATTATATTAATACACAGTTTATATCTGCTAGGTTTAAACTAATATTATATATGTTAGTTTATATATATAACTGTGTGTTTTATTATCATGTTAGTAGTTATACTCTGTATTATATTATATTATATATATTAGTTAAACTATTATGTAGTGTTAATTTAATATCAGTAAGTTAGTGTTTTAGTTTTATACTGTTAGATAGTAATAAGGTGATGATACTGTTAATTACATATATCATCCTTATTAATATACACTATAGGTTGTTAGTACTACAACATGAGATGTTAGTATTTCTAATTAAACAGTAACTTATATGTATGAACTGGAACTCATATGTAAGAACATTACCTCTCTAATTATTTGAATAAATAAGTTAGTTGATAAATAGTTGGGTAAATGATAGTAAAATACCCTAACGTTTGGGCCATTTTCACTTATATACCCTAACGTTCATTTTGGTAAACTTTGATACCCAAATCTAAATTTGATGTAAGATTGGAGGAGGAAATATTGTCTAAAGAGGTGGCTGAAAACACTGTGCATCCCAGACATAGGAAGACTGATGGAATGCATGTATTTGGAGGCCTCTTCAGACAATATTGTTGAGTATTGACTCCCCGGATTTGGTTTTGATGATGAACAAATATAAATATCGTGAACTAATTCTTTGTGAGCACAGTTATGGAGATCATCGCCAAATTACTTTGTACATCAAAAGCGATGTTTCAAGACTTCTCAAAGCGTGTAATCGTGTGCCTAAAGTTTCGTTGAAGCTCTAGGAGCATTATTGAAGTCAAGAGATTCGGATTGAAGCTTTGAAGACGGTTCGTCAAGTTTATTTTATAATCTTCTAGCTTCTTTTCGTAGAATGTTAAGCCTTGAGTAGGTCTTACATTATGATCTTCATAACGTTCATATCTTAGAGCTATGATTATCATAGAAGCCCATAGAAACTTTCCCGAAGCTTCGCGCTTCATTTCACGGCTTCTAGTGCATCTTAGTTGGTTCAAGAAGAAGGACCAACCGACTAGATTGTCATCTAGTTGGTCAGTAATCCTTCTTGAACCGACTAGATCTCCTTGCTCAATTTAGCTCAATCACTATTGACCAATTAGTCGGTCCAAGAAGGTTCACCGACCGACTAGTTGTCAAACTAGTCGATTTGGAATCCTTCTTAGACCGACTAGTTTTTTCTCTCACTTTTCAGCCTGAGCTACTGTTTACCGTTAGTCGGTCAAAGAACAACTGTCGACCGACTAGTTGTGAAATTAGTCGGTTGGAATTTGTTCTTAGACCGATTAGATCTCTTTGAATTCAGCCTATTGTATTTCAACTCTTAGTCGGTCAAAGAACACTCACCGACCGACTAGTTGCCAAACTAGTCGGTTGGCAAGTCTTCTTAGACCGACTAGTTCGTACTCCTTGAATTCACTTAATTGGCTGTGAACCATTTATTCGGTCCAAGAAGAATCACCGACCGACTAGTTGCAAAACTAATCGATCAGTGATCCTTCTTAGACCGATTAGACTGGTTCAGAATAGAGCCGTTGGAGCATTAAATACCACAATTTTGCCTCTCTCTTCTCTCTAACCTATATATACTTGAAGGGCTTCTAACCTAGCATTCAAGGCTGATATTATTGAGACTTTGAGAATTAAAGAGAGAGCATTTAATTCCTATTTCCAAGCTCCCTCTCTTCACAAGAATCTCTCCCTCACTCTTATTCCTCAAGAGAGATTCTCATTGATTGTGAGCCACTCAAGCCAAGAGCTTGATTCAAGGTCACCAACTCTATCCTAGCCTTCGATCGCTGTTCATCTTCTTGGAGCTAGGGTTTGGTGACTTCTTCTCCTTCAAAATCTTCCTTGCTCTAAAATCGTAAGTTTTACTCAAGGCATATGATTTTGTTGGTAAGTGTTTTATATTTCATTTACATTGATATTGCAAGTATATCTCTCGTTTGTAAGAGTTGTTTGTGATCCCGGTTTGTGGGAGTCACATTTTCATTCGTGTATGATTTGATCTTGTAGAGGTTTTCTACAAGAATTTCATAGTGCAAATTTGAGTTAGAGGTTTCTAACTCAAGTAGCCAGAGGGGATCCGGGTATTTGGGACGTAGGATCATCGGGAACAAGTCGGGCAGACTTGGGTGGATCCGAACCCATTACATCCTTTGTTTGCATTGCAAATTCTTGTTTGTCATATTTATATTCTGCATTGTTGGTTGAGTTTGCAAGATAATTAGGAATTATACTCTTGATTATTTTAAAGTAATATTCACCCCCCTCTAGTACTTCTGCAGTAGCTATCAGGGCATTACATTTGGTATCAGAGCCAAGTTCATAGCTATGTCTGCCAACGACAACAAGACCGTTCGTCCACCTTCCGACTACAGCACCTTCAAGAATCGTGAAGGAGCTTCTTCAGTGATGGAAGGACACTCCTCAACTAGGCCTCCTCACTTCAACGGTGCCAACTATGGATACTGGAAATGCCGGATGGAAACCTTTCTCCGGAGCACTTCACTATGGAGAGCCACGTTGACGGAGTATGTCGAGCCCGATGAAGAAGACTTCGTGAAGTGAACTACCGCGGAGGTCGCCGCGGAGGTAAACAATGCCAAGGCAATGAATGCCTTGCAATGTGCGTTGGAGCCCGAAGACTTCAACAAGATATGCACATGTAAGAGTGCATATCAAATCTGGAACCAACTCCTCATCTTGCACGAAGGAACGAGTAGGGTAAAAGACTTTAAACTCGTTGTTGCTAACAAAGAATTCGAGTTATTTCATATGGAACATGGTGAAAGTATGAAGGAGTACTATGCTCGCTTCGTGGACATTTCCAACGAATTGAAAGCTCTTGGGAAGAACTATACCCAAAAGGAGAAAGTCGCAAAGATCATTGACGGACTTCCTTCGACTTGGGAAAAGCGTACCTACGCCATCGAGGAAGGTAACGATATGAATAAATATACTGTCGTTCAACTAATGAGTACCTTGATGTCTCATGAGGTACGCAAGGATAGCAAGATCAAGATGAAGGACAAGATGAAGGCGTACTTGAAGCAAGAAGAGCCAAAGAAAAAGGCGATTGCGTTCAAGGCCGCTCCATCTACATCTATCAATGATGAAGAAATCGGAAGACGGGTTGGACATGGAATCTCTTGCCCTCATGGCAAAGAAGTTCAACCGATTCTACCGAAAAGGTAACTTTAAGAACAAATCAAAATTTAGTTCGACTAATGCATCTGCTCCTTTGTGTTTTAAATACAACAAGCCATGACACATCAAATCGGATTGTCCTCAAAACAAACAAAAGGAGAAATGGAAGGCGCCAAAGTTCGACAAGTCTCGGAAGTACAAGAAAGTGTACAAGAAAGGGCTTGTCGGTACATTCATCGACTATGAAGAGGACTCCTCAAGCAGAGAGTCGGACGATGAACAAGTGGAGCAAGCACACATGTGCTTCATGGCAAGAGAGGAACATGATCAAGAGTCCGCTTCCGATGAAAGCGAGGATGAAGGCGATGAGGTAACGATGGATGACCTTAGATTAGCTAATGAACAACTTTGGTCTAAGTTTTCTAAATTAGCAAATAGATATATTAAGACTAAAGATGAGCTAACTAGTCTCCAAACCTCACCTAAGCCTATCATCGTCAACAACGACACCGTTGTTGAAGGTTTGATAAATGAGATTGTAAATCTCAAATCTCAACTTGAGCATGTTCATAGTGAGAATTCGGATAAACGCGAGATAGCGGATTTGACTTCTCGAAACTCAACTTTGAGTATTGAGAATAAGAATCTCAAGTCTTGTGTTTATGTACTCACAACTCAAGTGTCCACTTTGGATGCTTCTATACTTTCTCTCACCGAGAATTATGAGTCCACATTAGGCCGAATTAACAAATTCAATAAATGTAAGGACCATTTGGATAATATCCTAAATGACTTACTTCCGGCCAATCATCGCATTGGCTCGGGGTATAAGATGGGAAATTCATCCAAATCATCCACTACCTTTGTAAGGCCAACTTCCGATTCCTCAACGAGTGGGAGCAAACACCCCATTGGTAGTTCATCTACCAACGGTGCTTCAACTTCGTACACACCCCATCTTGGAAAGAAACACTTTGGGTGGACCTCCAAAGAAGGGTCATGCTTTTATGTACACCAATACCATGCCACGTAGGAACACACATCCTACTCCACCGGTTCACACGTATGATGATTTCTATGCACCACGTCCATGAGCACATGTACACCAAGTGAGACACCCTCGCGCACGTGTTCCTCCACATGCGTATGTTCATCCACATCACTATCATATGAATGATTACCATCATGCATCATATCATATGTCGCCACCACCATTTCATCATGTGCCATTTGCTTATCCATGACATGCATCACGTAGAAATCAACAATGTATCCATGCTCCCAATAGGATTAGGGCTCCTAAAATATTCACTATTTGGGGCCCGAAGAACACTAACATGCATGGAAAACAAGCATACATGAATTCCTATTTTATGAATGTCGTGCATAATGATGATTATGTTGGAAAGTCTAAGTCCAATTGGACTTGGCTTCCAAAGGTCTAATCTTTTAGGACCCAATGACCTTGGGTACCATGGAATGATATTTTCATCTTTAGGTACTCAAGAAAAAGAAACGGAGCAACAAATCCAAATTTAGCTCCAAGGATGGGTGGATACTTGATAGCGGGTGTTCAAAACACATGACAGGTGAAGCTCAATTACTCTCCGGAGTGGTGCCCATTGCGAATGGGAACCGAGTAGTCTTTGGAGGCAACGAGGGCGGAACCATCATTGGTGTTGGTAAAGTTGGTAACCTATCTAAACCTCTAATAAGTGATGTTTACCTTGTTAAAGGATTAAATCACAATCTTATTTCAATAAGCCAACTTTGTGACAAAGGTTACAAAGTTATCTTTGCGAAAGGAATGTGCCATATTTTTAGTAAAGATAATGATAATTTGTTATTTTCTGGCACACGCCATAAGGATATATATATTCTAGATATCCCCAAGTCACATGAACAATGGCTCATTGCCAACACAAGTGAACAACACTTATGGCATCGACGTTTTGGTCATATGAACTTTGGAACACTTTTTAAGCTATCCAAGTTAAATTCTATTAAAGGATTTCCTAAGCTTACTTTCCAAAAGGAAAGCTTTTGTGACTCGTGTCAACGATGCAAACTTCCAAAATCGTCATTTAAACCTAAGAAAAGCATTTCATCTAAGCGGCCTCTAGAGCTTCTACATCTAGATCTTTTTGGGCCAACTAGAGTTGCTTCATTAGGAAATGCTCGATATAGACTTGTCATCGTTGATGACTTTTCTAGATTTACTTGGGTATTTTCTTTAAGTAATAAAAATGATACTTTTGAAAACTTCACAATATTTGTTAAGAAAGTACAAAATCTCATTGGAACCACCATTGTCACTATTCGTAGTGATCATGGAGGGGAATTTGAGAATGAGTCTTTCTCTCAAATTTTTGTGATGAAGTTGGTATTACTCACACCTTTTCTTTCCCTCGCGCACCCCCTCAAATGGTGTTGTTGAGAGAAAGAATAGGATGCTAGTGGAATGTGCTCGCACTATGCTTGATGATAGCCAACTTGGCCATCAATTTTGGGCGGAAGCGGTACATACCGCTTGCTATGTGTTTAATAGAATACTTTTGAGGCCCGGCACCAAACAAACTTGTTATAAATTGTTGTTTGGTAGATTGCCTCAAGTTAAACATTTTCAAGTTTTTAGCGCAAAATATTTTATAAAAAACACATATGGGAGTTTAGACAAATTTGATCCAAGATCCGATGAGGGGATATTTGTTGGATATTCCTCCCGTAGCAAAGCCTACCAGATATACAACAAAAGAACCTCAACGATCGAGGAATCACTTCATGTTTCATTCAATGAAAATTTTGTCCATTCTAGAATTATCAATGATGATGACTCCATGGATATCTTATGTGATTCTATTGGTAATTCTAATTCTATTGATTCTATTGATACTAACCCTACTGATGATACTTTTGAGAATGTTCCTAATGATCAAGGAATTCCCAAACGGCTTCATACAGTTCGTGACCATCCCCATGAGCAAGTCATTGGCAACATACTTGATAGTGTCAAGACGAGATCTCAAGTCAACTACTTCGCTCATTGTGCCTTTGCCTCTTCAATAGAGCCGAAGAATATTAACGAAGCGTGCGAAGATAGTGCTTGGATCCTTGCCATGGAAGAGGAACTCATTCAATTTGAGAGGAATGAGGTTTGGGAGCTTGTTCCATTGCCTTCGAAGAACCACACCGTTATAGGAACGAAGTGGATTTTCAAGAACAAGACCAACGAGAACCAAAACGTCGTCCAGAACAAAGCTCGGTTAGTAGCTCAAGGCTACCGACAAGAGGAAGGTATAGATTTCGAAGAATCTTTTGCTCCAGTAGCTAGATTAGAATCAATTAGGTTGTTGTTATCTTTTGCATGCCATAAAGATTTTAAACTTTTTCAAATGGATGTCAAAAGTGTGTTTTTAAACGGAGATGTCGTTGATGAAGTTTATGTTTCTCAACCTCCGGGTTTTATAAATGAAAAATTTCCAAATCACGTTTTCAAACTTAAGAAAGCACTTTATGGTTTGAGACAAGCTCCTCGAGCTTGGTATGACCGCCTAAAGAACTTTCTTTTGGATTTGGGTTTTAAAATAGGTGAAGTTGGTTCAAAACTATTTGTTAAGTATTCGAATCATGATATTATTTTAGTTCAAATTTATGTTGATGATATCATTTTCGGTGCTACTAACTTCACTCTTTACGAAGAGTTTTTCTAATGTCATGAAGGACCAATTTGAGATGAGTCACATGGGTGAGCTCAAATATTTCTTAGGTCTCCAAATTCGCCAAATGAACGATGGAATCTTCATCCACCAAACCAAGTACACAGTGGAGTTGCTAAAGCGATTTGGAATGGAGAATGCCTCAGGCAAGAAGACTCCAATGAGCACTACTACACATCTTGATAAAGATACGGGCTGCAAAGATGTAGGCATTCGTCTATACCAAGGTATGATAGGTACTTTATTATATCTTACTGCCAGTCGACCCGATATTATGTTTGCTGTCTGTGTATGTGCTCGTTATCAGTCTCAACCTAAGGAATCTCACTTAGTAGCGGTAAAACGTATTTTCCGTTATTTAAGTTACACACTCGACTACAGATTACTTTATCCAAAGTCTAGCACATATGAGTTAATCTCATATAGTGACGTAGATTATGCTGGATGCAAATCCGACAGGAAAAGTACTAGTGGCACTTGCCATTTCATAGGAAATTCTCTTGTCTCTTGGTTTTCCAAGAAGCAGAATTCTGTATCACTTTCAACCACCGAGGCAGAATATATTGTCGCCGGTGTTGCGTGTGCTCAGGTACTTTGGATGAGACACACTCTTAAAGACTTCGGTATAAACTGTGATACTTGCCCTATCATGGTGGATAACCAAAGTGCAATATGTCTCTCTAAGAATCCGGTACACCATTCCCGTTTCAAACACATAGATGTCCGTCACCATTTCCTAGATGATCATGTTGCTAGAAAGGACATCATTTTAGTGTACGTTGAAACCCCGAAGCAAATCATCGATATTTTCACGAAACCACTCAAGGAAGACTCCTTTGTGCGGTTACGTCGAGAATTGGGGATTATGGGTGAATCCGAGATTTAGGATTCATATGTTCAATAATCTTGCATGATAATAATTTCTTTTATATTTGCTCATGCTAGAATTGTTGGGATTTTCTGGATTTAGGTTTGGATTTTCGGAATTTATGCTAGAATTGTTCATGAACGTCGTATTTATAAGTTTCGATGTTTTATGGGGTAGAATAATGATGTATGAGAGTATTTCGATGTTTCGTCCAAGTGCGCTTAGGAGAGAAATCAAAATTTCTGAATTTCAAATTTTTGGACTCTTTTAGTCGGTCCAAGCAATAGCCGACCGACTAGTTCTAGTCGGTTAGTGAATGAACTTAGACCGACTAAATCTTGCCCTAGTTTTGACCATTTGTTACTGTTTGCACTTAGTCGGTTCAAGATCATTGGCCGACCGACTAGATTTCATTCTAGTCGGTCAGCACTTGAACTGAGACCGACTAATTGCGCAGGGGCAGCTGTGTCTTTTGGCATTCCGAATCGACTTATAGACTCTCCGCACCGATTAGTTTTCATTCTAATCGGTGCGAAAACTTCTCCTAAGCCCTAACCCCCGTGTCCGTTCGTCTCCCTCCGCCGTGTGCCGCCTCTTCCGGCCGCCGTCGGCCACCGTCTGTCCTCCGGAGTCGACCATCCTCCGTCCTAGGGTATAGCTCTCTCTCCCTCTCAGCTTTTAGGGTTAGATTTCAATTCGTTTTAGGGTTGTTTCTAGGGTTTCCGTTTTTTCGATTTCGTGTCGATTCGTTCGTTTGCGTTGTCTCGTCTCACGATCATGGCGAGAACACGTATCCCTATCCGTCCAACCACTCCGTCTCCCATGACCGTCGAGTCTCCTCCTACCGACCCTAATCCGACTCAGCCCAAACGCCGTACCAAATCGACTTGTCCCTCCTCCTCTTCACCTCCTCTTAAGAAGAAGAGGACGGCAACTGCTAAGCCTCGAGCCCGATCGTCATCTCAGCCCAAGCCTCAAGCTCAATCTAAGCCTACTTCCTTTCGTGCACCCACTCCTCCCGCTTCTGACTCCGACGAAGAGTATATTTCTGAGTCTGAGCCTACCGATAGGGCTCCTACTCCTCCTCCTCGTACTTCGTCTCGTCCGTCTAAGGGGAAGGCCCCCATGCCTTTGGGTGGTGTAGATATTTTGTTATGTCACAATGACCCGATGTGTCTAGCGGCATACAATCGTATTGAGCAGTGTCCTTTGATTCTGGAGCACTTCGTCCAGTTTTCTGACTTTCCTCAGCTTACCGATCTCCTCTCCTATAGCGGACTATTAGACTATCTTTGCCATGACCCCAAGGCGAACCCTCACACGTACCCCCGACTCGTCAAATTATTCTATGCCAATCGAGTACGGGGTGAGTATGATGACACCCACTCCATTGAGACCACTGTCTTGGGGACACCTATTGTCCTCACGGTAGAGATTTTAGGTGAGTTGATTGGTGTCTTATCCTCTGGCCTGCTCCCTGCTGATATCTCCGTGGATAATATCCACGATCTTGACCAGACCATGCTTTCTGAGATGTTCCACGTCATCCCTCCCGCCATGATTGGCGTCCCCTTGAAATCGTTTAAGCCTAATGCCTGGGTCCTTAATCTTATCCTGAAGTCGTGCCTCCTTCCGAAGTACGGCTCCTCTAGCTTGCCCTCCCATCCATTTCTCAAGCTTATCTACGCTCTTTTCATGGGGAGCGAGATCAATTGGGCACGGATCATCCTTGACAAGATGGATTCCTTTGAGTGCATAAGGAAATCCACCAAGTCTGCTCACATTCCTTATCCTTGCCTACTGACTCTCGTTTTCCGTCACTTCGACGTCCCTCTCCCTCCAGATGACCAGCGTCCTTTGGGTCCTCCCCTGAACGCGACTGCCGTCAAGAAGTCTCTTGCGGCGCTTCGTCACGTTCAGAGGACTACCCCCTCTGCTTCAGCTGATGCTGCCCCTCCTACTCCTACTCCTTCACTCGCTGAGTTTTCTGTTTCTCTGAGACGTGTGGAGTCTCGTGTTTCTCGTTCTGAGGAGATGCTAGCTCGCATCTGTTCTCACTTGGGCATTGAGGTTCCTCCTTCAGTTTCTGACGATGAGAAAATGGATGAGGCTGATCTTGAGGAGCTTGTTGGATCTCCTGCTCGTGCCCCCGAGGGTACGTCTGGTGCTGCTACTTCTGCTGGTGCTCCCGAGAGCACACCTACTGCCACCATTCCTTCGATGGATACTTCTGTTGGTGCTCCCGAGACCACTCCTGTTGCTGCCACTCTCCCTTCGGTTGTCACTCCAGTTGACCCAGAGACCACCACCTCGTCTGCAGAGCCTGCTGCTGCTGCTGACCCTGCCTCCGCCTCCTGAGATTGCGTTGGAGGACTCTCCCATGTGCACTTGGATGATATACTTTGTCGTGAGAGAGTGGGGTAGGATAGTTGGGTGGTGATGTATTTATGATATATTTTTGGATGTTTTGATGATACATTTTGATGTACTTTTGTTTTGATGTCTGTTGAGACATATGTTGTATGATGTATATCCTTTTGTTATAACGATATATATATATATATATATATATATATATATATATATATATATATATATATATATATATATATATATATATATATATATATATATATATATATACATCGTGTTTCCATTTTCTTCAATGTGCACTTTATATTTTTTGTCTCTGATGTTGATTTCATCACTCGATGATTAAATTGATTAAATAGAATTCTTTCTATGAAAACATAGAATTGTTTTCCATGCACTAAATTCATTAAGAATGTTGATATTGGAGAGTATGTTCCATAACTCAATATGTGAAATTGATTTGAGTTTTGATGATTTCATTTTTCGATTTTTGACTATGGTCTTGTTGGCACGCTTTGATTTCCTTCGTTATTTTACATTGGTGTCATTTGGACCGTGGTCGTATTTTACGACTCTCATGCTTTTATTTTTAGCCATTGTTGTTGTCGTTGATCTCCTCCCGCTCTTTTTGCTAATGCCAAATGGGGAGAGAACTAATAATAATGATGTGCTAAATGATTTGTTAAAGCAATTTACAATGAATCTAATTTGAAATGTTAGATTCAGGGGGAGTTAAGATATAAAAATGGATTTCAAATCTGATATTTCAATAATTGGATTCACATTTTATTCTTTCCTCGTCTGCTTGATGCGTATGATTATTATTTAATTCTGAATTAACGTGTCATCAATGCAGGGGGTGTAAGTAAATTTCATTTGAATCATTATTATTGATTATTATTTATGTTGGTTTGTCATCACCAAAAAGGGGGAGAATGTTGAGTATTGACTCCCCGGATTTGGTTTTGATGATGAACAAACATAAATATCATGAACTAACTCTTGTGAACGCAGTTATGGAGATCGTCGCCAAATTACTTCGTACATCAAAAGAGACGTCTCAAGACTTCTCAAAGCACGTGATCGTGTGCCTAAAGCTTCGTTGAAGCTCTAGGAGAATTATTGAAGTCAAGAGATTCGGATTGAAGCTTTGAAGACGATTCGTCAAGTTTATTTTATAATCTTCTAGCTTCTTTTCGTAGAATGTTAAGCCTTCAGTAGGTCTTACATTATAATCTTCATAACGCTCATATCTTAGAGCTAGGATTATCATAGAAGTCCATAGAAACTTTCTCGAAGCTTTGCGCTTCATTTCGCGGCTTCTAGTGCATCTTAGTTGGTTCAAGAAGAAGGACCAACCGACTAGATTGTCATCTAGTCGGTCAGTAATCCTTCTTGAACCGACTAGATCTCTTTGCTCAATTTAGCTCAATCACTATTGACCAATTAGTCGGTCCAAGAAGGTTCACCGATCGAATAGTTGTCAAACTAGTCGGTTTGGAATCCTTCTTAGACCGACTAGTTTTGTCTCTCACTTTTCAGCCTGAGCTACTGTTTACCGTTAGTCGGTCAAAGAACAACCGTCGACCGACTAGTTATGAAACTAGTCGGTTGGAATTTGTTCTTAGACCGACTAGATCTCTTTGAATTCAGCCTATTGTATTTCAACTCTTAGTTGGTCAAAGAACACTCACCGACCGACTAGTTGCCAAACTAGTCGGTTGGCAAGTCTTCTTAGACCGACTAGTTCGTACTCCTTGAATTCACTTAATTGGCTGTGAACCATTTAGTCGGTCCAAGAAGAATCACCGACCGACTAGTTGCAAAACTAATCGGTCAGTGATCCTTCTTAGACCGATTAGACTGGTTCAAAATAGACCCGTTGGAGCATTAAATGCCACGATTTTGCCTCTCTCTTCTCTCTAACCTATATATACTTGAAGGGCTTCTAACCTAGCATTCAAGGCTGATATTATTGAGACTTTGAGAATTAAAGAGAGAGCATTTCATTCTTATTTCCAAGCTCCCTCTCTTCACAAGAATCTCTCCCTCATTCTTATTCCTCAAGAGAGATTCTCATTGATTGTGAGCCACTCAAGCCAAGAGCTTGATTCATGGTCACCAACTCCATCCTAACCTTCGATCGCTGTTCGTCTTCTTGGAGCTAGGGTTTGGTGACTTCTTCTCCTTCAAAATCTTCCTTACCCTAAAATCGTAAGTTTTACTCAAGGCATAGGATTTTGTTGGTAAGTGTTTTATATTTCATTTACATTGATATTGCAAGTATATCTCTCGGTTGTGAGAGTTGTTTGTGATCCCATTTTGTGGGAGTCACATTTTCATTTGTGTATGATTTGATCTTGTAGAGGTTTTCTACAAGAATTTCATAGTGCAAATTTGAGTTAGAGGTTTCTAACTCAAGTAGCCGGAGGGGATCCGGGTGGTTGGGACGTAGGATCACCGGGAACAAGTCGGGGAGACTTGGGTGGATCCGAACCCGTTACATCGTTTGTTTGCATTGCTAATTCTTGTTTGTTATATTTATATTCCGCATTGTTGGTTGAGTTTGCAAGATAATTAGGAATTATACTCTTGATTATTTTAAAGTACTATTCAACCCCCCTCTAGTACTTGTGTAGTAGCTATCTGGGCATTACAAATATTTCCTCCTCCAATCCAACATCAAATTTAGATTTGGGTATCAAAGTTTACCAAAATGAACGTTAGGGTATATAAGTGAAAATGGCCCAAACGTTAGGGTATTTTAATGTCATTAGCCCTAAATAGTTTAAGTTATTAATCAGTAAGTTAAATAAGTTATTTTCGTTTAAACTGATATCGAAACCGAATGACGCAGAAAACGTCCGCGCCTCCCGTACGAATGCGTCGACACCAACATCACCGGAAACGGGGAAGCGTGCAATTACATGTTTTTAAATGTTACTCATTTAGACGCTTTACACTTAATTAGTTCTATAAGACTTAAACCATAATATCTTGTACACAAAAATGCCATGTGACAGAATGACACTAAAACCCCCTTAAATGCACTGTTGTGAATTGCTAAACTAGAACCCGTGTGCGTGTGTGTGGACATCCTTAAGTAAAGTGAATATACTTTGTTACGACATGAAATGCAGCACCTGCTGAAAGTACATGAAATACGTGAACAACTTGAATACCATAGAACATGATAGCCAGTTTGGCTAACTCATAGACATGTATGCCAATATTTGGCTATTCCCGTGGACCGGTTGGCTAGTCTGGCTCGTGTCCAGTATATTACTCGTGATGGCCGGTTGGCTGATTCTGACTCATGGTCCAAAAAGTACACGTTGGTGGGGTTGGGTTCGCAGGCACTAGCCGGTAGTAAAAGGGTCGCCTTCGGGGGCACTTGAAGGTGGATTCACTTACTAGCCGTCTAAAGACGAGAACCTTAGTCACGGAATTGCACACAGAATTGAACAACTTGAAAAAATGATGTTAACTTATAGACCTGTTGTTGCTTTATTTAAAATTGAACTGATATATTTCCATTCATAATAGAACTGCCATTCTAGTATAAATCTTTATAACTACTGTAACTGCCATGTATAATTTTTTGCATATCTTGCCAAGGGTCCCCTCTTAACCATAACTTGCCAAGGACCCTTGCTGACTTACATTTCATGTTGTTTGAAATGTATGTCAGGTCACGAGACAGAGTACCAGGAGGACGAGTTGCTAGATCAGAGTGATCCATTGGACCAGGAGTATGTCGACCCAGAGGTTCTCCCCACAGAGGACTAGTCACCGAGATTCACCTGTTGCTGCTGCTTAGAGTTTTATTTCTGCTTTTCTGTTGGGTGTGTACCCACTTTTGTAGACTCTGTTTATTGGCCATGCTTGGGGCCTTAGTTTCTATGTGTACTTTCCTTTTTGGACGTTAGCTATTATTATAATTATCTCCGTTGTTCTGATTGCATGCAAGAATCTGCGTTTGGTTGTTATTCACAGACGCTTATTGGGCTTAAGCTTCACCGCTTCAGCCGCCCATGTGGACCCGCTCGCGTCCTCGCTCCCAAGTATAATGGGAAGCGAAGCGTGACAGATTTTTGTTGTGACCCATGCAGGTCCATGCATTATGCAAAACTCGGAACAATGGGAATACTAACATTAGCCAAAACGTCTGGATTTAACGGAAACACAAAAATTTACCCGAGTTTTTCTTGTTTTTTTGTATGGTAGGAGGACATAACACCCGGAACAGGAATGGAGCCAGTGGTAGTGGTACTGTCGACATCAATGAACTCCTCGGTGTTATGAGAGGAATGCTGGAGATCCAGCAGCAGCTGATCCAGCAGGGCCAGCAACCTGCTCTGACACCACCACCACCATCCCGAGCTGAACCTGGAGTTAAGCAATTCCATGAGTTTCAACCTAAGAGCTTCTCTGGAAAGGAAGGGCCATTGGATGCTGAAGAATGAGCCCAAGGGACTGAGGACAAGCTGAATGCTGCACGTATCCCACAGGCTGGATGGGTCGATGTAGCAAAGCTCTAGCTGACTGGCAATGCTAGAAGCTGGTGGCAACTGGAAGAGAGATGTTTGGTCAGGCCGATCTCTGGGGGTATGTTTCGGGAACGGTTCAACGTCAAATATTTTTCCAAGACTGCCAAGAGAGAACTTCAGCAGCGCTTCGCCAATCTGGTACAGGGAGACAGGACCGTTGACGAGTATGAGTCCGAGTTTGCTATGCTCAGATGCTTTGCATGTCACATGGTTAAAGATCCGAAAGACTGTGTCTTTCAGTTTCACCAAGGCCTGAATCCCAAAGTTCAAGCCTCGATGACCTCGACGAAGCTGACAACTCTTCAGGACGTATTGGATGCGACACGGAGTCACGAAGTTGTGGCGAGACTTCCAGTGGGACCTCCAGCTGGAGAAAGCAAGCGTCCTATGAAGCCGCCTAGGATGGTGCCTAGAGGAAATTTTCGACCTCCACAGACCACACAGTTAAAGAGTCCAGCTGCTCATGTCGACCGATCATAGCTAACCAGCTACTTCTGTGGAAACATGTTGTGTCATTATATTCCACATTTTATCTATATGATTACACGTCAAAATGATTGCTCAATTACATATTTCATACGCTTCTACACAATTATTTGGAACAATATGACTTTCGGAGCATTTATGTCCATTTCAGGAATTTGGAGCGATTTTAGAGAAATTTGGAGTCAGTGGGACGATCGGCGACATGAGAGCACCAATGAGACTCATGATGACATGTTTGATGTGCTAAAGAAGAAGACTAAAGGAAGAAAGGAGGAAGAGAAAGAGAAAGAAGAAGCCAAGAAGCAACTAGACCACTTTCCCAGGCGACTCGGCCCGAGCAGCATTCTGCTGCCCGGTCGAGCTGACGCAGACTCAGCCAATGTGCATGGGCCACTCGATCGAGCAGAGAGGTGACTCGACCAAGTCAACCCAACTTCAAGCTTCCTCCACCAGACATTCGACTCGACCGAGGAGGACCTACTCGACCCGAGCAGACTGACGACTCGACCGAACAGGACCTATCCGACCCGAGCAGGTAGAACAATAATTTGAGGAGAAGCTTAGATCCATTGAAGACTCGACCGAGCAGGCGGGCGACTCGACCGAGCAGGCGGGCGACTCGACCGAGCAGGCGGGCGACTCGGTCGAGTAAGGCGAACACCCAGATTTTTAGACAGTCGTTCACTCTTTTTAAATCTTCTATCACCTGGGATTTTTCAGTATTTTTTGAGATGTTTTCCATATAGTAGACTTCAATATGGTTTCAACGCCACCAAGAACTCACCAATTGGAGGTCAGATGAGCTCTGGGGAATTTCTGCAAGATGGTACTGCAGTGCTGAAATCTGCACTCGACCGAGTGTTGTTCCTACTCGGTCCGAGTGCTGCTGGGGTCCACCAATAAGTTGCGGCCAAAAACAGATTTGGGCTGAATTTGAGAGGGTTTCTTTGGTTATTTGCTAGGATTTTGAGCTGACTATATATATGAATTGTAGCCGTCATTAGAGGGGACCCCTGGGGGGACTTTTTAGAGAGTTTTTAGAGGAGTTCTTGGATACTTTCTTTTAGAGTTAGGCCATGCAATAGGCCCCTCCCATGTATCAAGCTAAGTATTTCTATTCCCTCGAATTATATTTTAGTTCTTCTTATTGTTTTTCTATGATGCTAGCAATGATCTCTATTGTTTTCATAATGTTTGCTATGCATGAGTAGTCTTTTCTAGGGCTAATGGGTTAGCCTTAGGATTTTAGGATCTAGATGCAAAGATAGGATTTTTATGATGCGTTGGATATAAAAGGGGTTGTATTTTGGTTGATCTAGCCAAATCACTAGGAGAGATCATACTAAGATCATGCCCACGGTCTGTGGAATTGATTAGCTTAAGGAGTATCTTATGGATTTAATTAGGGAGATAGTGGATCCAATCAAGGCTCGTGACCATGCCCGGCTCGTATCTTGAGGGATCCACCGATGAATTATATCACTAATTGACGGCTACCGCCATTGCGTCAATGAGAGCCACCAAAGTACCTCGAAGTTCTAATCCACGAGAGTGGTATGAGCTGAGAGATCGACCCCATAAAACCAATGTAATGTAAGAGTCCTAGCCTAGCGTCGACATATGACGATTCTAGTGTCGAGTCCTAAAGCCCCAGTCTTTTATATTTTATTCTTTTCTTTGTGTGGAGTCCTTTGTTTGTGACATCGAGTGACACGACCTTCGCATCCATCACCATTACGACACTCCATAGTCCACATCCCCCAATAAATCCGCAAGTCCAAATCAACCTAGGAGTAGATAGGTAGTATAGCACCGCTTCCCCGTGTTCGATACCCGCTTGCCACTATACCGTGCGCTTGTGGTTAAACGACATCGTTTCAGAGTTAATTCCGGGTCGGTCAAGTTTATAGCGCCATTGCTGGGGAGGCGTTTCGCCATATTATCTATTTATCACAGTTAGGTTGATTAGACTGCGTAAAAAAACAAAAAAAAACAAAAAAACATATTTATATAAATAAATAAAAAACAGAGAGATTTTTTCCCACCACCTGCTATTATTATTATCTTTATCTCTCTTTGTACCATTGACGCCTTTTCCAGGTTGTCTACTTTGCTTGATCAGGTACAGCTGATGCAATGATGGTGCTTCCAAAGATGCGACCGGGTTCTATATGATCCTATAAATATCTCGCTACATTCTATCAGGCTGATGGAGAGTCCTTCAGAGAAGCCTTGTGCAAGTTCGAAAGAATGTTAGGAATGTTCCAGACGGAGTCAGACCATGAGTGGGATGGTTCCATGCTATTTGATATCTTTGCTAGAAGGCTAAAGGGACCCTCACGTGAGTTTATGGAGAGGGTGCAAGTGGAAAAGTTCAGTGATCTGCAGTTGGCAGCAACCTTGGAGCAAATGATAGATGATTCTTGATCTACCGGTTTGCTAACCGTTATGGTAGGTAAACCATCCGACCAAGTATTCATCGATTTCGTTATGGTTAATGTCTCTGGTACAGGTACTATCATAGATGGAGTGTATGCTTCACTTGAAGGTGATCATATCTACTTTTACACCATCAACACTCCACAAATAGAGACATCTGAGCTGCCGAAGGAGGATACATATATGGACCTATTGAGAAACATTGTCGACGTAGTTCGAGAAACCGGTCCATTAACAATAACGGAAGGTGATACTTTTGAGCTCGGATTTCAAAACTTTATTACGCATTGTATCTCTTCCACAGGCACAATTGATGATGGAGTCTACGCTCTAGTTGAGGGGCACAAGACCCATTTTTACACCACGGTCGAGATACATGAGCCCATAGAGCCACCTTTGTGCCGTCGTCGCCTCCCCATGCCACCCACCTGAGTCAGAGCAGCATATACCATTAGAGGATATTATTGAGGAGGTCATGCCTACAGTAGCGGAGCAGACCATCGAGGAGGACATGACTTGGGACAATAACATTTGCCCACAGATGGAGCCCGAATTATGCCCACCTCCTTTCGAGGTACCACAGCCATCCCCACCTTCTACAGAGGCTGAGCATCCCTCAGAGGACCACCCACCAGAGCTTACAGCTCTCACTCAGGGAGACCTCTTTACCCACTCCATTTCTGAATCATGTATCCCATTTGATATTCATTTCGATCCAGATCTTTTTGACACGTCATACCTGTTGCAGGACATTTACAATTATGAACCAGAGGTATGCTTGGACGTGTCCGTGCTTGAAGAATCTAAGGATGAGGAGGAGTTGCCTGATGAGACCCATGCTTATATTCAAAGCCACCTGAAGAACCTGAGGCGAACCACGAGGAGTTGGTTGACGTGGTGCATGAGAGTAGAGATTTATTTCCAGGGAAGTGTTGTCAACCATCCTTAATTTTAAATATTTATGTTGATGACCCTCTTTGGAAAATATTTGTTCAGTGGAAAAATCTTTCCCAATGGACTGATGCATTCCGTTCTTCGCATGATACAGGTGGACGCCTACGAAGAATGCTAGGGGATGCATTACTGGAGTTCGTTGGCGTTAGTAGCTACACACAGCTGGCAGAGCCACATAAGGTGCTGATAGGACAGCTGGAAGCACCGATGCAAATACTGGATCCGCCTTTTGCTATAGGTGATATCAATCCAGTAGTTTAGAATTTTATGCTTTAAATAATCATGAATCCTCTCGGCAGCAAGAGGACCGTATAGGATTTTATATGCTTTCTTAGTTTAATAAATTCACACTATATGATGCCTCAATTATCTTTTGCACCCAACCCACTATTTATCATCCATGCCCACCCTTGTATTTGGCGCTTATTTCGCCGCTCTCCCCAATTTTTATATGATGTTTAAGCTTGGGGGAGAGAAACTATTTTGTTAAGAGGCCCCCCTATCTTGTCGTTGTCCTCTATTTATATCATACACACATTGAGGACAATGTGATGTTTAAGCTTAGGGGAGCGCATAGTGCACACACTTTGCTTCATCGTGAAACACACTTCGAAATTTCCGTATGGACCATGTTCACTTCTATATTTATGTCCCATATGATTCATTTTCTATGAAATATCGTGGATTTATTTTTTTATGAACTCTGATATCTGTTAGATTAAAGTTCGATTCCTTGATTAGTGTATCTTTGTTAATATGCTTTTTCATAGTAGAATCCATAGTTTCAGAACCATATCCTCGAAACAGTTAAGCAAAAAATGACAGAATCACATCTGAAAATCATTTGACTTTTGCGTGATTTGATTGATAATTCTATGGCTTCATGGATGTTTAGTGATTCAAAAGAGATAGGATAACCTCACGACAACAAAGTAGTGATGATTAGGATTCCTGAAACCGAGCCATGTCTAGATTCTATGCTTTTTCTTTTTCTTTTATGAACAGCCAATAAATGATCTTTGATCATGTTTTGCATTCCATCGCGTTTACGTGAGTTTGCAAAAATCCCAATAATGCAAAAATCAAACAAATATCCTGAATAAAATGCCCTATGGGTTCTTCTTAACCCAATGCCCTAAGACCGTCTGGTGTGGGATGCATAGGCCGCTTTTGTATATATTGAGTTATCTCATGTATATAAAGAAAAAAATGTATATGAAATATTTATATAGCAAAAAACAATATAAAGGTACAAAAATCACATATCCTTATCTCCATTTCTATATAGAACAAAGACATGCAAAGTTGATGGGTTCTAGAAGTCTTGAAATGGTCGTAGTGTGGTAATGCCTTACCTTAATTGAATTTGCTAAATTCATTACATGAAGCATAACAAAATACCATGCATGCTTGAAAACGTTTGATTATGACATATTATACTACTTAGAGAATGAGTTGTGGACATTGGTTTCATTTCTGTGAACTTAGTATGTTGCATGATAAACTATGATATGATATAACTCTACTCTCATTTTATCACTTATCAAGTTCATTATATTTATCAAAATCCATGTTATTTTAATTTGAGCGAGATTTAAGTATTTGTTGTGTATATGTGTTCTAATTTCATATTGACATGTGTTCACGAAATCTTGCATACCTTGGGTTCTTATATTTTCTGAATTTAATATTGAACCCCATGTCTCCATTACACGCCACCGCCTCACATCTCCATTGTATCCCTCTCCCGTGTTCGGTTCTTACTAGTCTTCCTCGAGGACGAGTAAGAGGCAAGCTTGGGGGATTTTGATGTGTCATTATATTCCAAATTTTATCTATATAATTACATGTCAAAATGATTGCTCAATTACATATTTCATACGCTTCTACGCTATTATTTGGAACAATATGACTTTCGGAGCGTTTATGTCCATTTCAGGGATTTGGAGCGATATTAGAGCAATTTGGAGGCAGTAGGATGATCGGCGACGTGAGAGCACCAATGAGACTCATAATGACATGCTTGAGGTGCTAAAGAAGAAGACTAAAGGAAGAAAGGAGGAAGAGAAAGAGAAAGAAGAAGCCAAGAAGCAACTAGACCACTTTCCTAGGCGACTCGGCCCGAGCAGCATTCTGCTGCTCGGTCGAGCTGATGCAGACTCAGCCAATGTGCACGGGCCGCTCGATCGAGCAGAGAGGTGACTCGACTGAGTCAACCCAACTTTAAGCTTCCCAGACATTCGACTCAACCGAGCAGGACCTACTCGACCCGAGCAGACTGACAACTCGACCAAGCGGGACCTACTCGACCCGAGCAGGCAGAACAATAATTTGAGGAGAATCTTAGATCCACTGACGACTTGACCGAGCAGGCGGGTGACTCGACCGAGCACGAAGGCTACTCGGTCGAGTAAGGCGAACACCCAGATTTTCAGATAGCCGTGCACTCTTTTTAAATCTTCTATCACTTGGGATTTTCAGTATTTTTGTGATATTTTTCCCAGATAGTAGACTTCAATATGGTTCCAACACCACCAAGAACGGGCCAATCGGAGGTCGGATAAGCTCTAGAGAATTTATACAAGATGGTGCTGCAGTGCTGAAATCTGCACTCGACCGAGTGGTATTCCTACTCGGTCCGAGTGATGCCGGGGTCCACCAATAAGTTGGGGCCAGAAACAGATTTGGGCCGAATTTGAGAGGGTTTCTTGGGTTATTTGTTAGGGTTTTGAGGGGACTATATATATGAATTATAGCCGTCATTAGAGGGGACCCTTGGGGGACTTTTTAGAGAGTTTTTAGAGGAGTTCTTGGAGACTTTCGTTTGGAGTTAGGCCGTGCCATAGGCCCCTCCCATGTATCAAGCTAAGTATTTCTACTCCCTCAAATTATATTTAGTTCTTCTTATTGTTTTTCTATGATGCTAGCAATGATCTCTAATGTTTTCATAATGTTTGCTATGCATGAGTAGTCTTTTCTAGGGCTAATGGCTTAGCCCTAGGATTTTAGGATTTAGATGCAAAGATAAGATTTGTATAATGCGTTGGATATAAAAGGGGTTGTATTTTGGTTGACCTAGCCAAATCCCTAGGAGAACTCGTACTGAGATCATGCCCACGGTGTATGGAATTGATTAGCTTAAGGAGTATCTTACGGATTTAATTAGGGAGTTAGTGGATCTAATCAAGGCTCGTGACCATGCCCGGCTCGTGCCTTGAGGGGATCCACCAATGAACTATATCACTAATTGACGGCTACAGCCATTGCGTCAATGAGAGCCACCAAAGTACCTCGAAGTTCTAATCCACGAGAGTGTTACGAGCTGAGAGATCGATCCCATAAAACCAATGCAATGTAAGAGTCCTAGCCTAGCGTCGACATACGACGATCCTAGTGGCGAGTCCTTAAGCCTTAGTCTTTTATATTTTATTCTTTTCTTTGTGTGGAGTCCTTTGTTTGCGACATCGATTAACACGACCTTCGCATCCATCACCATTACGACACTCCATATTCCACATTCGCCAATAAACCTGCAAGTCTAACTCAACCTAGGAGTAGATAGGTAGTATAGCACCGCTTCCCCGTGTTCGATACCTGCTTGCCACTATACCGTGCACTTGGAGTTAAACGACATCGTTTCAGAGTTAATTCCGGGTCGGTCACAAGATTGGACATCAGAAGAAAGATTGCAGGAGGATGCTGAATCAATGCCTGATCAGCGAATCATCTGCACATGCTGCGAGGGACTGCCCCCTTAGCAAGGACCGTCGAGCACCTACTGGAGTACCTGGACCTATTCAGTAAGCAGTGCCTGCACCTATTCAGTGAGGAGCACCTGGGCCTGCTCAGTGTGGACCACCTCTGATTCCGCAAAACCGGGCCTATCAGCAGGCCAATCGGCCGAAGCGTTAGGCGTTCACGATGACAGCTGCGGAAGCTGAGACTGAGGATGAAGTGATCACAAGTAACATTTATATCTAGTATTTATTATTGTAATGCCCTGGAAGCTACTGCACAAGTACTAGAGGGGGGTGAATAGTACTTTAAAATAATCAAGAGTATAATTCCTAATTATTTTGCAATCACAAACAATTATGCGGAATAAATAAGAACAACAAGAATAATGCAACGCAAACACAAGATATAATGGGTTCGGATCCACCCAAGTCTCCCCGACTTGTTCCCGGTGATCCTACGTCCCAGACACCCGGATCCCTTCCGGCTACTCGAGTTAGAATCCACTAACTCAAGTTATCACTAAAAGCTTCTTGTAGAAACTACTACAAGAATAATCAATACAACAAACGAATTGTGACTCCCACAAACCGGGATCACAAACTTCTCTCACAACCCGAGAGATAAACTCAATTAACAAGTTAATTGAAATAAGAAACACTCACCACAAAATCCTATGCCTTGAGAAATACTTACGAATTTAGGACAAGGAAGGATGATGAGAAGAGATGATCACGGAACCCTAGCACCACTAAGATGGAAAGAGGAAGATTGGTAGGATGATGATGATGATCGTGATTCAATCCTTCAAGAGAATGGTCGCACAAGATCTGAAAATCTCTTAGAAGGATTTAGGTCAAAAACGTGAGTGAGAGATTTTTTAGAGAGAGAGCCCTTAGAAAAATTGATATTCGATCATTGAAAATTAGATCTGAAATCTCTCTCATATTAGAGAAATTTCCATGTTTGAAACATATCAAACATATATGGGAAGAATCAAAACAGATCAAGAAAAATCGTGGAAATAAAATCTCCAACGGCTGGAAAATTAAAGCAGCTTAATCGGTCTAAGAAGGATCACTGACCGATTAGTTTGAGAACTAGTCGGTCGGTGAACCTTTTTGGACTGACTAGAAGGTTGACAGAGAAATGAGAGAAATCCAAGGAGAAAACTAGTCGGTCTAAGAAGAAACACCAACCGACTAGTTTGACAACTAGTCGGTCGGTGAACCTTCTTGGACCGACTAATTGGTCAACAGTAACTAGGCTGAAATACACAAGGATGAATAGTCGGTTCAAGAAGAATTTCCAACCGATTAGATTGACATCTAGTCGGTTGGTTCTTCTACTTGAACCAACTAAGATGCACAAAGCCATGAGAAGAAGCGATAAGCTACGGAATACTTTCTAATGGCTTCTAAGGCAAATCTAGAGATATAATAGGGTAGATATGGGGATCACTAGGCAAGTACTACTCAAGGCTTAACATTCTATGAGATGAAGCTAGAAGACAATATAAATAACATGACAAACCGTCTTCAAAGCTTCAACATGAAGAATCTGGATCCTTTGACTTCATTAATAACTCCTTGAGCTTCAACGAAGCTTCAACACAACGATCACGCGCTCTAAAGAAGTCTTGGGATGTCGCTTGAGATCTTCAAAGTAATTTGGTGGCGATCTTCATAACTGCGCTCAAAGAGAATTAGTACACAATATTTATGTTTGTTCATCATCAAAACCAAATCAGGGGAATCAATACTCAACATTCTCCCCCTTTTTTGTGATGATAAACCAACATAAATATAAATCAATAATAATGAGATAAATGAAATTACTTACTCCACCTGCATTGATGACTCGTTAATTCCATATTCAATAATAAATATAACCATCAAGCAGAAGAGAAAAGTATAAAACATGATCCAACTATTGAAATATAGGATCAGAATCCATAAATTTGTATATCTTCACTCCCCCTGGATCTAACATATGAAATTAGATTCACGGTAATTGTTTAAATTATCATTTAGCACCAAGTCATTATTAATTCTCTCCCCCTTTGGCATTATCCAAAAAGAACGGGAGGAAGTCAACGACAACAACCATGGTTAAACAAAAATCTAAACAAGAGAGTCGAAGAAAATGACTACGTTCCAAAAGACACCAAGGAAAAATATCGAAGAAAACAAGGTGTGTCAACTAGACCATAGTCGAAAGACGAAAAGAGAAATCATCAAAACACCATCAAATCATTTTATTGATTAGAGAAACAATCTCTCCAATATCAACATTCTTAGCGAATTGAGTGCATGGAAAACAATTCAAGTTTTCATACAACCAAAGCTAGTGATCTAACAAAGTCGACGAGCGATGAAAGGAACGACAGAGACAAAATTCAATGTGCACAAAGATACAAACTGCAGCAAGAAGTATATATATAGAACCAGCAAAAGAGATACATCCAGCCAACAAAAAAATAACGAACATCAGCAGATAGCAGTATAAAGTGCACAGCATACAACAACCCAGCATACATCAAAATGTATCACAAAACCATACAAAACAACCACCCACTCTCTCACAACTAGATGGATCATCCATAGAGCGCAAAGGAGAGTCCTCCAAGACAGGCTCAGGAGGCAGAGGCAGAGGCAGAGGCAGGATCTGCACCAGCAGCAGGCTGTGCAGACGGAGTGGTGGTCTCGGAAGCAACAGAAGTATCAACCGACGGTATGGTGGCAGCAAGAGTGTTCTCAGGAGCACGAACGGGAGAAGCAACAGCACGCTCCTCAGCCTCAGCAGCCTCCATGGCTTCCTCATCAGAAACTGTCAGAGGGACCTCAACACCTAAATGCTCACAAATGAGCACGAGCATCTCCTCACATCGCAAGAGACGAGCCTCCTGACGGCTCATGGAAGCTGAAGAGGCAGTGCGAGATGACGGAGGAGGAACTGAAGGGGTGGTCCGCTGAACATGACACAAGGCCGCAAGAGACTTTTTGACGGCGGTCGCGTTCAAAGGAGGACCCAAGGGACGCTGATCGTCAGGAGGAAGGGGAACTCCAAAGTGACGAAAGACCAAAGTCAAGAGGCACGGATAGGGAATATGCGCGGCCTTGGATGACTTTCTGATGCACTCAAATGAGTCCATCTTGTCCAGAATGATGCGAGCCCAATTTATCTCACTCCCATCAAAAAGGGCATAAATGAGCTTCAAGAAGGGCTGGGATGGCAAGCTGGAAGAGCCGTACTTCAGGAGAAGACACGACTTCAAAATGAGGTTGAGGACCTACGCATTTGGCTTGAATGACTTGGAGGGAATGCCAATCATGGCAGGAGGAACAACATGGAACATGTCGGCTAAGAGGGACTGATCGAGATCGTGGATATTATCCACAGAGATGTCAGAAGGGAGCAGACCAGACGAGGAGACCCCAAGTATCTGTCCTAAGATCTCTGCAGTGAGGACAATGGGCGTCCCTAAAACAGTGGTCTCAATACAGTGCTTGTCATCATACTCAACCCGAACTCGATTGGCACAGAAGAGTTTGACAAGTCGTGGGTAAGGATGAGGATTCGCCTTGGGGTCGTGGCGAAGATAATCAAGGAGCCCGCTATAGGATAAGAGATTGGCGAGCTTAGGAAAATCAGAGAACTGGACATAGTGCTCAAGGATCAATGGGCAATGCTCGATACGGTTGTAGGCGGCTAGACACAACGGGTCATTACGACATAGAGAGATATCCACCCCACCAGAAGGCATGAGACCCTTCCCCTTTGACTGGCGTGAGGTAGTGCGAGGAGGAGAGGTAGGTTCCTTCTCGGCAGCCTCAGTCTCCGGGATATAGTCATCGTCGGAGTCAGAGGGTGGTGTGGGAGGTGTGGGAGCATGACAGGGGCCTTGGGTCAAAATCTTTTTGAACTTGGGCTGGGGCTTGGGTTTAGATTGGGGTTTTGTTTTTGAGGGAGCCGCCTTATTCTTTTTGAGAGGAGGCGAAGAAGATGATGGAGAAGTAGGCGACGAAGGGGGCGGACGAGCGGTTTTGGAGCAACGTTTGGGTGGATTAAGGTTGGATGGAGGATCGACGGTCATCAGAGAGGGACCGAAAGGTCGGATATGGATCCTAGTTCTTGCCATGAAGTCAAGAAGAGAAATTGGCAAAAACAACGAAATCGAACGAAAAACGAACCCTAATTACAGAGAGAAGGGAGGAGGAGATACCCTAGGAAGGAGGAGATGCGACCCTGGAGGGAGGAGGATGGCCGACGGCGACAGGATGCAGCCGGAGACTGCGGTGGACGGTGGAGACAACGGAGGGTTGGAGGTTTAGGGTTTAGAGGAAAGAGGGGTGCACCGATTAGAATGAATTCTAATCGGTGTAGAGAGGGTTTAATCGGTTTAAGTAGGGCCAAAGATGGATTTGCCCTCGCACATCTAGTCGGTCTGAGTTCAAAGGCTGACCGACAAAAATGCATTCTAGTCGGTCGACAAATGAACTTGCACCGACTAAATGGTAGACAGCAAGAAAGGTAAAAAATAGGGCACGAACTAGTCGGTCTGAGTTCAATATCTAACCGACTAGAGTGAAACTTGTCGGTCTGGAGATTAATTGCGACTAACAGAGTCCAGAAATTTGAAAATTAGAAATTTTGAGTTCTTTCCAAAGACCGCTTGGACAAACCATCTAAACACTCTCATACGCACTTATTCTACCCCATAAAACCAGAAAACCATAAATCTGACTCGCAAATCGAAAGACCAATCATAAATCCAACATAACGGTGAATATCACAACAAATCCAATAAGAGCTTATGAACATCATTATCGTGCAAGATTATAAAAAAATATGCATCCTAAATCTCGGATTCACACTTAATCCCAAATTCTCGACGTAACCACACAAAGGTATCTTCCTTGAGTGGTTTCGTGAAAATATCGGCGATTTTCTTCTGGGTTTCAACGTACACTAAAATGATGTCCTTTTTAGCTACATGATCATCTAGGAAATGGTGACTAACATCTATGTGTTTGGTACGGGAGTGGTGTACCGGATTCTTAGAGAGACATATTGCACTTAGGTTGTCCAGCATGATAGGGCAAGTATCACAGTTTATACCAAAGTCTTTAAGTGTGTGTCTCATCCAAAGAACTTGTGCACATACAGCACCGGCGGCAATATATTCCGCCTCGGTGGTTGAAAGTGATACAGAATTCTGCTTCTTAGAAAACCAAGAGACAAGGGAATTTCCTATTAAATGGCAAGTGCCACTAGTGCATTTCCTGTCGGATTTGCATCCAGCATAATCTGCATCATTATATGAGATTAACTCATATGTGCTTGACTTTGGATAGAATAATTCGTAGTCGAGTGTGTGACTTAAATAACGAAAAATACGTTTAACCGCTATTAAGTGTGATTCCTTAGGTTGTGACTGATACCTAGCACAGACACATATGGCAAACATTATATCTGGCCTACTAGCAGTAAGATATAATAAACTACCTATCATACCTCGATATAGACGAATGTCTACATCTATGCCGCACGTATCGTTATCGAGATGTGTTATGGTGCTCATCGGTGTCTTCTTACTAGACGCATTCTCCATTCCAAATCGCTTTAGCAGCTCCATCGTGTACTTGGTTTGGTGGATGAATATTCCATCGTTCATTTGGCGAATTTGGAGTCCTAAGAAATATTTGAGCTCACTCATGTGGCTCATCTCAAACTGATCCTTCATGACATTAGAAAACTCTTTGCAAAGAGTGAAGTTAGTAGCACCGAAAATGATATTATCTATGTAAATTTGAACTAGAATAATATCATGATTTGCATACTTAACGAAAAGCGTCGAATCAACCTCACCCATTTTGAAACACAAATCCAAAAGAAAGTTCTTTAAGCGGTCATACCAAGCTCTAGGAGCTTGTCTCAAACCATAAAGAGCTTTCTTAAGTTTGAAAACGTGATTTGGAAATTTTTCATGTATAAAACCCGGAGGTTGAGAAACATATACTTCATCAACGACATCTCCGTTTAAAAACGCACTCTTTACATCCATTTGAAAAAGTTTGAAATCTTTATGGCATGCAAATGACAATAATATCCTAATAAATTCTAATATAGCTACAGGTGCAAAAGATTCCTTGAAATCAATACCTTTCTCTTGCCTGTAGCCTTGAGCAACTAACCGAGCTTTGTATCGGATGACATTTTGGTTCTCGTCTGTCTTGTTCTTGAAAATCCACTTCGTTCCTATAACGTTGTGGTTCTTCGAAGGCAACGGAACTAGCTCCCAGACCTCATTCCTCTCAAACTGAATGCTCTCCTCTTCCATGGCTAGGATCCAAGAACTATTTTTGCACGCCTCGTTGATATTCTTTGGCTCCACGGAAGAGAAAAAAGCACACTGAGCGAAGAAGTTGACTTGAGATCTTGTTCTGACACCATCTTCCATGTTGCCAATAACTTGCTCATAGGGATGGTCACGAACTGTTGGAAGCTTTCTGGGAATACCCTGGTCACTAGGAACATTCTCAAGAGATTAATTAGTCGGGTTAGTTTCAACAGAATCAATAGTATTAGTTTTATCAACAGAATCACTAACTACTTCCATAGAATCATCGTCATCGATAATTCTAGGAGGGACAAAATCTTCATTAAATGAAACATGAAGATATTCCTCGATCGTTGAGGTTCTTTTGTTGTATATCTGGTAGGCTTTGCTATGGGAGGAATATCCAACAAATATCCCCTCATCGGATCTTGGATCAAATTTGTCCAAACTACCATACGTGTTCTTGATAAAACATTTTGCACCAAAAACTCTAAAATGTTTAACATGAGGTAACCTACCAAACAACAATTCATAACAAGTTTGTTTATTGCCGGGCCTCAAGAGAATCCTATAAAACACATAGCAAGCAGTATGTACCGCTTCTGCCCAAAATTGATGGCCAATGTAGCTATCATCAAGCTTAGTGCGAGCACATTCCACTAGCGTCCTATTCTTTCTCTCAACAACACCATTTTGAGGAGGCGCGCAAGGGAAAGAAAAGGTGTGAGTAATACCAACCTCATCACAAAAGTTTGAGAAAGGCTCATTCTCAAATTCCCCTCCATGATCACTATGAATAGTGACAATGGTGGTTCCAATGAGATTTTGTACTTTCTTAACAAATACTGTGAAGTTTTCAAAAGCATCATTTTTATTAATTAAAGTAAATACCCAAGTAAATCTAGAAAAGTCATCAACGATGACAAGTCCATATCGGGCATTCCCTAATGAAGCAACTCTAGTTGGCCCAAAAAGATCTAGATGTAAAAGCTCTAGAGGCCGTTTAGAGGATATGCTTTTCTTAGGTTTGAATGACGATTTTGGAAGTTTGCCTCGTTGACACGAGTCGCAAAAGCTTTTCTTTTGAAAAGAAAGCTTAGGGGATCCTTTTATAGAATTTAGCTTGGATAGTTTGAAAAGTGTTCCGAAATTCGCATGACCAAAATGTCGATGCTATAAGTGTTGCTCACTTGTGTTGGCAATAAGACATTGTTCATGGGAATTTGGAATATCTAAGATATATATGTCCTTATGGCGTGTGCCAGAGAATAACACATTATTATTATTATCATTTCTTAAAATATGACACATTCCTTTCTCAAAGCTAACTTTGTAACCTTTGTCACAAAGTTGACTTATATAGATTAGATTGTGATTTAGACCTTTAACAAGGTAAACATCATTTATAAGGGGTTTAGAAGGGTTACCAAATTTTCCAACACCGATGATGGTTCCGCTCTCGTTGCCTCCAAAGACCAATCGGTTTCCATTTTCAATGGGTACCACTTCGGATAGCAACTGAGTTTTACCAGTCATGTGTTTTGAGCACCCGCTATCAAGTATCCACCCATTCTTGGAGCTAGATTTAGATTTGTTGATCCTTTTCTTTTTCTTGAGTACCTGAAGATAAAAACATTATATCATGGTACCCAAGGTCATTGGGTCCGAAATGATTAGACCTTTGGAAGCCAAGTCCAACTGGACTTAGACTTCCCAATGTAATCATCATTGTGCATAACATTCATAAAATATGAGTTTATGCAGGCTTGTTTCTCATGCATGCTAGTGTCCTTCAGGCCCTGGTAGGCCCAAAATAGTGCTTTTCTCAAGCGTAAGAGTCCGTACAAGTAATATAATATGGGAGTCCAGATGTCGAATCCTCGGAAGAAAATCTGTTGAAACCACAAAGCTTAAATCAAATAAAAAGCCAACGTAGAGAAACTAACCACTTTAAATGGTGATGGTGTGGATTGGTTTGATGGTGATTTGTGAATAAGTGAACAATACGAACAAGGAAAATTCGTGAAAATATTTATGAGAAGTATGCACATGGTATGTAGTGCCCTGTGAAGCTACTGCACATGTACTAGAGGGGGGGTGAATAGTACTTTAAAATAATTAAGAACGTTATTCCTAACTATTGTGCAAAACAGAAACAATAATGCGGAATAAACAACAATCAACAAGAATTAACAAACGCAAACAAAGCATGTAACGGGTTCGGATCCACCCAAGTCTCCCCGACTTGTTCCTGGTGATCCTATGTCCCAACCACCCGGATCCCCTCCGGATACTTGAGTTAGAAACCACTAACCCAAGATTTTGCACTATGAAATTCTTGTGAAAAACCTTCACAAAACCAAATTATACACAATATTAATGTGACTCCCACAACCCGGGATCACACACTCCCTCACAACCGAGAGACACAATTGAAATATCAATTGAAATGAAATAAAGAAACACTTACCATAAAATCATATGCCTTGAGTAAATCTTACCAAATTAGGGCAAGGAGGGATTTTGTTGAAGAAGAAGGCACCAAACCCTAGCTCCAAGATGTTGACCAGCAATGGAAGCCTAGGGTGGAGATGGTGACCTTGATTCAAGCTCCTAGGCTTGGAAGGCTCACAATGGAGAGAATCTCTCTCGAGGAATTTGGCTCAAAGAGTGAAGGAGAGATTCTTGTGAGAATGAGAGAGCTTGAAAAATGAGAGTTGAAAGCTTCTCTTTGATTTCTCTAAACCTCTAAAATGGCAGCCTTGAATACAAGGAAAGAACCCCTCCAAGTATATATAGGATAGAGGAAAGAGAGAGAGAAAAACGTTTCAATTAAAGTTCCAACTGCTCTATTCTGAACCAGACTAGTCGGTCAAAGAAGGATCACTGACCGACTAGTTCATCAACTAGTCGGTCGGTGATACAACGTAGACCGACTAATGGTTGAACAGCCACAAATCGAAGTACAGGAGATAGACAACTAGTCGGTCTAAGAAGACTTGTCGACCGACTAGTTTCACAACTAGTCGGTCGGTGAATATTCTTTGACCGACTAATAGTCGAAATAGAATAGGTTGACTTCAAGTTAAATTAGTCGGTTTAAGAACAAATGCTGACCGACTAGTTTCTCAACTAGTCGGTCGACAAAGTTGCTTTGACCGACTAACGATAAACAGTAACTATGGCTGTACAGGGAAAGCTCAACTAGTCGGTCTAAGAAGGATTCCTAACCGACTAGATCGTCATCTAGTCGATCGGTGACTCTTCTTTGACCGACTAATTGATCAACAGGGAATGAGCTGAAATGAGCAAGGACATCTAGTCGGTTTACGAAGAGTTACCGACCGACTAGATCGTCATCTAGTCGGTTGGTACTTCTTCTTGAACCAACTAAGATGCACTAGAAGCTGAGGGAAGAAGCGATAAGCTTCGGGAAAGTTTCTAATGGCTTCTATGATAATCCTAGCTCTAAGATATGAGCAAAATGAAGATAATAATGTAAGTCCTACTCAAGGCTTAACATTCTATTCTATGAAGCTAGAAGACAATAAATAATTAATGAAGAACCGTCTTCAAAGCTTCAATCTTCACTCTTGACTTCAATAAAACTCCTTGAGCTTCAACGAAGCTTCAGGCACATGATCACGCGTATTGAGAAGTCTTGAGACGTCGCTTTTGATGTACGTATTCTTTTGGCGACGATCTCTATAACTGCGCTCACAAACAGTTAGTTCACAATATTTATGTTTGCTCATCATCCAAAACCAAATCCGGAGAATCAATACTCAACATTCTCCCCCTTTTTGGTGATGACAAACCAACATAAATAATAATCAATAATAATGATTCAAATGAAATTTACTTACCCCCCTGCATTGATGACACGTTAGTCTCGTATTAAATATTAATCATACGCATCAAGCAGATGAGGAAGATATGAAATATGAACCGATTATTGACATATAGGATCTAAATCCATTTTTATATCTTCACTCCCCCTGAATCTAACATATCAAATTAGATTCATGGTAAATTGCTTTGAATTATCAATTAGCACATTGTCATTATTAATTCTCTCCCCCTTTGGCATTAGCAAAAAGAGCGGGAGGAGATCAACGACAAGATTACAATGGCTAAAAGTAAAAGCACGGGAGTCGAAGAATACGACCACGGTCCAAATGACACCAAAGTAAAATACCAAATGTAAAATACCGAAGAAACTCAAAGTGTGCCAACGTGACTATAGTCAAAAATTGAAAAACGAAATCATCAAGCCATAGGCGAAAATCGAAAAACGAAATCATCAAACCATAGGCGAAAATCGAAAAACGAAATCATCAAACCATAGGCAAAAATCAAAAAACGAAATCATCAAGCCATAGGCGAAAATCGAAAAACGAAATCATCAAACCATAGACGAAAATCGAAAAACAAAATCATCAAACCATAGACGAAAATCGAAAAACGAAATATCCAAAACTCAAATTAATTTCACTTATTCAGTTATGGAACATACTCTCCAATATCAACATTCTTAATTAAATAGTGCATGGAAAACAATTCTATGTATTCATAGAAAGAATTTCTATTTAACCAAGTTAATCGTCGAGCGACGAAATCAACATCAGAGACAAAAAATCCAATGTGAACACCAAATGTAGTAAATTGATACCAAAAGTAATATGCAAAAATGTTATGCCAAAAATAGATATAACATCATAGAACAATGGCATATGCAATTCTAGCATACTAATTGACACAAAATGATACCAATGTGAATATTCTAACAATGCATGCATTCAACCTACATGGATACCAAATGTATATTAAATGTCAGAATATACTTACACCATTATGCTCCCCCTACTTTGGTGCATCTCTTAAGCACCATCAACTCCATTTGAATGAAAAATCCTTTACAAATCAATGAGTTGGTAGGGTTGGTATCCCATGGTGGATTGAACCTAGAAAGCATCATTTTGGTATCCAAAAATCCTTTTGGATCCTATGGGTTAGGCAACAAATTTAACAAACTAAATTCAAATTAACGTAACACATAGCCCAACTAAATTCAAATTCAATATGAAACTAGGTTTCTAATAAACATGCACATCCAAGATCAATATGCAAATAAAAAGAAAATAAACCAATTCTTACCACAATTGCCTTGGTACCCATAAAATGAAATTAAACTTATGGTACCAAGCAACGAAGGGTCAATGAAGACTAACCCTTCGGAAACCAAGTCCAAGAGGACCTTGATTTCCCAACATAATCATCATTCAAAATAATATCATTAATATATGATTGCACATACAAATCCTTATTATACATGCTTGTGTTCTTCGGACCCCAAATGGTGTATGTCTTGGGAGTCCTAATCATATTGGGAACATGCATACGTTGTTGATTTCTATGTGATGCATGTCGTGGGTAAGCATATGGCATATGATGCAATGGTGCATGATGATAATTATTTATATGATAATGAGGATGAGCATATGAATGTGGTGGAACACGTGCATGAGTGTGTCTCACATGGTGTGCACGTGCTCGTGGATGCGGAGCATAAAAATCATCATATGTGCTAACATGTGAAGTAGGATGTGTGTTCCTACGTGGCATGGTATACATGAAAGCATGACCCTTCTTTGGAGGTCCACCCAAAGTGGGTTTCTTTCCAAATGGGGGTGTGTACCTAGCGGAAGCACCATTGGTAGAAGAACTACCCATGAAGTGTTTACTCCCACTAGTAGAAGCATCGGACGTTGGCCTAACAAAGGTGGCAGACGATTTGGATGACTCTCACATCTTATACCCCAAGCCAATATGATGATTGGCCGGAAGTAAGTCATTTAGGATATTATCCAAATGGCCCTTACCTTTATTGAATTCATGAATTCAGCCTAATGTGCACTCATATTTCTCGGTGAGAGAATGCATCGAAGCATCCAAGGTGGACACTTGCGATGTGAGTGCGCAAACACGTGATTTGAGATTTTTATTCTCAATACTCAAAGTTGAGTTTTGAGACGTCAAATCCGCTATCACATGTTCATCCGAATCCTCGATATGAACATGCTCAAGTTGAGATTTGAGATTTACAATCTCATTTCTCAACCCTTCAACAACGGTGTCGTTGTTGACGATGATAGGTCTAGGCGAGGTTTTAAGACTATCTAACTCATTTTTAGTCTTAATAAATCTAGTAGCCAAATTAGAAAACTTATTCCAAAGTTGTTCATTAGCTATTCTAAGTTCGTCCATTGTTACCTCACCGCCTTCATCCTCGCTTTCATTCCCGCTTTCATCGGAGGAGGTCTCTTGATCACGTTCCTCTTTTCCCATGAAGCACGTGTGTGCTTTCTCCACTCTTTCATCTTCCGACTCTCCACTTGAGGAGTCCTCGTCGGAATCGGTGAAAGTGCCTACAAGTCCTTTCTTGTGCCTTCTCAACTTGTCGTGCTTGGATGCCTTCCACTTCTCCTTGTGTTTGTTTAGAGGACAATCCGGCTTGATATGACCTGGCTTGTTGCATTTATAACACACGGGAGTAGAAGCATTAGTCGAAATAAATTTTGATTTACTCTTCAACTTACCTTGTCGGAAGAATCGATCGAACTTCTTTGCCAAATCGGCCAAAGCTTCCATGTCCAACTCTTCTTCCAATTCTTCTTCCGATTCTTCATCATCGGTAGATGGAGCGGCCTTGTACGCAATCGCCTTTTTCTTTGGCTCGTCTTGCTTCAAATACACCTTCATCTTCTCCTTCATCTTTATCTTACTCTCATTGCATACCTCGTTTGACAACAATGTACCCATTAATTGTACGACAGTATATTTATTCATATCATTACCTTCCTCGATGGCGAAGGTACGCTTTTCCCAACAAGAAGGAAGTCCGCCACTAATCTTCGCGACTTTCTCCTTTTGGGTGTAGATCTTTCCAAGCGCTTCCAATTCGTTGGATATGTCCACGAAGCGAGCATAGTAGTCCTTCATAGTTTCACCATGTTCCATGTGAAACAACTCAAATTCTTTGTTAGCGACAACGAGTTTAGAATCTTTTACCGTACTCGTTCCTTCGTGCAAGATGAGGAGTTGGTTCCATACTTGATATGCACTCTTACATATCATATCTTATTGAAGTCTTCCGGCTCCAACGCACATTGCAAGGCATTCATGGCCTTGGCATTGCTGACCTCCGCGGTAGTCCACTTCGCGAAATCTTCTTCGGCAGGCTCGACATACTGCGTCATCGTGGCTCTCCAAAGTGAAGCACTCCGGAGGAAGGTTTCCATCCGGCATTTCCAGTACCCATAGTTGGTGCCGTTGAAGTGAGGAGGTCTGACTGAGGATTGTCCTTCCATAACTGAAGAAGATCCTTGACGATCCTTGAAGATGTTGTAGTCGTTGTTTGTCATAGCTTTGAACTCTGGCTCTGATACCAATTGTAGTGCCCTGTGAAGCTACTGCACATGTACTAGAGGGGGTGAATAGTACTTTAAAATAATTAAGAACGTTATTCCTAACTATTGTGCAAAACACAAACAACAATGCGGAATAAACAACAATCGACAAGAATTAACAAACACAAACAAAGCATGTAACGGGTTCGGATCCACCCAAATCTTCCCGACTTGTTCCCGGTGATCCTACGTCCCAACCACCTGGATGCCCTCCGGATACTTGAGTTAGAAACCACTAACCCAAGATTTTGCACTATGAAATTCTTGTGAAAAACCTTCACAAGACCAAATCATACACAATATTAATGTGACTCCCACAACCCGGGATCACTCTCTCTCTCACACAACCGAGAGACACAATTGAAATATCAATTGAAATGAAATAAAGAAACACTTACCACAAAATCCTATGCCTTGAGTAAATATTACCAAATTAGGGCAAGGAGGGATTTTGTTGAAGAAGAAGGCACCAAACCCTAGCTCCAAGATGTTGACCGGCAATGGAAGCCCGGGGTGGAGATGGTGACCTTGATTCAAGCTCCTAGGCTTGGAAGGCTCACAATGGAGAGAATCTCTCTTGAGGAATTTGGCTCAAAGAGTGAAGGAGAGATTCTTGTGAGAATGAGAGAGCTTGGAAAATGAGAGTTGAAAGCTTCTCTTTGATTTCTCTAAACCTCTAAAATGGCAGCCTTGAATACAAGGAAAGAACCCCTCCAAGTATATATAGGATAGAGGAAAGAGAGAGAGAGAGAAACGTTTCAATTAAAGCTCCAACGGCTCTATTTTGAACCAGACTAGTCGGTCAAAGAAGGATCACTGACCGACTAGTTCATCAACTAGTCGGTCGGTGATACAACGTAGACCGACTAATGCTTGAACAACCATAATTCGAAGTACAGGAGATAGACAACTAGTCGGTCTAAGAAGACTTGTCGACCGACTAGTTTCACAACTAGTCGGTCGGTGAATGTTCTTTGACCGACTAATAGTCGAAATAGAATAGGCTGACTTCAAGTTAAATTAGTCGGTTTAAGAACAAATGCTGACCGACTAGTTTCTCAACTAGTCGGTCGACAAATGTTCTTTGACCGACTAACGATAAACAGTAACTATGGCTGTACAAGGAAAGCTCAACTAGTCGGTCTAAGAATGATTCCTAACCGACTAAATCGTCATCTAGTCGGTCGGTGACTCTTCTTTGACCGACTAATTGATCAACAGGGAATGAGCTGAAATGAGCAAGGACATCTAGTCGATTCATGAAGAGTTGCCGACCGACTAGATCGTCATCTAGTCGGTTGGTACTTCTTCTTGAACCAACTAAGATGCACTAGAAGCCGAGGGAAGAAGCGATAAGCTTCGGGAAAGTTTCTAATGGCTTCTATGATAATCCTAGCTCTAAGATATGAGCGAAATGAAGATAATAATGTAAGTCCTACTCAAGGCTTAACATTCTATTCTATGAAGCTAGAAGACAATAAATAATACATGACGAACCGTCTTCAAAGCTTCAATCTTCACTCTTGACTTCAATAAAACTCCTTGAGCTTCAACGAAGCTTCAGGCACACGATCACGCGTATTGAGAAGTCTTGAGACGTCGCTTTTGATGTACGTATTCTTTTGGCGACGATCTCCATAACTGCGCTCACAAACAGTTAGTTCACAATATTTATGTTGCTCATTATCCAAAACCAAATCCGAAGAATCTATACTCAACATGGTATGGGTTCGTTAGGATCAATGATTCGTATTAATTTGGTTGATTAAATATAACTCAATAAATTCCCCTTTTGGGAGCAATTCATCGGAAAATACCCTTTTGGGGATTAAAGCACACAATTCAATAAGATTGTCGCTAAAGTTATAATCTTCTAAAATTAAGATATGAAACTCTCTTTTGGAGAGATCAAAACTCAACCTTGTGGGGCGATCATCAACTCAATCACGCTCTTTTGGAATATGAAAAAGTAGATTTTTAAGCCACAGATCACAACTTTACCGACATACAATTTTAGCGCAAAAATATAACCAAACGAATACAAATCATATCTCCTAATTATGCCATACCATGCACAATAGAAATTTAGCTACTCATACTGAAAATAAACAGAGAATTCATCATATAAATCATGGTTCTAAGCAATACAATCAAAAAGAGTTCAAAATACGCTAAAGAGTTCAAGGATATCACCAAATACACTAGCAAATAGACTAAGAAACCCCCTCTTATTCTTCCTCAAAGCCTCTGGAATTTTGCCTCAGGTTGCCCTCTGTCTTCTCCTTGAAATTCTGCAAAAATCGGCTCCAAAATCGCCCAAATACGCCAAGAATCCGGAGCAAAACCCTAAAAATACCTTAAATACTAACCACTGCAGGTTTAATAGCCTTATTGGGTTTGAATTCATGCCCGAATCACACAAAACCAGATCCGCACAGCCGCCGCAATTTCCCACCGTCCGATCGATGCAGGATCGCTTACGGAGCCGCCACGTGGCCTTTAATTTTCGCGCTACGCCCTAATCCAACCCCGTTCAAATTCAGCTCGGGATTAATATGGACCGTCTGATCTCGCATCAACGGCCCATACGAAGCCACGTCACCGAGTGGTTGCTGCATCCGCTTCGCTTCGCGCGGGGACGCGATCTATCCGTTGGATCGGAATCGTATGGTGGGGATCACGCCGCGTCGACGTTAAACGATTTCGCTCCGATCAATTAATCACGCCTGTCCGATGAAGTGGGCAAATAATGGATCGCCGCAGCGTGTCCCCAACAGTCGTCGAGTACAGCTCGAATGCGGGCGTCTTTCCAGCCGTTGGATCTTAATCCAACGGGCCTCGCTCGTCCGCGTCGACCGCTCGTAAGTGCAACGATATCGACCGTTGGATGAAGATTGTGCGGCCACGATTTTGCCACGTGGCCCGTATTTAAGCTGATACGTGTATATGCTGCCGTATTTCGTATTTTCCGCGTATTTTGTGCGTATTTCCCCCTTTAATTGGTATTCTGCATTCAAAAATACACAGTAATTAGCACAGATCTCAGAAAAATACAAATAAATAGTCGTTGGAATCGTGAGATCGAGACCAGGTTAGGAAAAATATAAAAAGTGCAGAAACACTCTGTTGATTGCTGTTTTGTGCTAAAATAAGGTGATTTCTCTAATAAATGATGGTGTACAAAATACGAACATATTAGAGATCAATTAAGCATCATATACACACAAAATATTGCTAGATAATGGGTTAAATAAGCAATATTCAATCCGGATCAAGCCCCAAATCGTGAATGTCTTGGGAGCCCTATTCCTATTGGGAACATGCACATTTTGTTGATTTCTACGTGGTGCATGTCTTCTACGAGGAAGAGGCCTAGTGTATGCATGTTGTGGATAAGCATGTGGCACATGATGAAATGGTGGTGGCAACATCTGATACGGTGCATGATGGTAATCATTCACGTAATAATGATGAGGGTGAACATATGCATGTGGGGGAACACGTGCGTGAGTGTGTCTCACTTGGTGTGCACGTGCTCGTGGACGTGGAGCATAGAAATCATCATAAGTGTGAACTTGTGGAGTAGGAGGTGTGTTTCTGCGTGGCATAGTATTTGTGTACATAAAAGCATGACCCTTCTTTGGAGTTTCACCCAAAGTGGGTTTGTTTCCAAAGGGGGACGTGTACTTAGTGGGAGTACCATTGGTAGATGAACTACCCATGGGGTGTTTACTCCCACTAGTTGAGGCATCGGAGGATGGCCTTACAAAGGTGGTGAAAGATTTGGATGAATTTTCCTTCTTATACCCCAAACCAATGCAATGATTGGCCGGAAGTAAGTCATTCAGAATATTATCCAAATGATCCTTGCCTTTGTTGAATTTCTCAATTCGGCCTAATGTGGACTCATATTTCTCAGAGAGAGAAAGTATTTTAGTATCCAAAGTGGACACTTGCGTTGTGAGTTCACAAACACGTGACTTGAGATTCTCATTCTCAATACTCAAAGTTGAGTTTTGAGAATTCAAATTCGCTATCACATGTTCATCCGAATCCTCAATGTTAACATGTTCAAGTTGAGATTTGAGATTTACAATCTCAGTTCTCAAGGCTTCAACAACGGTGTCGTTGTTGGTGATGACAGGTTTAGGTGTGGTTTGAAGACTAGTTAGCTCATCTTTGATTTTAGTATATCTATTTACCAACTTAGAATACTTAGACCAAATTTGTTCATTAGCTAATCTTAGGTCATCCATAGTTATCTCTTCACCTTCATCCTCGCTTTCAACTGAAGCGGTCTCTTGATCATGTCGCTCTCTTGCCATGAAGCACATGCGTGCTTTCTCCACTTGTTCTTCATCTGACTCACCACTTGAAGAATCCTCTTCCGAGTCAGTGAATGTACCGACAAGTTCTTTTTTGTACTCCTTCTTGTACTTTCTTGACTTGTTGAACTTGGGTGCCTTCCACTTCTCCTTTTGTTTGTTAAGAGGACAATCGACCTTGATATGTCCTGGCTTATTGCACTTGAAACACAAAGGAGCAGAGGCATTAGTAGAACCAACTTTAGATTTGTTCTTGAAATTACCTTTTCGGAAGAACCGGTTGAACTTCTTTGCCATGAGGGCCAAAGATTCCATGTCCAACTCATCTTCCGATTCTTCACTATCGGTAGGTGTGGTAGGGTTGGCCTTGAAATCAATCGTCTTTTTCTTCGGCTCTTCTTGCTTCAAGAACACATTCATCTTGTCCTGTATCTTGATCTTGCTGTCCTTTCGTACCTCATAAGACATCAAGGTACCCATTAGTTGAACAACAGTATATTTTGACATATCATTACCATCCTCGATAGCTTAAGTTCGCTTTTCCCAACTCGAAGGAAGTACGTCAATGATCTTTGCGACTTTCTCTTCTTGGGTATAGGTCTTCCCAAGAGCTCCAATTCGTTGGATAGGTCCACGAAGCAAGCGTAGTACTCCTTAATTCTTTCACCCTGTTCCATGTGAAATAACTCGAATTCTTTGTTAGCAACAGTGAGTTTAGAGTGTTTTACCCTGCTCGTTCCCTCGTATAAGATGAGGAGTTAGTTCCAAATCTGATATGCACTCTTACAGGTGCATATCTTGTTGAAGTCTTCGGGCTCCAGTGCACATTGTAAGGCATTCATTGCCTTGGCATTGCTCACCTCTGCGGCGACCTTCGCGGCAGTCCATTGTGTGAAGTCTTCTTAAGTGGGTTCAACTTACTCCGTTAATGTGGCTCTCCAAAGTGATGCGCTCTAGAGGAAGGTTTCCATCCGGTATTTCCAGTACCCATAGTTGGTACCGTTGAAGTGAGGAGGCCTGGTTGAGGAGTATCCTTCGACCACTGCAGAGGCTCCTTCACGATTCTTGTAGGAGCTATGGTCGGGTGGTGGTCGAACAGCCTTGTTGTCGTCGTTTGTCATAGCTATGAACTTGGCTCTGATACCAAATGTAATGCCTTGAAAGCTACTGAACAAGTACTAGAGGGGGGTGAATAGTAATTTAAAATAATCAAGAGTATAATTCCTAATTATTTTACAATTACAAACAACTATGCGGAATAAATAAGAACAACAAGAATAATGCAACGCAAATACAAGATATAATGGGTTCGGATCCACCCAAGTCTACCCGACTTGTTTTCGGTGATCCTACGTCCCAGACACTCGGATCCCTTCCGGCTACTCGAGTTAGAATCCACTAACTCAAGTTTTCACTAAAAGCTTCTTGTAGAAACTACTACAAGAACAATCAATACAACAAACGAATTGTGACTCCCACAAACCGGGATCACAAACTTCTCTCACAACCCAAGAGATAAACTCAAATAACAAGTTAATTGAAATAAGAAACACTCACCACAAAATCCTATGCCTTGAGAAATACTTACGAATTTAGGGCAAGGAAGGATGATGAGAAGAGATGATCACGAAACACTAGCACCACCAAGATGGACAGAGGAAGATGGCTAGGATATTGATGATGATCGTGATTCAATCCTTCAGGAGAATGGTCGCACAACATCTGAAAATCTCTTGGAAGGATTTAGGTCAAAACGTGAGTGAGAGATTTTTGAGAGAGAGAGCCCTTAGAAAAATTGATATTCGATCGATTGAAAATTAGATCTGAAATCTCTCTCATATTAGAGAAATTTCCATGTTTGAAACGTATCAAACATATATGGAAAGAATCAAAACAGATCAAGAAAAATCGTGGAAATAATATCTCCAACTGCTGGAAAATTAAAGCAGCTTAATCGGTCTAAGAAGGATCACTGACCGATTAGTTTGAGAACTAGTCGGTCGGTGAACCTTCTTGGACTGACTTGAAGGTTGACAGAGAAATGAGAGAAATCCAAGGAGAAAACTAGTCGGTCTAAGAAGAAACACTAACCGACTAGTTTGACAACTAGTCGGTCGGTGAACCTTCTTGGACCGACTAATTGGTCAACAGTAACTAGGCTGAAATACACAAGGATGACTAGTCGGTTCAAGAAGAATTTCCAACCAATTAGATTGTCATCTAGTCGGTTGGTTCTTCTACTTGAACCAACTAAGATGCACAAAGCCATGAGAAGAAGCGATAAGCTACGGAATACTTTCTAATGGCTTCTAAGGCAATCCTAGAGATAAAATAGGGTAGATATGTGGATCACTAGGCAAGTACTACTCAAGGCTTAACATTCTATGAGATGAAGCTAGAAGACAATATAAATAACATGACAACCCGTCTTCAAAGCTTCAACATGAAGAATCTGGATCCTTTGACTTCATTAATAACTCTTTGAGCTTCAACGAAGCTTCAGGCACAACGATCACATGCTCTAAAGAAGTCTTGGGATGTCGCTTGAGATCTTCAAAGTAATTTGGCGGCGATCTTCATAACTGCGCTCAAAAAGGATAGTACCCAATATTTATGTTTGTTCATCATCAAAACCAAATCAGGGAAATCAATACTCAACAATTATTTCCCTTATACTCATGCTTGTTAGTTAGTTTCCCTTGCTAAGTTTTTTATTATTATCATCTTAGGTGTTATCTTAGTGGCCTCCCACCCAGCTCTGACTTTATTTGATTCCGAAGCTTCTCTGTGTATTATATCCCAGAACTTCATAGTCCAACACTCGATTCCTACCTACCCACTTCCCAAGAGATGGAATATCACAACCGAAAGTGGCGTAGTGAGTGTTACCTTGGGATGCAAATCATGTCCTTTTGTGATTTGCGGACATGAGCTCTACGCAAACTTCATGGTCCGGGACACACCCAATTTTGATGATATTCTCGGCATAGACTGGTTAGGGACTTTCTATGTTACCATCAACTATCACAAGAAGAAAGTAGTGTTTGAGATTCCGACCATCCAGTGTTCGAATTCATCAGTGGTGGTCATTTACTCGGACCTATCAAATTTCGGGCTCAGCCAAACAAAGCGATTCTCGCATCTATGCAAGTCGAACCGGAGAAGCTTGCAGTGGTTCAAGACTTTGAAGATGTATTTTCGGAGGACATTTCTAGATTGTCGCCTGACAGAGCTCTGGAATTCAGTATCGACCTGATGCCAAATACTCAACCAATCTCGAAGGTGCCTTACCGTATGGCTCCAGCAGAACTTGAAGAGTTACGGAAGCAGTTGGATGACCAATTGCAGAAGGGATTCATTCATCCCAGCGTGTCCCCTGGGGTGCTCCTATACTACTGGTCAAGAAGAAGGATGGATCGAGAAGAATGTGGGTGGATTATCGGCAGCTGAACAACGTCACAGTGAAGAATAAGTACCTGTTGCCTCGCATCGAGGATATCTTCGATCAACTCGAAGGATCGTGAGTTTTCTCGAAGTTGGACCTCAGGAGTGGACCATCGGGTGAAGGTTAAGAATGAATAGCCTTCTGGACCAAGTATGGACACTACGAGTTCGTTGTCATGCAATTCGGTGTGACCAACGCTCCTGCAGTATTTATGAATCTCATGAATCTTATATTCTAAGAGTTTCTGGATAAATTTGTAGTGATATTAATTGATGACATATTAGTCTACTCGAAGAGTGAGGAGGAGCATGCCGAGCACCTACGGATTTTTTTGGAGACGCTTCGACGTCACCAATTGTATGCCAAGTACAGCAAGTGCAAATTCTGGCTGGACCGTATCACATTCCTTGGACATGTGGTATCAGGCGATGGTATCTCTGTCGACCCAGAGAACGTTGCTTCAGTCAGAGATTGGCCTACCCCTCGGTCGGCATCAGACATCAGGAGTTTCTTAGGATTGTGGGCTACTACCGTTGATTCATTCAGGATTTCTCGAAGATAGCAGAGCCCATGACTCGATTGACGAGGAAGGACGTCAAGTTTGTTTGGTCAGACCCTTGTAAACATGCATTTGGGACTTTGAAAGCAAGGCTGACGTCTGCACCAGTCCTGGCTATACCTGATAAGACTGGAGGATTTGAGATATTTTGTGATGCCTCAGGCAAAGGTCTTGGATGTGTCCTGCATCAGCATGATCATGTAGTCGCTTATGCTTCTTGACAGTTGAAGGTTCACGAGAAGAATTATCCGACTCACGACTTGGAGTTAGCCGCTGTTATCTTTGCACTGAAGATTTGGAGACATTACTTACTGAGTGAGAAAGTGAAGATCTTCACTGATCACAAAAGTTTGAAATATATTTTTACTCAGAAGGAGTTAAATATGAGACATCGCAGATGGTTAGAGCTGATGGCTGATTACGAAATCGACCTCCAGTATCACCCAGGGAAGGTTAATGTCGTACCTGACGCTTTGAGTAGACTCCCAGCAGTTATGACTCTTACAGTTAAGTGGAGGCTACAACAGGATCTGCGTGAGATGAGCACAGAAGTTGTGTTACCTGGAGTCACATCGTCATTGATTAACATGCAGATTCAGTAGACGATAGTGGATCGGATCAAAGCTGCACAGTCTGGAGATGCTAATCTGTAGAAGATCCGAGAGCAAATTGAAGCTGGACTTCGGACGGACTTTATAATTCATGAGGATGGTTCCTTGAGATAAGGCAGTAGGATCTGCGTACCCTCAGGTGATATCAGAGATGAGCTGATGAATGAAGCTCATTTCTCCCCCTATTCCATTCATCCTGGCGGTATCAAGATGTACAAGGATCTCCGTCTGAATTTTTGGTGATACGGTATGAAGACGAGCGTAGCTCAAAGCGTCGCCAAGTGCCTAGTGTGTCAGCAAGTGACGGCTAAACATCACCGTATTGCTGGATTACTTCAACCCCTGCCGATTCCAGAGTGGAAGTGGCAGCACATCACCGTGGACTACGTGACTGGACTACCTCGGAGCACCAAGCAAAATGACACAATTTGGGTTATCGTTGACCGACAACCAAGTCTGCGTATGTCATTCCTTTCTGAGTAGGACAATCTACGGAGATACTGGTGAAGAAGTATATGGAGGTAATTATCTTTCTCATACCTTTATAAATTCTTTCTAGTACATATTGTGATGTGAATGATAATCGTACAGGAGATTGTGCGATTGCATGGAATCCCCGTGAGTATTGTCTCCGACCAAGACACGAGATTCACGTCTCAATTCTGGAAGAGTCTGCAGACGAATCTAGGTACCAATCTGAGCTTCAGTACTGCGTATCACCCGCAGACTGATGGACAGTCGGAGCGCACTATTCAGATATTTGAGGATATGTTGCGAGCTTTCATGTTGGATCTTAAGGGTTCGTGGGAAGATCACCTACATCTAGTGGAATTCGCCTACAATAATAGCTATCAAGCCAGCATTGGCATGGCGCCATTTGCTGCACTTTATGGAAGGAAATGTCGATCTCTGCTGAGTTGGGATGACATTGGTGATATAGAGCTGTTGGGACCAGAGATGATAGTTGAGGCTGTGGATGTAGTGCGTATCATCAGGGATAACGTCTGCATGCTCTCTCAAGAGAGAGATCAACTGTATCCTTAGATCAAAAAGGAGCATTGATCCAATGGAGACCGTTTTCCCTTATTCTTTGGAGATCCGGATGTTCTCCGTTTCTTCGACTGTTGCGGGCCGTCGATCTCTGCCTTTGGGATCGACTGGGCTGCATGTCCAATCTTTCTCAAAGCGGTGGACATTGTATAGCACGACCATGCCTGCTTCTGATTTCCTCTTGCCTTCCTGACTCGTTCGGGGTATGGAATTTGATCATTTGATGGAAAGTTAAGACCATCGCTTCTATAACATTTAGTAGTGGTCTCACGATGATCCTGTTGTACGCCGAGTAGATCTTCACCACCATGAATCTGGTCAGGCGAGTGACTTGTCGCGGATACGTGCAGAGGGTCACCGATAGGGTAATGATGCCTGCTATTGGGGCGGAGGGGCCCTGAACAAGGCGTCAACTCCACGGAGGACAACCTCATTCTCTCCAACGTGGTGAAGAAGAGTATATCGCACGAGCTTTCGGTGTTGAAAAGTAACCTCTTTACATCGATCTCGTTGATGGTGACCGTGATGACGACGGCATCATCGTGCAGTGTTGTTCGTATATTTTACATGTTTTTACCATGCATTTCCATGTCGTTTCGATCGTCCGAATCCATATTTTCATATTGTATCTCGCTTTTCTCGATATTCTTGATCGTTTCGATGTTTTATGTGTTTTCAGGGAATTCGGCGTGATTTGGAGCGATATGGGGTTCTGGTCACAACGTCGACGCCAAAGATCGCTTTGCCTTGCCACGATGACCAAAGGAGTCCAAAGAAGCGAGGGAGAGGAGTAGGAGAAGAGAGGAGAAGAGAAGAAGAGAATGGCGAGAAGAGGAGAGAAGAAGGATTTGGAGGAGTTTCCAGATCGCTCAGCTGAGCTCATAATTCGCTCGGCCGAGCTGTGATACGCTATGGATGCACCTTCGGGGCGCTCGGCCGAGCGACAAGCTCGCCTGACCGAGCAACCAGCCTGCTCGCCCGAGCTAGCTGTCAGAGAAGCCCATCAAACGAATGACCTAGGCTCTGGAAATTTTGGAGTTTAATTCGCTCGACCGAGCGACGTGACGCTTGTGCGAGCAACTCAACTCGCTCGCCCGAGCGGCCCCCTTCCGAGCGCCAAGCGGAGCGGTACACAAGGCACCGCTCGACCGAGCGAGTAATGTGCTCGACCGAGAGGTATGTTGGCAGACTTCATTTTGACTTAAAATAATGGGTTTCGGGTTGGTTTTCTTGTAAAACCCGAACCCAAACCATTTTGTATAAATAGTCAACATTTTATTAGAGTAGGTTAAGCAATTTTTTGCTGTAGCAAAAACCCTTAGAGCTATTTTGGGAGCTCTCATTTGGTAATTTCTTTTACAATCCATTTCTTTATTTGTGGTTGGATTTTCTTGATTTCTTTACCATTGCTCTCATTTCTCTTGCTCTCTCTATTGAAATCAATTTCATGCAATTTGAATGGTTGGATATGTCTAACTCTATTGCTATTGTTTTTAGAGCTTTTGCCATGCTAGAGTAGTGGGTTTCAAGGACTTAGGGACGATCCCTAGGATCATAGGGATCGGATGTTAGGTTAGACCCCCGTTGGATCAATTGTAACGACCTGTATTTTCTGATACACTGGAGCTGAATTCTATTTAGTAATGTTTTCATTATTATACTTTGATGTGTTAATCTCATTAATATACTTATGTTAGTTTATTTGAATCTGTTATTATTGTTTTAATTTTTCAAATTCAAATGTTTTTGAAATTTAAATTCAAATTTGTTTAAAAACTTTCCCTTTTAAATCCTAATTAAAACTATAATTATTTTAGTAATAATCCCTCATCAATACCCATTATTCTCCCCAATAATTAGTATAATTCAAACTTTCCTTATTGTCTTAGCTTTTATTTCCCTAATCAAATCATTAAAACAAAAATCAATTAGTATTAATTCCCCTAATAAAAATTATTTAAAACAAATCAAATATTATAAAAAAACAAATCAGTTTTAGTTTAAAAACTTTCTATTTCTAAACCCTTTTCTTTTCTCAAACCTTAAACCCTAGATATACTCACCCACGCACAGCCACCCTCTCTCTCAAAGCCCAGGACCTCACTCTTCTCTCTCTCTCCTCCCCTACAAAACCCTAAAGATAACTCTAGCTCACTCTAAAAACCCCAGGCTAAGGAAATCCTAGCATCCTCTATACTAACCCAAGCCTATCCCTATAAAACCCTAAGGCCCCTACAAAACTCTAAGAAATACAAACCCTGGCCCTCTCACGCAACCCCACTCTAAAAACCTAGGCAGCCCTCTCTCATCCCCTATAAAACCCTAAGGGAACCCTAGCCCCTCTCTTCGCACGCCGCACCTCAACACCCTGACACCCTAACCCTCAACTCTAACCAGCCCAGCAACCACACCTCCATGCACCCGTCCTCCACCTTCCAAGAGCCCAGCGCACCAGCGTCCTTCTCCTCTCCAACTATCCTGCACCTCCATTCATTCCGACCAAACCATCGCCAGGCCACCACCCCGATGTCCGACCCCACTCCGCCTGCAACCACCTCCCCCCTCTGTTTTGCCACCTCTCCGACCACCGAACGAGCACCGCCAGTCCCTTCCTCCGTCCAACCTCTCCACCGGCGCCGCCACCTCCCAGCGCCGACGCCACAGTCCCCGCCGCCGCCTAAAGTCGCTGCCGCCATCCGACTCCTTCCCCTGCAAGCAAGTAACGAAGAGATAGTACACGTGATCACTTAACAGGTTAGTATTGTTAGGGTTAATTTTATAATTTTTGTTATAATTTTTAGAGTTGGTATGTCATGTGAGTAATTATATTAATACACAGTTTATATCTGGTAGGTTTAAACAAATATTATATAGGTTAGTTTATATATATAACTGTGTGTTTTTATTATCATGTTAGTAGTTATACTCTGTATTATATTATACTATATATATTAGTTAGTTTATATAAACTATTATGTAGTGTTAGTTTAATATCAATAAGTTAGTGTTTTAGTTTTATACTGTTAGATAGTAATAAGGTGATGATACTGTTAATTACATATATCCTCCTTATAAATATACACTATAGGTTGTTAGTACTACAACATGAGATGTTAGTATTTCTAATTAAACAGTAACTTATATGTATGAAGTGGAAGTCATATGTAAGAATAGTACCTCTCTAATTATTTGAATAAATAAGTTAGTTGATAAATAGTTTAAGTTAATCAGTAAGTTAAATAAGTTATTTTTTAAACTGATATCGGAACCGAATGACGCAGAAAACGTCCGCGCCTCCCATACGAACGCGTCAACACCAAAATCACCGTAAACAGGCAAGCGTGCAATTTAATACATGTTTTTAAATGTTACTCATTTAGACGTTTTACACTTAATTAGTTCTATAAGACTTGAACCGTAATATCTTATACACAAAAATGCCATGTGACACAATGACACTAAAAACCCCTTAAATGCACTGGTGTGAATTGCTAAACTAGAACCCGTGTGCGTGTGTGGGGACATCTGCAAGTAAAGTGAATATACTTTGTTACGCCATGAAATGCAGCACCTACTGAAAGTACATGAAATACGTGAACAACTTGAATACCATAGAACATGATAGCCGGTTTGGCTAACTCATAGACGTGTATGCCAATATTTGGCTATTCCCATGGGTCGGTTGGCTAGTCTGGCTCGTGTCCAGTATATAACTATGATGGCCGTTTGGCTGATTCTGGCTCGTGGTCCAGAAAGTACACGTGGGTGGGATTGGGTTCGCGGGAATTAGCCGGTAGTAAAAGGGTCGCCTTCGGGGGCACTTGAAGGTGGATTCACTTACTAGCCGTCTAAAGACGGGAACCTTAGTCACGGAATTGCACACACAATTGAACAACTTGAAAAAATGCTGTTAACTTATAGAAATAGTGCTGCTTTATTTAAAATTGAACTGATATGTTTCCATTCATAATAGAACTGCCATTTTAGTGTAAATCTTTATAACTGCTGTAACTGCCATGTATAATCTTTTGCATATCTTGCCAAGGGTCCCTTCTTAACCATAACTTGCCAAGGACCCTTGCTGACATACATTCCATGTTGTTTGAAAAGTATGTCAGGTCACGAGACAGAGTACCAGGAGGACGAGTTGCTAGATCAGAGTGATCCGTTGGACCAGGAGTACGTCGACCCAGAGGTTCTCCCCACAGAGGACTAGTCGTTGAGATTCACCTGCTACTGCTGCTTAGAGTTTTATTTCTGCTTTTCTGTTGGGTATGTACCCACTTTTGTAGACTCTGTTTGTTGGCCATGCTTGGGTCTTAGTTTCTTTGTGTACTTTCCTTTCTGGACATTGGCTATTATTATAATTATATCTGTTATTCTGATTGCATGCAAAAATCTGTGTTTGGTTGTTATTCAAAGACGCTTAATGGGCTTAGGCTTCACCGCTTCAGCCCATGCGGACCCGCTCGCGTCCTTGCTCGCAATCCCAAGTATAATAGAAAGCGGGGTGTGACATCAATCTAGGGTTTCCATATGGTGGTTTGAACAAGGGTTTTGGGGGATTGGCCTTAGGATCGGAGTATCACGAAGGCGGCTCCATATCCTAAGGAGAATCCCCATAAATTCGATTTGGGCTTAGCGACCGTTCCTAGGGTTCGTGATCATGAGTGTGACTCGAGAGCTACGGCGACCACTAATCCCCAATCCGCTAGTCGGCGACTGCGAGAGCACGCTGATTGCTAGAACCGACCATAGGGTAGCGTCGCAACCCGTAGATCACGAGAGTAGATACAGAATTGCGAGGCAGGACCAAGTGTCAAGCTTAATGCATGCATCCATGTGTGAAGCCGACTACGAGAGCACGGTTTCGCATAGGGATGCATTAAACGAGTAGGAATAACAAAATTTAAATACTCGTTCTCATCTACGGATGTGACACTCCTACCTTAACACATCGTCCGATGTAGGGCCATTAGCATTTGTGACCGAAGGGCCTAGCGGGGAATCCCAAAATCCTTATACGTTTAAATTCTTAGTTATCTCTCGACTTCCACAATCAACCAATCAATCAATCGTGACAACCCCTGATCACATACTCACCTCCTTTCATATAAATCGTTAAACGATCGCCTTCCTCAGTTCGACAATCTTTCTATACTATAGCGCACCGTGCGCTTGCGGTGATTCGTGCTCCCGTGGTGCAAACCCGGGAACCGAAAAAGTTTTTGGCGCCGTTACCGGGGTGGCAATGTTTGCTTTAGCTTTTGGTTGAAGAATGTTAGTTTCATCCACACTTAACACTACACCACTTCTTTTTATTTTTTCTTTTTTCTTTTTCTTTTTTCTTTTTATTATTATCTTATTATACCCTTTTCCCTTTTTGTTAACAAGTTCCACAATTTTCTTGTGTGCTTTTTCTCTGCGTGCTGACATCCCTCCTCAGATTACGTCTCTTTTCGAACACCTTACACTTGGAGGTCTGTGATGTGCAGGCAAGACTTCTTTGTCTAGGACCCAAATTGGGGGAACATCCTCAATATGCCTTAGACAGGATGTTGGACTATGTGAGATCCACCGGCTCTTTAGTCGTCAGAGCCATTCACGAAGCCGAATTTGAAGTCCTGAACTACATCGCAGAACAAGTCCACTCAGGCGCTCTCGAGGACGATATTTACGTTAGCGTCGAAGGGGATGCACTCTCATTCCGCGTCAGGGATATCCCACAGGCCAACTCACGCAAAACACAAAACGAGGTATCACTCCTAACTGCTTTGAATAACATTGTGGATCATGTCAGGTGCACCGGGCTGGTATTCATCTCGTCAACAGATCCATTCGCATCGCACCTCTCAGAATTCATGTCGGAATATTACGATGATGCCAACAACGTCCCGGAAGGGATCCGCATACGAATTGATGCTCATGGCACATATTTCTTCCCCTCCAATGTTCCATTCGAAGAGATAAGTGCACAACTTTTCTCAAAGGGACGAATAAACCCCGAATATACGAGTCCCCGAGAGACCAGCGACTTCCAAGAAGATGATTCGACCATGGTACCTAACGGGCTTCAGGGCAATTTCCAAAGAGGTGCGTGGTCAGACGACGACGCCTCCCCCCGGTTGATAAGCAAGTCGTGGGGGATCCCGAGAACTGCAAAGGCCAAGAAACGGAACCTGATGATATCTTTTATGAAATGCACTCATCGTCCAGTTCGGACTCAAGCTATAACACGTCGTCAGACGGCTCTGTTCCAGACGAACCGACTCCTGAGGAAGAGGCATTCCAGTCGCAAGCAAGCACAGCAGGGGGTACATCACTCCCTGAGGTAGAACTTAAACCCCTTCCCGCCGATCTTAAATATGCATTTCTGGGTGATAATCGCACATACCCAGTTACAGTCAACGCTTTCCTCACCGAATCCCAACTCGAGGATCTTCTAAGGGTTCTCAAGGAGCATAGAGATGTTATAGGATATAGTATCACTGACCTGAAAGGTATTAGCACTGGGCTATGTGAAATAGGATCCACCTCGAAGATAGCAACGACACCTCCATAGAACTTCAAAGGTGCTTGAACCCTAACATGAAAGAGGTTGTTAAGAAGGAGGTCCTGAAACTCGTCTAAGCGGACATTATCTACCACATCTCTGATAGCAAGTGGGCCAGTCCTGTCCAAGTCGTACCTAAGAAGGGGGGGTATGACCGTCATAAGAAATGATAAAAATGAATTGATACCAACTAGGACCGTCACGGGCTGGTGGATGTGTATAGACTATAGACTACAGAAAACTTAACAAGGCCACCCGAAAAGACCACTTCCCCCTTCCATTCATCGACCAGATGCTTCATCGTCTTGCCAAGCATAATTATTTCTGTTATCTTGATGGATACTCGGGGTTTTTCTAAATCCTGTTGCATAAGGAAGACCAAGAGAAGACGACTTTCACATGCCCTTATGGCATCTTCGCATAACAAAGGATGCCATTCGGCTTATGTAATGCACCCGCAACCTTCCAAAGGTATCCTTCTTCTCGGATTTTATCGAAGATATTATGGAGGTCTTCATAGATGACTTCTCGGTGTACGGCACTGAGTTCGATTCATGCCTAGGGAATCTGCTCAAGGTACTAGAGAGATGTCGTGAGAACAACCTCACTCTGAACTGGGAAAAGTGTCATTTTATGGTAACTAAGGGAGTTGTCCTAGGGCATGTCATTTCTTCCCAGGGGATACAAGTCGATAAGGCTGAAATCGAAGTTATCAAGGAACTTCCCCCGCCGACCAATCTTAAAGGAATCTGTGGTTTTCTTGGGCATGCTGGGTTCTACCGTTGTTTTATTAAAGATTTCTCTAAAATTGTACGCCCCCTCACTGAATTACTTGCAAAGGACACACCGTTTGTTTTTTCTGACGCATGTTTTGAAGCTTTTGACGGATTAAAAGAGGCTCTTATTTCTGCTCCAGTTATTCAGCCACCGGATTGGAACTTGCCGTTTGAGCTGATGTGTGATGCGAGTGATCAGGCAGTGGGAGTTGTGCTAGGCCAGAGAAAGGATGGGAAGCTGCACGCCATCTACTATGTCAGCAAAATACTAGACGAGGCCCAGAGAAACTACACCAGTACTGAAAAGGATTTGCTAGCGGTGGTGTACTCTATTGAGAAATTCCGACAGTATCTCCTAGGATCAAAAGTCATAATTCACACTGACCACGCCGCCTTAAAATATCTGCTGAGCAAGAAAGAGGCCAAACCTCGATTGATAGGATGGATACTTCTTCTTCAGGAGTTTGACGTGGAGATAAAGGATAAGAAGGGCGCGGAGAATGTAGTGTCCGATCACTATCCCAGCTCACCCGCGGGGATAAGGACGATAGTTTACCCATTGATGAGTCCTTCACCGGTGAGCAGCTTTTTGCAGCAAATTGCGCCGATACACCGTGGTACACCGACATAGTAAATTTTTTGGTGAGTGTGGTTTTACCCCATGGAATGACCACTTATCAGAGAAGGAAGTTCTTGAGCGACGCCAAACGTTATTTCTGGGACGATCCGCATCTCTATAAATCATGTCAAGATGGAATTATTAGGCGGTGCATCCCCAAAGAAGATACCGCCTCTATCATCTCTCATTGCCATGACCAACCATGCGGAGGCCATACGGTGGTTACAAAGACCACGGCAAAGATACTCCAATGTGGGTTCCACTGGCCGACACTTTTCAAGACACTCATGACTATATCAAGGGATGCGACAGGTGCCAAAGGACCAGAAATATTACTAGGAGGGATGAGATGCCCCTCAAGGGCATCCTGAAGATCGAACTATTTGACTATTGGGGGATCGATTTCATGAGCTCGTTTCCGAAAAGTTGCGGGAACAGGTACCTCTTAGTGGCGGTGGACTATGTATCCAGATGGATAGAAGATATAGGCTATAGCCACCCCAATGAACAATGCTCGAGTCGTCGCGAAATTCTTCAAGAATATCATCTTCCCCTGTTTCGGGTTACCAAGGACGGTCAGAAGTGATGGTGGAAGCAATTTTATCGAAAGCAAGTTTGAGGCCTTGCTCAAGAAGTACAGAGTATATCATAAAGTTGGATTCGCCTATCATCCTCAAATGAGCGGACAAGTGGAGATCTCCAACAGGGAGATAAAGATCATCCTCGAGAAGACAGTTAGCTCATCACGGAGGGATTGGTCCCAGAAGCTAAACGATGCGCTATGGGCATATCGTACGGCATTTAAAACCCCCATTGGAACAACCCCTTACAGGCTAGTCTATGGGAAGGCATGTCACCTACCAGTGGAACTGGAGCATATGGCTTTTTGGGCTATCAAGAAACTCAATTACGACTACAGAAATGCAGAGCTACGCTGGCTCCTAGACATCAACGAGTTAGACGAACTCAGAAGAGACGCCTATGAAAACACCAAAATTTACAAGGAAAAGACTAAAATCTACCACGACAAATTAATCACGGTAAAGCATTTCGACGTAGGAGATCAAGTGCTCCTCTACAACTCCAGACAGCGACTCTTTCCAGGGAAGTTGAAGTCCCGGTGGTACAGCCTATTTAAAATACTTCAGATATTCTCGAGTGGTGCAGTGGAGATCGAGGGAGGCAAGAACGGACCATTCAAGGTCAACGGATAAAGGTTAAAGCCCTACAAAGCTGGCGATCCAATTGGCGAGAGAGGATCTCTCGCCCTCACCGATTGCTCTCATGCCTGACTCCATCCTAGGTTGGGTGGGGTTGTCGCGCCAACCCGGTACTTCCATTCCAATTCTATTTATGTTTTACCTCACCCAACCTTACAAGTAGTGGCACCGCCTGATCTTATTAGCTTCTCGTTGTCCCAGTGTCTCCCCCTCCTATCATTGTGCACATCTGCCTTTTCGGGGCCCGGCTTAGTCCAGCTTGGGGGAGTCAATTTCTGGCGTTGATTTTTTGTTGTCCATGTGTCTATATTGTATATACTATGCATCATCATCACCTGCATCATCATCATCTCTATTTTTGTATATACATACATACTGTACAAACGCATATGCATCTTTTATACCTTCTTTTATCTTTCTTTCCACCCACCCCACCCTTAGCATCATCTATCATTGATTCGTGGTAGAAAGTGTATATTTATATCCCCTAACTATCCATATTTTTGTGCTAAGGGTTAGGCTTAACCATGGTCTTTTGGGTATAATCTCGCTTTATGTTGCATATAAGGGCTTATTCGTATTCTTTGCACAAAATACCATTATATGGACTAATTTCTCCTTCTCCTATTTTTCAGGTACTCTTAGAAGCCTTGGGGATTTTCCAGAATTTTCTGGAATTTTTCTGGGATTTCTGGGTATTTTTGGTGAATTAAAAGGAGGAAAGGGGGGAGAAATGGGGGAAAGGGGAATTAAATGGGGCGCCGCGTGGCGCAATCACGCGACGCCACGCGACGCCATCACAGTCGCCCATGGGGCTGGCAGTAATTATCAGGGGCTTTGCCCCGCTTGGATTATCAGCGGGCCGCTGGCCCACTCGAAATATTCGAGCTGGCCGCTGGCCCGCTCCTGTTTTTATTTGTGGGGAACAAGCCCGCAACCAAAGCGGGCTACGTGGCGGCCCCGCTCCACTGCGAAAAGCAGCAGGCGCGCGCTTGTAAGCGGGAGCAGGTCCGGGCGCCCATCTTTCAACCCGATTAGCCCAAAACTCAACCCGAATGCGAAATTGGGGGTTTATTTTTGCATGTAGCATTTTCCAGCGAGCTCAACTCGGTTTTACTGTTCTATTGGGGCTAGGAGAGCCCCATCTTCTTCCCCAAGAGCTAGGGCAAGGGCTTGGGGGCCATTAGAGGCTAGGGAAGCTTGGAGGAGGAGCAAGAGAAGGGGAAAGCTTGAGCTTCTAGGATTTCTATTGGTGATTTCTCCCCATTTCTTGTAGCTATTGGTTTCTAAATGATTTGTATGAACTTTTGAATGATTGTTGATTGAATGTGAGAATCTTTTGATAGTTATTCAATTAATGGCTAATGAATGCTCATCAATGATTATCATCTTGTTATTCATTATGAAGGCCTAGAGCCAATAATGTGTGGAATTGGAGTTAGCTGGGGTTTGTGTGTTTGATTATTAATTGCTCATTCCTAGCATTTAATTGGATTAGCATGCCTTGAAATGTGTGCTAGTAGTGTTGATTGATGGGTTGTGCCCTAGGGTTAATGAGTCGTGCACAACTCTTGGCGGGGCCATAGAACGGTGGTGTACCCTAAGGGTCACACCTACGTGCACCATCCTTGCATTCTATTGACACGGATGTAAGGATTGACTCACGAGCTTAAGTTAGGGATTCCAACCCACTAATCAACACACGAATGAATCGTTCATTACCCTTGGTGGGGCCGTAGAATGGCGGTATGCCTTAAGGGCATTACCTGTTGGATATGGAAGACGTTTGTACACCCTTGTGGGGGATGTACGAGGGAATACGGACCTCGAACGTCGCGTACACGAAGTCGTGTACAAAGGGAATCTGTTCCCTTACGGAGAGGATCTCTGGATGAGTGGGAAAATCGCATTATATATGCATAAGTGCATGCGACATATGGCTTATAAAGGGGGAATATCTTAAGCTTATGTTGTACCATGCATATGGTACAACTTAAGCTTATAATGTGCCATGTATCATGGTACACCTTAATTAAGTTGTTCCAAAGGAACAACTTACCCTAAAATAACTACCTTGGGGGCTATAAATAAGACCCAAGGGTAAGCCATTTCTTACATCTTTTGCATGGCATTCTTGCATGCATTTTCATCCTAGCGAAGCTCTGCCGAAATGCTTCCTCTCTTTCTTTATCCAAGTTCTTAATCTAAAGTAGAGATTTAGATTGTGGATTTAGTAGCCTTACTCCGTTCGTGAGTAGACTCGATCCGTCGTGGCGAATCCGAAGGCGAAGTTCGTAGACTACCGTGCAGCGTACGCAAGCGTAAGTCTAAACTTCATATTATCGATCCTAACTCTGTTTTGGACAGGATCCTACATTGGTATCAGAGCCATATGGGTTCGCCCCGGTCAAACCACCGCCCCGTCGAAACTATGAACGAGTCGTTGTCTTTTTCACGAATGGGTCTCCTACTATTACGGATATAGTAGGAACGCTTCGTGACGGAGAGAACGCAGCGGTTGTTCTTTTCACGTTAGGGTCTCCTATCATTACGGATATGGTAGGAACTCTCCGTGACGGGAAGAACCGACCGTTCACATAGTATGTTATTTTTCATTTTTGGCACACGGCCATTAGGAAATAACTAATTTCTCGACGAACGGGTGCTTCATCGACGAACGGGTGCTTCATCGAGGAAGATGATGGTAGTTATTTCCATCGGGTAAGAGGAAATTTGGTGCATGTGCACCATGGCCAAATGGGCTATGAAGGCCATGCACCCCCTCTCCCCATGCGGAGGGGGTTGGCTACGGCCAATAACCACCGGCGACCACCCCATCAAGGGGGAGGAATAAGTGCGGCAACCCCATTCAAAGGGAGTGGCCGGCCATGGCCAAAGGGGCCATGGCCGGCCAACGCCGAATGGCCTTGGCCATGGCCGGCCATGGCCAAGCCATGGCCGGCCAGGCCGGCCTTGGCAGAGGCCAGGGCCGGCCCTGGCCGGCCTGCCGGCCCTGGCAGAGGCCAGGGCCGGCGCCCTGGCCTCAGGCCAGGGCCTGGCCGAGGCCGGGGCAGGAGCCCTGGCCCCGGCCAGCGGCCAGGCCGCCCTGGCAGAGGCCAGGGCAGCGCCCTGGCCTCAGGCTAGGGGCCTGGCCGCCCTGGCAGAGGCCAGGGCAGCGCCCTGGCCTCAGGCCAGGGCCTGGCCGAGGCCAGGGCAGGAGCCCTGGCCCCGGCCAGCGGCCAGGCCGCCCTGGCAGAGGCCAGGGCAGCGCCCTGGCCTCAGGCCAGGGGCCTGGCCGCCCTGGCAGAGGCCAGGGCAGGAGCCCTGGCCCCGGCCAGTGGCCTGGCCGGCCGGCCCTGGCAGAGGCCAGGGCCTGGCCGGCCCTGTCCGAGGGGGCCAGGGCCCCTAGCCGGCCAGGGCAGAGGCCCTGGCCGGCCCTTGGCCAAGCCCCGGCCAGGGCAGAGGCCCTGGCCGGGAAGAAGATGCAGTCCGGAAAATTGGTCGACCAATTTTGTGTTTTTGGTCGACCAATCTGGCAGAAGGTCTGGGTCGACTGCAAATTTGTCAACTGACCCATACGGGGTGACAAAAGGCATTGGTGAAACTCGAATGTGTCGATTAGCCCATACGGGGCTAACCACAGTGCCGACTAGTTCATACGGGACTAACGTTTTAATGAAGTTTTTTTTTAACTTGGGCTCTACTCCTTGAAGACTAGCCATAGTGCTCTACTTCATGCGAGATTAGCTAAGTCATTGTGCTCTACTCTACGGAGATTAGCCAATGTACTTATGTAATTGTGCTCTACTCCTTGAAGATTAGCCGTAATGCTCTACTTCATGCGAGATTAGCCATGTCATTGTGCTCTACTCCACGGAGATTAGCCAATGAACTTATGATGTTGTGCTCTACTCTACGGAGATTAGCCAATGTATTTTAAATTCGTTTTGAAAAATATGTTTTCAAAAACGCTTTTCCGCTGCAAAGTACTATAAGAGTACTAACATTTGATAAAGTGAGGGAGAAATATTGAAAGTTACTCTAGATGGTGATTGGAAACATAGTGACCTTTCCGATTCTAGAGTAACATCTTCAATATTTTTCGAAAGTAACTTATCAAATACTCGTTTTCCGCTGCTAGTACTATAAGAGTACTATTGTTTGATAAGTGATGGGGGAATATTGAAGGTTGTTCTAGATGGTGATTGGAATCATAGAGACCTTTTCGATTCTAGAACAACATCTTCAATATTTTTCGAAAGTAACTTATCAAATATAATATAATTCCAAGTGGGATTTGAATTTTTAGAACTATCCAAATGGGATACTCTATTATCATTTCAAGTGGGAGTTATATTTTAAGAATTTTTATGCAATGTTTTGATCGAACCTTCGGTTTTGTGTTTTTTGCAGCATTTTAAAAGTAAAATGTCTTCCGCTTCAAAAGATATCGTCGCTAAGTTAAACAAAGGTGAAAAACTCAACGGCGATAATTACAAACTTTGGTCCATTAAGATACAATACGTTTTAGAGGAGCAAGAAGTGCTCGAAACTCTAAAGAACGTAATGATTGAACCCGAGTTGGGCACTACGGCCCAACACAGACGAGACAAGGAAGCTTTTGATGCTTGGTCTCGGAAGAATAAGATAGCGCGCATTACGTTATTAAGCAGTATGGCTGATGACATAATGCGCATTTTCCGAGAATATGACCTAGCCATGGACATATGGTCCAAGCTAGAGGAGAAGTTCAGTGGCACATCGGTGTCCAAACTTCGCGCCTTAACTATAAGGTTCGATACATATAAGAAACGTCCAGATCATTCCATGGGGAAACATCTGCGACATATGGCGAACCTTATCTCGGAGTTAAAGGACGCAGGTCATGTGCTCACTGATGAGCAACAAATCCAAGCAGTCATACGTTCCCTACCAAATGGGTGGGATCAAATGAAGATGCATCTCACTCACAATGAAAGCATCAAGACCTTCAACGACGTTTCCAAGCACCTCGAATTAGAGGAAGAGCGGCTTGCGGCTGCCAAGCCAAGTGCAGAAGTGCACATGGTTGTAGTTCCTCACACGGGGGAAAGAAACGTAAAGATCGTTCGAAGTCTTCTAATGAACGTAATAAGCAACCTGAGTCTACCAAGGAACCCAAACATAAGGGTGGGCACAAGAAATGGCACAAGAAGAAAGACTTGAAAAGGATCAAGTGCTTCAAGTGCAACAAACTCGGTCACTATGCTCGTTCGTGTACGAGTGGAAGTGACGAGGTAACTTGTAATACTAGTTACATATGTGTTTCTAGTTCAATATTTCTTGTGGAATCTAATCCATTATGGGATAATTGATTCAGGTGCAACCGACCACATAGCAAAGGACAGACGGTCCTTCGTGGAGTATCACCGGATACACCATGGAATGAAGTGGATCGATGTAGGAAACAACTCGCGTGTTGTAGAGAAAGGCGTTGGGAATTGCAAGCTAGACTTGGACAACGGCCACACTCTCCTACTTTATGATGTTCTCTTCATTCCATATATTCAAAGGAATATTAATACTGTGGTCAATTTAATGGGTCTTGGTGATAGTTGGTTCCTTCATGATTGTAATATGGACCTATTTTTGTAATAATTCCTTTATTGGTACTGGGTTTGTATTTCAAAGGATTTATTGTAATAAGTACAATGTATTTCCTCATGTAATGAAAATTTCCTTGTGACAAATTCTTTGACTAATGAGTCTAATATAATTTGTTGGCACGCAAGGCTTGGTCATATTGGACCAATGCGTATAGATAGACTTGCCAAACGTGGCCTTCTATCCAATGTTTCAAAGGTTGAAATGTCGACCTGCGAACATTGCCTTGTGAGGAAATCTTGTCGCAAGCCGTTTGGAACCGGCACAAGGGCCGAGGTTCCATTACAGCTTATCCATTCGGACATATGTGGTCCGATGAATGTCGAGACAAGTCGCGGGAAGTCCTATTTTTCATCACTTTTATTGATGATTTCACCCAATTCGGTCATATCTATTTGATATCCCACACAAGTGAAAGCACTAAACCTGCTTTAAAAACTATATGAGTTTAGTGGAGAATCAATTAGATCGCAAGATTAAGGTCATGCGAACCGAAATGGGCGGTGAATATCAATCAACAAGTTTATAGGAACTTTGTGATGAAAAAGGCATAGTACATCAGGTAACTATGCCTTATACTCCTCAACAAATTGGTGTTGCAGAAAGGAGGTATAGGACTTTAATGAAAAATGGTCCGTTCAATGATGGCGCAAGCTAACTTGCCAATCACCTTTTGGGGTGATGCATTATTGACAACCGTTTTTATTTTAAACCGCGTACCCTCGAAATCAGTTAGCTCCACTCCTTATGATTTGTGGAACCAAAGGTCTCCTGACTTAAACATTTTTACCTTGAGTTTGTGCATTCAACGCACATATTTCCTCCCATAAGTATGGCAAACTTGGGCCAAGGGGAAGGAAACGTATCTTTATACGATACGCAGAAAACTCCAAAGGTTATATTTTTGTTAGTCAGGAAGACAATGGTGGGCTAATTGAGTTTGAGTCGAGGGATGTCACTTTCTTGGAAAACGAGTTTCCAAGACAGGGCGAGATAAGTCAAGACTTATCTTTATTTTGAGATTTATGATCAAAAAGGATTACCTCATTCGAGTGGGAGAAATTCTTGGTGAAAACGAAAATTCTTTTCAACCTTCACCAATGGATTATACGAATGACGATTATCCTATTCCATACGGGAATACTGATCCAAGTGGGAGCAATTCTAAACAACATTTCAAGTGGGAGTGATATTAGAATTGATCTTAATTCGAGTCAACAAGGACTTGAAGAATCTCAAATATGCCGCATCATGCCCTGCAAAAGACAAATGGATGGACGCGATGAAGGAGGAATTGAAATCCATAAAAGTTAACCAAGTCTGGGACTTAGTTAACTCACCCAGAGGACATAGAGCAATTAGGAACAAATGGGTTCTCAAGATCAAGCATAAGGCTGATGGCTCTATAGATAGATATAAAGCTCGCCTTGTCGCGAAAGGTTTTACGCAACAGGAAGGGATAGACTACGAAGAGACCTTCTCACCTGTTGTGCGTTTTACCTTGATTCGCATGATTCTGGCAATGGTAGCTTGCTTATACCTCGAATTACATCAGATGGATGTAAAGACTGCCTTTCTCAATGGAGAATTGGACGAGGAGATCTATATGGAACAACCAACAGGGTTTGTAAAAGAAGGAAACGAACATAAGGTTTGTAAACTTCGTAAGTCCATATATGGTCTTAAATAATCCTCGAGGCAATGGTATATACGATTTCAAGAAGTTGTCTTATCAAATGGATTTTTCCATGCTTGATGAAGATAACTGAGTATATATCAAGAGGATTAAAAGCAAGTATATTATCATGTCTCTATATGTAGATGACATTTTAATAGCCAGAAATGACAAGGGCTTTGTGTTGAGTATCAAGGCTTGGCTTTCATCAGTATTTGAGATGAAAGGCATAGGAAAAGCCGCATATATCCTTGGAGTTAAGATTTCAAGGAATCGTTCGAAGAAACCTCTTTCTCTTTCACAGGAGACTTATATAAAGAAGGTTCTAGAACGATTTAATATGCAGGACTGCAAGTCCATTGATATTCATATAAGCATATGCGATAATTTATATCTGGAATCGTGTCCAAAGAACCAAAAAGGAAAAGGAAATTATGGAAAAAGTTCCATATTCCAGTGCAGTTGATAGTCTTATGTACGCTATGGTGTATACGAGACCGGACATCTGTTTTGCCGTTGGAAATGGTAAGCTGTTACCAATCCAACCCAGGGCAAGAACACTGGAAAGCGGTTAAGAGGATAATGCAGTATCTTAAAGGAACTGCAGGTTTGCAAAAGGCTATGATAAAACCAAGAAGGTAGACATAAGGTACAAATCTACGCATGAGATGATAGAGGATCAGCTTACGAAAGCGATCCCCAGAAATGTGTTTTATAAACACTTATCATCCCAAGAATTGCGTATGAGCTGAGTTGTACCAATATATATTCCCATGTCTAAGAAAGATCAAATTTAATAAAAGAATAAGTTCTTTTTCAAACATTGCATATGAATTTCTTAAGAAATGTTTGTGTACATTTTTGAAATCTCAGCTGAATTGTGTGTATGTCGGACAGATAAAGGTTGGCTCTCTCACATGAGCAACCGCCTTATCTTATCAGATGGATAAGATAGAGATGAGACTAGTTTAAAGTCAAAATCATTAGACGAAAGATTTAGAGTCATGACTTTAACAAGATAGTCGAATGAAAGATCTGCATCATATGGATGCTTACAAAAGATCTGAGATCTGTATCACAAGGATATAAAGATCTCATTTGATTTTTTAATCCTATCTGTCTTATGCAGGATGAGAGTCCGGGAATATTTCCTGAGTAGTAAGGGGACTCAAAAGATAGGCACTGTGGTGTCTGATCTTTTCATCCGTACAACATCTTTAAGACATACTCTCCCTGGGAAAGGAGTGATGTTGTAATACGTGTTCATACCACGTATGCATTTCGACCACTGAGTTAGTAGCAATAGTGTTTGCTATTATGTGAGACTCAAAGGCCATACGGGTCTTAACTCTTACCCTCAAGGACTCCAATTGGTTCCTTTAGATTTGACGAGATGATCGCTATCTTAGCGTGTTACTAATGGGCTATGGTAATTCGGCTCGGCGGGGCACGTTAGAAAAGCGAATCAAGTCAAGATCAGAAGGTTCGCAAGAAGAGGAAGATTGATTTCATATTCGCATTTGGACTTTAGTGATTCAAAGCTGGCCAGCCAATTGTAATCCAGATGGGATTCAATTGTTGAATATAAAGTACAAGAAATATGAAGAAATAATCTAGGGTAAAGCATGCGTTGAACTACTCAACTTTGCACCTTCGAGGTCGTTGTGTATCTCTAACAAGTGCACAACAACAGACTCTACGCGCATGACGGTCGCACGGTCTATTTCTCGGTATGATAGATGAAAGAACTAAGGGAAAGACGTTCTCTTACAATCCCCTCAAGTGTGAGTGGGAGATGTTGGATATGGAAGACGTTTGTACACCCTTGTGGGGGATGTACGAGGGAATACAGACCTCGAACGTCGCGTACACGAAGTCGTGTACAAAGGGAATCTGTTCCCTTGCGGAGAGGATCTCTGGATGAGTGGGAAAATCGCATTATATATGCATAAGTGCATGCGACATATGGCTTATAAAGGGGGAATATCTTAAGCTTATGTTGTACCATGCATATGGTACAACTTAAGCTTATAATGTGCCATGTATCATGGTACACCTTAATTAAGTTGTTCCAAAGGAACAACTTACCCTAAAATAACTACCTTGGGGGCTATAAATAAGACCCAAGGGTAAGCCATTTCTTACATCTTTTGCATGGCATTCTTGCATGCATTTTCATCCTAGCGAAGCTCTGCCGAAATGCTTCCTCTCTTTCTTTATCCAAGTTCTTAATCTAAAGTAGAGATTTAGATTGTGGATTTAGTAGCCTTACTCCGTTCGTGAGTAGACTCGATCCGTCGTGGCGAATCCGAAGGCGAAGTTCGTAGACTACCGTGCAGCGTACGCAAGCGTAAGTCTAAACTTCATATTATCGATCCTAACTCTGTTTTGGACAGGATCCTACATTACCTACGTGCACAACCCCGCATACCTTGAAATGGGTGCGTGGGTTGATTCATTTGGAGTGAACACATTGCTAATCAACTCACGACCCTAATGACATCCCATTCCACACACTTCTCCTTGCTTGACTAGCTTCCTACTTTGGTCTCCACCCTACCTACCTTGGGTTTGGCTCGACCGTCTTACCACCACACTCCCTCACACGATACTTGTTAGTTTAGTTGGTTGTGCCAACATCTTTAGCATTTCCATAACCAATTGATATTGTGAATGTGAAATGAATTGTCCCTGTGATCCGACCCTGGGCTCACCAGGAATTTACTACTTGACGACCTCCTATCCTTAGGATTAGTGCGCATCTTTTGCACCGCGTCACTCATCTCTATGCATGTGTTCTCAGCAGTGAGGACACTGCTGTGTTTAGCTTAGGGGATGAGCGCTATTGCTTTTTACTTATTCTTTTTCCTTATTCCAATTTTTAGTTCCACTACCGCCCCATTTTCCCCCTTTTATCATCTTTTTTATTTTTTCTTTTCTTCTTTGCTTGCATGCATGTTTTTTTTCATTTCTTTCTCCTTTTCTTTTGTTAGACTAAATATGATTCTCCTATGATTGCACTATAAGCTGCACACACTCAACTTATCTGCTTTACACACTCACACAGGATTCGTCATAGTCTATTGCGCGTCACCACATATCTATATAGAATGGATTATGATTTTGAACTCTATACTTCCGTGTGTTAGAGATATTCCTTATTGGAATGCTTTTTAATATGCTTTTCCATGTTTTGAATTCATATTCTCCCCAACGAGTATTCTCGAAACAGTTAAGCTTGAAATTGCATGATTGATTGAAAATTGAATGAAAATTGCACGATTGTGTGAAAACGTCTATTTTCATAATGGATGGTAGTTCAATTGGGTTTGGATAACCCACGACACTTAAGTAGCGTCTACTGGATATTCTGACACCGAGCCATGTCCCAATTCTATGCTTTTTATTTTTTGTATATAGCCAATTATTATCCTTGATCGTGCTTTGCATTCCATCGCGTTTACGCGAGTTTGCAAAAATCCCAAAAAAATTGAAAAAAACAAAAAAATATTACATATGAATAATAGACACGAGGGGTTCATCGTAACCCGATGCCCTAAGACCATTTGGTCTGGGATGCATAGGCCGCCTCTTGTATATATTGAGTTATCTCGTGTATATAAGAAAATAAAAGTATGTATATATAAAGAAAATTGTATAGCCAAAAACAATTGTAAAAAGAAAAATCCCACATCTCTACCTCACTTTCTATATATAATAGGGACATGGCAAGGTCGATGATTTCTAGGGATTGTGAAAGAGTTTAGTGCTGTGATTTCTGGATTTAATTGAACCAACCATCCTCGTTTATGAAAATAATTAAAATCATCTTGCATGCTTGAATGAATTGATCATGATACTATTCGCTAATTAGAGAATGAGTTGTGGAGATTTGGATTCGAACCATGGATTTTGTATATTGATTGCATGCTATAATAGGAATTTCCCTCTATTTCATATTATATATTCGAGTTCACACTATTCATTGAAAAATCCATTCTATATATAATACATGCTAGACTTGATGAATCCTCATGAGTAGTGCGTTTTAAATTATAAAGTTGAAGTGTTATTGCGTGGTATGAGATGAGGAGATGATTTTGTCGCCTTTCATATCTTTTAGTTTCCTTTGCACTTCTTTGTTTTTACCCTCCGGTGAACTTCTTATTCGTCTTCCTCGAGGACGAGTAAGAGGTAAGCTTGGGGGATTTTGTTGTGCCTATATTTTTCATGTTTTTACCATTCATTTCCATGTCGTTTCAATCGCCCGAATCCATATTTTCATATTATATCACGCTTTTCTCGATATTCTTGATTCTTTCGATGTTTTATATGTTTTCAGGGAATTCGGTGCGATTTGGAGCGATATGGGGTTCTGGGCACAACGTCGACGCCAAAGCTCGCTTCGCCTTGCCACGATGACCCAATGAGGCCAAAGAAGCAAGGGAGAGGAGTAGAAGAAGAGAGGAGAAGAGGAGAAGAGAATGGAGAGAAGAGGAGAGAAGAAGGATTTGGAGGAGTTTCCAGATCGCTCGGCTGAGTGCATGATGTGCTCGGCCGAGTTGTGATACGCCAAGGATGCACCTTCGGGGTGCTCGGCCGAGCGACCAGCCTACTCGTCCGAGCTAGCCGTCAGAGGAGCCCATCAAACAACGGACCTAGGCTCTGGAAATTTTGGAGTTTAATTCTCTCGGCCGAGCGACATGACGCTCGAGCGAGCGACTCAACTCGCTCGCCCGAGCGGCCCCCTCCCGAGCGCCAAGCAGAGCGGTACACAAGGCACCGCTCGGCCGAGCGAGTACTGTGCTCGGCCAAGCGGTATGTCGGCAGACTTCATTTTGACTTATAATAATGGGTTTCAGGTTGGTTTTCTTGTAAAACCCGAACCCAAACCGTTTTGTATAAATAGTGAACGTTTTTAAGAGTATGTTAAGCAGTTTTTTTCTGTAGCAAAAACTCTTAGTGCTATTTTGGGAGCTCTCATTTGGTAATTTCTTTTTGTAATCCATTTCTTTATTTTTGGTTGGACTTTCTTGATTTCTTTACCATTGCTCTCATTTCTCTTGCTCTCTCTATTGAAATCAATTTCATGCAATTTGACTGGTTGGATATGTCTAACTCTATTGCTATTGTTTTTAGAGCTTTTGCAATGCTAGAGTAGTGAGTTTCTAGGGCTTAGGGATGATCCCTAGGATCCTAGGGATCGGATGTTAGGTTAGACCCCTGTTGGATAAATCTAGGGTTTCCATATGGTGGTTTGAACAAGGGTTTTGGGGGATTGGCCTTAGGATCGAAGTATCGCGAAGGCGGCTCCATATCCTATGGAGAATCCCCACGAATTCGATTTGGGCTTAGCGGGCGTTCCTAGGGTTTGTGATCACGAGAGTGACTCAAGAGCTAGGACGACTGCTAATCCCCAATCCGATAGTCGGCGACTGCGAGAGCATGCCGATTGCTAGAACCGACCATAGGGTAGCGTCGCAGCCCGTAGATCACGAGAGTGGATACAAAATTACGAGGTAGGACCAAGTGTCAAGCCTAATGTACGCATCCCCATGTGAAGCCGACTGCGTAGAGCACGGTTTCGCATAGGGATGTGTTAGACGAGTAGGAACAACGAACGTTAAATACTCGTTCTCATCTACGGACGTGACACTCCTACCCTAACCCATCGTCCGACGTAGGGCCATTTAACCTAGCATCCGTGACCGAAGGGCCTAGCGGGGAATCCCGAAAGCCTTAGACATTTAAATTCTTAGTTAACTCTCGACTTTCACAATCAACCAATCAATCAATCGTGACAACCCCCGACCACATACTTTCCTCCTTCCATATAAATCTAAGCGTTAAGCTATCGCCTCCCTGAGTTTGACAATCTTTCTATACTATAGCGCACCGTGCGCTTGCGATGATTTGTGCCCCCGTGGTGCAAATCCGGGGACCGAACATGCAGCAGTTCCACACCCTCTAGATCTTCATCCGAGAAGGATATAGGAGGTGTAGAATCTCTGGTGCACTTTTACCCCACAGATATTGTCATCAACCTTCCAGCGTAGGAGCTTTGGAACGAGGTTGACAGCTCCAGGTGCGGAGGACCTCCCATTATCATGTTGATAAGGCCGACGCTGGGAGTGTCAAGGCATCACCGGATGGTGTTGATGGGCGAGTCATGGTTGGGATGTCGACTCATGGTTTCTCACAGACGTCGCCAACCTGTTAAGGCAAAAAATGACCGAGACAGTTGTCAAGCTGATGTGGGCCCTTCGTGCTGAGTCAGAGCCTCATCAACGAGTGAAGTGGCATCCTGGATTGGAAGAACCAGGGTCGGATGATGGGTGTAGATTGAGATGCGGTTCTCGATCGACCCTCGAACATCTTGTACGTCGATCGCTCGAGGTTAGGAAGCTCAGAAGCGAACCTCGTGGAAGATGGGGAGTCGTCGATCTACACCACAAAGACACGTTGGGGGGGTCGGATCTGGGTCCAGACCCAAATCCCCTCCGTTGCTTACGTTAGTATGTGAACTTAAGGATGAGAGTGAGCTTGGAGCAGCTAAGATCGACCCACGGAGGTTCGCCTCAGATCTGTCGTCGCAAGCTCTTTTGTATAAGAAATATCTGCTGAAAGATTAGAGTCAATGTATTAGATCTCATACCTTGGGAATTGGAACCCCTTTACCTTTGTCCTGTCGCCTATTTATAGGTTGTCCCCCATTGATTGTATGCAACCATCCCTCATTGATTTGGGCACGATCTTCTTCGGGATTCGAGATAACAGCTGTCCATTTACTCGGCCCCATTAACCTCTCCCTGAATATCAGTGGGAGCCTAACAGTCGAGTGGGATATTCGCTTGACTCGGTAATACTTTGCTCTGAGCGACGGGTTTCGGGTTGCTGGCACCAAATGGGTCGGGTATGCGGATACTTCACCCAGATCCGTACCCGTGTAATAACACCATCGATTTTTAGAAAAGTGAAAATTGAGTCGTTGAGGAGCCATACACGAACGTATACTCAAATGAAACTTGGAGATAGAAGAAACTCAAAAACTCAAAAGTTCTTTTATTTTCAACAAAAAGGTTACATAAAACATATGTCAGAATTCTACCAGCCTAGGATTGAGGAGCACCCCTCGGTATAAAGACGTTCTGGAAAGCTTCCATCGCCTTTGTTAACCTCGCCGTAAGCTCCTCCTTATGAATCTCAGCGACTCTCTCAGACTCGACAGCTTTGGCCTGAAGCTCAACTACCTCCACTTTGCAAGCCTCCGCTAACTTCTCCGAGTCAGAAGCCTTGTCTCGAAGCTCAATTACTTCCCTCTTTTGTTGCTTCGATGTCCGCCTAGAGCTGAGACCTCTCTCTTCCCCATTGAATCTCAGGCGATTTTCTGAGGTTAGACATGGACGAGCGGCTAGTTTTGGCCTCCGAGGCTACCCACTCGGCTTCGGGCTTGGCCGCAAGTGCTCTCCCCAAGTCCTCTTCCATCTTCCTCAATCAGACTTCGAGCTCGGAGGCCTTGCACTCAGCGGCCTCCACCTGTCGTCCTCTCTCAATTACGTCGACGGCATGGCAGCGCAATACGGTGCCAAGGATGGACATCTACTGAAAGCATCAATCAGAAACGGCCAAATTGCAAGTCAATAGACAAATGGAGAACAACTTACCTTGTATCAACATCACACGAAGAAGTGGGCCACCCTTTCGATGTACAACCCTTGAATGAGCTCCAAATCCCAAGGGAGAATGGAGTTCTCCACCAGTCGAGCAGTCGTTCCAAAGTCCGACATGGCCTACTCTTCCTTCCCGATGATGAAGCGAGGCTGATAAGGTTTGCCTCGAACAGGTCCTGAGGAACAAGATGAGAGCTAGTTTTGCAGCAGAACTCGATCGAACTCCGAGGGGATCGGGTCCGACCAAGGAAGCAGGTGGGTCGATGCTGCCCCATGGCCATCTATCCACAGGAGGATCCACAGGGGTCTTAATCGTCCCCTGAGGATCGAGAGGGGCTACCTCTCAACCTTTTGCCATGGGTGAGCGCGGAGGGTTCGTCTCCTCGACCCGCCTTCTTTTTTCCGAGTCCTCCCCCCCTCATAGGAGGATGGACCCCGTTTCTTGCTGACAGTTTCAGTGGGCTTAAGAAACACAACAGCGTCAGCATCTTCCACCACTGGAGGCTCCGAAACAATGATGGAGACAATGGGCGGAATAGAGCGAGCGACAGCTCGACTCGGGGCCTCCCTTGACGAGGTCCACCTGACCTCACCTCCCTCAGAGGAAGAGCTCTGACTGAGGGGAAGAGGATACTGAGCGCTTGATCCCTCAGCGCTTCTCTTCTTCTTACGTGTTCTCTCTAAATTTGACCCAGTCCAAGGTCCACGTTTCCGTGAGCTCCGCTAGTCATATCTGCAAACAACGGATATAATTATGGTGAGTGGCTGCGAAAAAGACACAGAAGAGGTATACATTACCCGGACTCCACAAAACGGTCTACAGTCGAATGCCATCCAACAAATACGCAGTCGACCTCTCTCGCCTTGGTCGACTCAATAGAAGTTTAGCCGCCTCAACTTCTCCTGGCGTCAACCTGGCCTCGATATCCTCTGGTGCTAACCTGGACCCTTCAACGAGGTCAGGACTTGGAGAACTCCAACCATTAAGCATCGGTCCTAAGTCGGGGAGAACAACAAACACGAATGTGTCTTCCCAGCTAGGATCAGAGAGCGGGAGATAGTATACGAGCCTCATTGTCGGGCGAGCGATGATGTGATACCACACCTTGCGAGGGTTGACTATAATTCGGAAGAAATACTTAAACAGCCCAACGTATGGTCGAACCCTACAAAGCTCACAAAGCACGACGAAACAGACTAGGAGGAAATGGATTGGGGTGCAAGTTGACATAGAGAAAGCCCCAAAGAGCATAAGATCTCTATGATGGATGGGTGAAGAGGAAATCGAAGCCCAAAACAAAAAGTTTTAGAGTACACTCCAACCTCGCTCTTCCAAGGAAAACAAACGCTCTCGTCAAATCTAGGCAACCTAACCCTGTAGGGAGGACAAAGGCAATCCGACCAAACCCTAGCAACCAGATGGTGGGGGAACTCTGGCGCCTTCTCCAAAATCACTTGAGGGACCTCAGAATTCGGATCCCTTCGACGAATGGGAGGCGTTGGTTCCATGCGAACCCCTTTCCCTTTACCAGGAATATCGTCGCGTTGAGGAGGTCGAAGGCGCAACACGAGCTCTTCATAAGATGGCGCATATATCCTTACCGATGGAAACATGCCTATATAGATCTAAAGAGGAATCAAGATCGGTTAGGGAAGATACCTTAGCAAGATCAAGTAAACTCTGAAGGAAGCAATGAAGGAGTCGAACTTTCAAAAAGAAAATGGAGGCGGAGCAAGAAAGTCTGTTTCTTCGCATCCCTTTCTTTTATACAGAGGAGCTCAACAAACAGTCGACCGATAGGCGACACGTGTCTGAGCCCAACCTCAAGAAACAATGAGGATTTATTTAGAAACGAAAGGTTTTTGGCGGCACAAATCAAATCAACCCTTTCGAAGACTGTGCGCATTTAAGGATAATACACATCATACGGTCTCAATCAACGCTGTTTCCTGAGACATGAATGATGGGGGCCATTGTTGGGGCATGGGTATGGCCCACGAAATGGTGTCAAAATATGCGGCCCATTTAGAGCCTACAACCCGCACTCCGTCATTAAGACAGAGTAATACTCAGTCAAGCGAACGGCACACTCGACCGCTAGGCTCCCGCTGATACTCAGTGGGGAAGTTAATGAGACCGAGTAAATAGGCAGCCATTATCACCAATCCTGGAGAAGATCCCGTCAGAATCAATGAGGGACGATTATTCGCAATCATCGGACCAACACCTATAAATTCCTAAAAGGACAATGGTAAAAGGGTTCCAACTCTCAAGGTATGATCAGATACTCTGGGATAAAATATTTCAACTTATATTTCTTCCACAAAGGAGCTTGCGACTTGAGACTCGAGACGAGTCTCCATGGGTTGATCTCAGTCGCTCCAAGCTCCCTCCCTCTTTGTAACGACCAGTAATTTTCAACAGTTCAATTTACGTATTTATACGTATTTTTAAGAATAAATTTTACATTATAAATGTTAGTCAAGAATTTTCTAACAAAACTGACTTTAAAAATTCTTATAAAAATATTTTAGAGTACTAGACTTATCGTATTGTATTTTAGCAATTTCAGATTTCCTCAAATACCCAAAACATTTCTGTTAAAATTCATCTTCCAAAATTACCGTTTTGATTCAACGAATTTATTTTCTATACAAACGTCTTCAAATCGATTTAAAACTTCTACAGTAGCCTCCTATGATCATTTAGGGCTCCCCACATTAATTTCGTAATTTTCGGATATCATTTCAGTAGAGAACCCGAAAACCCGCTTTCCAAACGTTTTGACCAAAAACTAGTATTTCCGTAGCCCAAACCCTGAAACGGACTTCGTATTCGCCATCCTCGCGACGATACGATCCCGTGGGTATGTTTTCGTAATTTTTCGGACACGTTTACTAGTAGGGGCAAAATCGTAATTTTGTATTTTTGACAATATCTACTAATTACGTTTTACCTTGGTCAATTACTAATTAACGGATCTTAATTACGTTTTACCCTTACCTAACCCCTAATCTAATTTTTGTCAGCATCTACCCACGTTTTCACGTGGTAGCTCTCTTTCCACGCTTAGTCAAAATACAAACCTAACTTATTTAATGTCATTTGACTAAACTATGGTAATTAACTTATTTAAAACCAAAGCCCGGTTCTCTCTCCCGCATCTCTCTTTCACCCTCACTCTCCCCCTCGCGTTCTCTCTCTCTCCCGCTCATCTCTCTCGCTCAGCCACCCCCGCCCGCCGGCTGCTCCGACCGCCACCCCCGCCGTCGCCAGCACCCCCGCCTTCCGCCGGTGAGCCTCGCCCCAGCTCGACCCCGCTACGCCGCTCCCCAACGCCGACGAGCCCCTCCTCGCCCCGCCGCCGTGCTGCGCCGCCGTGACCGCCGCCCCGCCTTCGCCACTCCGCCGTCGTCCCCGCCAAGCACGCCGCCGCCCCCCCTCGCTCGCTGATCGCCGGAGAAACGCCCCCGCCGGCATCGATTGAGCGGACAGCGTGAGTTTGCACAGTGGCAAACTTGTAAATACTAAGAAATTCTTAATTTTCGTAATTTAAATAATTATAAATGAGGTTTTAGGGTTGTTAATCCATAACTAATTATACAGGGGCCAGAAAAATGTGTGGATAGCCCCAGAAAATCAGAAACGACATTTCGGACCCAATGGCGCTAGTCTCACTGCGATCAGACGCCTACTTATTCCGGAATGATTTTTCGAACTTAAACATTTAATAGGTATAATTCTTTCTAAGATTCGTAGCTCACTGATTTTACGTACACTAAAAGGTGATAAAATTATATGTAATGATAGACTTCGAGACGGTCATTTTGACTGTTCACTCAAGTCATTCCGACTTGTATTGCTCCCGTAAGAAATTACGGAAAATACGCGTCACTAAAATAATCTGGGTTTTAAAACTATTTTGAGTTTCTAAAAATTATAAAAATTACTATGGACTTCAGAAAAATATTCCTTCCGCAGTAAAACTATTTTTATCCTATGTAGCCTATATAAAAAATTTAGAACGCTTTCCGACACCGGTTCAACAGTTTTAAAAATCAAAACGACCAAGTTAAATAAATAAGAAATAGTGTATTCTCTAACTAGTTGTTCTCGTGTTTGCAGGTATCGAATCTCGTGCATCAGCACTAGATCCAGTCCCGGCTCACTACCATCACCTTAAAGATAGTAAGTCACAGTAAATTCTAACCTTAGAAATCTAGATAGTGTACTTAATGGAAACACCGCATGCTCAAAGCATGGATCGGTACCTTAGTTGTTGAACTTCAAACATTGCTCAGGACTGACATTCTCTCTTAAAGCTTTTGCCTTGACTTTTCAACAAATGAAGCTCCTCGGAGTGACGTTAACACTTTTGGACATCTTTGCTTTGCATAACACATTGACATATCGTATTGCTACCGAATGACATACAGTGTTGACATCATACTGCTGGAACATCCTAATGTAATTGAATGCTTAAAAGTAGCTGGCACTACACTGGGTTTTTGGGGTAAACTTATATTAGAGAAAGTGCGGGAGCGACCGCCGGCCATCTACACAGTGCACCGTACCGACCGACTGACTGAAATGTACCGACTGAAGTGAAATGAGATCCGCCCGGGTGAGCGCCCCTGTGGCAGGAGATGAGCTCAATGGTCGCACACTGTACCTTCCTATATAAGTCACGTAGCTTCTAGTCTTACTATTGCCTGCTGGTTAAAACATTGCTGCTACCATACTACAGTTGTTACTCTTGTACTTTACTTTTATACTTGCACCATCACCTTTGCTTTGCACACTACACTAGCACTTTACCTATTGCTTTGCATGCATGTTCGCTTTTACTTTACTTTCCATACTTGTTCACTATAGCCTGTTCCATATTTGTGCACTCCTCTTTTTCTATTGCTAGAATTATTGTGACTTACCTACGGTTCCATCTCCGTGGCACCGCAGACGACGCACATGTCAACTTAGCCACTCCTGAGTTCGCAGAGCCGTAGCATGATCCTGGGGATTGTTGACTTTTATATTCAGAGTGTGTGTGATGTACTTTCGATGTATTTCCTTTCTGTATTTCCTTTCCGTACTTTTCCTTTCATGTATTGGTGTGAGAGAGTGTTGGTTGTTGTTGTACTTTAATTTGGACTGTAATAATGTCTGTAAGCTGGTTTGAGTGTTGTTGGTACATCTCTGCGTTGTGGCTATGCTGATTTCACTGGTAAACTGCGGAACCTGCGAATAAACCGAATAAGTAACGGGCCCCCGAGAGCGGGTCGTTACACTCTTTTAAGTCCCACACTAACTTAAACATCGAAGGGGATTGGGTCGGAACCCAGATCCCCCTGACGTTTCCTTGTTGTGCAGATCTTCGAGTTCAATCCTACGGGAGGGTCGTACCTGAGCTTCTCAACCTCCATTGACCGACACACGATCTGTTCGATGGTCGATCGAGCACTGCAAGGCAACCATCATCCACCAACGATCCTGATTCTTCCAACCTAGGGTCCCACTCAACCGACTGACGCGGCTCCAACTCAGTAAGAAAGGGTCTACATCGGCATCTTGATTGTTTCGGTCAATTTTGACCTTAACAGGCAGTGTTTGGTAAATTCTGTGGTGAAAATGAGCGGTAGACCGAATGTGAACTTAAGCTACAGTAATTGTGGGGATCTTGGCATTGAGCTTCTTACCAATTCTAGCTACAATATATATGGAGGATTTGTGGGGGCAGAGGAAACAGATGTAATTATAAACTTGAAAAAATTAGTCCAGCAGTGTGTCCAGCAGTGTGTCCCTGTCTTTTGGGTCAACAGACATCAGTCCAGCAGCATTATGTTTCCACCTCATACTGATTAGCCTTAAATTCCGATGGATTAAAACAACAAAATAAATAGAGAAGGACTATACACACCAATAACTTCGGTGTAGCGAAGTGACCGTTCTCCGAAAATAGATAGAAATCAAGAGCGGAGGGAACGATATAAACCTTAATTTGATTTTTTTTTATTTTTAAATTTGGATAGATGGCACATACATACACCACCGAGTTTTTCGGTGTATATAGCAATCGCCAATAAATAAGATGAAAACACGGAACCCGTTAATAAACAACCCGCTAGTTCGGACCGCCGCCGATGTTATCGCCCCGCCTGCTGCCCGCGCCGGGAACCAGCACATCTGACGGTTAATAATGTCATCGGTTCGACACGTGTCTCAATCTGGGACGCCCAGTTGTTGGTGAGTCGTTCTTCGTCTTGCTATAAATTGATCGCTGCGATGTTCTTAACTTAGAAATATTCTGTTCATTTCTCGTTTATACCTCTATTTCTCTCAAAATCTCTGTGGATCTCCGATAAAATTTCGGCTACGATTTAGCTTCAGTTCTAGATTTTGTGCTCCGATTCATTTGCTCCACTTATCGACGGTTATTTCTTCCCCCCTTTGTTTCCTAAATTTTTTGGCCGATTTTTCTTGATTTCTCCAAGCTTTTGGCAAGAACTGGAAGAATTCTGGTAGTTATTTTCCTTCGTAAATAATTGAAATTGTTGTTGAAAATTCTTATATTACATGCCATCGTTCCATTTAGTCAATCAAAGTTCGTTTTCTTCGTCGGTTTTTAGGACGAATCAGCCTGAGACAATGGTGGCAGGGGTGGCCGGCGAATCGATCGATGGGCGGGCGAGAATCCCGAAGGAGGCGAAGAAGATCTTGCATGCGTTGGCATCGGATTGGAGCGACGTGGCGGATTCGCGAGCTCTGGAAGTGATCCCGTTGAAGGGAGCGATGACGAACGAGGTCTATCAGATCAAGTGGCCGACGGAGGGGAGATCTCGCAAGGTTTTGGTTCGGATCTATGGCGAAGGGGTAGATGTCTTCTTCGACCGCGAGAACGAGATACAAACGTTCGAGTGCATGTCGAGGCACGGGCAGGGACCCCGATTGCTCGGGAGATTCCCCAATGGCCGAGTCGAAGAATTCATCAATGCTAGGGTATGTCGAAAAGATTCATTTATTTCCCTAAACTTTTCTTATTATTTTCGATTCTGCTTGATATTTGGTTTAATGTTTGTACATGTACTGTGTGTATTTATCAGCGTTCATCCAAGTTGCCAAATTGCATTGTTGGCTTATTGTTTTTTTATGGCGCTTTCTCCTCTTTTAACATGATTTATTATATTATATTTTTTTGGTTTGGTTGACATAGATGCGGTAAATGTAATTGAATTATAAAATTTTTAATTAAAGATTAATGGGCATCATATGCCACCTGAGGAGTTTTCTAAAGGTGCTGCCGATGTCCTATCATTAACCAGAGGGAAAAGAAAGCGCATAGGTTACACCATTTTTTACTCCATACGTCATGTTAGCTGCACTTGAAGAAAACTAAACTCCTTGATTGCTAACTTGAAGAAATCTATATACTCTTGTGAAAATAGTAACATCTGTTGTTTGGGTCGTCACTTTCCTTACAGCCTGTTACTACTGCATCAATTGCATGTGGGTGGGTCATGTGTGGCAATATAATTGGGATATGTTCTGTTGTCGCCAAACCGCTTGTGTGCATATCTTGGGTTGATTTGCATGAGATGGTACCTGTAAACGTTTGGAAGCATTCCAGGTATTTTGGAGGCTTCCTATTAGTTTCTTCGGCATTGTCTATTTGAAAAGGTTGGAAACTTCCATGCTTGTGGGGTTAGATGCTTAAAGTTGTCACTGACGTAAAAAAAACCTAGTTTTTGTTGCTAAAAGTTGATATTAGAAGTATAATAATGTTAATTTTTTAAAGTGGAAAAGTATCGTACAGGCCTATTGCATCTTATTAAAGAATTTCTCCCATATATCTGCCGTGTTGAAATAGTACAAGGTAGAAAAGATCCGAGAATAAAATAGATGTTTGGTAGGAAGTGGACACTCTTCTTCTGATGAATAGTTACCTTAACTTGCAAGAAGGAAATCCTTGTTACGAAATATGTATAGAAATTTTTAACCCTGCAAGGTATTTTTGGCCGACCATTTTTGCTGGTATAATAAAATTAATTGCATAATTCTAATTCTTCATGTACTACATTATAGATATAATTCCCGTAATTTTCCCTTGTTACCTTAACATTTGGTTTTTCATTTTTCATGTTTTCAGCTATTCTTTTGCTAGTTGCTTATTTTCTTCAGCTGCCGGATTCTTATATAATGATACTTTATTTTTGGATTATGTGACATGACATTTCCTAAGGCTTGTACTGTTAGAGACTTAAGAGTCTGTATGTGGATATCATCTTACTATTTTGCTAAAATATCTGTGATACATGTGATAGATCCTTATATGAATGGATATGAATGAGTGAGAAGAAGGAAAACAGACACGGAATAAGAAAAAAAACTTTCAAGTTAGGATTCTTTAAAAAAATTGGCTGACCTTTGATATGTGGATTCTGACCTGTCGACTGTGGTTTCATTTCTGGTCGCTTTCTCAACGTATGCTTGAATGTGCAAGCCTTAGATTTAAGGAATGTAGCTGACTATCTCAATTTAAAGGCTTAAAAGTGGACGTTGTAGCGTTCTCTTTTTATTGAATTGCAATCCGTATAGCAAGGACCACCAAGAATGTTTCATATACACATACATATATGTATGTGTATATATGAGAAAAAATGAGTATCAGCTAGCCGATGATGTGATGGGGACATCAGGGTTTACACGCGCAGGAAACATCGTATTCAACCCAGCCCATTATGGATGGGCCCAAGCCCATTTTGAAATCTGAATGTATCTTTTTTCTCTTTTGGTTTAGTCCCACATTGGGTAAAATGTGAGGGTTGATGGATTGTTACTCTATTTAAAGCAATGTATTGTGATACTTGAATATCAATGAAAGCTTGAAAGCATAGTTTGAGGTATCGGCCGGAACCCTAGGGTTCCGGCCGTATCGTTTCGGTCTCGGGGGCAACCGAGACCGAAACACCCACTGTTTCTCGGTTTCGGCCGGAACCCTAGGGTTCCGGCCAGTTTCGCCCGGTTCCGGCCGAAACTGGCCGGAACCCTAGGGTTTCGGCTTAGGGTTTCGACTGGAAAAATTGAAAAACAAGAGAAGAAGAGGCAGAAATGGGAATATATTGCAAAAAAGGAAGAAGAAATAAAAAAAGGAAGAAGAAGATATAACCTACCTGTCGCCTCGCCGAGCTTCTCCCCGCCACGCCTCGATGAGCTTCTTGCCACCCCGCCTCGATGATCCGCCGTGAAAGGAAAGATCGTTGCCTCGCCTCGATGATCCGCCGTGAAAGGGAACCTGTCGTCGTGAAAGGGAGTGAGAGCAAAGTGAGAGGGAGAGAGTGTAAAATGAGATCATCGATGATCTGATTTGATCTGCTTTTTTGTAGGGGAAACCTGTAAATAATAACATGTAAATAAGTAGTAGTGCGTGGAGTAAAACGATGGGTGCATAAATCAACTTCCTGTCCCAGTTGATTTTTTGGGCAAACTTGTAAATAAGTGGTATGTGCGCAAAGTAAATATATATGTACAAATTTATAAATACATATTAGTAATAAAAATTTGATAAATATTTGATAGTTATATGATTAATACATTGTTTTTTAAGAAATTGATAGTATTTGATATGATTTAAGTATTTAAAACTACCATTATGAACGAAACGAAACTCACTTCCGAAACCGCCGAAACGGGCGATACCGATACCGAAACCTAAATTTTGAGAGGAGCGATACCGAGACCGATACCGAGACCTAAAACCTTGCTTGAAAGCACGTTTTCCCTCAAACCCTGTGAAAGGTCATCTCATTGGCGCGAAGCCTTGGATCTCTTGGTGTGAAGCCAAGTTATTTTCTTCCCCAAATCCCTAAATCGTTCGTGTTCTACATCAAAGTGGTATCAGAGCCGAATGATTCTCATTCTCTCATCTAATTTTTCTTTTAATTCTACAAAAGAAAAAAAAAGCCCTAGTTCCCCTCCTCAGCCGCCACTTTTCCCAAAACAAAAAAACCGAGTTTTCTTTCTCTCCCGCCGCTGGCCCTCTCTCTCCTCAAACCACAACTTCGACGCCGACGTAGAGGTTGAGGCACGCCCCGCAGCCCCTCCTCATATCTCCCTCTCAGATCTGACCGCCCCACCCGTCGACGCCACCTGCCGATCTCGCCGATTCCGCCGATTTCGTGCTCCCACCGTCCCTCTGATTTGTTTGGGATCTCTCAGATCTCGCCATCCCTCTCAGATCTCGACCCCGTCGCCCCTCAGAACCTTCTTAGATCTCGTCGAGGCCCCCCAGATCCGCACGCCACCTTTCGCCGCCACCTCCCAGATCTCCGATCTCTCAGAACTACCGTGATCCACGACTCCAAAGCTCGAAGCCGCTGCCGCTCAATAGATCTCGCCGCCGCCTCAACAGATCACGCCGCCTCTCCTTCTTCGGATCCGTCGAAATCGCCATCTCTCAAAGCGCCCACCGAGACCACGCATCACCCAACAAGTCGCGCCCTCGTCACCCACGGCAATCACGCTGCCTCCAGATGTTCCACACGCCAACGCCTGCTCTGGCCGCCGCCGGTGCCGACTGACCCCCCATCGCCACCTTCTCTCGTGGCGACTCCAACGCCATAGTTTTGTAGCGATTAGGTGCCAAGACCGTCGGAATCAGTCCCCGCGTTGAAATCACAATTGCTACAGCTCTGCTACAGTAACTCCTGGCATTTTCAGAGTATTTTCTGCATATTTTCAGGATATTTTCTGCGCAACCATTGTATTTTGGAGATTTCAGGTTCGTTCGGAGTCCAAATTCAGAACGATTCGTGCCAGTGCCCTGAAAACTCAGGCATGGACGTGTCACCACCCCACTTGGACCAGTTCATCTTTCTTGCAGGAAGATCTGCTGTGAGTTTTCATTAGCTACTTGTTGCTACTTTGCTGCTAGCCCTCCTTGCAAACAAAAACAACCATAGCGTCACATTTTGCCTAGAGCCATAAAATTTGGTATTAAAAGGAGAGCTTCTATTTACTACCACACTGCCACAAGACTTATTTTCATTAAGATATTTTGAATAGTACAGCTCACTAAACATCGTTACATTTACCATATTAAAATATTTGAATCTGCTGTGAGAACTCCCTATGAATTGAAATTTGAATTGCTCAATGACTTCTGCTAGTTGATCTCTCCATCATTCACCTGCATCATATAGGAATTTTCATTGGTTAACATCTCAATTTAAAAAAAGAGCATTGCATTGCATGTCCACATGTAGTGGCAAAATTTATCAGACCTCAAATACCATGAATGCTGACCAACCTATTCTGATGGATGTCATTAACCGATTAGGTGCTTTAGAAATCCAAATTCGTGAAGGTAGATCGGAGTCTCGCGAGTGTCTAGACCGAGTGCTACGCCTAGAGAACACTAGGCAGAGGACGTCAGATGAGGGTTCACACGCACATAGTCCGCCTAACCCACCTAGGCGAAATAGAGAGAGACCCGATCATGAGAGACGGGTGCCTAGTCCACCCAGGCAATCTAGAGAGAGGCACCATCATGACAGACGGGTGCCTAGTCCACCCAGGCAATCTAGAGAGAGGCACCATCACGATCGACGTGACAGCGATGATAGTGTGATTAAAGGCATTAAGGTAGACGCACCCACTTTTGATGGTCGTCTGAATCTACAGGCTTTTATTGATTGGATGGCCGATATGGACCATTACTTTGGATGGTATGACATGTCTAAGGAGAGAAAAGTGAAGTTTGCGAGGATGAAGCTCATTGGACCCGCCAAGTTGTACCGGCAGAATGTTGAGCGCATGTTAGCCCAGGGTAGGCAAGAGCCCATAGGTATGTGGGATGAGATGAAAGAGAAGCTGAATGAGAAATATTTACCCACGTCATATCACCAGCGACTCCTAGACTAATGGCAGAATCTCACCCAGGATAGTGGGTCGGTTCGCACATACGTCGATAAGTTTGACGAGTTATGATGAGATGCGATGTGAAGAAAGATGTGAGTGTGACATTGTCTAGGTTTAGGGCTGGCCTTAGACCTGACCTACGTAAGGAGCTCATCCTTTGTGATGTCCATACATTAGAGCATGCTTATCAGATTGTGTTGGATATTGATAGCGTTCATCATGCTCCAGTTACTAGGCGTTACGATTCACGAGATTTGTCACGTCGCCCAGCACCAAATGTTAGCAGACCACCCCAGAATCAATCCCAACCTAGATCTGACCAGAGACCCCCCACCCACTTGAATGACAAAGGAAAATGGATTATGGGTAAGTCTTTTAGAGCCGGTCCACGTACCAAATGCTATAAGTGTCAAGGTTTTGGTCACTTCGCAGGAAGCTGCCCTTCCAAGGCCTTGTTAGTACACGATCCCGAGGAGATGACCACATAGATGAATAAGAATCAGCTTATGAGCCAGTTGAGGCATGCTATGAGACCGATGAAGAATCGGCTAGACTAGGCTGTATTCAGAGCATACCCACGCGAGTAGAGCTTATCGATACATGCTCCGAAAATCCTAGACTTGGTACGTTGTACCCTGGCTCAGGCCAAAGAGAGCGATGACTGGCGTATGACAACGATTTTTCACACTTTTGTGACGCATGGTGACAAGCATAGTAAGGTGATCATTGATAGCGGAAGTTGCATAAATGATGTGTCATCTAAGCTCGTTACCTACGTATGTTTACAGCCAGTCCCACACTCTAGTCCTTATAAGGTATCGTGGGTGGATGCCCCATCCATTGGCATCAAAGAAAGATGTCTTGTCCTTATTCAGTTAGGATCATATAAGGACACGATTTGGTGCGATGTGATGCCCATGGATGTTGGTCATATCATCTAAGGGAGGCCTTGGCTTTTTGACATGGATGTCATGATTTTCGGTCGCTCGAACTCGTGTACATTTACACATGAAGGCAAGAAAATCAAGCTGAATCCCATCAAACCCAAGATGACTGCTCCTGAAAAGAAGGAAGCAACTAAGGGCAAGAGCTTACATATTATTAGTCCTAAGGAGCTGAAGAGAGAAGTTAGAAAGGACTCAGTCATGTATGCCTTAGTTGCGAGAGAGATTTGTGAGATTAGTCAGGAGGAAATCCCAGATGAGATAACGCCTATAATAAAGGAATTCAGTGACATTTTTCCTGAAAACCTCCCAGACTGTCTTCCACCCATGCGTGATATTCAACACGCCATAGACTTAGTCCCAGGAGCTACACTTCCCAACTTGCCTCATTACCGAATGAACCTCACTGAGCATGCTGAGCTGAAAATGTAAGTTGACAAATTGTTAGCCAAAGGTTTTATCAGGGAAAGTATGAGCCCATGTGCAGTGCCAGCTCTCCTCGCACCAAAAAAGGATGGATCATGGAGAATGTGTATAAATAGTCGTGCCATTAATAAGATCACAGTCAAGTATCGTTTTCCTATCCCTAGGCTTAATGACATGCTTGATATGATGACTGGCGCCACACTATTTTCAAAGATTGATCTTAAGAGTTGCTATCATTATATTAGAGTCTGCCCATGGGACGAATGGAAAACGACCTTCAAACCGAAGGATGGTTTATATGAGTGGATGGTCATGCCTTTTGGCCTATCCAATGTCCCTAGCACATTCATGAGAGTGATAACTCAAGTAGATCATTCATGGGGAAATTTCTAGTCGTATACTTTGATGACATCCTTATTTATAGCCAATCTAGGGAGCAACACATAGACCATCTGCGGCAGGTATGCATTACTCTGAGGAAGGAGAGCCTTTATGCAAACCTTAAGAAGCGTTCTTTCCTGACTGATAGCGTCATCTTCTTAGGTTTTGTTGTTTCCTCAGAGGGAGTACGTGCAGATCCCCAGAAGATCCAAGCGATAGTAGATTGGCCTGAACCCCGCAACCTACACGAAGTTAGGAGTTTTCATGGGTTAGCCACATTCCATCGTCGATTCATAGCGGGATTCAGCACCATTATGTCCCCAATCACTGATTGTATGAAAAAAGAGGACTTTATATGGACCAAATCTGCCGCCAAGGCATTTGAGGATATAAAGAAAAGTATGACTAAGGCACATGTTATGCGCCTCCCGGATTTCATGAAAGCATTTAAGGTTGCATGAGATGCGTCTGGTATAGGTATAGGCGGAGTTTTAAGTCAAGAAGGGCATCATGTGGCATACTTTAGTGAGAAACTTAGTGATGCCAAACTACGATACTCCATCTACGATAAGGAATTCTATGCGGTAGTGCAGGCATTACGATATTGGAGACACTATCTCCTACCGCAAGAATTTGTGTTGTACTCGGATCATGAGGCCTTGAAATACCTCAATTCCCAGAAGAAACTAAACTCTAGACACGCTCGGTGGGTTGGTTTTCTTCAGGAGTATACATTTGTCCTCAACCACAAGGCGATGGTTGAGAATAGGGCCGCTGACGCACTCAGTCGCAGGGTGGCTCTACTACTTGCTATCAGTGTTCAGGTGATAGGATTCGAGAAGATTAAGGAAGATTACATGTCGTGCCCAGACTTTAGCGAGATTTTTGCTATCCTTCAGGATGAGTTAGTACGAGAGCAAGATAGTTATTTCCTGAATGATGGGTATCTTATTAGGGCCACACAGTTATGTATCTCACGTACTTCTGTGAGAGATTTTATTGTCTGGGAGATACATGCTGGAGGTTTATCAGGATACTTTGGGAGAGATAAGACGATTGAGTCGATAGAGAGTCAGTTTTATTGGCCGAGCCTAAAGTGAGATGTTGCCATTCTGGTGGGGCAATGTCGCGTTTGTCAGATGGCTACGTATAGAAAGCAGAATACTGGCCTCTACACACCTTTACCTGTGCCAGATTGTCCCTGACAAGACGTTAGTATGGATTTCGTGTTAGGACTCCCACACACACCTAAAAAGCACGATTCAATTTTTGTCATTGTGGATCAATTCTCCAAGATGGCACACTTCATCCCTTGCTCCAAGACTTTAGATGCCTCACACATTGCCAAGCTTTACTTTGATGGGGTTGTTCGTCTCCATGGTCTGCCCAAGAGTATAGTGTCTGATATGGATGTAAAGTTCATGAGCTACTTCTGGAAAACCCTATGGTATATGATGGGCACTAAGCTCAAGTTCTTCATTGCTTACCACCCCCCAGACTAATGGTCAAACTGAGGTAGTGAACGTAGTTTAGGGAATCTTCTCAGATGCTTAGTGGGTGAAAATCCTAGGAATTGGGATCTGATATTGTCCACTACCGAGTTTGCATATAATGGGTCAATAAATAGGTCCATTGGCATAAGTCCATTTGAGGTAGTCCATGGTTACAAACCTAGAAAGCCTATAGACATCATTCTAATGTCGCATCATCATAGAGTGTCTGAGTCAGCTGAGTCATTTACACAACACATCCATGACTTGCATAAAGAGATCAGCAGGAGAATTCATTCTAGCAATGAAAAATATAAGGTCATTGCAGATACTCACAGGCGTTTCAAAGAATTTAATGAAGGTGATTATGTTATGGTGTGACTCAGATCTGATAGGTTTCCTCCTGGAACCTTGAAGAAACTGCAGGCTTGTATGCTGGCTCATTCAAGATCTTAAAGAAAATTGGTTCTAATGCATATGCGATAGATCTCCCTGCAGATTATTGGATTAGCTCAACTTTTAATATTGAAGATCTAGTGGCTTATAAAGGTCCAGCAGCTATACCCACAGATCCATTCTTTGAGCCCTTCCAAGATGACTCGAGTGTCCCTGCTATTCCTCCGCCTACTCCTTTACCACTCATACATCCACATAGAGAGCAGATTGATCGCAATTAGATGAATATGTTATATCAACCAGGTAAGGTGGTTATCAGCGTTACTTGGTGAGTTGGAAGGGCCGGCCAGAATTAGACTGTACTTATATTAGCAGAACAGAACTCCAGAGGCTAGACCCAGATTTGCTTGAGCACCATGACAGTCAGCAGGTCCTACACTCATCGGAGCCGAGTTCTTCCACCCGGAAAGAGTTGATAGGGACATCAGGGTTTACATGAAACATCGTATTCAACCCAGCTCATTATGGATGGGCCCAAGACCATTTTGAAATCTGAATGTATCTTTTTCTCTTTTGGTTTAGTCCCACATTGGGTAGAATGTGAAGGTTGAGGGATTGTTACTCTATTTTAAGCCATGTATTGTGATACTTGAAGATCAATGAAAGCCTGAAAGCACGTTTTCCCTCAAAACCTGTGAAAGATCATCTCCTTGGCACGAAGCCTTGGATCTCTTGGTGTGAAGCCAAGTTATTTTCTTCCCCAAATTCCTAAATCGTTCGTGTTCTACATCAAAATGAAATCTCAAATCCCTCCTTTGCTAGCATCAAAATGTCACCCCCTTTTATCTCTTATTTTTTTTCAATGGTTGGATTTGTTTATTTTAATCTTCGTGTGCTAAAATTTCAAATCCCTAATTTTCAAGTGAATCCAAGAGATTTTGCTCATTCATCCACTCGTTTCAAATTTAACGGTTTCGCGGTTTCACAGTTATAGAACCTTTTTGCAAGATGAGTAAAACCTTTTAGTTTTATTTGAAACTAGATGATTTTAGATTTTAGAACATGAAATCAAAATGAACGGATCCGATTGTCGGGGCAATATTTTTATCGCCGGTTAAGGAGGAAATTTTCTCATCAGTTAGTTGATACACACATATATAAGTAATATGGAGGCCAACTAGCTAAGGAAGAAATTCCTGCTTGACCAGCTCAAGCAACCACATCGTGACACCCCCATATTATTTTTTAATAGTCGATTCCGTTTAATTTGTTCTTCACGTTCCAAATCTTCAAACTATCAATTTTCAAATGAACTCAAGGAGTTCTTTATGTAATCATTACAAAAAGTTAAGTGAATAAATGAGTAAAAGCATTTAGATTTAATTGAAAATTGATGTTTTAAATTTTTAGAACATGAAGCTTAAAATGAATGAATCGGATCAAAGGAAAAAAGGGAGGTGGGGTTGTGATGCTAGCCAAGGATGAAATATCATTCTTGGCTAGCCGACGTCCATATATATAGAATAATGGGTACCATGACATATTAGAGATTTCTCTCATATACACTAATGTAACACATTATCCTTCATATAGTATAATGTATTACAGAGTCCATATTTATTGTCCCGCATATACTTTGTGGAGGAGAATATGTTACGTAGGTACATATGAGAGAGATACCTCATATATCATATCATATGATACCTAGTATTACATTTGAGAATAATGTAAATGTGCTATCAGTGTGTGAAATTTTCAATGCTAGTAGCCATATTAATATACATTATTTTTTGAATTTAATTTTAATTTTTTGAATGTGTTCTACACATCACGAATGATCACTATATCAAAAATCAAGTGAATTTAATGTTATTTGACTCTTGATTTAACCGGCACAAATTCAACGGTTTTCAGAACAATAGAACTTTTTGCTACGAGTAGACCGATGGTCAAATCCTCTAACGTTCGCATGTATTTAAGGTTTTGGGGTTTTAGATTGTCTTTTTTCATAACGTAAAAGATTCAAATTTTTTTTGGGATTTTAGGTGTAGACAGTACAGTAAAATTACTATGCTATGCTATCAGCACATATCCATTAAACCCTACATACACGCACACACTCTATCTCTTGGTCGTCTTGTTATCGCACATCTGGTTATTATTTTCACTGTATGTGTCTATATAGAATGATTTTTTGACGTTATTTCTTTGCCTAGTTTCTGAACTTATTGATAATTAAAGTTGTAATGTATTCAGAAAAGAAATACACTACCTTGAAGGCTTGAATGCACAGAACTAAAAATAACTTGGTATTCTCAAACCTTTACAAATCAAGGGAGAAACTATCCTTGAAAAAGTGTTGTTGAAAAATCATTGCAACAGCATGTTACGGTATATTCACAGAAGCTACAGAGATTGCGGTTCATCTAAGACTGTTATGTATTGTCATGTGAATTAATTTTGGATCTATCGTACATAAACTTTGTTTTATATGACTAGTGTGTGAATACAGGTTTAGAATTTTGGTATATTAAGCTGGTTTGACATTGACGATTTTCTACTGTAGCATAAAATCTTCGGGCAACATCTTAAAATTGTGTCAAAGCTTTCTATTGGAATTTATGAGTGAAAGGATGAATCTCTTAGTTCATAAAAGTAATGATGCTCACATTCTCCCACTTATCATGTCATCATAATCTGGCTAAGGCTACTCTGATCTTGTTTTGGCTGTTCCCTAACTTCAGACTCTGTCAGCAGCTGATCTACGAGACCCAGAAATATCTACCCTCATTGCAGTAAAATTGAGGGAGTTCCATGAACTTGATGTACCAGGTCCAAAGAACGCACTTCTGTGGAAGAGATTAAGGTAATGCTGTAATTTGTAGAAATCCTCACGCTTCGGATGTAGTAGCTGCATTGATATTAGTTGAGTGGTCTTCTTATGTTTCTTATATTCAGAAATTGGCTAGCAGCAGCCCAAAGCTTGTGTTCATCAGAAGAAGCTGCAGAATTCTGCTTGGATACCATAGGGGAAGAAATCAACTCCTTGGAAAGTATATTGTCTGGGGAAGATCAGAGGATAGGGTTTTGCCATAATGATCTTCAATATGGCAATATTATGATTGATGAAGAGACCAGACAGATCACAATCATAGTGAGTTCATAGCTATGCATAAGCCATACCGGTTTTGCTTACCTAACAAAGCTGATGAATCATTTATATTAACTTCTCATCTACATAAAGGAATGTTTTTTCTAAGTATCAAATCATGCTAATCGCATTTTTATAGGCAACTATAACATCACCTTTTATGTATATATTTTTGAGTCATGTATTCATTTTTGTTGGCAGATAAAAATGCACTAAATTTCAACAACAAAATGGAAACTTTTGGAAGCTCTTTATGTGTGTTAAGCATCCATTTATTTTATATTTTTGGGTGTGTTATGTCTGTTCAATTTTAAAATCATATGTTGCAGTACAAATGTTCTATCAAGCTCTGATTTTCTGGTAGAGTTTGATTTCAACAAAAGCTTGACTTATCCTTGTTGTGAGATTCATCGGATGCTATGACTCTATTTGGCTTTCTAATTGAAATATTAATACTTAATTTACTTTAATTAATGAGATGAATGTGCGTGGTAGAGTTTGATTTCAACAAAAGCTCGACTTATGCGTCCTTGTTGTGAGATTCATCGGTTGCTAGAAATTAATCTGGCATTCTAATTGAAATTTTAGTGCTAATTTTACTTCAATTAATTAGATAAATACAAGCTAAAGTAGTAGTGAATTAGGTCCAGTATCATTATTAATTTTAAAGTGTGTAGACTTAGGAGTCGTGTGTTTTAGGTTTTTGATACCCCAAGCAATGCTCCTAACAATAGGTGTTGAGTCTTGTGACATTTAGGAGTTGAACAATCTAACTTGTATTTGTAACTGCATAATCACATGTTTGCATGTATATTGTCTGTAGAATTTAACTTGTGAAGTGCTCAAAGTGATCCAAATGCTAAACATTCAAGCTTTTTCCAGTAAGATTTATTTATCTATTTTATCTATTTATAGTTATCTATTTTTATTTTTTATTTTCTGGCTTATCATTTGGACATACATGTGTTGATAGCATCAACAATAAACATCATAGACCTCACTGTCATAGCACTGGTGTACAATGTACTTGTTCTTATGTGGTTCGAATGTGATGTATTTGTTTCTGCATGCGGACAACGTCCAGTTTTCTTCTTCTGGATGTCCATACGTTCTCTGCTTTTTCCCAGAATATAAATGATCCATTGTAGAAGTAGCTCCATTTTTCTTTAAGCGTTGTTATCCTTGTACGATAAATATGCATCTTTAATTTGTCTATTCCGCAAATGTTACAGGTATCTTAAATGTTTCCATTTCCATTTCTAGGACTATGAATATGCAAGTTTCAATCATGTGGCCTATGATTTTGCTAATCATTTCTGTGAGATGACTGCTGATTACCATACAGAAACACCTCATGTTTTGGATTTTGTTAAGTACCCAGGTTAGTCATTATTGACTCTCAGGATGCTGTCAGCTTCTTCCACCCTGGATCTAGTAGTCGGTTTCATAGTTGCTTTCTGGTCTGACTTGTTTTTAATTGGTGACAGACCATGATGAGCGCAGAAGATTTGTTCAGATGTATATTAGTTCTTCAAGCGCAGGTAAGCCTTACTGAAAAAATAAGAAAAATAAGAAAATTGTCCATTATGAGATCTTTCATGTTTCTTTTTTTACTTTCTACAGTATTTGTGAGGGAAGCTTTTAGTATAGAAGCCAAATTTCATAACCTTAGCTGGTCCATTATATATGCAAGATTTAAAATTGATATGTGAATTCTTTTTAAGAGAGATAACATCTTAGAAGCACATCAAAGGTTCAAGTTGTAGGTAAGTGAAAATGGGGGCAGTTGACTCTACGTCTATATTTTGCCATTGGACTTATAAATGGAACTCCTCAGCATTCTTGCTTCCTTCAGTCAATCTTAAATAAGCTGGCACTCCAGGAGTTTCACGAATATGATCATTAAACCATTGCATTGGAAGGAAGCACTGAATATGATGATAGAAGCTTGTAATATATTAAATTTTTCTTTGTTGCACCGGGATAGGTCCCTGTGAAGTCAGATAAGTGAATGTATAGTCTAGGTTGAGACCATATTCAATCCAAAAATTTAAGGTAATAGGTAAATGACTAGCTTTTTGTTATTCTTTTCGATGCGAGACTAGGAAAACTTTTAATCACACATGACCGTAACAATGCTTATGAATGTTCAAGAGAGAGGTTGGCTGACGAAGACATGGATAGAAGTGATAAGTGATATGAAAGATCTTGATTTGACGAAAGACAAAGACCTAGATCATAATGCGAAAAACGAGTTTCCGATATCATGATCTGATGTGATCACAACCAACATTCTTTCTTTTAAGTGCATAAAGCCAATCCGGAATGAAGGCTAAGACGATGACGACGGCGATGATGACCATAATAATCTCCTCCATGCATCTACGTAATTTACATAGGACAACAATCTCTCACAGTTACAAAGGTATATGAGTTTAACATGGTCATGATAGAAATGGCTTTAGGTTTTACCAGCAATCCCTTGGATACCTCATCGTACTATAAACTCATCTTGGGCAAACTCATTTTGGGCCTCTAGCAGTTTCTGAAACCTAGCTCTTGCGACATGATCAGTCTCCTCAGGGAGTCAAATAAGTGAGCTCTTACGACATGATCAGTCTCCTCAGGGAGTCAAATATGTGAACGTATAATTTTGGTTGAGACCATATTTAATCCAAAAAGTCAAGTTCATATGTAGAGATCCAACTTTTAATATAAGTCCTACACATTTTATTAATATTTCCGAGGGGTGACTATTCTAATCGCACATGATCTTAACATTTTTAACTCGTGAATTCAATCCAATATCAAATTTTCTAGGATGGAGCCATGAGGAATGTGATGTGATCCGAATGTGAAATAAAGATAAAAATACAGTTTTATAGTGGATTAGGGAAAAGGAGGGATTTTTAATATATCTCAAAGGTAAATACAAATATAGTAGACCTCTTTCGGGAGGTCGCTCTCCTAGATTTTTCTTTGAAGGAAAAGCCTAAACATTAAAGATCTAGGGTTCTATGTGCTCTTGGAAGATTTTCCTCACAATATTCAACATAGAATCCCTAACCCTATCCGCCATCTATTTATAATGGTTGATTTTCTCCAAAATTACATAGATTACGAAAATACCATTCTAGCCAAAAATTACTAAAAATGCCCTTTGGCTTGTGGTCACATCATTTTTTCATCCGCGAAGAACTACATTATCCTTAAGATGGTGTCATAAAATCCATGAGACACTACTCCAAATAGAGGTGCTCGTTCTTACCTGGTTCCTTTTATTCAGCTACTATTTCTTCATCATTTTAGACCATCAGGACCTGGATAGCGCGGTCCCGACAATGATGTCCTGGCGTGATCTTCTCATTATACGAAAGTATATTTCCTGTTTACAATTATTCTTGATCTCGGTCCTGATAAGACGCTTGAATCTGTTATTAGCTCAAGGTTTGTTCGTTTCCTGGCTCATCTGGACACATGCAGTTTGGGAATTATGAATCTCGGTTGTGACATTAGTGCGAAAAAGTACACCGCTCATCACTCACTTGGCACGCCGCTCCTCTGTGATTCTATCATGTACCATCTGAGCCAACCACATCCTGTCTAGTAGCCCCCAAGGTCTCTATATGTGTAGCTCAGATTGTATGCTTAGTTAAGATCTTTCATATAACACCCTTCCAGAGACTCTCCTGACAATCCCCAAACGTGGCATGTCAGCATCTCAAATTTCTTAATATACACCCTGACTGCCACCTCCTGTCTAAGGGCAAAGAACTGTCGATGAAAGTATCCTCATGCGTGTCACGAAATCTATGTAATATGCAATCCTTAAATTTCTTCCACGAGCGCACATGTTGTTCTATCCATCGATGCCAAGATAAGGCCTCACCTTTCAAACATATCACAACTGCACTCAGTTTCTACGTTTAGTAAGGCGCGTTACCTCAAAGTGCCTCTTCGCCCTGCAGATCCACTCATAAGTGTTTTCTTCTTCAAATATCGACATATTTAATTTTCTAACCATATGTGTTGAAATCCCATTGTGCTGCTCTCTATCGGTACTGGTAATAATAGTGCTGATGGTACAGGCCCCATGATCCATTTAAGTTTCCAAATCGACATCTTTCCTCTCTGTCATCGTCATCCGCATAATCAGGAACATCATCACGGCATCTGTCAAACTCTTCATAGTCTCACACTAGTCGTCGACGTCTTTCTATAGCAAACCAGCGGCCAAGGGGCCACCGGAGGTCTTCCAAGTCAACGACAGGCCTCGGTGGTTTCTCTAGTAGTCGACAGGATCTTGGCAGGCCGTCTAGGGGCCCCAGGGCCGCGGGAGATCCAATTGAGGCTCGGTGCACCCCTGGCAGGCTGCAGGCCGCGAATGCTCTGGCGGCCCGGCCGGGGCTTGGCTGGGTCCGGGTGCAACGCCTGGGAGCTGTGACGCTCTAGGCAGACCTACCCCCGGGCCTTCGGCCCTCGGGCGTCTTTCCCCGGGGTCCTGGTGCCCCCGGTGAGGGTTTGGGGGTCGTCGCCCTCGTAGGTTCCTCCGCCGCATCAGCGGACACCTCTTCTACGTCGGTTAGAATCCATTCCCTGAATTCATCAACATTCTCCTTCTCTTTCACCAAAGATCGTACATTTTGCAATTGATCTGAGCGATTGTCCTATTCTATACTCAGATATGAATCCTTCGTCCTTGGCAACGTCGCGATCTATTACAAGATCTGTTGTTCATCCTTGCTTCCGAGGCATTCACTTCGGATCCGATTGTGGATCTCATCTTCTCCATCGATTTCTTAATCCTTCAACTTCGGCGTTGAATTTCTCCTCTAAAGCCTCAATCTTTCTTGTCAGTGTCTTCAGGATTTTGCTTTGATACCAATTTGATGCAAATGTGAAATAAAGGTAAAAATAGGGGTTTTATGTGGATTACGGGGGAAATGGGATTTTTAATAATTTCACAGGTATGGATCTCTTTCGAAAGGATGCCGCTCTCCTACCTTTTTTCGAAGGAAAAACCTCAACCTCCAAGATCTAGGTTTCTGTGGACTCCTAGAAAATTTCTTTCACAATATTCAACATATAAACCCTAACCCTAGCTGTCATTTATTTATAATAGATGATTTTTCCTAAAATTACATAAATTACGAAAATAATATTCTAGCCTAAAATTACAAAATTACCCCTCTGGCTTGCGACTGCATCAGATTGATTCACATTAAGCTGTGGCTATCATTTGATTGTGCCAATGCAAGTGCATGTCTATCATCAGATTGATACATACGCGGGTTCATTAATGAACTGGGATAAAACTTGTCATTTCAAAATGCAGGAACAGATTATTCCATGTGCACCCCCCCTTAATATACCTTCTGCAAACTGTATAGCTGTTTGCTCTTCGAATGGTGAGAACTTGTATGGATTTTCGAACCTTTGTCATTATCAATCCAAGTTAGCGTGAAGGTTTCATGGAACTAAAATAACCATGCCATGCCAGTCGTCAAACTTCACTTTTGTTCTGACTTTGTCAATCCAAGTTAGCATGAAGGTTTCATGGAACTAAAATAACCATGCCAGTCGTCAAACTTCACTTTTGTTCTGACTATATTTTTTCATGGACTAAAATAACCATGATGTTAGGCATCATGTTGGCTCCTACCACTTAGCGAATGAGGAAGATAAATCTATATATCAATAAAGGTTAATGACAAAAAAAGTATCGTTTTCTGGGATATCATGTTCAAATGTTAAATCACTAATAATTGAGATTCCAAAAACTGAAATGTTAGAATCCAATTCCTTGAGCTGTTTTATTGTTATTACATATAATGAAACTATCTGTTATTAGATATCGAATCTGTTATCAGAAGTATATATTCCGTTCATCAGTTCTTCTAAGACCAAGGGTATAATTACCGGCGAAAAGGGGCCAAACGGTTTAAAACAATAGCACATGCATTTGAATGTGCCTTGATCCACCCAATACAAGGGCGCAGGTTCCTTCATTGTTTTTTCTGTGGCATTTGAATCTGGCCATGTCAAACTTGTGACCACGTTGTCACAAGATACGGCCTTTACCAGCACCCTGCAAGTTTCTCTCCAAACCTTTTTACAACGTGCAAACTTAGACTTCAGCTGCTGCTCAATTGCTTTCTTTGTCAAAAAAAACTTCACCTTTCTTCATGTGCACACTTAAATTCTTTTCCTTGTTTAGGCAAGGAGCTGCAAGACGAGGAAGTTGAAAAGTTGCTTCACTCCATTGAGAAGTATACACTGGCAAGTCACCTTGTCTGGGGCCTTTGGGGAATAATTTCGGTACGCCATTATCATCCATCCATGTCTAGTCTTCTGTTGTTAGCTGTTTGGTATCCGCCTGAACTCAAAAGGGTTTATTGCCGACGACAAGTGTCTCATTTTATCCGCTGTTGTTTCAGGAACATGTGAATGAGATCGACTTCGATTACATGGAGTATGCTAGGCAGAGGTTCCAGCAGTACTGGTCGAGGAAGCCCGCAATACTGGGATGCTGATCTGATTCCCAGGCTTGAACGCTTAAAAACAATCTGTAACCTGTAAATACCTTCTGCCCTTGCTTCTTCCATTAAAACCCATTTGGATGCGGAATTTGTATTCTGGTGTGCTTAGCTCTCATCCTTACTAAAGCGAGACTAGTGATGTGTTTCAGTTTGAGACTAAGCGGCCTGTAAATCATGTGATAAAGGCTGCAGAGAGCCTGACTTGGGGTTCTTGAGCCTATTTTGTACTCTTGCTCGTCACTCTGTAGTATTGAGGGTTGTTATGGTATAAACGATACGACGCATTGGCTGTTTCCAAGCTGCTATACGAAAATATGTCGTGTAATGAGTTCGATACCTGAAGTACCTTCTGGTCCGGAGGTTGTGGCGAAGATCTTCAATTTCAATTTTCAGCACGTCTCCTCATTTGTGTTGCGGATACGTTTGTCTAGGAAGATGTTTGTCTAGGAAGATATATGCGATGTTGAGCGCTTGTTGCGATCCTCCAGGATTCCAACAATGTATCGTGTAGTAGTCGGTTCAGTCGTAAGTTGCTTGCAGGAAGCAGGTGCCCGTAACAAATTTGACACGAAACTTTCTCCAAGTCAATACAAAACTTATGATCGCTCAGCCGACAACAGCACCAGTGGTCTAGTGGTAGAATAGTACCCTGCCACGGTACAGACCCGGGTTCGATTCCCGGCTGGTGCAATTTTGCCTTGTTTAGATAACAATGTTTTCTTAAGGAAAAATAAATATTTAACGCATGCTGCAGCCGTGCAGCAATGGCCGAAGGTAAAAGGAAACTTGTCAACAAATTTCTTCTGATACAAGCTGATCAGATCACCCTAATTCTCAGGGAACAAGCTACTGCCGTAACAGTTTCTTTTCTCTTATGGTTTTCAAATTAAAGACACGATAATAACTGATCTTATGACAGCCTAAACCCAATGATTTGATATATGAGAATACTGTGTATGTATGAGCTAAGTTCTCCCGAAAAATCCACCCTCTCGTATTTTTTTTCTGGACGACTAGGGCCTTTTGTTATTCGTGTTCAGAAAAAACCAAAACATTAAATATTGGGTGAACCTAATGTGTTTTGATCGTTTATCCAACCGTCGCAAATTTAACAGTCATGTAAGATAGAAATGAATGAGCAAAACCCCTTTGTCTCACTCGATGTTTGTTATTTTTAAGTTTTTAGAACATGAAGATCGAAATGACCAATTCCGATCATCCGGAAAAATATGGATGGATGGACTTCTCGAGTTCGCATATGAGGCCTTAGCTTAGAAAGATCAATCTTCCGGCCGCCACATGTAGGCGCATCAAGAGAGTTCAATTAACGCAGGCGAACAAAGCGTTCCATATTCATGCTTGTTTGCTTGATTAGTAATTTTTTGCTCGATTCATAATGCTCGATTTATTATTTGGTTGTTCGTCCTAGTTCCGGGGTTCTTCGTTGATCCGAATTTCCGCGGTAGCGCACTACGAATTGGTACAGGACCTTGACGATTCCGGAGATCAACGGAGGAGACAAAGATGCGCAGTGGTGGCGATGACAATTTCTCAAAGGCGTCGACTTCTGGGTATTCTTCAACGGCTCGGACTATCGTGTCCAACACGAAGTTCGAAATTGAGAAGTTTGATGGAAAGATCAACTTCAGTCTGTGGAGATGCGAAGTCTTGGATGTCTTGAACCAACTTGGTCAAGATATCGCATTAGACGAGAAGCCAACGGGCATGTCCGATCTAAAGTGGAAAATTCTTAATCGGAATGCATGTAGTATCATCCGACTGTATTTGTCGAAGGAGAAGAAACACTCATTCATGGAAGAGACAAGTGCAAGCAAGTTCTGGAGAGAGCTCGGCGACAAGTACATGAAACTTCCAGAAACTTGAAGAAGAAGCTTTTTGGGTTGAAGTTGACCGAGAGGGTTTCTATAGAGGAACTCCTCGACTACTACTACAAACTTCTCACCGATCTAAGGAACGTGGACGTGAAGGTCGATGATGAAGACAAAATAATAATTTCCCTCAACTCTTTACCCATTGAGTATAAGTACTTGGTGTCGGTTCTTACCTATGGTAAGGAATCGATCACTTTTGAAGAAGTGTCCAACACTCTGACGAGCAACGAGTTCAGGAAGAACGATGGGGACACGGCGAGTCGAGTTAGCGATGCTCTTACGATGGTGAGAAGTCGTAATGCGGAGAAGCGTAGAGCTCGAAAGGGGTATTTCCGATCCAAGTCCAGAGACAAGAATAAAGCCCCACTTCGCAAAGAGATCGGAAATGACCAATGTGCTTTCTGCAGAGAAAGATGACATTGGGCCAGAGACTGTCCGAAGGTGAAGAAGAAGCATGACGCGACTGTCAACGTCGTTAAGGATGTTGAGGTTGAGGAATGGGTTCAGGTCGGTGCTTCGGAGGGTGTGACGTCAGACGGTTGTGTGCTCGATTCTGGGTGCTCGTTCCATATGATGCCACATCGAGGGTACTTTACCTCATTCCATGAAGGTGGTAGAATTAAGGTCTTGTTGGGTGACGACCGAGCTTGCAGCACAGTAGGACTCGGGACAGTTCGAATGAGAATGGGCAAGGGTGTTATACGAAACATCGAGGATGTGTGCTTTGTTCCCAACCTAAAGTATAACCTCATATCGCTCGGTTCACTTGAAGCCAAGGGATTCCGACTGACGATGGAGAATGGTGCTCTGAGGGCAATGCGAGGAGCGATGATCGTGATGAAGGGAAAGCGAAAGGCAACCTCTCATATTTGGATGGTTCGGTCATAACTGGCATAGTAGCTCTGACTCGTGAGGCTAACCGTGACGACTCATTGTTATGGCACATGTGTCTTTGCCATGTGGGTGAGAAAGCTTTACAGAAGCTGATCGAGGGAGATCGTCTTAAGGGTACCAAGAGCGGGAGGATCAAGTTTAGTGAGCAGTGTGTATTCGATAAATAGACCCGAGCTTCATTTGGGATGCCATCTGTTACGACTCAAAGATCGTGGGAGTCCGACTCCCGCCCAGATCCGCTGACATACCTCATTGACTCACCCCTTTGCGAAAGCGCCGCCGTCCCGGAGGTCCGAGGCTACACGGGAATGGGTGCACCTCGCAGCGCTCCCCCTCCCGGTCGAGGCATACAACCGCTATCGCTCGGCCCGCCAGGGGCAGTGCGCCTGGGGAGCGCCCAGACAGCGCTGCCGGGGATGCTGACAGAGGCACGTGCATATCCCTCTATGCCGGGCCGGACAACCCCCGAACAGGACGACCCGGCGGGACCCCACGAGCCCCACCGCCGGGGATAGCATCGTCAGACCTTCAATTCCTCGCGCACGACAAACAACCTAGTGTAAGGACACGACTGACACTAACGCCGCCCGACCCTCTGACAAAGCACCCCCTGGCCGCTGAGCCTCCTGACACTTAATGCTTTCGGTCCTGACACCCTGACAAAAGCGCCCCTGGCCGTTGCGCCGTCTGACAAAAGCGGGGCAGACACTCATGTTCCTAACATCCTCGTCCGAAGCTTCCGCTGACAGTCGAGCCAGCTCAGCACGTCGAGTCAGCATGCCAGGTCAGCCCCACCTAATCATCTCCCCTCAGGTATAAATACCCCCTCACCTCTTACGGTAAGGAGGTTGGCAAATTCTCTCTCTCAATCCATTATTCACACACGAGAGCAAAGGTCATCCATATCTTTGTTCTCCCACTTATAGCTCGCCACATACGGTCGACACACCCTCAGTCCGACCGGCGTGCCCAGCCCCCGTTTTAAGTCCTATTACTGACTTAGGCATCGGAGGGGCTAAGGGTTGGACCCCAACCCTGCCCTTCTGACGAGTTGCTCGTGGTGCAGGAAAGCTCGCCCCTTGGTCGACGTCAGCCTTTAGCTCCCGCCACCCGATCCTCTTCTGCCGTGTCCGGTGAGATTTGACTTCGTGGCCACCCCCGGCGGCAAGTCTAGCCTCTTCACCCCACTAATCACTTGTTAAATAGCCCACCTAAACCCTCTTATCAACATAACCACAGTGTCCTTGGTTCCCCTCAATACAAATTCATTGTACGCGAGTTCCACCTCGTAATAATTGGCGCCGTCTGTGGGAACGAAGGGTCACACCCATGTTAGACTCCATGTCGATCACTCGGAACCCTGACCACGGCAAGGATCCCGTGGGTCAGGAGCCACTCTCTTTACTAATCACCCCGGCGCCCGACGCCCCTCCGGGGATGTGCGCCGAGACAGACCATACCTCGGCCCGCGTAATCCTGAAGAGCTTCGAGGCCGTTACTCAGGCGATGGGAAGCTACACGGCGGTGGGAGCGGAGCCACCGCTCGGCCCCCTCGGAGCCCCCGAACGTGAGACGGAATCTCCACCCACATTTCAAGGAGGAGGGGGAGACAGGGGGCTCGCCAAGGAGGTTGCGGCCCAGCAGAAGCTCCTGGAAGAGGAAATGGAGGTCGCACGGCTGTGGAGGCGCCGGGAGGAGGCGGCCGCCGTGCAAAGGCATTTGGACGAAGCGGCCGAGACCGCCCGGTGGGCCTACCAGGACGAAGAAACCGCCCGCCACCAGCTCCGCTTCATCATCGCGGAGCGCGAAAGGCTAAGGAGGGAGAACGAAGGCAACCGGGAAATCCCGGAGGTGACGGCGACGGGCCGGCGGCTCGGGGACGGGCGGGGCCCGTTGTTGGCCAGGTCCCCATCGGGAGGAGGGAGTCTGCCTCGCCAGCACCACTCCCCCGATCGCCTGCATGAGGAAGCCGTTTGTCGACAACTACGCTTCCTCACCGCCGAGCGCGAAAGGCTTCTGCGGGAGAATCAGGAGCGGATGGAGACCCGGGGGGAGGCGGCCGGAGGGCGATGGTACTGAGAGAACCGTAGCCCGCAACCCGTCGAATCCTCGACCCGGGGAAGGAGCCCCGCCAGGCGACCGTCACGCTACTCCCAGGGGCGGGAGGACCGTCGGCGACCGAGGCGCGACCGGAGCCAGACCCCCGAATGGCGGAGAGGGGATGCGCCTGAGCGCCCTACCTACCCGGAGGAGGCCATGCCGATTGCGCGGTGGATCACGTCCGCTCCGAGGCCAGTAAGGTTCAAACCCCCCCACTTGGCCACATACAATGGAAGAGGCGACCCCCTCACGCACGTGCAACAATACAGGGGGGCGATGGAGGCGCAGGATGTGGATGAGGCGTTCATGTGTCGGCATTTCTCCCAAAGTCGAGGGACACAGCGTTGGATTGGTACTTCGGCCTACCTGCAAGATCCATTGGGAGCTTTGGCGAGCTGTCCCACAAGTTCTGCCAAGAGTTTCGGGCTGGGCGGACGGAGAAGAAGCCTTTGGACTACCTCAGCACGGTAGTCCAAGGAGAAGGGGAGACAACGGGAAGATACCTACGCCGCTTTCAGGAGGAGAGACGAGCGGTGGTAGCCTGCGGTGACGATGTACTCATGCTGGCCTTCAAGACGGGATTGCAGACTCGGAGCCTCCACAAATCCCTGCTCCGAGATCCATCGGCCGACTATGAGGCGCTGGTCGCTATGACGGAGAGGCATGCATTGGTCGAAGAGACCCTCGGCCCGAAGGCCCTATTTCCCCCGGTGAAACCGCTTCGAGGCGAGCCCAAATCACCCCCTCGGCCAGGGCAGGAGGAGGGGCGTCAGGGCCGCGACCAACTGGCCCGACCAAGGCGCGACCCGACGGGGTGTCGCCCACATGATCGCCCTGATCCGGTCCGAGAGCTTGCCCCGGCCCAAGGTACCGCCCGAGCCATCCCAAGACAGGAAGGCCCCTTGCAGGCATACTACACACAGCTTAATGCCCCCATGTTAGAGGTTCTGGCCGCGGCGACGAGGGCCGGACTACAGCCGGAGCCTCCCCGGGGGATGAGGTCGGATCCGGCAAAGCGGGATCTCCGGAGGTATTGCCGATATCACCGTGACCACGGCCACGATACCGACCATTGCTACACTCTTAAGAGAGATATCGAGCGGCTGATCCAGGCGGGCCACTTGGGAGGCTTCGTGGGGGACAGGCGGGCAGTACAAGGAGAGAGAGCCCCCCGGGAGGCGCGGGGGCCGGAACCGCCAGCGGACCACGATCGGCAGGAGCCACGCCCCCCCGGGGCGATCATGCGCATAGAGATGATAAGCGGGGGGCCGCCCCCAGAAGGGACGTCGCCCACGATCTCGAAGGCAGGTGCCCGACAGGTGATGGTAGCGGGCGCCAGCAACAGGCCGAAGCGGAGAAGGAAAAACCGACCCCTATCACCTTTACCGAGGGAGATCAGCGGGAGGTTGGGGATCAGTGCGATGACGCCCTCGTCGTCGAGGCTCAGATCGGGGCGGTCGTCGTCAGCCGGCTCCTGATTGACACCGGAAGCTCCTGCGACATCATGTTCCTGTCAACGGTCGAAAGGATGGGGTGGGGGCGTGCGGACCTAGAGCCCTGTGCGGGCCCCATTGTCGGCTTCACCGGCCATATGATCCCCATAGTGGGGACGATCACCCTACCGATGACTCTGGGGGAGGAACCGAGGGTCGTCACCAGGGGGACACGGTTCGTCATCGTCGACGTCGCGTCGGCGTACAACGGAATCATAGGGCGTCCATACATGACGGCCATAGAGGCGCTCCCCAGCCTGCTACACCAGATAATGAAATTCCAGACCCCGCATGGGGTGGGACTGGTACGAGGAAACCAGGAGGTGTCTGGGGGCCGCGATAAGGGGCTAGTCAGGCGTGGGAGCCCGAAGCGGGTCATGACGGTCCTCATCCCCGACGAAAGGGAGGACTTCTGGGACCAGCGGTCGACCCCCGCCGAGGAGGTCGAGGAGGTTCCCGTAGCCGCGGAGGAAGAAAGAACCGTCTCCATCGGGACGAAACTCCCGGCCGCCCTGAGAGCGGCCCTCGTCGGCCTGCTCCGGGAAAACGCGGATATATTCACCTGGTCACCCATAGACATGCCGGGAGTTGACTCGACGGTGATCTCCCACAGGTTGAACGCGGACCCAGAAGCCCGACCGGTCCGACAGAAGAAGAGAAGCGCGGGGGGCGAAAAGAAGAGGGCGGCCGAGGAAGAAGTAGAGCGGCTCCTCGAAGCCAAGTTTGTCCGGCCAGTGGATTGCCCAGACTGGCTCGCCAATGTCATTTTGGTGAAGAAGCCCAGTGGAAAATGGCGCATGTGCGTCGACTTCACCGACCTCAACAAGGTGTGCCCAAAGGACAGTTTCCCCCTACCCCGGATCGACCGCTTGGTGGACCAGGCGTCCGGTTACGAGTTGTTAAGCTTTATGGACGCCTTCTCGAGCTACAACCAGATACCGATGGCAGAGGAGAACGAGGAAAAGACGTCCTTTGTCACCGATAAGGGCACCTTCTGTTACACCAAGATGCCCTTTGGACTGAAGAACGCCGGGGCGACCTATCAGCGGATGGTAGACCGAATATTCAGCCCTCAGGTGGGGTGAAACTTGGAGGTCTACATCGACGACATGCTGGTAAAGAGTAGGAGGGCCCCAAACCACCTCGCCGACTTACAGGAAACGTTCCAAAGGGTCCGCCGATACAACTTAAGACTGAACCCCGCAAAGTGTATCTTCGGCGTGCAGTCGGGAAAATTCCTAGGCTTCATGATAACGAAGCGGGGGATCGAGGCGAACCCCGACAAGGTGACGGCCCTCATCAATATGGTGGAACCCCGGACGATCCGAGACTTGCAGCGACTGAACGGCCGGATCGCTGCTCTGGGGCGATTCCTGTCGAAATCTGCGGAGAAGTCACTCCCCTTTTTCAGGGTCTTGCGCACTACCTTTGGCGAAGCTAAGGACAAGAGGAAGGTGATCCCATGGGACAACGACTGTGCACGGGCGTTCGCGGAGCTGAGGGCTTACCTACAAAGTCCACCGCTCCTCGCACGGCCGGAAGAAGGCGAACCCCTAGGGTTGTACTTGGCAACCAACGAAGAGGCCGTTAGTTCCGTCTTGATCAAGGAGGAAGGGGGGTGCAGCGCCCTGTTTACTACGCCAGCCGGATCCTCCAGGAGGCAGAGACTCGCTACAGTCCCATCGAGAGAGCCGCCTACTGCCTAATCACCACAGCCCGAAAGCTCCGACCATACTTCCAGGCCCATCCCATCGCCGTCCACACCGACATGCCCCTCGAGAAAAACCTGAAGAGGTTGGAGCGGTCGGGGAGGATGCTCAACTGGAGTGTCGAGCTCAGCGATTTTGACATAACATACAAAGCCCGGACGACGATCAAGGGCCAGGCGCTGGCCGACTTCGTGGTGGAATGCACCGCAGGGGGTGCTCCGGGGGACCAACCAGAGCCCCCATCGGCAACCGTGTCCCCGCGGGAGACCGGGGGGGCGAACCCTCAAAGCCCTCCCGGATGGACGTGGATGAATTATGGACCATCCACGTCGATGGCTCCGCGACAGGATCCGGGACAGGGGTGGGTATCGTCATTCAAACCCCCGACGGGTGCTCGTTGGAATACGTCCTACGCTTCAACTTCTCGGCAACCAACAATGTCACAGAATACGAGGCCGCGGTCAACGGGTTGAAGCTCGGTAGGGCGGTGGGGGCGACGAACGTGTTGCTCCTCAGTGACTCACAGCTCGTCGTCCAACAGATCCAAGGAAGCTTCGAGGCCCGAGAAGAAATGATGAAGCGCTACCTTAAGCGCATCCAGATCGAGCTCCGCAAGTTCAAGAAGGCGGACGTCCAGCACCTGCCCCGCTCCAACAACCTCCGGGCAGACGCCCTGTCTAAGCTGGCCTCCTCCTCCGTGGCCGAGATCGGGAAGGCCATCTACGTCGAAAGCCTATTGACCCCAACCATTGACGAAGAAGAACTGATGTGTGCGGGCACGGTGACGACCTGGATGACCCCCATTATGAAGTACTTGGAGACGGGAGACCTGCCCGAGGAGCGGATGCTGGCTAAAAAGGTGGAGAGGCGGGCCATGTCATTCGTACTCCTCGACGGAGTGATGTACCGCCGCCGCCGCGCCAACTTCGACGTCCTGCCCTATCTAAAGTGCTTGGGCCCGGAGCAGGCTGAGCAAGTCATCCGCGAAGTGCACGAAGGCTTCTGCGGAAACCACCATGGCGGTCGCACCATCGCCCATAAAATAATGCGCCAGGGGTACTATTGGCCGACAATGATCCGGGACGCGGTACGATACGTCAAGAGGTGCGAGACGTGCCAGAAATTCTGCCGACGGACGACTGCACCTCCGGCCAACTTGATGCCCATTGTGAGCCCGATCCCATTCGCCAAATGGGGACTCGACATCCTTGGGCCTTTCCCAAAGGCCTCCGGGGGAAGAAAATATCTAGTCGTCACCGTGGACTACTTCACGAAGTGGGTGGAGGCAGAGCCGCTAGCGCGTATCACGTGGACGGACATGAAGGGCTTTATCTGGCAATCCATTATATGTCGTTTCGGGATACCCCGCTCGATAGTCACGGATAATGGAAGGCGGTTCGATTGCGAAGGCTTCTGTGACTTCTGTTCGGGCTGGGGGATCAAACTCCATTTCGCGTCAGTCACCCACCCGCAGTGCAACGGAATGGCGGAGGCCGCGAATAAATGCATCTTGAACCCTATGAAGAAAAAAGTGGACGCCGCCCTTGGGGCATGGGTCGACGAGCTGCCGAGAATCCTATGGTCCTATCGCACCACCCACAAGGCCTCGACAGGAGAAAGCCCGTTCATGCTGGCATACGGATCGGAGGCGGTCGTTCCCGTGGAAATTGGAGAAGAGACGCTCCGACTAAAACTCTTCGACGAAGAGATCAATGGAGAGGGACTCGGCCTCAGTCTTGAATTGATAGACGAGGTAAGAGACCGGGCCCTCACGAGCCTCGTCAAGCACAACCAGAGGATGGCGCGACACTATGACTCCCGGGTGAAGCAGCAGACTTTCAGGATCGGTGACGTGGTCCTCAGAGACGCCACCTTCAGACCCGAGACCACCCTGCGGGGAAAGCTGGCCGCCAAATGGGAAGGACCCTACAAGGTCATCGATATCGTCGGACCAGCCACGTACATCTTGGCAACCCCAGATGGGAATGAGCTGGCCCATCCTTGGAATGCAAAGCACCTGCTAAAGTTCTACCAATAGTTGTGAGTTTTTCTTTTATATATACGAGATACACATCTACCCGCTTTCCCCAACATTGTTGTTTCCACATAAGTGTTTCAGCGTGAACCTCCGAACCTCTGGGACAGGGCCAACCCTAGCCACCCAAACCAGAGAAGGGCACAGGCCGGGCTACGCGCCCGCTCCCCCCCCCTCAAGACCTCTGGGGCAGGGCCAACCCTAGCCACCCAAACCAGAGAAGGGCACGGGCCGGGCTACGCGCCCGCTCCCCCCCTCAAGACCTCCGGGGCAGGGCCAACCCTAGCCACCCAAACCAAAGAAGGGCACGGGCCGGGCTACGCGCCCGCTCGCCCCCTCAAGACCTCTGGGGCAGGGCCAACCCTAGCCACCCAAACCAGAGAAGGGCACGGGCCGGGCTACGCGCCCGCTCCCCACCCTCAAGACCTCTGGGGCAGGGCCAACCCTAGCCACCCAAACCAGAGAAGGGCACGGGTCAGGCTACGCGCCCGCTCCCTGCCTCAAGACCTCTGGGGCAGGGCCAACCCTAGCCACCCAAACCAGAGAAGGGCACGGGCCGGGCTACGCGCCCGCTCCCCCCCTCAAGACCTCTGGGGCAGGGCCAACCCTAGCCACCCAAACCAGAGAAGGGCACGGGCCGGGCTATGCGCCCGCTCCTCCCTCAAGACCTCTGGAGCAGGGCCAACCCTAGCCACCCAAACCAGAGAAGGGCACGGGCCGGGCTACGCGCCCGCTCCCCCCCCTCAAGACCTCTGGGGCAGGACCAACCCTAGCCACCTAAACCAGAGAAGGGCACGGGCCGGGCTACGCGCCCGCTCCCCCCTCAAGACCTCTGGGGCAGGACCAACCCTAGCCACCCAAACCAGAGAAGGGCACGGGCCGGGCTACGCGCCCGCTCCCCCCCCCCCTCAAGACCTCTGGGGCAGGGCATAGGCATCGCCGCGTAACCACACCCCAGACTTGACAGACCCTTGATCCTTGAAAAGTCGAACCCGGGAAGGAGGACAAGGGCACGTAAACCGGGACAAATGAGGCGTCAGTTCCCGAGGAGGCGGTTCCGATGTGACTCGACGAAACGAAAGGACGCTCGGGAAATACGCCACCATTAATGGTACACTCCAAAAGGGGTTCCCTAAGCGCCACCTGGCAAAAGCAGTTTCCAACAGGCGTAAATCCGAGGAGCCCATTAATAATACCAGCTCATCGCAATAATTACGGGGGAAACATTCAACAAAATCCCCCAATAAAGATACCACTCACCCTCCCGAAAGAGAAAAGAACAAAGAGTCGAAAGATATGAGAAATCGGTACCGACACCCCCCACCCGCTAGGAAACAGGCTGAGATGCCTCGTCCTAACAAAAGGGAGGTCACCGGCCACCGGTGGTTCCCTCCTCCCTGGGCGACGGTCGCTACATCTCCACTACATCCGATAGGATATTCCCGTTACAAACGGATCGCCAATAGGATATTCCACTTACACAAGGGAAATCCACCTTTCACTCCTCCGTCTGGTCTAAACAGGACGAGTCGGAGAAAGGTAGGCATCCGCTCCCCGCCGGCAGGAAAGGCAAAAGCCCCCCGGGCTTGCAGGCCTGTACCTCCTCGCCTTCGACCGCCGGACGGGGACCTCGGCAAGGCTGCATCCCCGACGAGCCCAAAAGGCAAGTCATGGTGTGTCAGCCCGCCCCAGCACAATCGGGACCCGAACCCCGCCCTCAAACCCAAACCGCGAGGCGTGGAGGGGAGGTGGCCCGATTGTCAAGATCTCCCACCGCCCTCAAACCCAAACCGTGAGGCATGGAGGGAGATGACAAAGCAATGGAGGGGAGATGGACCGATCGTCAGGATCCCCCCGGGACAAACGCCACAGCAAGACAGCTTCCCTACCGCATCCACCTGGCCGAGGAGACCTTGCAACCCTTCAGCACAGAGGGCGGACGCTCACCTAGGCGCCAAGAACAACTGAAGTTAAAAAGGCCCACCCGGCAGAGGGTAACCCCTAAATCCTGAGGTCGTTCACCGCAGGCGAGGACAGCTCCATAGCCCGCCCCAGGGCCGGATCTTACCCCCCCCAACGGGCGATAATCTAAGTACTCGTGTACGAACCATAGAAGAGTTCTTGTAAATTTAAATGAAAACATTCATCCTTATCAAATTCGCTTTAACTTTCTGAGAATGCAATAGCATGAAGCGATCCCCCTGCCAAGGGCCGGGCGAGCTCACGAAACGGAACCACCCCTCGCGGCGGGGAAAGTAGGAACAGAGCATCGCACTCCCCCCGTACTAGCTTAGGACGCCCAGTAAGTTTACACCCGCAGTTTGAACCCCCCGATACTACGCTTCAAACCGAGACCCCTCGCCAACTAAAATCCGCGATACCTTTCAGTCAAAGGGGAAAGGGTTGAACTGAGGCCCGCCCTGCGGGGCCACTTCTGCCCGAGGCAAAATCCACTCGTGACGGACACCCAGGGGTCGCCCATACAAGGGGTAGCCCATGTTCGTGATAGTGTGGCATGTCTCATCCCGAACTTATCCGATGATTCCCCGTCCCGTCCAAAGACAACATATAGACCATCAACATCCCCTTCCCCCAGACCTCGCGCTCTCGGACAAGGGAATGTTGGGGGCAGTAATTGTGTACTCACGCAATAAAACAAAATAGGTAACACCAGTGATAAAACACGGCAAAGACCGACTTTCCAGTGACGACTCGCTCGCATCGGTAGGGGCTACTCGGTTCGGACCGCACAGCGACCAACTACCCGGGGCCGGCCTCCCAAACCACATCTAGATTCCCCCGCCAGATTAGGCCCACGATCCTCGAAAACTCAATCCTGGGAATAAGGACAAGGACACGTAAACTGGGGCGGACCGGTCGCAAGCCAGAAACCGCGAAACAATGCCTGTCGGGTATACAGCTGGTCCTGATAAGGCAGCGCCACGATGCGACTCGACGAAACGAAAGGACGCTTGGAAAACACGCCATCAGCAGCAACACGCCCCCCGAGAGGCCAGGGTAGACGAACCGTGTCAGGTGCCGCCAGGAAAAAACGGTTCCCAAAGCGCGTGATTCGGTGGAGCCCATTAATGGCACTAGTCCCTCACATTATCCAAGACGAACCCTTCCTCAGAATCCCTCTATAAGTACCCCCCCTCCAGAGTTTAGGGGGGAGGAGAAGATACACGAGAGGGAATCGCATCCCCTCACACCGGGTATGAAAAAGCCCTGGACACCCCACCAAGCTACGGAGAAGGCCGATGTCCACCGACGGGCCTCACTTCCCCCACCAGTGACTGCCTCCACTCCGCGACCTCTGATAGGATATTCCCCTTACACATGGGAGGCTCCGCCGGCCAGCCTTCCTACTGCTCTTAACCAGATGAGACAGCAGGTCCGGAAGGCTAGCAACGGGCCGCCACACCCCAATTAACATCCACCCCACGGCGATCCCTACCGGGTGTGAGGGTGGAAACCCCCAACGGGTCTCCCCACGACCCACCTGCCTGCCCCCAACCTTCCCCGCGAGGCCGGCCCGCCGGACTCCCTCTCCGGAGGGCAACGCTACCACCTCCACCTCGTCCTCCGCCTCCTCCAGGTACGGGATCCCCGGCGAGGCCGGGCAACCATCCAGCACGGCGACGGTGAGACAGAACGTGATGAAGCAGGGAAGGGGAAGGAAGAAGATCCACCCGACAAACGAGGGTCAGCCCTCCTGAGGGGGGTCACCGCAGGGCTGCATCCCCGATGAAGCCAAACGGTGATTCATGGCACGTCAGCTCGCCCCCGGACAGCGAGGCTGAAAGAGTTCAGCGGTCAGTAGAAAGGAAGACCACCCCGCAACAGGGACCTGCTCACCCCGATGCAGCGGGTGACGAGTTAAAAAAACCTCTCGCCCCGACCACGGGTTTGGTCACACATGCCCTATTGTTGTAAATACCATCTAGATCTCCTGTAAAGGCTGATGGATAATATCCTTCCCTACGGACCCCTCACCCCAAGCCCAAGCACACAACAGCTAGGAATTTCACCAGGCACAGTGCGGCTAAAGCACCGCAAAAATAACAACCACATCCGGTGAACACATCACAACGAAAACCATGGCCTTCTCGAAAAAGTAGGGCTCCCCCAAAGTCCGACCCAGCCGCCACATACAATGGCACGTCGTTAAGGGGCAACACCACTCCCCAAATCGCAGTGTCCCACCTCCTCGTTTGGCTCCCACTCGGGACAAGATCTCACGATCCCACAACAGCGGGCAATACTCCGCGGGAGCCGCGTCGCCACTCCTGAGCGTGGACCCAATTCCGAACCATGTTAGAAGGGAGGTAGTGTTACGCCATCCGAGCCAAGCCGGGCTTCCGCCTCGCACTCGAATGCCGGGGGCAATTGTTACGACCCAAAGATCGTGGGAGTCCGACTCCTGCCCAGATCCGCTGACATACCTCATTGACTCACCCCTTTGTGAAAGCGCCGCCGTCCCGGAGGTCCGAGGCTACACGGGAATGGGCGCACCTCGCAGCGCTCCCCCCCGGCCGAGGCATACAACCGCTATCGCTAGGCCTGCCAGGGGCAGTACGCCTGGGGAGCGCCCAGACAGCGCCGCCGGGGATGCTGACAGAGGCACGTGCATATCCCTCTCTGCCGGGCCGGACAACTGATCACTTCTCATTTTACACCCTTTTTCCGTGTATTTGCATGCCATTTAGATCGCCCAAATCATGTTTTTCACGATATATCGACGATATTGCGATGCTTTTCACGATTTGTTGTTTTTGTCGCATTTCAGGTGATTTGGCGCGATTTGGAGTGATCTCGAGACGCGCTTACTCTAGACGGCCACCGACGACCTCCCCGAGGGATATTTTGCTGTTGGAGAGGAGCGGAAGAAGAATGGACGTCGCAGGAGCGACGAGGAGGCCAAAACAATCAGATTGGGCATCTTTTGTGTCCCACTCGGCCGAGTGGAGGAGCCACTCGGCCGACCAGCGAGACACTGCTCGGCCGACCCGTTCAGACACGATTTCCATGTGTACTCGGCCGAGCGTCGGAGTCCACATCGGCCGAGTGACGATACCACGTCCGCCCGAGTGGCGCCCAGACGAAGCCCCTCCAAAATATCGAAGTTTCTGTTTTTCGGCCACCTGAGCTTCAGAAGACCCACTCGGCCGAGTGGCAAACCACGTCCGCCCGAGTGCAGTGAAGCCATCGGCCGAGTGACGACAACTCACTCGGCCGAGCCGCCTCCGAACTGAAGACCCCTGAAAGCCCCGACTTATTGGAAAATTACAGGGTTTTCACTCGGCCGAGCGACTTTTGTCACTCGGCCGAGTGCGATGCGCTGCCTGTAGCGAAATTTGCGGAAAACAGGCTGTGCAGGGGCGTTTTGGTCAGGATTTTTGGACGATTTTTGGGGCTATTTAAGCCCTGTTTTTACCCTAGTTTTGGGAGCCATCTCTTAGATTTTTTGCAGCTTTTTGAGATTACTTTTTAGCTTTATTATTTGTGATTGGAGAAGAGGAAAAACTTGGATTTTTGTTGGATTAATTGAAGAACTACATTGGTTTGCATCTCTCTTCCCCAAAAACTCTATTTTTATTGTTTATATCATTGTTGTGATGAATTCCATTGCCTATTTCATTGATTATTTTTGTGCTATTGCTATGATTTGTGAGTAGTCTCCACGTCTTGGGGCGTGGGGATGAACCCTACAAGCCCTATTTTATAATTGTGATGAATTGGTAGAAATTGAGCTAGAATCAATAATTAGAGATTAGATTGGGATCAATTTACTACGGATAGCTAGGTATTCATATCAATTGGGATTTGCAAGTGATTGGATCCCAATTTGATAGGAAGCCCTAGAAATCCGAATTGGGTTGGAGTCGGATTTTCGAAGTATCGGTTTGCAAGAGATTGGACCGATACTAGGATCTCCGGTTGCAATTCCGTGCCGATACCCGCTTGCAAGAGATTGGACGGGTAGGAACTATCCTAATTTAGATTGTGGACCGAGTTTGCAAGAGATTGGGCTCGGTGCGCAATTGGACGATGATGTTGATCCTAATGCTAGCTTTCCTAGGCTAGGGTTTGCAAGAGATTGGACCCGACCCTAGGATAGCTATAGACCGGCAACAGCGCGAGAGCGTGAGCTTGGTTCCACATTTAGTTGCAACTAGTTCATCCAAATTCTCATTCTAGCAATTTTGATACCGACGAACCACATTTATGAAAAACGGTGAGTAGCGGGAATTCCCCATTCCCTAGACGTTCTTTATTTGATTTGATATTTCGCACATTTGTCTGACGATTGTGACAGGATCGCCCAAGGTAATTCTCTCTATTCTTAAATAGCCAGGTTGATTAGGAGCAAGCACGGTCATTCGTCCTCCCTGTGTTCGATACCCGCTCGCCGCTATACCGTGCGCTTGCGATAAAACTACAACCGTTCTTTGGGTGTACGTCCCGGAGCGATCAAGTTTTTGGCGCCGTTACCGGGGAGGCGATTGCGTTTGATTCTTTTTTACCCTAGCTACTTCTTTCTTTTATTTTTATTTTTTTGTTACCATTATTATTCCCTTTACTATTCTTACCTAACCCTTCCACGGTACTAATCATCTCTTTGAAACTCTGTTTCCCCTGTGCATGAACACGAGATCTACGGCGGACCCAGAAGACTTATTATTTGATCCCGAGATCGAACGTACCGCGCGGAGACTTAGAGCGGAAAAGAGACAAGATCCGGAAGGGAGGTATATGACCAACCCGGAAACTCCTGAAGAATTGGCGGCAAGGATGGCGAGGATAATTTCTATTCGTGATAGGCTTCGGCCTAAGACTTCTTCTACCACCTCATCCATTGCCATGCCGGGGTTGGCGGCTGACAAGAACTTCGAGCTAAAGACTGGATTGGTGGTTTTGATGCAACAAGACCCATTTCATGGGAACGCACATGAGAACCCCCACTACCACATCCAACTATTCTTGTCGAAATGCGCCACATTCCAGATGCCGGGGGTCTCCAACGATGCTATCAGATTGCGTCTCTTCCCCTTCACGCTTAAGGACAAAGCACTCTATTGGTTGAGGACGCAGGCTGACGGAGTCTTCACCACTTGGGACGAGTTGGCGAATGCATTTATTGATAAATTCTATCCGCCATCCAAGACGGTGAAGATCCGGAGCGCTCTCATGTCCTTCAAGCAAGGACCACAGGAGACGCTCTATGAAGCATGGGAGCGTTTTAAGGATTTGCAGCATCAATGCCCGCACCACAGTATAGAGGATTGGAAGCTAGTTCATAGCTTCTACAACGGTCTCCAACCGGGGACCAAACAAATTATTGATGCCGCGGCGAATGGTGCGATCTTATCAAAGACTCCCGAAGAAGCTACGGCCCTAATTGAGGAGATGGCCTCAAATAACCAACAATGGGGCGATGAGCGAGGACACTCCACATCCTCCTTAAAGCCAACTAGCATCTACGAGGCGAAGGCCGTAGCGGAGCTCACGAGCAAATTTGATTCTCTCCACAAGGTGGTGGAGAGATTGGAGAAGTTCATCACGGAGCCCCAAGGAGCACCTTCTACCTCCGCGCCGACCAACCAAATGTGTGATTGGCAAGACCAATCTCAAGCCATGTACGCGGGAGGAGAGCAAGGAGAAGGATCCGTGGAGCAAATACAATATGTTGCGGGGAACCAAGGGTATTGGTCCAATCCGGCCGCAAGAAATCATCCGGGATTCTCCTACGCCAACAATGAAGGAGCTTTGAACCCGCCACAATCACCAACTCAACAAGCTCGACCACCACCACCCCAACAACAATACTATCCACCGAGGGGGCCTCCACAACAAAACTTTCAACCGAAGCAACAAGTTCCACCATATAGGCCTCCCGGATACAACCAAGGGTGGAGGAATCAAAATCAAAACCCTCCACAAGCTCCACAACGATCCGACTTCGAAACTAGAGTGGAAGCGTTCATGGTCGAGCAAAATAAGGTGAATGCTACTTTGAAGGCGGGGCAAGACTCTCTTAACACCGTAGTGGCTCAAATATCGGAGCAATTGGCGTTGCTCAATCGGAACACTCAAAGATTGCCGACGCAACCGGAGCAAAACCCACGGGGCAACACGGGCCACATCAATGCCGTAGTTGCCGTTACTACTAGAGGCGGGAAGGACACCACCCCCGCCATGATTCCTATTGAGGAGGCCGTGGATGAAAGCTTGGAGCCGATTGAGCCGATAGTTGAGATTGAAAAGGAGAAGGAGCCACAAGACAAGGAGAAATCTAGGGCGGAGCGATTAATTGAGGAGAGGCGCTTCATGCCACCGGTCCCATTCCCCCAAAGGCTCGCTAGAGCGAAAATGGAGAAGAGGCTAGCAAAATTTCTCGAGTACCTAAGAGGAGTTAGCCTTAACATCCCCTTCCTTGACGCCATCGTCGAGATCCCCACGTATGCTAAATTTTTGAAGGACTTGATTTCGGGGAGGAAAAGGAAGGAGAAGATCATGCTAGCCGAGGAGGGCTCTTGGTTCACCAAGAGAGAGAAGGAGCCGGCAAAATTCAAAGATCCGGGGAGTTTTCGGATTCCTTGCACCTTGGGCGTCGTCCCTCTTCAAAAGGCGTTGGTCGATCTTGGGGCTAGTGTGAGCCTCATGCCCCTCTCCATGTTCTTAAAGCTAAACACCGGGACAAAGTTGAAACCCACCGACATGCGCATTCAATTAGCCGATGGACGGATAACAAGGCCGGTGGGGATCGCCGAAGACATACCGCTACAAGTCCCGGGAGGAATATGCTTGCCATGTGACTTTGTGAACATGGACGTTAAGGAGGAGGGAGACACTTCATTGATACTTGGACGCCCATTCCTCGCCACCGCCGGAGTCATCGTCGACGTGCGCGAAGGTACCTTAACCTTAAACGTCGGAAACATCGAGGTGGAGCTCCACATTCCTAAGGCTATGAAGCATATGCCTTATCACGAGGAACTCGACTACATGGACCTCCTTGACGAGGTGATAGAAGAGGCGATTCCTCACTCAATTGGCGCCCTTTTTGATGAAGAATTTGAAGAAGGCCCGGATTTAGGCCAAGATGAAAAGAATGAAGACGATTCCCCCGACTTCTCCGCTGATGAAGATGAAGGCGACGCTGATGTCGCAAGGATTCGAGAGCTCTGCAAGCTCTCGAAATTAAAGTCTCCAAAGAAAGCTCCGCCGGCACAGAGACCGGCATCACCGGTTAAGCCGTTGACCGGAGCAAACGCTAGCTTGGGGGAGCCTCCCCCCAACACTATTCGAGACGAGAGACCACCGCGGGAGAACGCGCCGCCGCCACATCCAAATCCAAGCGCGCTCCCCGGAAAGTTTGACGGGTGCATCCCGTATGCACCAAACATCCCGCATTGATTGAAAATTATAGGGGGTCGAGCTCACGACCTTAAACGAGCGCTTGTCGGGAGGCAACCCGACGGTTTTTGCTTTATTTTTACTTTTTCTTTATTTTCATTTTAGAAATTTTTAGTGTTTCGAGTCGTTCGCCCAAAAATTTTGTGATAACGGGTCCTATTTTTCTCGACAGGAGAGGAGATAGGTAGATCCATCATGAGGAGGATGAACGAGACGACGAGGAGCGCCCCAAGAAGGCGTTCGACGCTTAGGAGGAGGATGAAATCGACTGGAGGAAGAAAGACGGAGTTTAGAGCCCAAACGAAGACAAACAGCAGAAAACAAGGCTCACTCGGCCGAGCATACTAGTCACTCGGCCGAGTACAGAAGTTCGTCCGGCCGAGCCGCTCACGAACGAGGGAAGTCTGCTGTACCCAACTCTCTGTCTATTTTCCTCATTTCATTAGAACTTCTACTCGGCCGAGTATACATTATCACTCGGCCGAGTAAAACGGATACCCTCCTAGGGCGAGTCATGCCGAGTAGCTTGAGTCACTCGGCCGAATGGACTTACTCCACTCGGCCGAAGCTGGCAAAGTCACTCGGCCGAAGCGATATCGGGGAGAAAATTTTTATTTGCCTCGCTCGGCCGAGTGAGCACGTCACTCGGCCGAGTCGTAACTTTTTTATATATAAGTGGCGAGGGGGGCGCGGATTTCGAAATCGCAAATCCCAAATCCGCCCGCGCCCCCTCAGCTCCCCTCGCCCGATCTCGCTTCACCCAGCCCCCCACTCGCCCGGATGACCTCGCCCCGCCGCCGCTCGGTCCGCCACCGCCGGCCGAGCACGCCCCGGTGCCTCGCCTGAGTCGCCGCCGGCGGCACGCCGTCCGACCACCTCCGGTACCCCTATTTCGACTATTTTCTCCTCTTTTCGTGTATTTCTTGAGGATCCATGTGCTAAACGCCCCCCTAACCCAAATCAATTTCTATATCTATCCATTATACCCCTATTGCTCCATACATTTTGATTATTACTCGCTGATATCGCTTTTTCATGCGCAGGTTGCTTTTTGGAGCTTAGGGGAGCTCAGGGGAGCTTCTACGGGCTGCTCAGGACTTCGTGGAGGCGCGGACTTCGCACGCTTCCACTGCTTAGCACTCGCGGCGTGTTTGGGTATACTCTTTCCATTCTTTTACACGCACCGCACTTTTTTCATTTTTCGGCGCGCTCGGGGCCGATATGCCGCCCCGGACACGGCCGCGGTCGACGAGAGCTTCCGCCAAGCGGAAGCGGTCGGACGAGCCCGGCCCCTCCCACTTGGTGGAGGACTCTCCTCCGCCTTCTCCCACACACCCCGCACAGCCTGCAGGCCCCGCACACCCCGCACAGCCTGCAGCGCACCCACAGCCCGCACAGCCCGCACAGCCACTCCCCGCCGCTGCACAGCCACCACCACCGGCTCCACTGGTCGGGCCGCTCGGGATCACGTTCCGAGACGACGCACACCGCGCCGTCTTCGACCGTATCTCCCAGCACTCGATCGTACCCTCCAGGTTTGCGCACCTCGCTAACCTTGGACGCCTGGGGGTAATAGAGGGGATACTCACGTTGTACGACAACGTGGGTTGGCGCGACTTCCTTCAGGTGTCGACGGACACGTTCACCCGCCCGACACTTGAGGTTTTGAGTTCGATTGCCCGGACCGATGAGGGATGCTCATTCAGGTTCATGGATCGAGAGTGCCAGGTCACTCTCGATATGATGAGAGCGTTCTTCTCATGGCCCGCAGTCCCCGGAGCCGATCGCGGTTACGGCCCTACCCACATCCCCCCACCTTCCTTCGACGCCGGTGCCTTCTGGGCCCGGATTACAGGCCACCACGCCACCTTTGACCCTAGTAGGGCCAAGGCCTTGGCCATCGTACATCCCTGCCTTCGCATTGCTCAGCGCCTTATGGCGACGACATTTTTGGCGAGATATGAGCCGGGCACGATGTCTACGCCAGAGCTCTACATGCTCTATGCGATGACACGTCCCAGAGCTCTATCTAGGGATGGAGACGAGCTTGTCCCCGCCGTCGTGATCGACATTGCGGCTTGGTTTTTAGACCGCATCATCGTATCGGTGGGCGCTCGCTCACCGATCTGCTGCGGCGGTCTGATCACCCTGCTTACCATGATGACCGGCGAGGACTTACCTGATGACTTGCGACGCGTACCGGGCCCCACTTCCTTGTCGATAGATGTTATGGCCCAGATGAAGATGCTGCGTCCGCATGGTGAGCGTCACTGGGTCTGGTTGCACGGCCCTTTCGGTGCAGACTACATGATTCTCCCGAGCCCAGCTCGGACCCAGATTGCACCGGCCCACGTTGACTGGCTCCCAGCGATGGATATCCTCATCCCCGCTGTGTACGTGCTCGAGGCCGAGGAGGCCGAGCAGGCCCCCGCTGCCCCTGTAAACCCTGTTGCACACCCTGCCGAGCCTGCTGCCGAGCCCGTTGACCCTGTGGCTCCTCAGCCCATACCTGATGTTTCCAGGGCTCCTGACACCTCTGTCGGTGTCGGGAGCACCTTAGCTGAGCCCACCTCCACCACTTCCGAGGCTGTCACCACCACTACCACTCCCACCACCGGCCCTCTGTCCGTGGAGCCTCTTTGCTCCGCTCTCCCAGAGCGCCCGCAGACCTTTGTTGAGAGTGGAGAGCCCTCGTTCGCCGCGGTCGTGGAGACCATGGCTGGCATGATCTCCGCTGGGGTTGCGCCTTTTGGTCCGCACACTTCCACCCCAGCGGTAGTTACCTCTGTCTCCACCCCTGCCGTATTCTCCGAGAGCGTCGTGGCGTCTGTCCACACTTCTGGGCCACTGACCTCTCTTGCCACCTCGTTGCCACTTTTGCACGCTTCCTTTGCTGCCGCTGCCTCTACTTCTCACCAGTCGGTGTCCCGGCCTCACACTGAGGCCAGGCCCACATTTGCTGGCGCGGCACCTTTTGTCCCCTTCCATGCTGAGCCCGTTACATACTCCACTCGCGTACGCCAGCCCCACCCTGCGCAGCCTAGACCGGTGCGTCCCTCTGCACCACCCCCGCCCGACACTGTACTGCAGAGCATACGTGCTCTTGAGTTGGCGGTAAGTGGTCTTAGAGGTGACCTTAGGACCCTGTCCTCCACCGTCTCTACGATGGCTGGACGCTTTGACCTGATCCCTCAGATCCACTACTGCCTGACACAGATCTTGGAGCGTCTCCTGCGCGTACCCCCACCCACCCAGCAGGTTCCCACACACACTTCCACACACACTAGACCTGCTTCCACTTCCACGCCCACCCCAGCTCAGCAGCCTACACCACCACCACCACCACCTCCGCCTCAGGACGGAGACGGCGCAGCACCACCTTCCTAGGCACCTTTGATGCCATCGATTCCTTTTGCCGATGTGCTGCCCGTTTCTGCTGGGTCCTGATGCCTTTTTGTTCCCCCCTCCCCTCACTTATTTTGGGATTCTCATTTTGCCGTATCTTTATATATCTTTTTTGGGAGAGAGGGAGAGCTGTTGGTGCCGCATTTATACTCGTATCACTCATATCTGTGCATGCATCATATCCGCATCATATTTTCATTTCTTTATTTTTCGTTTTATTATCTTTTTTCTTTCCATCATGCATGCATCCTCACTTGCCCCTCTCATTACTTGTCTCTCTGTGTGCCACACTTTGCACATTGAGGACACTGTGCAGTTTAGCTTGGGGGAGTGAGTTCTCACGTTCCTTTTCGTTTTGCCACCTTTATTTTTAGTTTTTCACGCCACTTTCCGCTTTTGCACTTATTTTCACTTATCATTTTTTCTCATTTTACCATGCATCACGTTTTTCTTATTTCTCTGCGTGCCGCATTGCATAGTTTTATTTTTCTTATCTTTATTTCTTTCTTTTTTCATCTCGTGCTAGAGATGAATTTTCTGTGATGATGTCTACGTGGAGTTAGCTTATTCTATATGCATGCTATATTTGTCATGTCTTAGATTTTATTTCTGATATCACATGCTATGACTTGCTTTGCATTTAGAAATAGTAACCCACACTTTTTCCACATGAAAATGGATGAAGTTTTATTATTAGCTGAGCCTGAATATTCATATGTATGCTATCACAGAAAACACACCAAGATTCACGCATTGAATGCCTATATCTGGAGTACTGATTTCTTTTCCCATATCACTTCTATATGCATGAATTGTACACTTCACTTCGGGATGATTGAATGATGTTAGCTATGATATATCTGGATTAGTTAGCTTTTTTGTGATCGAAACTGAGTAGATTAGATTACCCTGCTGAAGTTGTCGTGCATGTCTTATAGAGTGAACCGAGAGTTATATATATTTCTTTCTCCACAAATCTTGAACATCATTTCTCTACTTTTAAAAATCATTGGTGAATCTCCCCTTAGTGATTCTATTTTATGGCATTTCCCCCGCTATTAATTCCTAGCTCCAAATCCCTTCTTCTAAAAAAAATAAATAAATAAAAATAATAAAAGAGAGAAAAACATTCTTGTATATCATTATCTCTCTCTGAGTTGGGATCATTGTGTATATATTGCTTATTGCTAAAAAAAGAGAGAAAAGAGGAAAAATCCTCAATAAGAGATCCCATCTCACTTTCTTTCTTTCTTCTTTCTCTTCTTTGCTTTTGGAGCTATATAAAAATGGGGATGTAAATATTTTTGTGCCACCACGCTTATAGATAAGCTCGGGAGAGGGGATCCATTGATGTGTGAGAGAGTGACTACTTGACATTGCACGACAACCTAGGCTAAGTAATATTCTATACTCGGTGAGATTGTTTCTAGCTTTACGAAATCCAGAAATCAAAGCCTAGCGTTCATTTCATGAAATCCAAACTTCTCTATTCTCTCTATTCTATAGTGTGATACTCTTATACTCCAGATAGAAAGCGTTCAATTGAAAAGTGTGTGATCTGTGATTTGTATACCGCTTTAAATGATTCAGACAATGTTAATTTTAAAATCATTCCGTTCTTCATGATTATATCGTTGTTCGTGGGTTTTCTATTTCTATTTGCACTATTATACTATGATATCAAAATAAGATTCTTTGACATGTATTTCTCATTCGGTGCATGCTATAAGAGTAAGTGAAACCCACGTCCTGAGAAAATGATCTAGCATCCTACCTCTTCGCTTCTTTCTTTCATCTTTATTTTCATTTGGTTTTCATTCTTCTTCGTTTTTCATTTTTTTCGTTTTTCGCCGTTTTCGTTTTCCGAATCCACCGGGTTCGCCTTTTACTTATCTTCCTCGAGGACGAGTAAGAGGCAAGCTTGGGGGATTTTGATCACTCCTCATTTTACACCCTTTTTCCGTGTATTTGCATGCCATTTAGATCGCCCAAATCATGTTTTTCACGATATATCGACGATATTACGATGCTTTTCACGATTTGTTGTTTTTGTCGCATTTCAGGTGATTTGGCGCGATTTGGAGTGATCTCGAGACGCGCTTACTCTAGACGGCCACCGACGACCTCCCCGAGGGATATTTTGCTGTTGGAGAGGAGCGGAAGAAGAATGGACGTCGCAGGAGCGACGAGGAGGCCAAAACAATCAGATTGGGCATCTTTTGTGTCCCACTCGGCCGAGTGGAGGAGCCACTCGGCCGACCAGCGAGACACTGCTCGGCCGACCCGTTCAGACACGATTTCCATGTGTACTCGGCCGAGCGTCGGAGTCCACATCGGCCGAGTGACGATACCACGTCCGCCCGAGTGGCGCCCAGACGAAGCCCCTCCAAAATATCGAAGTTTCTGTTTTTCGGCCACCTGAGCTTCAGAAGACCCACTCGACCGAGTGGCAAACCACGTCCGCCCGAGTGCAGTGAAGCCATCGGCCGAGTGACGACAACTCACTCGGCCGAGCCGCCTCCGAACTGAAGACCCCTGAAAGCCCCGACTTACTGGAAAATTACAGGGTTTTCACTCGGCCGAGCGACTTTTGTCACTCGGCCGAGTGCGATGCGCTGCCTGTAGCGAAATTTGCGGAAAACAGGCTGTGCAGGGGCGTTTTGGTCAGGATTTTTGGACGATTTTTGGGGCTATTTAAGCCCTGTTTTTACCCTAGTTTTGGGAGCCATCTCTTAGATTTTTTGCAGCTTTTTGAGATTACTTTTTAGCTTTATTATTTCTGATTGGAGAAGAGGAAAAACTTGGATTTTTGTTAGATTAATTGAAGAACTACATTGGTTTGCATCTCTCTTCCCCAAAAACTCTATTTTTATTGTTTATATCATTGTTGTGATGAATTCCATTGCCTATTTCATTGATTATTTTTGTGCTATTGCTATGATTTGTGAGTAGTCTCCACGTCTTGGGGCGTGGGGATGAACCCTACAAGCCCTATTTTATAATTGTGATGAATTGGTAGAAATTGAGCTAGAATCAATAATTAGAGATTAGATTGGGATCAATTTACTACGGATAGGTAGGTATTCATATCAATTGGGATTTGCAAGAGATTGGATCCCAATTTGATAGGAAGCCCTAGAAATCCGAATTGGGTTGGAGTCGGATTTTCGAAGTATCGGTTTGCAAGAGATTGGACCGATACTAGGATCTCCGGTTGCAATTCCGTGCCGATACCCGCTTGCAAGAGATTGGACGGGTAGGAACTATCCTAATTTAGATTGTGGACCAAGTTTGCAAGAGATTGGGCTCGGTGCGCAATTGGACGATGATGTTGATCCTAATGCTAGCTTTCCTAGGCTAGGGTTTGCAAGAGATTGGACCCGACCCTAGGATAGCTATAGACCGGCAACAGCGCGAGAGCGTGAGCTTGGTTCCACATTTAGTTGCAACTAGTTCATCCAAATTCTCATTCTAGCAATTTTGATACCGACGAACCACATTTATGAAAAACGGTGAGTAGCGGGAATTCCCCATTCCCTAGACGTTCTTTATTTGATTTGATATTTCGCACATTTGTCTGACGATTGTGACAGGATCGCCCAAGGCAATTCTCTCTATTCTTAAATAGCCAGGTTGATTAGGAGCAAGCACGGTCATTCGTCCTCCCTGTGTTCGATACCCGCTCGCCGCTATACCGTGCGCTTGCGGTAAAACTACAACCGTTCTTTGGGTGTACGTCCCGGAGCGATCAACAACCCCTGAACAGGACGACCCGGCGGGACCCCACGAGCCCCACCGCCGGTGATAGCATCACCGGACCTTCAATTCCTTGCGCACGACAAACAACCTAATGTAAGGACACGACTGACACTAACGCCGCCCGACCCTATGACAAAGCACCCCCTGGCCGCTGAGCCTCCTGACACTTAATGCTTTCGGTCCTGACACCCTGACAAAAGCGCCCCTGGCCGTTGCGCCGTCTGACAAAAACAGGGCAGACACTCCTGTTCCTGACATCCTCGTCCGAAGCTTCCGCTGACAGCCGAGCCAGCTCAGCACGTCGAGTCAGCATGCTGTAGGATCCTGTCCAAAACAGAGTTAGGATCGATAATATGAAGTTTAGACTTACGCTTGCGTACGCGGCACGGTAGTCTACGAACTTCGCCTTCGGATTCGCCACGACGGATCGAGTCTACTCACGAACGGAGTAAGGCTACTAATCCACAATCTAAATCTCTATTTTAGATTAAGAACTTGGATGGAGGGAGAGGAAATATTTCTGCAGAGCTTCGCTATGAAGAAGATGCATGCATGAATTTCATGCAAAATGTGTAAGGAAAATGGCTACCCTTGGGTCTTATTTATAGCCCCCAAGGTAGTTATTTTAGGGTAAGTTGTTCCTTTGGAACAACTTAATTAAGTTGTACCATGATACATGGCACATTATAAGCTTAAGTTGTACCATATGCATGGTACAACATAAGCTTAAGATATTCCCCCTTTATTAGCCATATGTCGCATGCACTTATGCATATATAATGCGACTTTCCCGCTCATACAGAGATCCTCTCCGCAAGGGAACAGATTCCCTTTGCACATGACTTCGTGTGCGCGACGTTCGAGGTCCGTATTCCCTCGTACATCCCCCACAAGGGTGTACAAACGTCTTCCATATCCAACATCTCCCACTCACACTTGAGGGGATTGTAAGAGAACGTCTTTCCCTTAGTTCTTTCATCTATCATACCGAGAAATAGACCGTGCGACCGTCATGCGCGTAGAGTCTGTTGTTGTGCACTTGTTAGAGATACACAACGACCTCGAAGGTGCAAAGTTGAGTAGTTCAACGCATGCTTTACCCTAGATTATTTCTTCACATTTCTTGTACTTTATATTCAACAATTGAATCCCATCTGGATTACAATTGGCTGGCCAGCTTTGAATCACTAAAGTCCAAATGCGAATATGAAATCAATCTTCCTCTTCTTGCGAACCTTCTGATCTTGACTTGATTCGCTTTTCTAACGTGCCCCGCCGAGCCGAATTACCATAGCCCATTAGTAACACGCTAAGATAGCGATCATCTCGTCAAATCTAAAGGAACCAATTGGAGTCCTTGAGGGTAAGAGTTAAGACCCATATGGCCTTTGAGTCTCACATAATAGCAAACACTATTGCTACTAACTCAGTGGTCGAAATGCATACGTGGTATGAACACGTATTACAACATCACTCCTTTCCCAGGGAGAGTATGTCTTAATGATGTTGTACGGATGAAAGATCAGACACCACAGTGCCTATCTTTTGAGTCCCCTTACTACTCAGGAAATATTCCCGGACTCTCATCCTGCATAAGACAGATAGGATTATAAAATCCAATGAGATCTTTTTATCCTTGTGATACAGATCTCAGATCTTTTGTAAGCATCCATATGATGCAGATCTTTCATTCGACTAACTTTGTTAAAGTCATGACTCTAAATCATTCGTATAATGATTTTGACTTTAAACTAGTCTCATCTCTATCTTATCCATCTGATAAGATAAGGCGGTTGCTCATGTGAGAGAGCCAACCTTAATCTGTCCGACATACACACAATTCAGCTGAGATTTCAAAAAATGTACACAAACATTTCTTTAAGAAATTCATATGCAATGCTTGAAAAAGAACTTATTCTTTTATTAAATTTGATCTTTCTTAGACATGGGAATATATATTGGTACAACTCAGCTCATACGCAATTCTTGGGATGATAAGTGTTTATAAAACACATTTCTGGGGATTGCTTTCGTAAGCTGATCCTCTATCATCTCATGCGTAGATATGTACCTTATGTCTACCTTCTTGGTTTTATCATAGTCTTTTGCAAATCTGCAGTTCCTTTAAGATACTGCATTATCCTCTTAACCGCTTTCCAGTGTTCTTGCCCTGGGTTGGATTGGTAACAGCTTACCGTTTCCAACGGCAAAACAGATGTCCGGTCTCGTACACACCATAGCGTACATAAGACTATCAACTGCACTGGAATATGGAACTTTTTCCATAATTTCCTTTTCCTTTTTGGTTCTTTGGACACGATTCCAGATATAAATTATCGCATATGCTTATATGAATATCAATGGACTTGCAGTCCTGCATATTAAATCGTTCTAGAACCTTCTTTATATAAATCTCCTGTGAAAGAGAAAGAAGTTTCTTCAAACGATTCCTTGAAATCTTAACTCCAAGGATATATGCGGCTTTTCCTATGCCTTTCATCTCAAATACTGATGAAAGCCAAGCCTTGATACTCATCACAAAGCCCTTGTCATTTCTGACTATTAAAATGTCATCTACATATAGAGACATAATAACATGCTTGCTTTTAATCCTCTTGATATATACGTAGTTATCTTCATCAAGTATGGAAAATCCATTTGATAAGACAATTTCTTGAAATCGTATATACCATTGCCTCGAGGATTATTTAAGACTATATATGGACTTACGAAGTTTACAAACCTTATGTTCGTTTCCTTCTTTTACAAACCCTGTTGGTTGTTCCATATAGATCTCCTCGTCCAATTCTCCATTGAGAAAGGCAGTCTTTACATCCATCTGATGTAATTCGAGGTATAAGCAAGCTTCCATTGCCAGAATCAGGCGAATCGAGGTAAAACGCACAACAGGTGAGAAGGTCTCTTCGTAGTCTATCCCTTCCTGTTGCGTAAAACCTTTCGCGACAAGGCGAGCTTTATATCTATCTATAGAGCAATCAGCCTTATGCTTGATCTTGAGAACCCATTTGTTCCCAATTGCTCTATGTCCTCTGGGTGAGTTAACTAAGTCCCAGACTTGGTTAACTTTCATGGATTTCAATTCCTCCTTCATCGCTTCCATCCATTTGTCTTTTGCAGGGCATGATGTGGCATATTTGAGATTCTTTAAGTCCTTGTTGACTCGAATTTAGATCAATTCTAATATCACTCCCACTTGAAATGTTGTTAGAATTGCTCCCACTTGGATCATCATTCCCGTATGGAATAGGATAATCGTCATTCGTACAATCCATTGGTGAAGGTTGAAAAGTATTTTCGTTTTCACCAAGAATTCTCCCACTCGAATGAGGTAATCCTTTTTGATCACAAATCTCAAATAGAGATAAGTCCTGACTTATCTCGCCCTGTCTTGGAAACTCGTTTTCCAAGAAAGTGACATCCCTCGACTCAAACTCAATTAGCACACCATTGTCTTCCTGACTAACAAAAACATAACCTTTGGAGTTTAATGCGTATCGTTTAAAGATACATTTCCTTCCCCATGGCCCAAGTTTGCCATACTTATGGGAGGAAATATGTGCGTTGAATGCACAAACTCAAGGTAAAATGTTTGAGTCAGGAGACCTTTGGTTCCACAACTCATAAGGAGTGGAGCTAACTGATTTCGAGGGTACGCTGTTTAAAATGAAAACGGTTGTCAATAATGCATCACCCTAGAAGGTGATTGGCAAGTTAGCTTGCGCCATCATTGAACGGACCATTTTTCATTAAAGTCCTATACCTCCTTTCTGCAACACCAATTTGTTGAGGAGTATAAGGCATAGTTACCCGATGTACTATGCCTTTTTCATCACAAAGTTCCTTTAAACTTGTTGATTGATATTCACCGCCCCTATCGGTTCGCATGACCTTAATCTTGCGATCTAATTGATTCTCCACTAAACTCATATAGTTTTCAAAGCAGGTTTAGTGCTTTCACTTTTGTGGGATATCAAATAGATATGACCGAATCGGGTGAAATCATCAATTAAAAGTGATGAAATAGGACTTCCCGCGTCTTGTCTTGACATTCATCGGACCACATATGTCCGAATGGATAAGCGGTAATGGAACCTTGGCCCTTGTGCCGGTTCCAAACGGCTTGCGACAAGATTTCCTTTCAAGGCAATGTTCGCAGGTCGACATTCCAACCTTTGAAACATTGGATAGAAGGCCACGTTTGGCAAGTCTATCCATACGCGTTGGTCCAATATGACCAAGCCTTGAGTGCCAACAAATTATATTAGACTCATTAGTCAAAGAATTTGTCATAAGGAAATGAGAAATCATACATTGTACTTATTACAATGAATCCTTTAAATACATAACCCAGAACCAATAAAGGAATTATTACAAAAATAGGTCCATATTACAAACATGAAGGAACCAACCATTAACCAAGACCCAATAAATTGACCACAATTTTAATATTCCTTTGAATATATGGAATGAAGAGAACATCATGAAGTAGGATAGTGCGGCCGTTGTCCAAGACAAGCTTGCGAGTCCCAACGCCTTTCACTTCAACATGTGTGTTGTTTCCTACATTGATCCAATTCATTCCTTGAGTATCCGGTGATACTCCACGAAGGACCGTCTGTCCTTTGCTATGTGGTCGGTGGCACCTGAATCAATTATCCCAAAATGGATTAGATTCCACAAGAAATAGTGAACTAGAAACACATATGTAACTAGTATTACAAGTTACCTCGTCACTTCCACTCGTACACGAACGAGCATAGTGACCGAGCTTGTTGCACTTGAAGCACTTGATCCTTTTCAAGTCTTTCTTCTTGTGCCATTTCTTGTGTCCACCCTTATGTTTGGGTTCCTTGGTAGACTCAGGTTGCTTATTACGTTCATTAGAAGACTTCGAACGATCTTTACGTTTCTTTCCCCGTGTGAGGAACTAGCAACCATGTGCACTTCTGCACCTGGCTTGGCAGCCGCAAGCCGCTCTTCCTCTAATTCGAGGTGCTTGGAAACATCGTTGAAGGTCTTGATGCTCTTATTATGAGTGAGATGCATCTTCATCTGATCCCACCCATTTGGTAGGGAACGTATGACTGCTTGGATTTGTTGCTCATCTGTGAGCACATGACCTGCGTCCTTTAACTCCGAGATAAGGTTCGCCATATGTCGCAGATGTTTCCCTATGGAATGATCTGGACGTTTCTTATATGTATCGAACTTTATAGTTAAGGCACGAATTTTGGACACCGATGTGCCATCGAACTTCTCCTCTAGCTTGGACCATATGTCCATGGCTAGGTCATGTTCTCGGAAGATGCACATTATGTCATCAGCCATACTGCTTAATAACGTAATGCGCGCTATCTTATTCTTCCGAGACCAAGCATCAAAAGCTTCCTTGTCTCTTCGGTGTTGGGCCGTAGTGCCCAACTCGGATTCAATCATTACGTTCTTTAGAGTTTCGAGCACTTCTTGCTCCTCTAAAACGTATTGTATCTTAATGGACCAAAGTTTGTAATTATCGCCGTTGAGTTTTTCACCTTTGTTTAACTCAGCGACGATATTCTTTGAAGCGGAAGACATTTTACTTTTAAAATGCTGGAAAAAAAGACACAAAACCGAAGGTTCGATCAAAAACATTGCATAAAAAATTCTTAAAATATAACTCCCACTTGAAATGATAATAGAATATCCCATTTGGATAGTTCTAAAATTCAAATCCCACTTGGAATTATATTATATTTGATAAGTTACTTTCGAAAAATATTGAAGGTGTTGTTCTAGAATCGAAAAGGTCTCTATGATTCCAATCACCATCTAGAACAACTTTCAATATTCCCCCATCACTTATCAAACTATAGTACTCTTATAGTACTAGCAGCGGAAAATAAGTATTTGATAAGTTACTTTCGAAAAATATTGAAGATGTTACTCTAGAATCGGAAAGGTCACTATGTTTCCAATCACCATCTAGAGTAACTTTCAATATTTCTCCCTCACTTTATCAAATGTTAGTACTCTTATAGTACTTAGCAGCGGAAAAGCGTTTTTGAAAACGTATTTTTCAAAACGAATATAAAATACATTGGCTAATCTCCGTAGAGTAGAGCACAACGTCATAAGTTCATTGGCTAATCTCCGTAGAGTAGAGCACAATGACATGGCTAATCTCGCATGAAGTAGAGCATTACGGCTAATCTTCAAGGAGTAGAGCACAATTTCATAAGTACATTGGCTAATCTCCGAAGAGTAGAGCACAATGACTTGGCTAATCTCGCATGAAGTAGAGCACTATGGCTAATCTTCAAGGAGTAGAGCCCAAGTTAAAAACTTCATTAAAACGTTAGTCCCGTATGAACTAGTCGGCACTGTGGTTAGCCCCGTATGGGCTAATCGACACATTCGAGTTTGACCAACGCCCTTTGTCACCCCGTATGGGTTAGTTGACAAATTTACAGTCAACCCAGACCTTCTGCCAGATTGGTCGACCAAAAACACAAAATTGGTCGACCAATATTCGAACTGTAACTTCTCCCGGCCAGGGCCTCTGCCCTGGCCGGGGCTTGGCCAATGGCCGGCCAGGGCCTCTGCCTTGGCCGGCCAGGGGGCCTGCCCCCCTCGGCCAGGGCCGGCCAGGCCCTGGCCTCTGCCAGGGCCGGCCGGCCAGGCCACTGGCCGGGGCCAGGGCTCCTGCCCTGGCCTCGGCCAGGCCCTGGCCTGAGGCCAGGGCGCTGCCCTGGCCTCTTGCCAGGGCGGCATGGCCGCTGGCCGGGGCCAGGGCTCCTGCCCTGGCCTCGGCCAGGCCCTGGCCTGAGGCCAGGGCGCCGGCCCTGGCCTCTGCCAGGGCCGGCCTGGCCCTGGCAGTGGCCAGGGCGCCGGCCCTGGCCTCTGCCAGGGCCGGCCCTGGCCACTGCCAGGGCCGGCCTGGCCGGCAGGCCCTTGGCCAAGGCCGGCCACTGCCGGCCCGGCCTTGGCCGGCCACTGCCGGCCTGGCCATGGCCGGTCATGGCTTGGCCATGGCCGGCCATGGTCAAGGCCTTTCGGCGTTGGCCGGCCATGGCCCCTTTGGCCATGGCCGGCCACCCCCTTTGAATGGGGTTGCCGCACTTTCTCCTCCCCCTTGATGGGGTGGTCGCCGGTGGTTATTGGCCGTAGCCAACCCCCTCCGCATGAGGAGAGGGGGTGCATGGCCTTCATGGCCCATTTGGCCATGGTGCACATGCACCAAATTTTCCTCTTACCCGATGGAAATAACTTCCATCATCTTCCTCGATGAAGCACCCGTTCGTCGAAGAAATTAGTTATCTCTTAATGGCCGTGTGCCAAAAATGAATAACGTACTACGTGAACGGTCGGTTCTTCCCGTCACGGAGAGTTCCTACCATATCCATAATGATAGGAGACCCTAACGTGAAAAGAACAACCGCTGCGTTCTCTCCGTCACGAAGCGTTCCTACTATATCCGTAATAGTAGGAGACCCATTCGTGAAAAAGACAACGACTCGTTCGTAGTTTCGACGGGGCGGTGGATTGACCGGGGCGAACCCATATGGCTCTGATACCAATGTAGGATCCTGTCCAAAACAGAGTTAGGATCGATAATATGAAGTTTAGACTTACGCTTGCGTACGCGGCACGGTAGTCTACGAACTTCGCCTTCGGATTCGCCACGACGGATCGAGTCTACTCACGAACGGAGTAAGGCTACTAATCCACAATCTAAATCTCTATTTTAGATTAAGAACTTGGATGGAGGGAGAGGAAATATTTCTGCAGAGCTTCGCTATGAAGAAGATGCATGCATGAATTTCATGCAAAATGTGTAAGGAAAATGGCTACCCTTGGGTCTTATTTATAGCCCCCAAGGTAGTTATTTTAGGGTAAGTTGTTCCTTTGGAACAACTTAATTAAGTTGTACCATGATACATGGCACATTATAAGCTTAAGTTGTACCATATGCATGGTACAACATAAGCTTAAGATATTCCCCCTTTATTAGCCATATGTCACATGCACTTATGCATATATAATGCGACTTTCCCGCTCATACAGAGATCCTCTCCGCAAGGGAACAGATTCCCTTTGCACATGACTTCGTGTGCGCGACGTTCGAGGTCCGTATTCCCTCGTACATCCCCCACAAGGGTGTACAAACGTCTTCCATATCCAACACATGCCAGGTCAGCCCCACCTAATCATCTCCCCTCAGGTATAAATACCCCCTCACCTCTTACGGTAAGGAGGTTGGTAAATTCTCTCTCTCAATCCATTATTCACACACGAGAGCAAAGGTCGTCCATATCTTTGTTCTCCCACTTATAGCTCGCCACGTACGGTCGATACACCCTCAGTCCGACCGACGTGCCCAGCCCCCGTTTTAAGTCCTATTACTGACTTAGGCATCGGAGGGGCTAAGGGTTGGACCCAAACCCTGCCCTTCTGACGAGTTGCTCGTGGTGCAGAAAAGCTCGCCCCTTGGTCGACGTCAGCCTTTGGCTCCCGCCACCCGATCCTCTTCCGCCGTGTCCGGTGAGATTTGACTTCGTGGCCACCCCCGGCGGCAAGTCTAGCCTCTTCACCCCACTAATCACTTGTTAAATAGCCCACCTAAACACTCTTATCAACATAACCACTGTGCCCTTGGTTCCCCTCAATACAAATTCATTGTACGCGAGTTCCACCTCGTAACACCATCTATAATACGAATGGAATGCTAGATTATATGCACATCGACGTATGAGGACCGAGCAGGTCGGCCTCATGGGGAGAGAAATACTACTTTGTATCGTTCATCGACGATTTCTCACATATGGTATGGGTATTTCCTCTGAAGTCAAAGGACCAAGTTCTTAGCACTTTCATCGAGTGGGAGAAGCTGGTCGAGACTCAGACTGGTTGGCGGGTCAGGCGTCTCCAAAGCGATAATAGTGAAGAGTATAGGTCGGATCTCTTCGAGAAGTTCTGTAGATTGGAAGGGATTCAGATACACTTCGCCGTAAGTGCTACGTCGCAGGAAAATGGGGTAGCTGAGCGGATGAATTGGACTTTGCTGGAGAAAGTCTGATGTATGTTGATAGCAGCCGACCTATCTGTAACGATCCACTCTGGGGGCCCGTTACCTTTTGGAACATGCACAGGTCCTGCTAGACACCAATGAAGTCAATACAGGCTCTGTTGCAGAAATACGCCAAAATACTCTTACATGAAAATAGAATACAACCTTATTACAGATCGTCCGCGTACTGGAAAGGAAAATACAACCGCAATACAAATATTACACCAAGCCACTCAAAAAAACAAAGTAAATCTCCCACACTCACTCTCATTACCCAGCGTCCTGCTGGTCCTGCTGGTCAAACTCAACCGTAAACTCAGCGTCTGCAGCCTCTGGTGCAAACTCTTCAACCTGAGAGAAATCTGGCGGTTCCACCACAAAGAGAAGGTCACCAGGATCAGACATAACTCAAAGTATCTCTAAACATGGATATTAATACAATGTGCAAGCATGGAAATCTAAGAGAAAAGAAGTGCAGTGCGAACAATAGTGGTAAGGAAATAGAGCAGAAAAGGAACTTTACAGTTTTACAACTATCAGCAATTTCTAGCAGTTAAATGTACAGTATTAAAAATGACCATGTTACGACAGTCTAACTGTGTCGTACCTAGACCGTGACTTATAATACGGGGTACAGTAAGCAACCAAGAGTCCACCTCTTGCCACTGGTGCTACCCAGGCGAACCATTTTTTGAGAACTGTGCAATAATCTGTGATCTGTTATGGTTGTCACCTGCTACTGTGATGGGTTGCTAGAACCCGCACGGTGACAACAAGGCCTAGACTAGTCGCTTCTGCACCCTCGCTGTTATAAGTTACCCTAAACCCAATGTGCAGGTTACCATACTTGCAATTTATGAGTCATTTACTAGTCTCATATTTTCGGTTACATATTTCTGTCAAGCATGCCACGTGGCCCAATTCAATTTCTTTTACGATACTGTGCAACTTATAAGTATATATAACTGTTCAAAATGGAAAACCTATGAAATTGAAATGACACTAGATTGGCATGCATTTATTTTGTTTTAATACCCGTAGCAAGTGTACTATGATTTACTGTTTGCCTTGTAGCGAAAGGCACGTTTTGGTCAGCGGTAGGGGTACATGGTTCACATGTGTTACATGGCAAGTTAGCTACACAAAACTAATAAAAAAATATAACTAAGTTATTAATAATTAACTTATAAAATATTAACTTATATTAATAGATTAAACTTAGAGTAAACTTAACTTATTAAAAATCATATCTTAAATTTAATTAATAACTTATATAAAAACTTATTTTAAAATCTTTATATATTAACTTATATTTAACTTTAACTCTAAACTTAACTTAATACTATTACTAATATAACTTATTTAATAAAGTAACTTTATAACGTAACTTATAAAACTAAATTTATAAACTAACTTAATAAAAACCTACTTTACCTCTCCCTCTCTCTGCCTCTTCGTTTCTCTCCTTCTTTCTTTCTTTTTTTTGTTTTGCAGAGGGGTGCACGGCAGGGGTCTAAGGGCGGCGGGCGGATAGGGTGCGGTGGCCTGGGACGGAGCAGTGCAGGCAGGGGCGACGGCCTTGGGGCGGAGCGGTAGCGGGCTAGGGCGCATGGGGGTGCTCCGGGCGGTGGCTTTGCGGCAGTGGGGCAGCGCCCTGGAGAGGTGGTGACGGCGGCTTGAAGGTGGGCGGCGCACTGGGGAGCTGGGGGCGCATCAAGGGGAGTAGGTGCGAAGGTTGGCTTGGGGAGGAGGAGCAGCGACCAAGGGGCACGACGGACAACGATCTAAATTGGGGGAGGAAGAACGATGAAATTGGGTTCAATGTGTGTTGAATTTGGGGATTTCAGTTTGGGATTTCAATTCTGAAATTGATTTCAGATTTGAATCAATTTGATCTCCTCTCCTTTTGTTTCTGATTTGGGGTTGGATTTTGTTGAGATGAAGAAGTCTGGGTTGGTTTTTTCGCTGCTGGGTTGAAGGAGATTTGGGTTGAAGTTTGTCTGATATGGATGAACGTGAGAGGGGTTTGATTTCCCTTTTAAAGGAAGAGGATAATTTGTATGGAGTTTTTAGGGATTAATCGGTGTTGCTCCATCTGCAGACAAGGGGGAGGTTGAATTTGATGGGTTGGTTTGCTGGCATTGCAATTGAAAGGGGGAGGAAGAGGTTGTCGACAGATAGAAATTAGAGGAGGCTACCGACAGATGATTAGGATTAATTATGTTAATTTGTTTTATAAAAAAGATAGTAATTAGGTTATGGTGGTAAATAAAATCAAATACACTGACTACTAAAAATGAGATACGGACACACCACAATCAAACAGGCCTAAAATACTGGTTGTTACATCCTACCCTCCTTAGAATAATTCCGTCCTCGGAATTCTCTACCGGGCATGAAAAAGATAAGGGTAACATCCTCGCATCTCATCCTCTCGCTTCTAGGTAGACTCTCCTGACGAGTCGCGATGCCACATTACCCTGACTAGATCAACAGTCTTACTCCTGAAGAATTTTTGGCGTCGATCTAGGATCTCCACTGGTTGCTGCTTGTATGTCAATTCTGGACGAACTGCGATCTCTGAGTAGTCCACGACATGACTCGGGTCGCTCACATAGTGACGCAACTCCGAGATGTGAAACACATTGTGCACTCCCTCTAAGGAAGGAGGCAGTGCAAGCTTGTAGGCCACCTCTCCTACTCGCTCCAGAATATCGAAAGGCCCAATGAGTCAAGGACTAAGCTTTCCTCTCCGACCAAAGCGAATCAATCCTCTGTTGGGCGAGATCTTCAGAAATACATGATATCTGAGCTGGAACTCCAGGTATCGACGCTTCACATCTGTCCAATGCTTGTACTTGTCCTGAGCCAGCTGATTCGAGATGAAAAGTGTATATTTATATCCCCTAACTACCCCCATTTTGTGCTAAAGATTAGGCTTAAACTTGTTTTTTGGGTATATTTTCATTTCATATCGTTTTAAGAGCTTATTCTCATTCTTGGCACAAAATATGGATTTTATCGTCTTTATTGGCTTCTTATTATTTTTCATATGCTCCTGCCTTTATTTTGATCATATCGCCATTTTTTGGGATTTATTTGAGCATGTGAATAATTTTTATGGAATATTGGGAGGTCAATATTGTGCTATATAAGTCATCATATTTATTTTCACATCAAATGGACTAATTTCTTCTTTTCATATTTTTCAGGTACCCCTAGGAGTCTTGGGGATTTTCCAGAATTTTCTGGGCCTCCTAGATATTTTTGGTGATTTTTTGAAGGAGAAAAGTGCTTTAAAATACCAGAAAAGGATTTTTTCTATTGGGCGCCACGTGTCGCAACCGGATGGCGCCACGTGGCGCCGCTGACGCTCGCCGCCCATTCAAAAATTGAAAGCGGGCTTTGCAGCGGGCCGCTCAACCGCTGCGCGTTTAATTATAAAAAACAAAATAATAAAAAAACGAAAAAGCGCGCGCGTGTTTCAGCGGCCCGCTCAAATTTTGAGCGGGCGGGCCGCTCCGCTTTGATGGCCCAATGCACGTGCAATTAAATTGGCAGCGGGTGCGGGCTTCATTTCGCGGGTCGGATCCGACCCGATCCGACCCGCAATTCACATTTGAAGGAGCCCTGTGCGAATTTGTGAAGGGCAGTTCAATTTTCTGGGGTTTTTTTGGCCGTGAGCTTGCTGTTCTTGAGGTTTTTTTAGGGTTTCTTGGGGTTCTTCTTCCCCATTAGGGCTAGGGCTAGGAAAGGAGGCCATTGGAGCTTGGGGAGCTTGGAGGAGGTGCCCAAGTGAGAGGGGAGCCTCATTTCTTGAGAGATTGGTGATCTCTTCTCTCTTCTCTTGTGTAATTTTGATATCTCTCTTTGTATTAAACTTTGATGAATTTGCTTATGAATATCATTTTGGTTAGTATGATTGAGTAGTATCGATTGATTGTGATTCATTGGGTTGGTTGTTAATTCTTGCCCTAATTTCCTTGTGCATATTATATTGCTAATGTTGAATGATTATTAGGGCACAATTTGATCGGTTAAGACCCGAAAGGACACAATTTGAGAAAATACCATGCTCATATTTGATTAGTGCCGTGATGATCGTCCATCCGTATTGCAATTTTTCGCGTTCATGAAAGCTAAACTTTCCGATTGGGAATCCTTAGCCGGATGACCAATTGAGTTATATGCGGTATTTAGAGCTTAATTAACGCCAATCTAAATGAACCCACAACCCATTCTCCTCGCCTAGCTAGCTGCGCGTTTAATTATAAAAACAAAATGCAATTAAATTGGCAGCGACATTTGAAGGAGCCCTGTGCGAATTTGTGAAGGGCAGTGAGCTTGCTGTTCTTGTGGAGGAGGTTGATGAATTTGCCCTAATTTCCTTGTGATATTTGATTATATGCGGTACTTAGAGCTTAATTAACGCCAATCTAAATGAACCTACAACCCATTCTCCTCGTCTAGCTATCCTAAATCCACTTTGGCTCTCTAACCCTACCCACTTAGGATTTTTTTAGTTTCACCACACTTTTTCATACACTCATCCACCGTTAACGAGGTGGTTGTTTTCACGCTTTATTTTTCGTTATAGATCAAACTTGTGAACGTAGAACGACTTGTCCCTGTGATCCGACCCGGTACTCACCGGTTATTTTTATTGCATTGACACTCCTACGCTTTGGAGGTGAACGTGTGCATCCTACTTGGATTGTGCACGTCTCGTGGTCAACCACCAGCTGCAGCTTCTCTCTGATGGTCCGAACCACATCCATGGCTTCTGTGATTAGCTCATGACCAAACAACTCTCGATCTCCTACATTATTCCAGCTCAAGGGGGTCGGCACTTCCTCCCATACAGTGCCGCAAAAGGCACCAATGCTAGACTGATAGCTGTTGTTATATGCAAACTCCACCAAATGGAGATGATCTTCCCATGATCCTTTGAAGTCCAGCATACATGCCCACAGCATGTCTTCCAGTATCTGAATAGTATGCTCTGACTGGCCATCTGTCTACGGATGGTAAGCCGTACTAAAACTCAAGTGAGTCACCAAGCTCTCCTGAAGGCTCCCCCAGAAACGAGATGTGAACCTGGTGTCTCTATCCGAGACAATGCTGATAGGAACTCCATGCAGTTTCACAATCTCATTTATGTACTTCTTGGCCAATACTTCTGTAGACTGGCCCACTGTGAAAGGAATGAAGTGCACTGTCTTGGTCAATCGGTCTACGATCACCCAGACATCATCATTCTGCTACGTACTCTTAGGTAGACTAGTCACGAAATCCATTGTGATGTGCTGCCATTTCCACTCCGGAATGGGCAATGGTTGCAACAAGCCGGCAGTCCTCTGGTGTTCAGCCTTCACCTGATGGCACACAATACATTTTGCCATGCTTCGTGCGACGCTTCTCTTCATGCCATGCCACCAGTAATGCGGTCGCAGATCCTGGTACATCTTGGTACCTCTAGGATGCATGGAGTATGGAGAACTGTGAGCTTCCTCTAATAGCTTCTCTCTAATGGTGCCGGATGGTACACAGATCCTGTCCTTAAACCTCAAGGATCCATCTGCATGAATCTTAAACACTGGCCTTTGGCCTGCTATCACTGGATCTCTAATCTTCCGCAGCTAGCTCATCGTCCATCTGTGCAGTCTTGATCCTCTTTACGAAGGTCGACTGGATATGCATGCCCATCAAAGATGCAGACATCCTTGTTAGAATCACTTCTATACCCATGTCCCGGATCTCTTGCTGCAACCTCCACTGAGTCGTAAGGGTCATCACCACTGAAAGACGATTCAGTGCATCAGGTACAACATTGACTTTTCCAGGATGGTACTGAAGGTCAGTGTCATATTCTGTCATGAGCTCGACCCATCGTCTCTGACGCATGTTGAGCTCCTTCTGAGTGAAGAGATACTTCAGACTCTTATGATCCGAGAACACCTTCACGTCTCTCCCAATAGAAAATGCCTACAAATCTTCAATGCAAAAATCACTGCTGCCAACTCAAGATCATGAGTGGGGTAGTTCTTCTCGTGGATCTTCAACTGCCTGGATGCATATGCTACGACTAGACCATGCTGATGTAACACGCATCCAAGTCATTTGCTAGATGCATTACAGAAGACTTCGAATCCTCCTGATCGGTCTGGAATGATCAAGATGGGTGCAGTTGTCAACATCTTCTTCAGTTCCTGGAAGCATCCTCACATGCTTTCGACCAAACAAACATCACATCATTTCTCATCAATAGCTTCATGGCTCCCGCGATCTTCGAGAAGTCTGTGATGAACCTCCGGTAGTAGCCAGCGAGTCCCAAGAAACTCCGAATTTTGGTCACCGTTCGGGGGACTGGCCAGTTTTGAACAGTGGCTACTTTTTAGGATCAACAACAATCCATTATCAAGACACCACGTGGCCTAGAAACGCCACCTCGTTCAGCCAGAACTCGCACTTGCTAAGTTTGGCATAAAGCTGGTGTCTTCTCAGGTCTCTAGAACCTTCCTGAGATGCTCTGCATGCTCCACCGCATTCTTCGAGTAGATAAGAATGTCGTCGATGTAGACTACTACGAACTTGTCCAAGTATTCATACAATACTTGGTTCATGAGACTCATAAATACCACGGGTGCATTGGTCACACTAAACGGCATCACTAAGTACTCATAATATCCGTATATGGTTCTGAATGCAGTCTTGGAAACATCTTCATCCTTCACCTTCACTTGATGGTACCATGTCCTCAGATCCAGCTTCGAATAGACTTGATCCACCGAGCTGGTCGAAAAGATCGTCGATGCACAGTAGAGGGTACTTGTTCTTCACGGTGACTTTGTTCAGCTCGGGTAGTTAACGCACATACGAAGGGATCCGTCTTTCTTCTTCACCAGCAGTATAGGAGATCTCCAGGGAGATACACATGGTCGTAGCCATCACTTCTTCAGCAGTTCATCAAGTTGGACCTGCAATTCTTCTAGCTCAAATGGTGCTAAACGATATGGTCCCTTGGACATTGCCTGAGCTACTGGCATTAGTTCGATGGCAAATTTAAGGGTGCGATCCGAAGGCAAACCTGTAAGGTCATCTGAAAACACATCGATGAACTCTCGAACCAACTATGGTATTTCAGGCTCAGCTTCCATCGCGGCTGCTATTGCTTCGGTCGACCTAGTTTGTACTTCACCGGGCCTACAGATCTGCTCCCACTAATAAACTCAAACTTTGGATGATCAGAAATGTCGAAGTCTCACTCCTTCGACAACAGTCGATGGTGGCATGGAAAGTTCCCAACTAATCCATACCGAATACAGCATCAAAGTTCAGGATATCTAGCATTATGAAGTCAGCGAATAAAGCTTGCCCACAAATCACCACGGGGCATTGAGGATATCCACCGGTCGCCTTTATCACTCCGCCACCTGTGTTAACGTTCCAACCGGTAGTTAGATTTTTGACAAGAACGGTGTGGGTGCGAACGAATCAACTTGCTAGAAAGCTTGTGATGCTCCCGAGTCAAACAAGGAGATGGCGGGTTTCCCAGCTACTAGCACGACACCTAGGTTACAAACACTAATCTAAACAACCAATGCTAATGAAAGAAATGATCTACTAACTATGCCAGAAATATACATGTGATCACTTCACTGGTGACCTCGACCTCTTCGACGGTCATGGTGTAAGCCTGGCATCTCGATGGTGGCTGCCTTACTTGCTGAAACACCCTCTGCTGTTGTGGTAGAGGTGGACGCAGTGGGGCGATCCCAGTCGGGGCAGCACGAGGAGCTGGAGCTGGAGCTGGACCACGTAGCTTATGATGCGAGCAATTCCTAGCCACGTGTCCAGGGTCTCCACAAAATAGGCAAAGGCCTAAAAATCCTCGACACTCAGATTTGAAGCGTCCAGGCTTTCCACAAAAGTGGCAGACCGGTAGGGCCTGTTGCTGTTGTCCTGGCCTCTTAAACTAAACCTGCTGAATAGGGCGAGGCATTTGTGGTCGTCTGCTTGGTCCAGCATGGGTCGATGGGGGCCTCGCAAATGCTGCCAGCCTAAGCTCTTCCTTTGCATCATCTTCGACCATCTCATGGTTACGGGCAATGGTCAGAACTGCAGCATGTGTGGTCGGATTAGCATAGACCATCTTCCCCCGAATCTCAATGTTGAGCCCCTACTGGAACTGTTGGGCTCGAGTCAATGCATTCGTAACCATCTTTGGGGCAAACCTGCTAAGCCTGGAGAAATCAACGTCATACTGACCCACCGTCATCGAACCCTGCTTTAGGTTGATGAACTTCTTCCTTATCATAATCCTTGCCTGTGGGGGAAAGTACTGAGCGTTGAATGTACTTGTAAAAACATCCCACGAAATAGGCAATCCCAAGCTGTCTTCTACTGTCTGCCACCAGTCTCGAGCACCATCAATCAATTGCCTCTTGGCAGTAGCCACTCGTGCTTCTTCTCGGATCTGAGATGCCCTCAGATCATCAGTAATGCCTCTGAGCCATTCTTCCACTTGAAGATGGTTCTCAGTCCCTGCAAAGGTCTTAGGGCTCATCCCTCGAAAGTGATAAGCACTCGGGTCAGCTTTTTGCTCTCTAAGCAAAGCCTGTCCCAAAGCCTGTCCAAGCTGCTTATGAAGGGCATACATGCCCCGCATGCAATCTTCTGCAGATAGAGGTGCAGTCGGGAATGCTATCGTGTCTGGACCATTGTCGGGTCCATTTCCAGCATCATTGGTTGGGACCCCCATTCAGGTGGTTGATTCCGGATCCGAAAGCACTGTCCTCGCTTCCCAAAGTGTTCCTTTCCATTGCTTACCTGCATTTCATAAGGTTTGATCAGTTCCATTGAGTATTTTATACGGCATATTCTGAACTTCCTGTATTGTTCATGTGGTATTTAGCGCAGACCTACATGGGCCACCAAACTTGTAACGACCCACTCTGGGAGTCTGTTACTGTTTGGAACATGCACACGTCCAGCTAGGCACCAATGAAGTCAACACAGGCTCTGTTGCAGAAATACGCCAAAATACTCTTACATGAAAATAGAATACAACCTTATTACAGACCGTTCGCGTACTGGAAAGGAAAATACAACCGAAATACAAATATTACACCAAGCCACTCAAAAAAACAAAGTAAATATCCCACACTCACTCTCAATAACCAGCGTCCTGCTGGTCAAACTCAACCGCAAACTCAGCGTCTGCAGCCTCTGGTGCAAACTCTTCAACCTGATAGAAATCTGGCGGGTCCACCACAAAGAGAAGGGTCGCCAGGATCAGACGTAACTCAAAGTATCTCTAAACATGGATATTAATACAATGTGCAAGCATGTCAATCTAAGAGAAAAGAAGTACATTGCGAACAATAGTGGTAAGGAAATAGAGCAGAAAAGAAACTTTGAAGTTTCACAACTATCAGCAATTTCTAGCAGTTAAATGTACAGTATTAAAAATGACCATGTTACGAGATTCTAACTGTGCCGTACCTAGACCGTGACTAATAATGCGGGGTACAGTAAGCAACCAAGAGTCCATCTCTTGCCACGGGTGCTACCCGGGCGAACCATTTTCTGAGAACTGTGCAATGATCTGTGATCTGTAATGGTTGTCACCGACTACTGTGATGGGTTGCTAGAACCCGCACGGTGACAACAAGGCCTGGATTAGTCACTCCCACACCCTCGCTATTATAAGTTACCCCAAACCCAGTGTTTGTGCAGGTTACCATACTTGCAATTTACGAGTCATTTACTAGTCTCACATTTTCGGTTACTTATTTCTGTCAAGCATGTCACGTGGTCCAGTTCAATTTCTTTTACGATACTGTGCAACTTATAAGTTTATCTAACTGTTCAAAATAGAAACACTATGAAACTAAAATGACACTAGATAGGCATGCATTTATTTTGTTTTAACACCCATAGCAAGTGTACGATGATTTACTGTTTGTCTTGTAGCGAAAGGCACGTTTTGGTCAGCGGTATGGGTACCTGGTTCACATATGTTACATGGCAAGTTAGTTACACAAAACTAATAAAAAAATATAACTAAGTTATTAATAATTAACTTATAAATTATTAGCTTATATTAATAGATTAAACTTAGAGTAAACTTAACCTATATAAAAATAACTTAACTTATTAAAAATCGTATCTTAAATTTAATTAATAACTTATATAAAAACTTATTTTAAAATCTTTATATATTAACTCATATTTAACTTTAACTCTAAACTTAACTTAATACTCTTACTAATATAACTTATTTAATAAACTAACTTTATAACTTAACTTATAAACTAAATTTATAAACTAACTAAATAAAAACTTACTTTACCTCTCCCTCTCTCTGCCTCTTCGTTTCTCTCCTTCTTTCTTTCTTTTTTTTTGTTTTGCAGAGGGGCGCACGACAGGGGTCTTAGGGCGGCGGGCGGCTAGGGTGCGGTGGCCTGGGGTAGAGCAGTGCAGGCGGGGACGTCGGCCTTGGGGCAGGGCGGCCTTGGGGCAGAGCGACAGCGGGATAGGGCGCACGAGGGTGCTCCGGGCGGCAGCTTTGCGGCGGTGGGGTGGCGCCCTAGAGAGGCGGCGGCGGCGGCTTGAAGGTGGGCGGCACACTGTGGAGCTGGGGGCACGGCAAGGGGAGTAGGTGCGGAGGTTAGCTTGGGGATGAGGACCAACGGCCAAGGGGCACGGTGGGCATCGATTTGAATTGGGGGAGGACGAACGATGAAATTGGGTTCAATGGGGGTTGAATTTGGAGATTTTAGTTTGGGATTTCAATTCTGAAATTGATTTCAGGTTTGAATCAATTTGATCTCCTCTCCTTTTGGTTCTGATTTGGGTTTGGATTTTGTTGAGATGAAGAAGTCTGGGTTGGTTTGTTTGCTGTTGGGTTGAAGGAGATTTGGGTTGAAGTTTGTCTGCTGTGGATGAACGGGAGAGGGGCTTGATTTCCTTTTTAAAGGAAGAGGATAAGTTGTGTGGGGTTTTTAGGGATTAGTCGGTGTTGCTCCATCTGCAGACAAGGGGGATGTTGAATTTGATGGGTTGGTTTGCTGGCATTTCAATTGAAGGGGGGATGAAGAGGTTGCCGACAGATAGAAATTAGAGGAGGTTGCCGACAGATGATTAGGATTAATTAGGTTAATTAGTTTTATAAAAAAGATAGTAATTAGGTTATGGTGGTAAATAAAATCAAATGCACGGACTTCTGGAAAAAATGAGATACTGACACACCACAATCAAATAGGCCTAAAAATACTGGTTGTTACACTATCGAAGGAGTTTTGGGCAGAAGCCCTGGCATACGCGACCTATTTGGTCAATCGAATACCATCTGATGCATTGGAAGGAATATCTCCTTTGGAAGTCTGGTCGGAAAAGCCAGTTTTTGACTATGGGTCTCTGCGAATTTGGGACTGTCCGAGCTACCATGTAGTCAAGAAGGACAAACTCGATGCTAGAGCTAAGAAATCCATCTTCTTGAGACTTAGCAATGGTGTCAATGGATATACAAACTGTGGTGTCCGACATAGAAGAAGGTAATCACAAGCAGAGACGTAAAGTTTGATAAGTCGGTGTTACTGAAGAGGAAGCATGAACCAAATGTGGAGACTAATCAGATACATGTGAAGCAGGTCTACGACAACATATCTGATGCTCCAGATGGCTCGGCCACAAACTAAGGCTGAGCGGCACCATATGCTGTAGAAACTGTCCTCTAGACTGATGTTGGTGATGTTGGGGGGTTCAAGCTCAGATGGTGGAGTTAGCTCATCTCCATAGACTGCACAGTCGAAGGATTCCATAGCAGTGTCGAGACTAAGACGTGAGATACGAAGGCCTGCTAGGTACACCGAGCCAGTGTCATTTTCTTTCCCCGTAGTGAGTATCGACATATCCACATCGTTTAGAGATGTCGAACTCTCTGATGACCGTGAGAAGTGGAGGAAAGCGATGAACAAGGAGATGGAGTTGCTTAGGAAGAACGAGACATGTGATCTGGTGGAGCTTCCAGAAGGCAAGAAGGCAATTGGGTGTAAGTGGGTCTACACCAAGAAGGACGGAGCCGAAGTTGGAGATGTTCGTTACAAGGCTCGCTTGGTAGCGAATGGCTTTGCACAGAGGGAGGGCATTGACTACAACGAGGTCTTCTCTCCAGTAGTGAAGCAATGTGTGATTCGGATTCTGTTGGCATTAGTTGCTCAGCTTGACCTTGAGCTGGTGCAATTAAATGTCAAGACAACATTCTTGCATGGAGAGCTCGAAGAAGAGATTTATATGGCTCAGCCCGATAGTTATAGGAGCGACAACGCTCTTGCATGTAGGCTGAGGAAGTCGCTTTATGGGTTGAAGAAATCGCCTATACAATGGCATAAGCATTTCGAACACTTTATGACGGATGATCAAGGGTATGTTTGCAGCCCATATGATCATTGTGTGTTCCTTCGGAGATTGGATAATGGGTCCTTCATCTATCTTTTGCTTTATATCGATGACATACTGATAGCTTCGTTGAATAAAGAGGAGATTCAGATATTGAAATCTCAATTGAGTTGTGCGTTTGAGATGAATGATCTAGGAAAAGCACATATGATTCTTGGTATGGAAATCACAATAGATCGAATTGAAGGTATAGTTCATCTTTCACAGAGTCGCTACTTGAAGTCGATAATACAGAGAATTGGCTGTGAGAAGATGAAACATGTAGCTACTCCGCTTGCTGTGAGAAGACGAAGCACGTAGCTACTCCACTTGCACCTCACTTCAAACTCAGTACTGAGCATTACCCGAAGAACGAAGAAGAGAAGAAGCTCATGGAGAGCATATTGTATGCCCATGCGATAAAGGCCTTGATGTATGCTATGGTTTGCACCCGACCCGAACTATTACATGCAGTCAGCATGGTGAGTAGGTACTTGCATAATCCAGTGAGAGAGCATTGGTGAGCAGTGCAGTGGATACTTAGATACATCAATGGTACGGTCGACATCGGTCTGGCCTATAGCCGAGAAGATGATGGTCCGCATATCGTCGACTGTGTCTATTTCGATTTTGCAGGTGACTTGGATGGGAGGCGATCGATGATACGCTATGTCTTCACCCTGTTTAGCGCTCTAATATGTTGGCGGAATATCCTGCAATCTACGGTGGCCTTGTCTACTATGGAGAAAGAGTATATGGCATTGACTGAAGCGGTGAAGGGAGCAATATGGCTGATGGGCTTGATGGATGGCCTGGGAGTCTACCAAAAGAGGTATGATCTTCATTGTGATAGCTAGAGTGTTGTTCACTTGGCTAACAATCAGGTCTTACATGCTCGCACAAAGCATATTGATGTGAGATTCCACTTTGACTATGTGGGAGAAGAAGAAGACGACATCAACTTGCTGAAGATCGGAACAGATGACAACCCGGTAGACATGTTGACGAATATTGTATTGGGAGCCAAGTTCAAACACTGTTTGGACTTGCTCAATGTAGTTCCAAGATGATGTCATGGAGAGCCCATCGAGGGGTATTGTGGCTCAGTAGAGCCAGTGTAGCTTGAAAGAGTATTGGGCTCTTCGGAGCAAAAAGGCATAGGAATACCAGTTGATGCTCTACCAAGGTGATGTAGTGAGGATCATTCGACAGACGTAGGCTCGAATCTCACCAAGGTAGAGATTTGTGGAAGTTGGCTCAATGCAGCGTTAGAGAAGCATTGGTCGAACAGACAAGTTATCTTGTGCATAGTTAACTCAGCTGTGCTGGGATCCAACCTATCTGACTCTGCACAATTCAGATACGAGGATACCGAGCTATTGGTCTTCACATTGCAGTTGGTCGATTGGTCGTCAGCTCGGTTGAAGTCCGTGTTCTGATGGTTGGTCGTTTGGTATTGGGTCGTTCGATCGTAACTCGGTTGAAGTCCATGTTCGGTCGTTCAGTGGCTCATTGGTCTGCAGCTCTATGAGTTTGAGCTATCGGATAGCTCAAACGCTCAGCGCAGCGCTCCGGTTGTTTGGTACATAAGGAAGATCGGTGGTCGAAGGGAGCCCATTGGGATGCTGCCCACTAGGATGCGGCAGAGGACCACTAGGGGTGCGGCGCATTAATTGCGTAAAGTTGTGATTGGATAGAATGCCGTTAAAGTTGGGATTCATATCGTTTAGAATTCCTAGCCAATGATGACACCAATTGTAACTTAGGGCTATATATAGGTGGTCTTAGGCTAGGGTTTTCGGTGAGGAATAGACTGAGAGAATTTGAGACGCCATTTGTGAGAGCCAACTGAAAGAGATTGTATTGTAAGCTTTTGGAGAGATCTTGTGTGCTTCTTCTTCGTTTGTGAATTCATAATAAAGAGCATCAGTGTTCCCCTTGACAGGTCCACGGCCTAAAAGCATTTCTCATATTGCTCGATTTGTTATTTGGTTGTTCGTCCAAGTTCCGGGGTTCTCGATTCGGGTTTCCGTGGTAGCGCACAAAAAATCCGACTAGCTGACCAAAGGTGAGCTAAAATACTAAGAGAATTAGAATTTAAATAAAAAGCATGACGATGGATGTTGTTTTCTTATTAAATATGATATACTTGGTGTGTTGGGGTATGAGATCACCTGTTAGGCTCATATGCCCAATTGATACGCTTATCTAGAAGCCAATTGTCACGCCACGTCTTCAAAATATCTGGAACTTCGAAATTTCAAAGGTATTCGTTGAGAACAGAGGGAGACAGGTCCGCGTCAATATTCAGACCCAATGATTTGACCCCTTGACTGTAAATATTATCTAGCGTAAAAGGAATATGATAATATAATTCTGCAGGTCACTGTGTATGCTGGGACAATACGGATGACAGCTAAAAGAAATATTGTACACATTTCAAAAAAAAGAAAGAGTGCGGTCACAACACAAAGATCATAAAGTCGTCAAAAAGAAAATGTTTACATGTATTTATATTATCTGTTGCAAGAAGTACAATTGAAAAAGATACGTGAGAAACATAAAAGTAGAATACATAAGGTTTCTCAAGGACAAGTGTACACCCAGAAAACAAATACAACTCACACCTCTAAAATATAGAAAGAATGAAGTCCAGCCATGTGAAATCCTCGAGGATGGGAAGGCTACTCTGGGAGTCTCCTATATAGGGACCAGATCTGCAGTCTCAGACTCTATTCGTGGGAAAAAGGGTGGAGGGACAAGTCAATGCATGCCTAGGAAGTTCTCTTCACTAAGCTCTAGCTTTTCTACCTCCAAGCACCACTCCTTCTCCAAGCTCCTCTCATTTCTTCTTCTTCCAGCTCCTTCATTCTCTTCAACCAAGAGAGACATGGTGGTGTGGTGGAGGAGGCGATCGGCCTTGGTGGTGCTAGGGGAGGGGATGGGTGGTGCAAAAGGGGAGGCTAAGGGGTTCGGCCCAAAAAGGGAGAAGAGAGTGCGAGATGAAGGAGATGAAAGTTTAATTCTTTTCTCTTTCTTTTCTTTTTCCTTTTTTCTTCTCATTTTTCTTTTAATTTTTCCTTTGATCCCTTTTTATTTTCACTCTTATCCTAATCACCATGGGGACGGTTAAGAGAGTGCCATGTGGGGTTTAGTGGCATCATTTGTTGCAAATGGTTTTAAAGAGTGGCACATAAAAGGTTGAGGTGGCATGCCCACCAAAATCAAGCTTTTCTAATTATCGAAAAAGAAAGAATACACTACATTACTAGTAATCATACCTTAATACAGTGAATTCCATCAAATACCATTACATTATCATTACTAGTAATGATTTAAAACATTTAAAATATTTTTTATAATATTATAAATTTTAGAATTTTTTAGGAAAAATCTCCAAAATACATGAAAATGTATGTGTATTAAATACGATCGAAAATATGTAGTATAATACTCGTGTACATGAAAACATGGTATTATAACAATTGTCCGATATAATTCCTAAAAATCGTTGAATCAATGGACAATGCAACTAACTTTCTATATAAACCCCACAACACAAGCAATAAATGAAAAGTAACGCATAACAAAAGGAAAAACATATCCCCGACACTAAGATTTATACTGGGTCTACCCAATTCTTGGTATACGTCTAGTTGGAGATATCACTAATACTTCAATAATCTTGAATTACAAATTATGACACTTGGTTCAAGGTAAATACTAAGCCGTTTAAGAATTCGAACAAGAAAATAATCGAGAAAACTGTCTTTTAGCTCTCAAACAACTCTTTCTTGGCCCTCAGTTTGCTCTTTGTATTTCACATGCAGCTGTAAACTTTTATAGGAGATTTGCATTTAAATCTAGGCAAAGTAATGTTTTAAATACACTTAGAAAAATCCTTATGGGCTTGTACAGAATCATCTTCTGAAGCGGATTCGGATCCACCACTCGCATTCGCCTATTTCCCAGCATCACATGCCTCTGCTTCAACTATACCAGTCGGATCACGGTGCAGGCATCTGTATATCTGCCATGTATTGTCGCCTCATGTGATCATACTCAAGAATAAGTTTGAGCCCCACGCAAACTTCGCCGATGAACTGTCCACGGCTAGATTCTTTTTCTTGTGAATTTTTTAGGATGCGCCATCTTGTCGACATCTTACATACATCTTGAGTTTGCGTACAAACTCAATGCATCCACCACATACCTATCAGCCATATGATCTCAATGCACATGCAATGTCTATGACAAATTAGCATAGTCCTTATATGAAGCATTGCATTCATGGTGCGCCACCACACTTTGCTTGCAATCCTATCATCCACGGTAGATATAGGAACTTCACCTCGATTAGAACTCACACCACCACATTTGCCATCGTTGCATGTAGTAGTATTCTCATGTGGACTCTCCCATCAACCGACACTTCCTTGCAAAACACCTATATTGATCATGTGATTTGGAATAGTATATCCGCTCGTTTGGCACCTCCTTACTTCCAATTAATTTGGAACTTCCTGAAGCCTTTCCTTATAGCATTATCAATTCATTAAATACCACTGTTGGAAACATAAAGTTTTTGATGATACAATCATTATATATATGTGTACACTAACTCTATGGATGCAGATTATCAAGCTCAACTTCTCACATATGACAATCATCAAGTTACATTGCAAGATAAAGTATCAAAACACATGACGAAGCTCAAGCGATGAATTCTTATATCTTGAGAAATGTGATGTATTTTTTCTTTTTATTATTGCATATCTTTAAATTGTTAAAGCCTTGATAATACTCTATCTTAGTTCTTTAGGATTCAACCTCAAAATCCATGTCTCAGAAAATTAGCAGACCCAGCACTTTCCTCTAGTCGACTAATAAAGTTTTTTATTTTATTAAGAAAAATAAAATAATTTTTGGTCAAAATATATTTTCCAATCATAAGGATCAGTTTCTGAAAATTTCTCAAATTTTTGTTCCTAGTCGACTAATATGTTTTCGTGGTCTACCAGACAGTTTTTTCAAATAGTTATATCAGCAGTTATTTTAACTGATTTCTATTAATTAATTTTTAATTAATTAAAGTTATAACTACCTGTCAACGGATAGATTTGGACATTTTTTAGCCATTTATGACAGTTTCTAATTGTTTATTAACTATCTTCTGTCAAAGGACACTTCAACACTCACTTTCTAGTCTGGCAGCGCTATTAGTCTACTAACACTTTTACCTAGCCAACTAATTTTTTGGAAAAACGGCTCAGAATTTTTTGAAAATTTAGACAGTGGTCCAACGTTCAAAAACCAACTTTTTGGGCTATAAATAGACCCCCAGACCCCTACCTAAAAATCGCGAAATTCACTCTTTCTCTTTTTTCTTAAGTTTACTTTCTCTCTCTAAGTCTAATTTCCAAGAGTGTTCTACCACAATTCATATCTTGAACCTTGGAGATTCCATCGCCATCCTTGCGCTATAATTCTGACATTATCAAGGCAATATGTGATATTGTTTCATACTCTTTTTTTACTTTATTTGGTGAATCTCTTGCTGAAGAGATTGTACAAGTTTGCAACACGGGGAGTGTTGGCATCTTTGTATGTTGATTACTTGCAGGGAGCAAATGTTATAGTTGATTCAAATCTCTACGGGTAGAGGACTGGACGTAAGATTACAAGGATCCGAACGAGGATAAATCTATGTGTTTGTGTTTATTATTCTCTGTATTGTGTTCATTTATATCCGCACTCTTATTGCAATTTTTTATTTACTTTTAATTTTGCAATATCGTCGTGATATACACTATTCACCACCCTCTAGTGTATTTGGCGTGCCAGGAGATCCATGTAACGACTGGTTTTCGTGTAATTGGATTATCTATATTAAAATATGTGCTTGGTGGATTTTCTCCTTGGATGTGTGGTTTTCGTCGCCATAGCTTTCACCTTCGATCGTTTCGTCGTGATTTTCTAGCTTCTTCCTTCGATCGTCGATTTCGGAGTAAGTCATTCGTGACGAGCTTCAAATCGCTCATGTCTTAGAGTTAGAGTGATCTTAGAAGCCATAGGAATCTTCCCGAAGCTCTGCGATTCGAATCGGCACTTTTAGTGCATCTTAGTTGGTTCGAGAAGGGGAACCAACCGACTAGATTGAGATCTAGTCGGTCGGCAACTCTACTCAAACCGACTAGTTCCTTGAATTAATTTTACTTAAGTTACTGTTTCTGTTTAGTCGGTCTAAGTTCATCTTTCGACCGACTAGTTGTAAAACTAGTCGGTTAAGTTTTGTACTCAGACCGACTAATTCTTAGTTCTTCTGTGCAGTCGAGTACTGTTCATTCTTAGTCAGTCTAAGAACGTCCATCGACCGACTAGATGAGAAACTAGTCGGTCAGTAGTTGTTCTTTGACCGACTAAATCTAAATCCTATTTCTGTACAGGAGTTACTGTTTGGACTTAGTCGGTCTGCGTTGGTCAACCGACCGACTAGTTCCCAAACTAGTCGGTCAGTGGTTGTTCTCTGACCGACTAATCAGTGCCAAAACCCTAATTTCTGGGCAGCCGCCAGCCCTTCCTATTTAAACCCCTCCCAAACGTTTTCTTCTCCTTCCTCACGACCCAAAACCCTAGTTGCTCCCCCATTGAGCCCCCTACTACCTCAAACCCTTATTCCTTCATCCCAAGCCCAAAATCCATCATCCAAACTCTCCCTTAACACATTCTACCTCTCATCTTCCTCAAAATCTCATCAAACCCCCAAAATCCCCCAAAACCCTATTTCTCCAAACTTCTCCATCCATTTCCAGATCTGAACCCTAGGTTTCCCCGGATCGTTCTTCCGTTGCCGTGCTTGCTCGGCATCGATCTTCCGCTTCTCTACGGTAGGGTTCGATTCTTTGGTTTTCTCATAACTCTCCTTGTGATTTTATTGAAACCCTAATAATAAACTAGGTGGATGTTGTTTGATGATTGTTTCTCCGTGGCAGCGATTTCCTCTCCGTAGATAACTTTTGTGGCGTGCCTTGTTGATCGTTCTCCTCAGTGCCAGGCAAGTGAAACTTGTCTCTCTTGGTTTGGGCCATGTCTTAGGCCATTACCTTGCTTTAGCGTAAAAGAGACTAGACGGTGAAAGGATAGCCGTCTAGACGCCATTGACCTAGCTTGACAACGAAGCTTGGTCCGTCACCCTCATCATGCTTGTATGTCACGTTTAATTACAAATGACGGTACGCGTATTATCTGAGCATGTCATCCGAGCATCTTTAAACTGTCATGTTTAATTACAATTAACGGTACACGAATATTGTTCATGTCATTGCATTTTGCCTGTCATGTCTAATTTCAAATAAACGGTACGCGAATATCTGTTCATGTCATTGCATACATTGATTGTTTATCGTGAATGTGTAGCCCACGCTACAAAACTGATAGTTCCCGGCTCGTGACCGGAAGCGAGCATAGTAAGTTGCTAACCCCAACGCTCGATATGGAGGCTAGGTGCACCCCTATGCCAAACAAAATACATTTCCTGGCTCGTGACCAGAAGATTACACAGCCTGCGGGCAATAGGGCACTCGCTGAGTGATCCCTTGTACCGACTTGATTACACAGCTTGCGGGCAATAGGGCACTCGCTGAGTGATCCCTTGTACCGACTTGATTACACAGCCTGCGGGCAATAGGGCACTCGCTGAGTGATCCCTTGTACTTGTACTTGACTTGACGTGTTTACTTGTACGTGACAAACAGTGATAACAGTGATAATCGTGATTCGTGAATAGTGATTGGTAGCTTTTGCTACATCGTGAGTGATTGGCTTCACTACCTTTAAAACTGTCGCATCATACTTAAATGCCATGTCATTGCATCTTGTTATAACTGCTAGGTTGCTAGTTCACTTTCAGTTTCCTTGCACAAGTCTTTCCAGACTTGCTGACATGTGCCCCTTTCTCTTTTCGGTGTCACATGTTAGACCCAGAGCCAGAGCTTTGTTGCAGGGGATATGGTGTTGCTGATGTTTGTTGTGGAGGTGAGTGAACACCAGGGGCCTGTCTTGAAGACCGCTCGTGTTCACTTCTTTGTTTAGGTTTGCTGTTAGTTGTTGGTGCGTGGCACCTTTGTAGGTATGTTATACCTTGTTGGTCATGTTTGGGCCTTAGACTCTTTTCCTTTTAGCCTGGTGGCTTTTCTGTGATATTGTAATTCATTCAATGGATATTCAGAGATTTCTCTTTTGTCTCTTCCTTGTATTATTATTGTTGTTTCGTTTCGCGTTGCAAGGACCTGCCATATGATAATTTATACGCTTATCAGACTTGGAGTTTCACAGCTTCAAGTCTGAGCGGACCTTCTCACGTCTCGCCTCCACATTTTTGGGAAGCGGGGCGTGACAGGTTTTATTGGTGGCCAATGCAGGTCCATTTGCAAATGTGAACTATCGAAACAATGATAATAATTATGGAGTGTCCATTAAATAAATTAGAACATCCAATTTATAAGCCTTGAGTCTAGTAGTATTCCTATGTCACTAGGTGGTAGGAAGACTTAGATAGACGTCCGTGCTTGCTAGTTAGAGGCCCCTGATTGTTAGTTAGACTCCCCGCTAGGAGTTGATTTGGTCGTCGTAGGAGTTACCTTAGTGGTTCCTGTCTAGCTTTGACTAGGGTAGACTTCTAGAATTCCTTGATCTCTCGCTTGGGTTCATCGATTTCGGACCAAGCTGAACTCAGTTCATCGCTGTCTAGCCCTTAGGGAGTCTTAGCGCTTAGTTCCATAATCTTTAGCTGGTTGACCGTAGGAGATTCCCGTAGATTTTCCTAAGTCATATCCTAGGCGTATTTATGCTTGATCATCCGACCAAATCCCTTGCCTCGATTCCCATGACCACCACGTTTCTATAATCGTTGATCCTTCGAATGTCCCCATTTGCAAAGCTTAATTTCTTTTAAAGTTATTTTTTTCTATTTCCCTTATTAAAGTTTTCGCTAAGTTTAAATTTTGTTTTAAACCCGCTACGTATATACTTAAAATTTCTCACTTTTCGATTGAGTCAAATTCCTTGTAGATTTCGGAGTCTAATGGTTGTAATTATAATTGCTAACTCGTAACCATTTTCTTGTCTATATTTTCGCATTTCGGTTTAAAGACTCCAATACTATTTTGGAAAATTCGATATACCATTTTCTAACTATGGGATCCATTTTAATCGCATAGCATACATACTTTAAAATCTTTTCCAAGCTAAATGGAATTTCAATTGTTATATGTATACTTATATCTTGTACTCTTTCGTTGACTTAAATTAATTTTTGAAATTCAAAAGTTTTGACGAGATTTTGATTACTGTTTTATAATGTTTTACAGCCTATACCTTTCATACCTATTTGAATATCTTGTCCCCTTTTCATAAATCGATTTAATTCTGAGCCGCAATTCTATTTTTCAAATTCGATTTATGAATTTTTCTTTCTTATTTATGCTATTCAAATGACTCGTCGCGCTCCCTTAATATACTTTTCAAGTCACAGATGATTTCAGCTTTCAACAAATCAAAGTTATGTTCAAACATTTTCCCGACTACAGAATTTTGGAAAATTACGTTCCGTAACCACTTCCATTGTCCTCAATTCACATGACCACCTCATTACAATTATCCTTGATCTTTCAAATGTTTTCCGTTGCAAATCTTGATTCTTCCAAAGTTATTTTCGAATGCTTTCCTTATTTGAAGTTTCACTCAATTTAAATTTTGTTCTAAACTTCTTTAAATATGTCTCCCTAAATTTCGATGGAGTTAAAAGTCGTTCTTGAATTTTGAAGACTTTTGGTCGTAATTTTAAAATTACTATCTTGTACTATTTTTTTTCTAACAATGTATCTTTCGCATTTCGATTTTTAAACTTTATTACTATCCTGATGGTTCGATATACCGTCCTTTTTCCTAACTACAAAAATTTATTTTAACCACTTATCTTACATACCTTTCGGGGTATTTTTCCAAACTGAATGGACTTCAACTAATTTTTGTATATATCAATTATAGGTTCGTCGTACTCGTACTTCAAAAGTTTTTATACCAACACGTTCTTTTGGCGAATCTTTATTTCCCTAAAAGTATCATCGACCTTCTTCTTTCGTTAAGTTTAAATTTGTTCGAAACACTTTTGATATATGTAAGGTTTCATGCTCCTTCGCCGACTTAAATTATTCATGTTTTAAATATCAAAACTTGTGTTGAGATTTTTAGATTAGAAGTTTATAATATTTCAGCATATACTTTCGTATCGATATAAATGTCTTGTCCCTTTTCATGTGCCAATTTCATTCCAAACCGTATTTCTATTTTCCTAACTCGATTCATAATTTCTTTTCTTACTTGTGCTATTAAAATTTTTATTCGAAATCACCTCGTGCTTACTCTTAATAAACTTTTCAAGTCCCTTTGGACTTCGGCTTTTAGCAAGGCGATTTTATGCTCAACATTTTCCATATTTCAGATTTTTGTAAAAAAAAAATTTACTATTTTGAAATCATTCCTGACTTAGACCCTTCATAAAACGGTTTAAAAGTTTTAATACTAACTTGATGAGTTTAAATATCCTTTTCTCTTTCCATACTACTCAGATATTATCTTTCCGTTCACCATACACACTTTTAAGATAATTTCTGAAATATGACTTCAATTATTTTTATATATCGGTACCACGTTCGTTTTGCTCGTACATTAAGATCTTGTATAAAGCAATTTTGTTGGCAAATCCGGATTTCTCTAAAAGTATTTTCGATATGGTTTATTTGGGATTTCTCTTCAGTTTTAAGATTCGGAAAACCTTTAGCATGCGCTTAAATTCTCCACACTATACTTGATCTGATTTCAATCTTCGAATCTCAAAACTTTTCCAAAATTTTAGGTTGCTGCCGCATAACATTTCTGACCTATGTTTTAATGTTCGAGTAAATGATTTCCTTTTTCCTCATGATGATTTTATATAAGCCAATAAACCACTTTTCCTCTTATTACGTATATTCGTCTCAAACTCATTTTCAAACAACTTGTTTATCGACCCCTAAATAATTTTATACAAACAAGGACTCCGACTTTTTGAAGTACAACGGTATTCGAATTCACGTATTTTAACTTATGTTGTTTACACTACCTTCTTTACGTATTCCTTAAGGGTATCATTGCATCATCTTTCCACCTAAACATTCACAGTCTTACCCCGATTCCCCTAACCAAATTTGGCTTCTTATCTTCGTCCTAGCTGAACCCATGTTTTTCGATCTTTCTATTCGTCATGATCTAGGTTCGGTTCTTTCCTATTGTCTAGCCCATAGAGCTTGTCGTTGCCTGTGTCAACCTTGTTATAGTTTGGTGGGCCCATTAGTTAAGTGGTTATGTCGTCGTAGTGTTGATTTCGTGGTGTGTATATAGTGGTATGGGTGTTGGCAATTGTATGTTGTGTGTAGGTAATTTTCTGCTTGAGTATGATGTGATATACGTATGATAACAAAATGATAATTTTGATTGGTACTACTTGTTTTATGAGATGTCGTATGCGTGTATATCAGGAGGTATACCCGACTATTGCATCTCTTAAACTTGTATGTAGTTGATGTGTTGATATGGTAATTATAAATGGATGGATATGGTGTGAAAATATGTGATACGTGGATGTGTATGCCTTGGAGTGGTATTAGTATGTGTATGGATGCTGTGTTACGCGTATAAATGTCCTGCTATGATTTGAGTCTCACTCAAGCTTGAGTGGGTATACTCTATGTACTTTGGTATAATTGTATGTGGTGGTGAATAGTGACGGATGATGTATGTATGGTGTTTGAGTTGTTTGTGCTTGGTTGTGTTACGCACACGCTTGTGGGTGGCTATGCCAATATATAGTTATAGGACTATATGTGGGGTGAAAATATGGTGAAATATTTGCATGTATTTGAATGACTAAATAAATGTGAACATTATTTTCAAATAATAGAGGCTTGGGTATTTTCTTATAGTAAGTAATAGGTGTTTATTGTTGTATAAATATATTGACTATATATATGTGATTGAAATACGTATATGAAATTGATTGACTATAATAAGTATGAGTGTACTATGTGCGTGAAAATACGTGTGTAGTGGTAGTAATATTTGATTTCTAGTGCATGTATATATAAGCACTTGAAATGAATGTACTTGGTTCAAATTTTGATGTGATATTGATTGAGGGTGGTTACTAGGGCGACTAGATATGTTAGAAAGTCCGAGGACGGACTTTATTCTAAGGTGGGTAGGATGTAACGACTGGTTTTCGTGTAATTGGATTATCTATATTAAAATATGTGCTTGGTGGATTTTCTCCTTGGATGTGTGGTTTTCGTCGCCATAGCTTTCACCTTCGATCGTTTCGTCGTGATTTTCTAGCTTCTTCCTTCGATCGTCGATTTCGGAGTAAGTCATTCGTGACGAGCTTCAAATCGCTCATGTCTTAGAGTTAGAGTGATCTTAGAAGCCATAGGAATCTTCCCGAAGCTCTGCGATTCGAATCGGCACTTTTAGTGCATCTTAGTTGGTTCGAGAAGGGGAACCAACCGACTAGATTGAGATCTAGTCGGTCGACAACTCTACTCAAACCGACTAGTTCCTTGAATTAATTTTACTTAAGTTACTGTTTCTGTTTAGTCGGTCTAAGTTCATCTTTCGACCGACTAGTTGTTAAACTAGTCGGTTAAGTTTTGTACTCAGACCGACTAATTCTTAGTTCTTCTGTGCAGTCGAGTACTGTTCATTCTTAGTCGGTCTAAGAACGTCCGTCGACCGACTAGATGAGAAACTAGTCGGTCAGTAGTTGCTCTTTGACCGACTAAATCTAAATCCTATTTCTGTACAGGAGTTACTGTTTGGACTTAGTCGGTCTGCGTTGGTCAACCGACCGACTAGTTCCCAAACTAGTCGGTCAGTGGTTGTTCTCTGACCGACTAATCAGTGCCAAAACCCTAATTTCTGGACAGCCGCCAGCCCTTCCTATTTAAACCCCTCCCAAACGTTTTCTTCTCCTTCCTCACGACCCAAAACCCTAGTTGCTCCCCCATTGAGCCCCCTACTACCTCAAACCCTTATTCCTTCATCCCAAGCCCAAAATCCATCATCCAAACTCTCCCTTAACACATTCTACCTCTCATCTTCCTCAAAATCTCATCAAACCCCCAAAATCCCCCAAAACCCTATTTCTCCAAACTTCTCCATCCATTTCCAGATCTGAACCCTAGGTTTCCCCGGATCGCTCTTCTGTTGCCGTGCTTGCTCGGCATCGATTTTCCGCTTCTCTACGGTAGGGTTCGATCCTTTGGTTTTCTCATAACTCTCCTTGTGATTTTATTGAAACCCTAATAATAAACTAGGTGGATGTTGTTTGATGATTGTTTCTCCGTGGCAGCGATTTTCTCTCCGTAGATAACTTTTGTGGCGTGCCTCGTTGATCGTTCTCCTCAGTGCCAGGCAAGTGAAACTTGCCTCTCTTGGTTTGGGCCATGTCTTAGGCCATTACCTTGCTTTAGCGTAAAAGAGACTAGACGGTGAAAGGATATCCGTCTAGACGCCATTGACCTAGCTTGACAACGAAGCTTGGTCCGTCACCCTCATCATGCTTGTATGTCACGTTTAATTACAAATGACGGTACACGTATTATCTGAGCATGTCATCCGAGCATCTTTAAACTGTCATGTTTAATTACAATTAATGGTACGCGAATATTGTTCATGTCATTGCATTTTGCCTGTCATGTCTAATTTCAAATAAACGGTACGCGAATATCTGTTCATGTCATTGCATACATTGATTGTTTATCGTGAATGTGTAGCCCACGCTACAAAACTGATAGTTCCCGGCTCGTGACCGGAAGCGAGCATAGTAAGTTGCTAACCCCAACGCTCGATATGGAGGCTAGGTGCACCCCTATGCCAAACAAAATACATTTCCTGGCTCGTGACCAGAAGATTACACAGCCTGCGGGCAATAGGGCACTCGCTGAGTGATCCCTTGTACCGACTTGATTACACAGCCTGCGGGCAATAGGGCACTCGCTGAGTGATCCCTTGTACCGACTTGATTACACAGCCTGCGGGCAATAGGGCACTCGCTGAGTGATCCCTTGTACTTGTACTTGACTTGACGTGTTTACTTGTACGTGACAAACAGTGATAATCGTAATTCATGAATAGTGATTGGTAGCTTTTGCTACATCGTGAGTGATTGGCTTCACTACCTTTAAAACTGTCGCATCATACTTAAATGCCATGTCATTGCATCTTGTTATAACTGCTAGGTTGCTAGTTCACTTTCAGTTTCCTTGCACAAGTCTTTCTAGACTTGCTGACATGTGCCCCCTTTCTCTTTTGGGTGTCACATGTTAGACCCAGAGCCAGAGCTTTGTTGCAGGGGATATGGTGTTGCTGATGTTTGCTGTGGAGGTGAGTGAACACCAGGGGCCTGTCTTGAAGACCGCTCGTGTTCACTTCTTTGTTTAGGTTTGCTGTTAGTTGTTGGTGCGTGGCACCTTTGTAGGTATGTTATACCTTGTTGGCCATGTTTGGGCCTTAGACTCTTTTCCTTTTAGCCTGGTGGCTTTTCTGTGATATTGTAATTCATTCAATGGATATTCAGAGATTTCTCTTTTGTCTCTTCCTTGTATTATTATTGTTGTTTCGTTTCGCGTTGCAAGGACCTGCCATATGATAATTTATACGCTTATCAGACTTGGAGTTTCACAGCTTCAAGTCTGAGCGGACCTTCTCACGTCTCGCCTCCACATTTTTGGGAAGCAGGGCGTGACAATCCAACAACCACATGTCAACTAACCAAGATACTCTTCACATCTAGACTCCAAACTATAACGCTCAACATCATCTATGTATCAAAACATGCCACACTTATTATTGAAATTATTTAATTAACTAACTGTATTTTTAAAAGTTTCATAAAAATTACACGTATATTATATTACAAGAAAGTTTTTGATAGCTAACATTAATTTTAAAAGATTAAAATGTTTTAGAGAAAAAACCCAAAATATATGTTGATGTTGATAAATTTAGCAATTCACTACAATTACTTGGTCCATGCAGATAAGTTCCAAGAGGACTGCTAATCACAGGAAACAAAATGCTAAAGATGTTACATTTTATTTACAAGTTTGCCATTATCGTAATACATTTTCAACCATTAAGTAAACGTCTAGTATTACCTTTTCAATCCATTACACCACTTTTCTTCGTTCGCCTTCACCTTCGTCTCTGTGCATTTGTTGACGCTTCTCATAATCCTCATCAATCGTTCGCAACCTCTCATCCTCCATTTTAACTCATTTGAATTGAATTTAAGTTGGTGTGTTTTATTGATTTTTTGGATTTTTTGGGTTTAGTTGTTAAAGGATGATGCATATGATGAGAATGAAGAGAAGTGGTGGATGGAGGATGCGATGATGGAGATGAGGAGTTGGAGGAGTAGGTGGTGACCTACGGAGGAGGTTGAGAGAGGGAGTGATAAAAGCAGAAATGTTTAAAAGAAAATGTCATGTATTTGACCAGGAAGAAATTTCAAATACAACCAAAAATTAAAAATAACTCTAAAAATTGACAAATTCAAATTTAGTTACAAAAACCGACCACCTTTTTGTCACGTCGGTGAAGCAGTCGTTACAAAACTACCGGCGTTGGCAACCCCGGCTGTTTTGAGATCAAAATGGACTCGGTTGCCAATCCCGCCCGTTTTGGGGCTTCTGTCAATAGACAATGCAACGAAATGACCAGGGATGCCAATCCCGGCCATCTTGACGCTTCACAATTTAACTGAGTTGGCAAGCCGATCGTTTAAATTGATCGGGTTGCCAACCCCGGTCATTTTATCATCCTATTGCGCATAACATTCGATGTGACGAAAAATTGACCGTTTTTAAATTAAATTTAATTTCGGCTGGTTTTTAAAATTATAGGTAATTTTTGCCTCCCCTTAATTTGTCCATTTGGCAATTTCAAAAAACGTGCAGCGTGTTAACCAATTGAGTGATGCTAATTGCACCGCACCTATTTCTAAATACACTGTAAATCTTATTACACCGCACATATTTTTTCCCACAAAAATATGGACTTTTTTTAACCCTCTCTCTTTTTAACTCTTAATTAAAACTATAAAAATCTCCCTTTTTCGAATGCAAACTATAATAAATTTCCACAAACTCTTAATTATTCAGAAACATTAAACAATTAACCCAAATAAAGAAAAATAAGAGCATTAAACATCACTCCATCTTCAATCAATAGCCACTTTTTCTCCGTCTTCTTCACCCACTTTCTGTGATCCAATGATTCTCCCCAAAATCACAAATGTCATACCTCCGACGACATTATCCGGACACATCAGCACCATCGCTGCCGCCTTGAATAGAGCCGTCGGTATCGATTTCGCCATCAAGAACTCTACCCCATTAAACGTTTGGTACCTCAAATTGTTGCTTACTCCCATGTGCACGACCCAAGTCACCGCGTTCAACACCGTCTTTGGCCCCTTCTTCTTCTTCTTCTTATCTACTTCTCCTTCCCCTTCTCCTCGTATTTATTTCACAGAAATTTATTATAGTTTGTGTGAATCTTCTTGAAGAAGAGAAATGGGAGGGTTAAAAAAGTCCATATTTTGGTAAAACAATATATACGGTGAAATAAGATTTGCGGTATATTTAAAAATAGGTGTAGTGCAATTAACAGAACTCTAACCAATTTAATACGTTTAGGGAAAAAAAGCTCTCAAGTTTCGAACATATGAACCAATTACAATATTTCCATTGTAGAATTAGTCTATGTATGTGTTAACCAAATTAAAATTGAGAATTGCTATATACATCGAATTTCGATGTACAGAGGAGACATTTTTCCCAAAATAAAATGAAAATCACATCATTCACTCAAATCTCTCTCTCTCACAAAAAATTTTCCACTTTCGAAAAACTGTGACCTCCCTCTCCCTGCCCCGAAGCAGGGGTGTATACAGTCATTCTCTTAAAATTAAAGAGATGGACTATCTGCACATCAAAAAATGAGGTGCATGGATGTGATATTAGCTTAAAATAGCAAAATTTTGAAGGAAAGAGAAAAAGAAGTGACTGTTGTAAACATGGTGGCTATGGAATCCATAGCCCTGTATTTATAGCAATAGGGTTACATAATGGGTGGATACCCACTAACGGGTTGGGCCTCTAAAAGCCCGTTTATAACACTTCCCCTTATCCATCCATTGTTGTAAGCCGTGATGAACGCTTCAGGGTTCATAGAGCTTATCTGATCATGGGTCTATGGATACTTCTGGATCCCAAGTTAAGAGTACTTGCCTAGTTAAAACCTTTGCCAAGGAAAACCTAGTGGGAAAACCAGTGGTTAAGGGAAAAGAGTACAAGTCTCTGTAACTTCTCCTGATCGATGGATAACATCAGAGGTGTATACTTCTGGATCCAGAGTTGATGTGGCTGCCTCGTTAAAACCTTTGGCTATGGAAAACCCAATGGGAAAAACTAATAGCCAAGGAAAGAGAGTACAGCACTGCATTAACTCCCCCTGAAAAGTACAAGCTTCAGGCTTGTAAATCTCATAACTGTCTCATCCTAATTCCTAGTACTAGTTTTCTAAAGGTACTGCAAGGTAAAGCTTTAGTAAATAGATCTGCCAGGTTGTTGCAAGACTGTATCTGCTGGATGTCGATCTGGTTGTCAACTTGCTGTTCATGCGTCCAGAAGAGCTTGGGGGAAATGCGCTTCGTCCTGTCACCTTTGATGTAGCCACCTCGTAGTTGAGCGATGCAAGCAGCATTGTCTTCATACATGGTGGTTGGTCCAAGATCTCCCGTCTTCAGGCCGGTGGTCTTGAGGATATGGTGGATGACTGATCGAAGCCAAAAGCATTCTCTGCTAGCTTCGTGGATCGATGTGAGCTCAGAGTGGTTGGATGTGTTGAGTATTGATTCCCCGGATTTGGTTTTGATGATGAGCAACCATAAATATCGTGAACTAACTCCTTGTGAGCGCAGTTACGGAGATCGTCTCCAAATTACTTCGTACATCAAAAGCGACGTCTCAAGACTTCTCAAAGCACGTGATCGTGTGCCTGAAGCTTCGTTGAAGCTCTAGGAGCATTATTGAAGTCAAGAAGATTCGATTGAAGCTTTTGAAGACGGTTCATCAAGTTTTATTTATAGTCTTCTAGCTTCTTTTCGTAGAATGTTAAGCCTTGAGTAGGTCTTATATTATTAGAGCTAGGATTATCATAGAAGCCCATAGAAACTTTCCCGAAGCTTCGCGCTTCTCTTCGCGGCTTCTAGTGCATCTTAGCTGGTTCAAGAAGAAGAACCAACCGACTAGATGACAATCTAGTCGGTCGGCAATCCTTCTTGAACCGACTAGATTTCCTTGCTCATTTCAGCTCATTCCCTGTTGACCAATTAGTCGGTCCAAGAAGGTTCACCGACCGACTAGTTGCCAAACTAGTCGGTTAGGAATCCTTCTTAGACCGACTAGTTATGTCTATCATTTCACAGCCTGAGCTACTATTTATCGTTAGTCGGTCAAAGAACAATCATCGACCGACTAGTTGAGAAACTAGTCGGTTGGAATTTGTTCTTAGACCGACTAGATCTCTTTATCAACAGCCTATTGATTTCAACTCTTAGTCGGTCAAAGAACACTCACCGACCGACTAGTTGTCAAACTAGTCGGTTGGCAAGTCTTCTTAGACCGACTAGCTCTATCGACCTGAACTTTATATTCTTGGCTGTCATCCTCTTAGTCGGTCCAAGAAGAATCACCGACCGACTAGTTAAGAAACTAATCGGTCAGTGATCCTTCTTTGACCGATTAAGCTGCTTCAGAATAGAGCCGTTGAGCATTAATTGCTTCGAATTTTGCTCTCTCTTTCCTCTAACCTATATATACTTGGAGAGGTTCTTTCCTAGTATTCAAGGCTGATATTCTAGAGGTTTAGAGAAATCAAAGAGGAGCCATTCAACTCTATTTCAAAGCTCTCTCTTCTCACAAGAATCTCTCCCTCAACTTTTTGAGCCCTAATTCCTCAAGAGAGATTCTCTCCATTGTGAGCCTTTCAAGCTAAGAGCTTGATTCAAAGTCACCAATCTCTCCCTAGCCACCCATTGCTGGTTATCTTGGTGGAGCTAGGGTTTGGTGTCATCTTCTTCCTCAAAATCCTTCTTGCCCTAATATTGGTAAGTTTACTCAAGGCATAGGATTTTGTTGGTAAGTATTTCATTGTTTCATTTACTTTGATTTTGCTAGTTGTTCTCTCGGTTTGTGAGAGAAGGGTTTGATCCCGGATTGTGGGTGTCACATGTCATTTGTGTATGATTTGGTCTTGTAGAGGTTTTTCTACAAGAATTTCATAGTGCAAAACTTGGGTTAGTGGTTTCTAACTCAAGTATCCGGAGGGGATCCGGGTGGTTGGGACGTAGGATCACCGGAAACAAGTCGGGGAGACTTGGGTGGATCCGAACCCGTTATATCGATTGTTTGGATTGTCTTTAATTCTTGTTGTTTGTAGTTATTCTGCATTGTTGTTTGTGTTGTGCACAATAATTAGGAATAACACTCTTGATTATTTTAAAGTACTATTCACCCCCCCTCTAGTACTTGTGCAGTAGCTACGCAGGGCATTACAGTATGAGGTTGCTGTCGATGTCTGCTTCACAGATCTCCATGAGATGGTCGTCCCACCGGACATGAACACGAAACCGGTCTGGGACTTTGCGGTGTGTGGGTCGGACCTGTATCCTGCATCTGCATAACCGACTAAGTCGGAGGATACACCTTTCTTGAAGTATAGTCCCATGTCCACAGACCCTTGGAGGTAGCGTAGAAGTTGCTTCACTCCGTTTCAGTGGCGCTTTGAGGGCGCTGAACTGTATCTGGCTAGTAGGTTAACTGTGAACGCTATATCGGGACGCGTGTAGTTTGCCAGGTATATGAGTGCTCCAATTGCACTTAGGTATGGTACTTCAGGACCCAGTGTTTCCTCCACCTCTTCCAGCGGTCGGAAGGGGTCGGTATTAACATCCAATGATCTGACGACCATTGGTGTGCTAAGCAGATGACATTTATCCATAAGAAAGTTTTTCAGCACTTTCTTTGTGTATGTCGATTGGTATAACAGGATTCCTCCGCTTAAGTGTTCAATTTGTAAGCCTAGGTAGAACTTCGTTTTGCCAAGGTCTTTCATCTCAAAAGTCTGTGTGAAACTTTTGGATATCTCACCTATCTCTTCAGGAGATCTGATGATGTTCAGGTCGTCTACGTAGATGGCAATAATTACGAATCTTGTTCCCTTTGGTCTTATAAAGATGCAAGGGCAGTCTTCATTTGTTGCGAATCCTTGTTGCACTAGGAATTCACTGAGTCTGTTATACCATATTCTACCTGACTGTTTTAGACCATACAGTGATCTTTGGAGTTTGACAGAATAGACGTCCCGAAGTCTTTCTGTCATTTTTGTCGATAGTTTATATCCGTCTGGGATTTTCATATAGATGTCCTTATCTATATTTCCATATAGGTATGCAGTCACAACGTCCATGAGCTGCATATCCAGGCCTTCCTTTGTAGATAGGCCAATGATGAAACGGAAGGTGATCGCATCCATAACCGGGGAATAGGTATCGTCATAGTCTATTCCTGGCCGTTGGGAAAAGCCTTGTGCAACAAGGCGTGCTTTATAGCGCACGATCTCATTATTCTCGTTTTTTTCTCACGAATACCCATTTATATCCCACAGGTTTAACACCCTTTGGTGTTTGGACTACAGGTCCAAAAACTTTGCGCTTCGAGAGTGAGTCCAGCTCTACTCCTATTGCCTCGTTCCACTTTGGCCAATCCTCTCTGCGTTTACATTCTGCTAGAGAGCGTGGATCGTCTCATCGTCGTATTCAGTGACGTGAGTGGCAATAATGAGCGCGAAGTTATCATTGATGATTGTGCTTTTTCTGTCCAGTACCTCCCCAGTACGTACATAATTTAATGATATTTCTCCTATATTTTCCTCTTCATGGGTTGGTAGGAGGGGAGAGGTAGCTGGGCTGAGCTCAGCATCCTGCGGTGGTATCGTTATTATTGCTCCAGGATTTTTCCTCTTTCGAGGGTTCTTATCTTTGGAGCCTGGGGGTCATCCTCTCTTTTGTTGAGGTACGGCCGCTTCTGCTGCAGGTGGATTGCATTCATCTTTGGGTATGTCAATCCTAGCTGGTGTATTTGCAACATGGACGTGTGATCTGACAATCTTCTGGTTGTCAGTGAATTTGTCCGGTAAAATGTGAAATGTGTTTTGAATTTGAAGGATCTTCAGGATCTCATCTTCACATTGGTTTGTACGCGGATCAAAATGGGATAAAGTTTTTGTATCCCATGAAATGGTCTTTGAAGCTTCTAGCTTCTGTGTGTTAATGCTTAGTTTGGGAAAAGTGCTTTCATCAAATTCACAATCTGCTAGACGTGCCTTGAAGACGTCCCCCGTAAGGGGTTCTAGGTATCTAATGATCGATGGTGAGTCGAATCCAATGTAGATATCCAGACGACGTTGAGGACCCATATTGGTCCTCTGTGATGGTGCTATGGGGACATAGACAGCACATCCGAATATCCTCAGGTGAGAGATATCCAGCGGGTTCCCATATGCAAGTTGCATCGGAGAATAAGATTGACTCCCTGACGGTCGTAATCTTATTAGCGATGCAGCGTGCAAGATGGCATGTCCCCATGCGTTCACCAGAAACTGGCATTGCATCGACAATGGACGAGCAATCCATTGTAGTCTCTTTATAAGAGATCCGGCTAACCTGTTCTGGGTGTGAACATGAGCTACATGATGTTCAACTTCTATGTCGGTTGCTTGGCAGTAGTCTAGGAAGACTTGTAATGTGAATTCCCCAGCATTGTCCAGACGCAATTTCTTGATCTGGTTATCTGGTAAATGTGCCCGCAACTTTATGATTTGTCCAACTAGGAAACTGAAAGCAACATGTCTAAAGGCCCATGTCAGCAATTTGTCCAACTAGGAAACGAGATATGAGTAAAGGGGCACATGTCAGCAAGTCTAAAAGACTTGGGCAAGGAAACTGAAAGTAAGGCAAACTAACAACCTAGCAGTTTTAGTATTCATGACATGGCGGTTATAACATGAGTGCACAAGCAAGACATGGTGAACAATAAGTACAAGAGAACAATTATCGGGACAAGACAAGAGTAGCCAAGCTACTAACAATCTCAATCAATTCACTAGTCACGTCTCAAGTTGTTTGTAGATGTTTACACCTTACAGCTGAATGGTTTAACATTCACGCTGATTGGCCGCTTAACACTACCCCAAAACCCAGAGTTTACGCCTTACAACTGCAGTTGCTGATCGGGCAGACTCCCAGTTGAATGACCGCTTAACTCTTACCCCATCCCATACGTAAACAAGCCAGGGTCCCTATACATGAGCCCAGTAAATGAGCCAGGGTTTCCCCGCACGGGAGCTTGTTTTCCTAGTTCACGATTCAATATCGAGCGTTGGGGTTAGCAACTCATTATGCTCGCTTCTGGTCACGAGCCAGGAAGTACAAGTATTGTAGCATGTGCTACGCAATCACGGGAACATTTAAAGAATGCAATGACATGACAATTAATTCGCGTACCGGTAATTGAAACTAAACATGGCATGGTAGTTGTGCAACATGATAATTGTCGGATCTAGCTTCGTTGTCAAGCTAGTCCTAAATTTGCGCCTAGGCGAGTATCATTTCGTCGCCTAGTCTCTTTTACGCCTACAACAAGCAAATGGCCTAAAACATGGCCTAAACCCTAAGTGGCAAGTTTCACTTGCCTAGCACCGGGAATGACGATCGCGCAGGTTCGTCTCACGGATGCTAATCTACGGGGTAGTCGCTGTTTTGGAGAAACAATCATCAAAACAACAAGAAATTTCATTAGGGTTCCACAAAACACAACGGGTTATGAAAACATCAAGAGATCGATTTATTACCGGGAGGAAGTGGAAGAAGCACTCCGGAGAACCTATGGATCAGATCTGGAATAGATGGAGAAGTTTGGAGAACTAGGGTTTTTGGGGGATTTTGGGGATTTGATGAGATTTTGGGGAAGATGAGAGGTAGAATGTGTTGAGGGATGGTTTGGATGATGGATCTTGGGCTTGGGATGAAGGAATAAGGGTTTGAGGTAGAAGGGGGCTCAATGGGGGAGAAACTAGGGTTTTTGGTCGAGTGGAGGAAGAAGAAAACGTTTGGGAGGGGTTTAAATAGGATGGGCTGGCGGCTGCCCAAAAATTAGGGTTTTAACACAGATTAGTCGGTCAAAGAGCAACCACTGACCGACTAGTTTGACATCTAGTCGGTCGATGAACGTTCTTAGACCGACTAAGGGTGAACAGTATTGATACCAAAAATTAGTTGAAGAGTTAGTCGGTTAAAGAAGCATTGTTGACCGACTAGTTTGCAACCTAGTCGGTCAACAAACGTTCTTAGACCGACTAACGACAAACAGTAACTCTTGAATGATTTAGAAAGCCAACTAGTCGGTTCAAGAAGGCTTGCCGACCGACTGGATCGTCATCTAGTCGGTCGGTACCCCTTCTTTCACCGGCTAACGTGCACCAAAAGTTCCGAAATGGAGCGCGAAGCTCCGGGATCGATTCCTAAGACCCCTAGGCTTGATCTAACAATAAGATATGACCGATACGAAGCCCGTCACGAATGACTTGCTCCAAAATCGACGATTCTACGGAAGAAGCTAAGAAAACACGACGAAACGATCGAAAATGAAAGTCACGGAGACGAAAACCACATATAAGTAGAAAATCCACCAAAACATATATTATAATATAATAAATCCAGGTACATGAAAACCAGTCGTTACATCCTCCCTAACTTAAGAAAAATTCCGTCCTCGGAATTTCCCAACACTCATGTGTCCGGGAACAAAAGTGGGAAACGCTCTCGCATCTCATCCTCATTCTCCCAAGTAGACTCTCCAGGTGAGTCGTGTCGCCACATCACCCTCACAAGATTGACAATCTTGTTCCGAAGTGACTTTTGACGCCGGTCCAGAATCTGCACTGGATGCTGGTCATACGTCATATCGGGGCGAACGGTAATCTCTGAGAAATCCACAGCATGAGACGGATCGCTAATGTATCGACGAAGCTGCGACACATGGAAAACATTGTGAACTCCCTCCAAAGATGGCGACAAGGCCAAGCGATAAGCTACCTCGCCAACTTTCTCCAGAATGTCAAACGGTCCAATGTATCGCGGGCTCAACTTCCCTCGCTTCCCAAAACGAATCACACCACGATTCGGGGAAATCTTCAGAAACACATGATCTCCAGGTTGAAACTCCAAAGGACGACGCTTAGCATCCGCCCAATGCTTAAAACGGTCCTGAGCAATCCTCAACCTCTCCCAAATGTTCCTGACAATCTCCACAGCCTCCACAATCATATCAGGTCCCAACAACTCCCGATCACCAACGTCATCTCAACTCAAAGGCGATCGACATTTCCTCCCATAAAGAGCGGCGAAAGGCGCCATGCCAATAGACGCCTGGAAGCTGTTGTTGTAAGAGAACTCCACCAAGTGTAGATGGTCCTCCCACGAACCCTTGAAATCCAACATGCACGCCCTCAGCATGTCTTCCAAAATCTGAATCGTCCTCTCGGACTGTCCATCCGTCTGCGGATGGTACGCCGTGCTGAAACTCAGACGCGTACCCAAACTCTTCTGCAAACTCTGCCAGAATTGAGATGTGAACCTCGTGTCTCTGTCTGACACGATACTCACGGGGACTCCGTGAAGTCGCACAACCTCCTGCACGATTCACGTTACATCACTATTCAAACTAGGAAAGGGAAATAAAAACGGAGAGTAAAAGAATTTACCTCCATATATCTCCTTGCTAGCGTCTCAGTGGACTGTCCCACTCGGAACAGAATAAAGTGCGCGGATTTGGTCAATCGGTCTACGATCACCCAAATCGCGTCATTCTGCTTCGGACTCCGAGGTAGTCCAGTCACGAAATCCATAGTGATGTGTTGCCATTTCCACTCCGGAATCAGAAGCGATTGTAGCAACCCGGCCGTACGCTGATGCTCCGTCTTCACTTGCTGGCAAACCAAACACTTGGCTACACTCCGAGCCACACTCCTCTTCATACCATGCCACCAATAGTTCAGACGAAGATCCTGGTACATCTTGGTGCCACCAGGATGCACAGAATACGGCGAACTGTGTGCCTCCACCATCAACTCCTCTCTAATATCCCCAGCTGGCACACACAACCTGGCTCCAAACCTCAGCGAGCCATCCTCATGAATCAAAAAGTCAGTCCGCAGACCGGCTTCCACCTGCTCCCGAATCTTCACCAGCTTCGGATCCTCAGCCTGGCCAGCCTTAATCCGATCCACGATCGTCGACTGCACCTGCATGTACATCAACGACGAAGTCTCCCCAGGAAGAACAATCTCCACACCAGACTCGCAAAAATCCTGCTGCAATCTCCACTGCGGGGTCAACAACATCACCGCTGGAAGCCTACTCAGCGCATCAGGAACCACATTCACCTTGCCAGGGTGATACAACAAATCAATATCATAATCCGCCATGAGCTCCAACCATCGACGCTGTCGCATGTTGAGCTCCTTCTGAGTAAAAATAAACTTCAAGCTTTTGTGATAAGTAAAAATCTTCACTTTCTCACTCAGCAGGAAGTGCCTCCAAATCTTAAGAGCAAACACAACGGCAGCCAACTTCAAATCATGCGTCGGGTAATTCTTCTCATGAACCTTAAGCTGACGAGACGCATACGCCACAACATGCCCGTGCTGATGCAACACACAACCGAGACCCTTGCCAGAAGCATCGCAAAAGATCTCAAATCCACCGCTGCGATCAGGCACAACAAGAATTGGGGCAGTCGTCAACCTCTCCCTCAGAACACCAAAAGCACTCTCACAATCACCCGACCAAATAAAAGGTACATCCTTCAGCGTCAACCTGGTCATCGGCTCAGCAATACGAGAAAAGTCCTTAATGAAACGCCGATAGTAACCAGCAAGTCCAAGGAAACTCCGGATCTCAGATGCAGACGACGGAACAGGCCACTCTCTGATGGCCCTAATCTTCTCGGGATCCACTAAAATTCCATCTCCAGTCACCACATGCCCCAGAAAAGCAACTCTATCCAGCCAAAACTCGCACTTTGAAAACTTAGCATACAAACGATGCTTCCTCAAAATCTCCAACACCGTCCTCAAGTGCGAGGCATGCTCTTCCTCCGACTTCGAATAGATCAGAATGTCGTCAATAAAGATAACGACAAACTTATCCAAAAAGTCGTAGAAAATCAGGTTCATCAGATTCATGAAAACTGCGGGCGCGTTAGTTACGCCGAAAGGCATAACCACAAACTCATAGTGTCCATACTTCGTCCTGAATGCTGTCTTCGGAACATCTCCCTTCTTCACCTTCAACTGATGGTAACCACTCCTCAAATCCAATTTAGAAAACACCCTCGAACCTCCAAGCTGATCAAAAATATCATCGATGCGAGGCAACGGGTATTTATTCTTAATGGTCACCGCATTCAACTCCCGATAGTCCATGCACATGCGACGCGAACCATCCTTCTTCTTCACCAACAACACCGGTGCTCCCCACGGAGACACACTAGGGTTAATATAACCCTTCTGCAAAAGCTCATCCAACTGCTTCCGCAACTCTTCCAATTCTGCGGGTGCCATACGATACGGCGCCTTCGAAATCGGCTGCACTCCTGGAACAAGATCAATATAAAATTCTAAAGCTCGATCGGGTGGCAACCCAGACATCTACTCGGGGAAGACGTCATCAAAATCCCGCACCACAGCTGGCCACTCCAACTCCATCTGCATAGCCACAACCTCCACCGGTCTGGCCCAAAATCTGACAGGACCAAGCGAGCTGCTACCACGGCTGAACTCAAATACTGGATGTCCGGGAATATCGAACACCACCTTCTTCCTCCGACAGTCGATAGTAGCATAGAAGCTCGCAAGCCAATCCATCCCAAGACCTGCATCATAGTTGATGATGTCGTGGACAATGAAATCAGCGTAAAGCTCATGTCCACAGACCACCAACGAGCAAGAATTGCAACCACGATGCACCGAAACCACGCCATTCCCTGTAACGATATTCCAACTCTTGGGAAGAGGGGACGTCGACAAGGAATGCCTCTCCACGAAGCTCCGAGAAATAATGCACATCGATGCACCAGAGTCAAAGAGGACTCGGGCAGGAAATGTGCACACCAAAACCACACCTAACAAGCAATTAACAATCAAACCATATTCTAGCAAACAATCATGTTCAAGCAAACAACACAATCTAACAATCAAAACCAACTAGGAAAGTAACAGCTAGATTAAGGATTACCTGCGATAACCTCATCCACAGCCTCGCTCTCCACAGCGGTCATCAGAAAAGCCTGCCTCCTCGGCGGAACAGCCTGCTGAAAAGCCTGCCTCTGCGAAACAAGAGCTGCTCCACATCCAGCAGGAACAGATGCTCGCTGCTGCAACGGCTGTGCTGCAACAGGTGCCCTCCGCAGCTGACTCGCATGCCGACAATCCTTCGCGACATGAGAAGCATCACCACAAACCAAACACTGGCCCAGAAACTTCCTACACTGATCCTTGATGTGGCCAGGCTTACCGCAGAAATGGCAAGTCTTCAGAATAGGCCCTCCTGGCCTCTTGAACTGAGCTGGCTGATTAGGCTTGAAACCAGGCCTAACCATCGCCCTGGCCTGCTCCATAGGCCTCTTCCCAGCACCAGAAACATGTCCTCTCCTCTGACTCAGGTTCAGCTCCTGCCTCCTCGTAGCGACCAGAACCTTCTGATAAGAGTCCAGATCAGAGGAAGACACAAAACTCTGGAGCTCCAAAGCAAGTCCCTGCAGGAACCTCTGAGCCCTCTCATCAGCATCCTGCACCATCTTCGGTGCGAACCGACTAAGCCTAGTGAACTCTTGGTGGTACAGGTCCACCGTTAAACTCCCTTGCTTCAGATCAATGAAGCGCTGCAGCATCTCCTTCCTAGCAGCCTTCGGAAAGAACTCCTCATCAAACCTGGACTTAAAGGTAGCCCAAGCTATCGGCTCCACCAGCATCTTCTCTTCCGCATCCCACCAGTTCCGAGCATTATCCTTGAGTTGCCTCTTCACCAAATCAACCCATCAAGTCGAGATGATCTTGGCCATCTTCAGATTATCCTCAATGTTCTGAATCCACTCATCGGCTGCCAGAGGACCTTCAGAACCGTCAAAATATGCGGGACCCAGCTCCCGAAATTGCTTCGCTCCCGGCTCGGAGCGAGGGACATCCGGAAGCGCCCGGGCAGCTCGAGCAAGTGGAGCATTCTGGACTTACAGGAGCACGCCCTGCTGCACTTGCATCATCTGAAGCATCATCCGCATCATTTCTCCGTTGGTGGGTTCTCGCTCAGGCTCCTCATCATGAGGGAGCGCACCACTACCCCCACCACGGGTGAATCGCCTTCCTGCCATCTAATGACACAGAAAACGAAGCAGATTAGACTCATAGCCTATGACTCGGACGTCGAACTTAATTTATTGGACATTCTAATATTATTATCGTCACTCCGATAATCGCAGTTACAGAAGGACCTGCATGGGCCACCAATAAAACCTGTCACGACCCGCTTCCCTAAAATGGAGGCGAGACGTGAGAAGGTCCGCACGAGAGTGGAGCTGTGAAGCCCCAAACCCGATAAGCGTCAATAAAACATAAGCAGGTCCCTGTAACCACAAACGGAACAACAATAATAACACAAGGAGAGACAGAAATAAAATCTCATATCTCATAATTTGTCCAACTAGGAAAATTTAAGTTCAACATCCAGAAAAGCCACCAGGCTAAAAGAAAGAGTCTAAAGGCCCAGAACAAGGCCAACAAAAGCAACAACGTAACAAAGTATAGGTGCTACGCACCGACAACAAAACAACATTTTAAACAAAAGGGAAAACACAACAAAGACACTAGGACTGGTCCCCAGTGTCCACGTACTCCCCGTCAAACACAAGCTCGGGCTCGGCGTCAGCAAACACCTCGTCCTCAACAAGGTACTCAGGCTCAGGATCTAACATGTGTCACCCAAAAGAGTAAAGGGGCACATGTCAGCAAGTCTAAAAGACTTGGGCAAGGAAACTGAAAGTAAGGCAAACTAACAACCTAGCAGTTTTAGTATTCATGACATGGCGGTTATAACATGAGTGCACAAGCAAGACATGGTGAACAATAAGTACAAGAGAACAATTATCGGGACAAGACAAGAGTAGCCAAGCTACTAACAATCTCAATCAATTCACTAGTCACGTCTCAAGTTGTTTGTAGATGTTTACACCTTACAGCTGAATGGTTTAACATTCACGCTGATTGGCCGCTTAACACTACCCCAAAACCCAGAGTTTACGCCTTACAACTGCAGTTGCTGATCGGGCAGACTCCCAGTTGAATGACCGCTTAACTCTTACCCCATCCCATACGTAAACAAGCCAGGGTCCCTGTACATGAGCCCAGTAAATGAGCCAGGGTTTCCCCGCACGGGAGCTTGTTTTCCTAGTTCACGATTCAATATCGAGCGTTGGGGTTAGCAACTCATTATGCTCGCTTCTGGTCACGAGCCAGGAAGTACAAGTATTGTAGCATGTGCTACGCAATCACGGGAACATTTAAAGAATGCAATGACATGACAATTAATTCGCGTACCGGTAATTGAAACTAAACATGGCATGGTAGTTGTGCAACATGATAATTGTCGGATCTAGCTTCGTTGTCAAGCTAGTCCTAAATTTGCGCCTAGGCGAGTATCATTTCGTCGCCTAGTCTCTTTTACGCCTACAACAAGCAAATGGCCTAAAACATGGCCTAAACCCTAAGTGGCAAGTTTCACTTGCCTAGCACCGGGAATGACGATCGCGAAGGTTCGTCTCACGGATGCTAATCTACGGGGTAGTCGCTGTTATAGAGAAACAATCATCAAAACAACAAGAAATTTCATTAGGGTTCCACAAAACACAACGGGTTATGAAAACATCAAGAGATCAATTTATTACCGGGAGGAAGCGGAAGAAGCACTCCGGAGAACCTATGGATCAGATCTGGAATGGATGGAGAAGTTTGGAGAACTAGGGTTTTTGGGGGATTTTGGGGATTTGATGAGATTTTGGGGAAGATGAGAGGTAGAATGTGTTGAGGGATGGTTTGGATGATGGATCTTGGGCTTGGGATGAAGGAATAAGGGTTTGAGGTAGAAGGGGGCTCAATGTGGGAGAAACTAGGGTTTTTGGTCGAGTGGAGGAAGAAGAAAACGTTTGGGAGGGGTTTAAATAGGATGGGCTGGCGGCTGCCCAGAAATTAGGGTTTTAACACAGATTAGTCGGTCAAAGAGCAACCACTGACCGACTAGTTTGACATCTAGTCGGTCGATGAACGTTCTTAGACCGACTAAGGGTGAACGGTATTGATACCAAACATTAGTTGAAGAGTTAGTCGGTTAAAGAAGCATTGCTGACCGACTAGTTTGCAACCTAGTCGGTCAACCAACGTTCTTAGACCGACTAACGACAAACAGTAACTCTTGAATGATTTAGAAAGCCAACTAGTCGGTTCAAGAAGGCTTGCCGATCGACTGGATCGTCATCTAGTCGGTCGGTACGCCTTCTTACACCGGCTAACGTGCACCAAAAGTTCCGAAATGGAGCGCGAAGCTCCGGGATCGATTCCTAAGACCCCTAGGCTTGATCTAACAATAAGATATGACCGATACGAAGCCCGTCACGAATGACTTGCTCCAAAATCGACGATTCTACGGAAGAAGCTAAGAAAACACGACGAAACGATCGAAAATGAAAGTCACGGAGACGAAAACCACATATAAGTAGAAAATCCACCAAAACATATATTATAATATAATAAATCCAGGTACATGAAAACCAGTCGTTACATAGTCTATCGTGCCAGAGTTTGAATTCCGGTTGATTATGGCACTTCTGGTGCTCGAGTGTGTTTGCTTCCATTGCTCTTATCCTTGTATGGTAGAGACCCGACGAGAGTCCCTCAAAACGCTCGACGGTGTTTTAGCACCGTTTTTATGAGACGTTACATACAGGAATTCTCTGTTTTGTTTGCTCACCTTCTCAAGGTGGTATTCGTTTAAGCGGATATCTTTAAAGCTTAACAGATTTCTATGAGAGCGAGGGGAGAAAAGCGCATCTTTTATTAGTAGTTGTGTTTTGTTGGGGAGCATAAAATATGCTTCCCCTGATCCTTCAATGATTCCTGATGGACCGAAGATTGTATTCACGGTTCCATCGTATTATCTATGCTTTGGAAAAAGTAGATGTCTTGGAGGATCGTGTGCGTAGAGTCACTGTCCACTAGGCATTTATAGTCCATCTATTTTTAAAAGAAAATATCGCAGTATAAGGCACAAGAATAATATACTACTGATAATCAATTAATATCTGAAAAGTACTTCAACATGCTAGAAACAAGTAGATAAATTGTTTTTCAAAAAGAAAGTACAATGCATATAAAGTAGATAATGCTTCAATCGAGCAGGTCATCGTTTGAGAAGTCCTCAGCGATGAACCTGATTGGTGCCAGGTCTTCATGATCCACCAGGTTTGTCTCAGCTTGCTTCTGGCTCGCTTTGTACAAGTCCTGTAGGTGGCGTGGAGTCCGACAATTCCTGGACCAATGTCCAGTTGCACCACACCTATGGCACTTATCTTCCCAGTCCTTTCTGGGGGCAGATGTCTGGCCGTCGTCCTTTCTCTTCCACACATTTTTCTTCTTCCCCTCGTTTTTGGTTCTAGGAGGGGGTCCTCTAGCCTGCTTCTTCATCGCCTTACCCTTCTGGGGTTTGCCTTTGAAGTTGATCCTCTTCTTCTGGGAGGAGCTGTGATGCGCTTCAGGCGTAGGAGCAGTACCGGTAGGGCGTGAGTTATGGGTGGCCAGAAGGAGGTCTCGATTCTGCTCTACCATCAGAAGGCATGAGAGAAGCTCTGAGTATTTCGTGAACTTTCGTTCACGATACTGTTGCATTAGTCTAACATCCTTCTCGTGAAAGAATGTATACGTCTTCTCTAACATGCGCTCCTCCGTCACTTTCTCACCACACAACTTCAGGCGTGAGGTGATGCTAAAGAGTGCCGAGTTGTACTCGGCGATAGACTTAAAGTCTTGGAGACGGTGGTTCTCCCATTCATATCGCGCTCGAGGAAGTATAACATTTCTCTGATGTTTATATCTGTCCTCGAGGGCGGTCCATAACTCATAAGAGTCTTCCACCGTGAGTTACTCGGCCTTCAGGGTCCGATCGATATGGCGTCTGATATGGATAATTGCTTTCACTTTATCTATATCAGAAACCTTATCGCCTACAGCGATGGCATGGCTCAGTCCCTGTGCTCGCAGATGGAATTTTATATCCAACTGCCAGCTTACATAATTTCTGCCTGTAGCATCCAATACGTCAAAATCGACGCTCACAATTTTAGCCATTATCTCTCTAGCATGTTTAAAAATAAGCAATAATTAGATATTTTAAAGAAAAATAAATAATTAAGCATTTCAGACACAGATATTTGCTGCGTGGATCGGCTAATCACCATATTAATCACAGTCCATACAGTCCCAAAAAGAATGAAATTACAACTCGGGAACCCCTGTGGGGCCTCTATTCTTCTGGAATGGTCCTTCATCTTCCTGAGGCGTCCGCCGGTCTTGTAATTTTACAAAAATATCCTCACTACATTTTTCTCTCTAAAAAAGGAAAATAATGCAAGGGAAAAAATGGTGATAACTAGCCGATCCAAAACCACAGCAAAAATAAACATTCGTCGCAGGCAGTTTATTCATTACAGGCAATTAATCATCACAGGCAGTTTATAATGGAAATGAAAATTTTTCGTTTAAAAATTATTGGACCACTAGGCAACGTCATACACCGTTAGTTTAGTTGACTAACGGTAGAGCGGTCGCAGGATCTTCCTAATTTTTAAATGTATAATAATCAGATAATCCGAATAAAAATGCGATGAATTAGAAGCTTGTAATATGTCCAGATTTTAACGAAAAAACATCGTAATTAAATCTGAAAATAATTTTGAAAAATAGAAAATTTTGTGGTCAAACCCTAGTTAGGGTTTTTGGACACGTGCACGCAAGGGGGGACCGCTGCAGGCGGCAGGGCCCGGCCGTCGTTACTGGCGGGGGGGGGTCCGCAGCTATGGGCGACGGAAACGGCCCGCCGTCGCAGCGGCAGCCCGCCGCTGCAGGCGGCGAGGGGAGGCCTGCCGCAGCAGGCGGCGGGTTCTGCCCGCCGTCGCAGCGGCGGGGGGAGGCCCACCGCTGCAGGCGGCGAGGGAAGGCCTGTCGCCGCAGGCGGCGGGTTTTGCCCGCCGTCACAGCGGCGCGGGTCGCCCGCCGTCGCAGCTCGCGGGTCGCCCGCCGCTGCGAGAGGCGGGGTCGTCCGCCGCTGCGGGCGGCGACAATTTCCGCCGTCGCTCGGCGATTTCCGCACGCCGCTTCGAGCGGCGGCGGAAATTGCGCGGGTTAGGGGGGTCGCGTGACGGCTTCCGGCCGTGCGGCAAAGATGAATCCCTCTAGGGTTTAATGGTTTTGGGGAGAAAAAAAATGATAAAAATCCAATTTTTGATAGAAAAAATTTCATTTTTAATCTCCAAAAAGGCGTTTTTATTAAAAAAAGAGATTTTTAACAATAAAAATGATAATAATACATCAAACAATCGATCCAAGTGATTGGATCTTAAACATATGCGTACATGAAATTTAGATCTAGGGGAAAAAGTTACCTCTAGATCCTTCTCGTCGGATCTGGCGACGTTCGGTGAAGGAAGCCCGTTCGCGTCGCGTTTGTCCGTCGGCAGAGGTTCGGCTCAGCCTTGAGCGTGCTGATAACGCGTTGTAAACATGGTGGCTATGTAATCTATAGCCCTGTATTTACAGGAATATGGTTACATAATAGATGGATAACCACTAACGGATTGGACATCTGAAAACCCGTTTACAACAGTGACCTTGATTTGAATTCATTTTTCTATTTTTAGTTATAAATCACATCCGCAGGTAGTCTATCTCAAATTAAATCCAGGCGATGATGGAGACCTCGACGAGACCTCGAGCCATTTTCATGGCATTCGGAACCAAAGGCGACGTCTTTCCGATCGCAGTAGTTCTTCTTTCTCTATTCACATGCAATTCACTAGAATTAGGGTTTATTTCGAACCTTTGGATTTTCCTAAACACAGAATTTTGCCATATTCTATGATTCCCGTTGCTCAAAGTTTAAACATTTGGGTGATGGTTTAGGAGACTAACTGAAATTTGAAGCTTAAACTTTAACTATATAACTATTTCAGGCTGTTGCTGCGGCTTTTGCGAGCGACCAGCCCCAATATATTGTGTTGTTAATCACTCATTCAGCACATCAGGTTACAGTTTTTCTTACTGCCTATATGTTACCGATGGTTTCAATACTCGATATTTCTTATATGATAATTGAATTGAATTGCAGAGTTTAGAAGCACATTTGGCCGAAAAAGGTGTCATTTTTATTCCGATTTCGACTCCCCCAGTACTTTCTTTTCATCAAGTCAGCAATGGATCAGGTTGAATTTTTGCAAATAATCTCATCATAATAGATTGATTTTGTTTGAAAACGCATTAGAATGTAGTGTGCTTTTTGTGTATCAGATGGTGAGCTGCAGTCCTTTTCCTTAAGTAAAAAGATGATCCAGGCACAACATAGACAACAGTGTATTTCTGCATTCGAGACTGTTTTTGGAGATGGTTCGAATGTGCCTGGTGATTTTGTCGTGATCAATTTCTTTGCCCTGGTAACGATTTTACATGGAATATTGTGTTCCATGCCATCATCTATTTCATGTTTAAATATTTAAATTGCGTATTAAGTTTGAAAATCTTTCTATTTTGTCCTTTGTGTATATTTTAATGAAAATGTTGATCAGACTACCTTGCATGATGATCCAGGAAGGTTGGAGTCTTGCAGAACTATATCAAGTTCAATGCATTGTTGCTGCTCCATACGTTGTTCCTTATAGGTACACAGACTTCTATGTTTGTTGGCTTGTGTTTTTCATATGCTTGGGCTTAATTGATGGTGATTATATGAACTTGAACCATGTAGCAAAGATAACGATTGGATCATTTGTCACCGATATGGTTGCTATCAGATCTGATTTTAGTTTCCAGACTTTTGGTCCCAGAATTATGGCACTAACAACTTTGCGTTTAGAGTGCATTAATAAGTGACGTAATACGCCACTTTAAGTTTACGGGTATTTAGTTTTATTGAGAAGCAATCCCCAGTTCAAACTAGCAAATTGAAATCATTGTTTAACCATGTTATACGCATGTTTAAGATATGGCTTGACTAAGAGATCTGTTTGCTGATAAGGTTAATATTTTTTTCCTCTTTCTGCACTGCAACATTGGATCATTATGCTATCTTTAATACGTGTATTACTTATATCTCAATTTTTAGTTGGACCGGTTTGCACTCTTATCTCCAACATCTAACACCATGGCACCTTCTGACATTAATTCTGTGTTTCATCAGCAGCTTTCATTATCCATGACCCTTATCATCAGTTATACATCTTAGTTCATATTTTGGTTACAAAACTTGGCTATTCAACCTCATCTATTAGATGTTTTAAGTTAGTTTCTGTATGGCTGGTCAATCCTTAATCTTGCGTTTGACAGGTACACAAGTTAAATGCTCCAAACATATCTCTTAATAAATATCCCAGTCAGTACATTCTTATCTTGTTGTTTATAGTTTGTACCACCCAACTCCTATATGTCCAATCATTGAAAAATCCTGTATATGAATTCTAGTACCGATTATACCTTTTTTTGGACACATTTTGATTAGGATACACTATGTAGTTTTTTTTACATATTATGTACATGCTTAGGTACCGTGAAATAATTCTTCCAATATTTGCTTAATTACTTTGTTGCAACATCTTAAAGGTTTCTTTCTGTTTCATGATAATCTTCTAATATTTTTTTGTCGTGCACAGTGCACCTTCATCATTTGAACGCCAATTCAGACGCCAATTTCCTCTTTTGTACACGTATTTTCAAGAGGCACCTCCTGATAAGGTCTGTGCGATTTTGTGTAATGTACAACTATGCAATGTACATATTCCATTTGTCCTTTACATCTGCACTTCATATGATCATACATACTGTTTCTTTTGAGTTTGTACATGCAACCTCCTCATTTGATGTTTTCTATTGAGTTTCACCCTAGGAAGTGTGTGCATTACATGAAAGAGCACATATTGTTCACCCATCTTTAGGAGTTGGAATTTGATGAGACTTTGGACTCATGTTTAGTTGCTGACGAATATTTAACTTCACATGATTATTGATGATACGCCAATCTAACTACCTGGTGGCATCGAAGGCTTGACTGGGATGAAATTATACAAATTCGAAGAGCTTCAACTAGTTTCTTTTTTTCCCCTTTAGCGTCAAGACCGACTAAGTCACATGGTTGGTTGGTTGGAGCTTCCCTTTACTATTTCCGTGATTCTCTCATCCTCCACCCCATTATACTGGTTGACAAAGAGATTTGAAGCAATATAAGGCTATGTTGTTGTTCTTTGTAAAGACATATTAGACACCTTACCTCGAATTACTTTCTATCTGTCATATGTAATGTATGTTCGTGTGTTACAAGAGTTGGCTAGTGCTAATTCCAACTAGTATGTTATACTTGTCAACATGGAATCTCAGAGCAAGATTTGGTTTACCGGGGCTCCTTCATAAGACACCATGGTGATTGATGACCTTTCTTCTCTGGAAGTTCTTTTTGCATTCTACTAGTTTGCATAAATGCTCCTGCAATTCCATGTTGCCGTGGAACCTCACAGCAGGGCTGTATTCAGCATCTTCATAACACACTATATTGGTCTTTCTATGCTATTTGTCTTCATATGTTTAGTTATATTTGAACTCCAATTGTAAATTTTCAACTTTTCATCAACTGGAAGCAATTCTGTCTCTAATGTATACTTGCAAGCATGTCTACTGAGACTTTCCTGCATGATACTATGATTCAGGTCCATCTGAATGTTGGCGTTAGGAGAGGCTAACTGCCTACTGAGTCTCCCAAACAGCATGTAATCTCCCTCATAAATGATGAGGGTAGACCTATCAGCTTGATATTTTTTTCTTCAAAATGTACACCCTAATGTTTTTGAATCCACCTTTTTGGATGAGTTAAATGCTTCCTTTCTTAACCACCGATACCTCTCCATGAACATTTGTGCATACATGCTGGTCTGTCTAAGGAGCAGTATGAAAAAACATAGACATCAATCTGTGTGTGCTTTTCATTCTTAGCCCACGAAAATTTTGAGTGATGCTCCTTAGTTCACATGAGCTTACGCTGAAAGATTAATGACCAAGGTTTTGTTACCTGCCATTTGGCCTGGTAGTATATATAGGAAGGCACAATTGCCAAAGTTACTTCCGCTAGACATTTTACACAAACTCGAGGGCTAGCTGTAGAATTTTGTCAAGATTTCTATGCAGAATCCACTATATGCTATATGTGCTTCATTGCTTGATCCGTTTTCCTTGGCTGCAGCATATGTAAGGTTAGCTTAAAACATGTCACTCAAAGAATTATTTATATCTTAGATGGACCTGCACCATTTACTGTAACATAATGATGGGACTCGCGTCTACATGCGCAGGCGCACCCGCAAGCCGCACGCGCATTGGGGGGGGGGCAGCCTCCCCTAGGGGTGTTTTCGACACTCTTTAATCTATTATATTTTAATGGCAAACTTGTAATTAGATTAGAGGGGGGTTTATTCGCTAAGGCGAGCCGTCATATTGATTTATGCTTGATTATTGAATTGTTCTTGAGGGAATTCTTAGGAGAGTGCAGACGTTCTCGTTTTTGGCGTCTTGGGAGGGTGGTTGACCTTTCAATTGTAGCCAAATTTATCTCTTTTCTAGTTCTTTTCTTCAATATAAATTCAGATTTGCTTTATTCCTATCAATTTGGTATCAGAGCGCGTGCCGATACATGACGGCGTCGACAATATCATAAGATAAGTTCGAGACTTTGGATGCGAAATTCACTAGCGAGATCGAAGGGATAAAGAAATCCTTGGCGGGGAACGATGAATCCATGGCGAGGTTAACGGCTTTCATTGAAAAATTGACGGCGAAGCAATAGAAACAAGATAAACAATTCGCGCAACTGATTTTTCAATTGACGGCCAACGCGGGAAAAGATGGGAAAGGTGATGGAAACCCTAAATCAGCGATAAAGGCGTCACCTGTGGACAAGGAGAAGGAAAAGATGGAGCTTTTTGATGCAGAAGCCGTCCACGTGGATGAAGAGTACGACGATGAGGAAGATGGATACCATTGGAAGGAGGATTATCCCGCCGAAAAGCGGATGAAGCAAGGAGAGGGGCGGCGGCCCTAGCCGCCTCACCAACGATATGCGGCAGGGTTTTGGGGGGCTGCTGGACCCTCCCCAGACCCCAGAACAGCATGGGGGGCACCCCCAGCCACTACTGGGGTTGGCAAAGGCCCCTGGGGCCATGGCGGGCCCCGCCGACCAGCGACAGGGCCACAGGGGCCTGGAGAACCATCGGCAGGGCCCCGTGGCCCCTCTGCAGGGCTGTTGGGGCCCCGCCGACCAGCGAGGAGCCCCCGCGAGGGGCGGAAGTAGGGTAGGAGCACCGGCCGCCTTTCGGGGATTTTTCGTCCTATTCTGAGGGCCCGGCACGTGGATTCGACGACTGTTTTGGCCCGTGAGATGTGCATGGATATTATAACGACGGAGGAGGGTTTCGGGACACTTCCGACCCTCGATATGGTGATGATAGATGGTACCATCCACCCCACACTTATGAGGGGCGTCCCAGAGACTATCAGGAGGAGCATGAGGGTCAGACAGGAGGCTACGGTGGTTGAGGAGAGGGGCCCCATGGGGGCCATGGAGATCGCTAGAGAGGGCCGCATGGAGGATTTGAGACACACCAGGAGAGGTAGCAGCACTACCATCAGCCTAGATATGGCGGGGGACGAGGGGATTGTGGATTGAATATGGACAGATTGCGGAAGTTGAAGATGCTTGTATTTGATGGGGTAGGTCCGGTGTCGTGGATCTACAGAGCGGAGAGATTTTTTAGAGTCTCTCGCATGACTGAGGAGCAGAAGTTGGAGGCAGCAGGGATCTGTCTGGATGGAAAGGCCCTCGCTTGGTTTCAGTGAAAGGATGCGAGGCGTCCTTTTCGCTCGTGGGAGGAGATCAGAGATCAGATGGTGGAGAGGTTCAGGAACCCCCGGGAAATGTGAGGGAGCAGATGCAATCACTCAGGCAGGAGGGCACAGTGAGAGATTACCTAGAGAGGTTCGAGGCCCTATCAGGACAGGTGCACGGGGTGCCGGATGAGACGATGTAGAGCACCTTCATGTCATAGGGCTGTTGACGAATGAGCTTGAATGAGCTTGAACAGGGAGCTTGGTTTTGTTCTTGAACAAAATCCATGTTCAAGCTCTGTTCGTTTACTAAGCGAGATCTAAAAACCTGTTCAAGCTTGTTTGTTAAGCTTGCCGAACGAACGTAAACGAACATTTACTGAGCTTGTTCACGAGTAGTTAATTGAACGTTTTGTTCGTTAACAAGACTTATCGAGCTTGTTCGTGAACATGTTGAGTATTGGTGTTTCATACCAATGTTATTTTGATGATGATCACAATATTGTGTTGTTGCTAATGTCTCTCATGTTTTAGTCTCTTAATTAGCTATTGAAGAATATCATTTTTGGAGACTAAACACTTGGTGCAAGGATGGACATCGAGACGAGCAATGCCAAAGCTTGGACTCAATGGGTGTAAAAGCTTGGAGATGATGGGGAGCATCAAGGCATCAAGATTGAAGCCATAGACTCTAAGGCAATCAATGTAATCCATGTATTAATTCATTTATTGCTTTTCTTTTTTTGAGTCTAGGTTTAATGTAATGCCTTGATAGATGGTCTACTCATTCATGCATATGCATTTCACAATCTTTGTGAGTCTTAGGATTATCATAGAATCCAACCCAATAGGTTCATCTAGACCAAAGACTCAATTGAAGTCTTTGGCTTTCCAACAGTCGACTGATGAAGGTTTTACAGTCGACTGGGTGATTCCAATCGCCTGTCGAAACTTCTACAGTCGACTGGTGTACACTGCTCAAGTCAACCTGTTATTGACTCATACTTGAGCTTAAGGAATAGTCGACTGACGGTCAATTTACAGTCGCATGTCTTCCAACAGTCGCCTGTGAATTGTTCAACAGTCGACTGTGCCCAACTTGCATTGTCTGGGTTTCATCCCAATTTACAAGTCAATCGACTGGTGCAGTTTTTACAATCGCCTGTTTATTTGACAGTTGCTTGTACACTGGCCATCAGTCGCCTGTCTTCATACAGTGCATAAGTTGTATCTCTCTGTTATTTTTCATCCCATGCAACAGTCGCCTGATGAAGGATATACAGTCGACTGTTTTTACAGTCGACTGTCTTGGCTCAGATTATAGCTGTTGGGAATTATTTAGCCGTTAGACAGTCGACTGCCAGTTGTTCATCAGTCGACTGTCGATGACGTTTTTGCCCAGATTATAGCGTTGCAGCTTTTGTGTTTTTGGCTTCTTTCTCGGGTTTTGAGAGTTCATATTGGGTTCCTATATATATGAGCGGGCTGAGTTCATTAGAACTTCTTGATGCTATTGCAAATCTTTAGAGATTGATTAAGCCACTCTCAAACCCTCTCATTTCCCTTTTAGAGCTCTAAATCTCCATCATGCATTGAAGTCAAGCTCAAGGGAAATCATCCAAGTGCATTTCTAGTAAATCTCATCACTTGGAGATCATCTTCTATGCCTTGCATTCATTAATGAGTAAGTTCATCTCAAGGCATAGATAAAAGTATTTGTTTTACTTTGTTATTTCATTGAAACCCTAGCTTTCTGTATGAGAGCTAGTTACTCTCTGTGTGAGAGTATAACATTCTGTATGAGGGTTGGTTGAGATCTCTCTGTGTGAGAGTTTGAGTCTCTTTGTGTGAGAGCATAAGTCTTTCTGTGTGAAAGCAATAATTTCTCTGTGTGAGAATCCAAATACTCTATGTGAGGTATCTCTGTGTGAGATTGTATTCACTTCTTTGTGTGAGAATTATAGTGGATATTGGTGTGGCTGGACGTACCCAAGTTTAGGGAACCAAGGTAATATCTTGTGTTTGCGTTTGAATTTTTGTGGTGTTTAAATTCCTCTTGCATTTATAATTCCGCATTTGCAAGCTTAATTTTTAAATACGCAAGTTGTGCCATTACACTATTCACCCCCTCTAGTGTGTTGTTAGTATTGCAAGGTAGACGGTCCTTACACATGTTCAGGAACATGTTCGTGAACACACAATCTTGTTCATGAACAAATTTTCAATCAAACAAACGAATGTCAATTTTTTAATCAGGAATAATAATATTTAAACATAATTGCCAATGACTAAATCAATTAAATAAAATGATTAAACATTTGTTAGACAAAAACAAACAAATCCAGCATAATTGCTCTATAAATCTCATTACAAGCATCCATTTCAAGCATAATAAAAAATATAGTATTCGTTTAAATTTACTATTTTCGGTACATGTTCATTCACGAACATTTAACGAGCTCATAATAGCTCCCTATCAGGACAGGTGCACATGGTGACGGATGAGACGATAGAGAGCACCTTCATGTTAATAGGGCTGTTAACGAACGAGCTTGAACAAGGAGCTTGATTTTGTTCATGAACAAAATCCATGTTTAAGCTCTGTTCGTTTACTAACGATCTCAAAAAACATATTCAAGCTTGTTCGTTAAGCTTACCGAACAAACGTAAAACGAACGTAAACGAACATTTACCGAGCTTGTTAACGAGTAGTTAGTCGAACGTTCTGTTCATTAATTAGACTTATCGAGCTTGTTCGTGAACATGTTCAGGAACATGTTTGTGAACACACAATCAATCTTGTTCATGAACATATTTTCAATCAAACAAATGAATGTCAATTTTTAATCAGGATGAATAATATTTAAACATAATTGCCAATGACTAAATCAATTAAATATAATGATTAAATATTTGCAGGACAAAACAAACAAATCCAGCATAATAGCTCTATAAATCTCATTACAAGCATCCATTCCAAGCATAGTAAAAATATAGTATTTGTCTAAATTTGCTATTTTCGGTACATGTTCGTTCACGAACACTTAACGAGCTTGTTCATGAACATCACTTAACAAGCTTGTTCACGAACACTTAACGAGCTTGTTCATGAACATAAATGAACGAATACAGTTATGTTCAAGCTGAGCTCTAAAAATCTGTTCAAGCTTGCTCATTAAGCTTCCTGAACGAAGGTAAATGAATATGTACCGATCTTGTTCACGAGTAGTTCGTCGAACGTTCTATTCGTCAACAACCCTATGAAGGAGTTAAAGGCTACTATTCGAGCAGCGGTGCAAATGCAGAATCCCCAGAGTCTGATGGAGGCCATGGAGTACACTCAGATGGCGGAGGATTAGCAAATGGAGAAGAGGAAGGCGAGGGGTGGTTGGAGTGGCCCAGTTGCCCGCAGTCAGACAGCGACATGAGGTCAACAAAGAGCCACAACGGGATCTGATCCGGCCACCAAGGAGAAACGTGGGGAGAAAAGTAGTGCATCGCAGGCTAGGGGCAGTTTATGCGGATGATTGACGCGGAGATGAGGGAGAAGCGTCAGAAGGGCATATGCTTTAGATGCGACGAGCGGTTCACACCAGGCCACAGATGTGCGGGACGCAAGCTCCAGGTACTGCTGCTTGAGGATGAGGATGACGAGGCTGAGGATGAGGATGAGACCGCTGAGGTAGAGGAGGAGTCTTAGGGCCACCAGTTAGACGTGGCAGAGGTTTTCCTTAACTCCGTGGTAGGGTTCACACCGAACCATACCGTGAAGTTGAGGGGGCATATCGGCGACTAGGAGGTGACAATACTTATCGACAGTGGGGCAACCCACAATTTCATTTTCAGGAGAGTGGTGGCCCATCAGGAGATTCAGCTGACAGACTGTGGCAGTTTCAGTGTCATGATGGGAACGGGAAAGAAGGAGAGCAGCCGGGGGTTGCAGAGGACTAGTGCTGACATTACAGGGGTGCAGGTGATAGCAGACTTCTTGCCTTTAGACTTGGGGAGCATCGACGTCATCCTGGGCATGACGTGGCTACAAACGTTGGGGGAGATGACGGTGAATTGGAAACTGCTCAGAATGGAGTTTAATGAGGAGGGGAGAGCAGTCACATTACAAGGGGACCCCAGCCTATGCAGAGTATTGGTCTCACTAAAGACCATGGTGAGGACCATTCAAACAGAAGGCGGTGGATACTTAGTGGAGTTATATTTATTGACGGGAGAGGGGGTGCTGAGGCCAATGGAGAGCAGCCCATTCCAGGAGAGGTACATCAGTTGATGGGGCAGTTCGAGGTCTTTCAGGAGCCCGGTGTCTTCCACCGCCGAGGGATCACGAGCACATCATAGTAATGCGGGAGGGGGTGTCCCATATCAGGTGAGGCCCTACCGTTACCCCCAGCATCAGAAAGACGAGATCTAGCGGATGATGGCAGAGATGGTACAAGCGTGAGTGATACAGCCTAGTGTGAGTCCCTTTTCCAGTCCAGTGCGGTTAGTGAAGAAGAAGGATGGGAGCTGTCACTTCTGCGTAGACTACATGACCATGAACAACGAGACAGTGCCAGATAAGTTTCCCATACCAGTTATTGATGAGCTTCTGGATGAGTTGCATGTGGCATCCCTATTCACCAAGATAGATCTTAAGTCGGGCTACCACTAGATCAGGATGCGGCAGGATGATGTGCTCAGGACGACGTTCAGGACGCATGAGGGCCACTACGAGTTTCTAGTCATGCCTTTCGGCTTGACTAACACATCAGCTGCCTTTTAGGCCTTAATGAACAAGGTATTCCGCCCTTACCTGAGACGATTTGTACTAGTTTTCTTCGATGATATATTGATGTACAGTCGTACCTTGGAGGAGCACTTGGACCACCTGCAGGTCCTGTTCTAGGAGCTGCAGTATCATCAGCTATTCGCGAACAGAGAAGTGTTTATTCGGACAGCCACATGTGGAGCATTTGGGGCATGTGGTATCGGCAAGCGGGGTGACATCAGACAGATCGAAGATTGCAGCGATGCTAGACTGGCCATGCCCCCACCACCCTCAGGGGGCTGCGGGGATTCCTGGTCTTGACAAGATACTATCGCAGATTTGTGCAGGGATACGAGATTATCGCATGGCCACCGACCAAGCTACTTAAGAAGGCCAGTTCATTTGGGGTGAGAAGTCAACGACAACATTCAAGGCCTTGAAGAAGGCCATGACCATCGTGCCAGTTTTGGCGTTGCCAGACTTTTCTAGACCCTTCGTGGTAGAGGCAGACGTGTTGGGATATGGATTGGGAGCAGTATTGATGCAGGATCAACGGCCCATAGCGTGTTACAATCAGGTGTCTGTCTACGAGAGGGAGTTGATGGCCATTGTCCTATCTATCCAGAAGTAGAGACCGTATTTGTTGAGGAGTTTCCTGGTGCGCACAGATCAGAGGAGTCTCAAATACCTATTAGAGCAGCGCATGGTAACCGAGGAGCATCAGAAGTGGCTGCGGAAGCTGATGTGATACATGTTTGTGATTTGAGTATCGCCCCGGACTATAGAATAAGGCGGCAGACGCCCTTTCACAGCGAGAGGAGGTGGAGTTGGCTGCACTGGCGGTTTCAGTACTACAGGACTAGGAGCCACTGCAGTGGGAGGTTGAGCAGGACCAGGACTTGGCAGGCATGCGGACGGCACTATTGTAGGGATCTACAGAGTACCCAGGTTATACTATTCAGGAGGGATGGTTGCTATATTGGAAGCGATTGGTTCTGTTGGGGACTTCGACATATATACCGAACATATTTCAGGAGTTCCACAGCAGTGCCGTAGGAGGACATTTTGGGGTCCTCAAGACTTACCAGAGGCTAGTGAGAGAGGTCTACTCGAAGGGAATGAAGAAGGATGGTTGCAGAGTGTGACGTTTGTCAGCGTCACAAGTACCAGGCGATGGCTCTAGGGGGATTACTACAGCCACTGTCTTTGCCCGGTCGTGTGTGGAAGGACCTTTCCATGGATTTCATTGATGGACTGCTGAAGTCGGGAGGATATACGATCATATTTGTTGTGGTAGACCGCCTCAGCAAGTATGCGCACTTTATAACACTCTGGCATCCTTACATCGCAGTGTCGGTGGCGGAGGTATTTGTGAGAGAGGTCATTTGCTTGCATAGGCCCCCGAAGTCCATTGTCTCTGATAGAGATAAGGTGTTCTTGAGTAGATTCTGGTATAAGCTTTTCAGGCTCCAGGATACAGTTTTGAGATGGAGTACAGCCTACCATCCGCAGACCGATGGTCAGACTGAGGTCGTCAACAGGAGCATGGAGACATATCTTCGGTGTTTTATTTCAGAGAATCCCAAGGAGTGGGCACATTGGCTAGCATGGGCGGAGTACTGGTACAATACGTCTTATCACATTGCAGCCCAGACGACACCTTTCAGGTTCTGTATGGTCGCGATCCTTCATATTTACTGCACTATGGGCAAGAGACGACACCAGTATCCGATGTGGAGCAGTATTTGGCAGAGAGGGATCAGATTTTAAAGGAGCCGAAGCTCCATCTGGTTAGAGCTCAGCAGATTATGAAGACAAGGGCAGACCTTCACCGCAGAGATGTGCAGTTCGCAGTGAGAGATATGGTGTACCTGAAGCTGAGACCCTACAGGCATAGATCCTTGGCCCACAGTAGGAACGAGAAGTTAGTGTCGTGATATTTGGACCTTTCGAGGTCGAGGCCAGCATGAGACCAGTTGCTTACAGGTTGAGATTACCCCCAGGATCCGCTATTCATCCGGTACCATGTGTCGCAGCTTCGCCAGGTTATCGGAGATCACACGCCTTCGCCCACCCTTCCGAAGACATTGACAGATGATATGGAGGTGATGTTGGAGACTGATACACTGAAGGGGTCCGTAGAGAGAGCACTGGAGAGCGCGAAGTTCTTCTGCAGTGGAGGGATTTGCCAGGGCACGAGAGCACGTGTGAGTCCATGGATGTGATGGCGCAACAATTTCCAGCTTTCCACCTTGAGGACAAGGTGGCTCTTTGGGGAGGGAGTAGTGATGGGACTCGCGTCTACACACGCAGGCGCACCCACAAGCTGCGCGCGCATGTGGGTCCGGCCTCCCCCTCGGGGCATTTCGACACTCTTTAATCTATTATATTTTAATGGCAAACTTGTAATTAGATTAGAGACGGGTTTATTCCTAAGCTAGGGCGAGCCGTCATATTTCTTTATGCTTGATTATTGGAGTGTTCTTGAAGGAATTCTTAGGAGTGCGGACATCCTCGCCTTTGGCGTCTTGGGAGGGTGGTCGTCCATTTAATTGTAGCCAAATTTATCTCTTTTCTAGTTCTTTTCTTCAATATATATTCAGATTTGCTTTATTCCTATCACATAACTCATGACATTTGAGGCCGGGTTTAATGCACTTGTTATGGTGATGATAATGAGTCAGAGCGTATCTGGCTCTCTTTTGTTTTGCAAGGGGTTAAATGCTGGTTGAATCAGATGTCACAAAATGATCTATATGGTTGAAATAGATGAGCCAGCAGAACTTCTCTACTGAAACCTTTGAGATACAAGATATGTTTACACTTTAAACGAAAACACACTGAAAACCCATTAGACTTACAAAATTATCCTACATGGAGGGCAAGTCAAAAAACTAAAGATTGTGCACTTCAAGGTGGACCAAGGTGGAAAACTACAAGTTAACACGGATGTATCACGCAGCAAGCATGAGGAATACTCCTGCAGCTTGAATGTCCCAATTGGACTTGTATCTTAATGTTTATATCATTTTTCCATAAATCACTAATAGTAACTCTGAAGTTGGTCTCCTAGATCTGTTCAACTTCGTGTTATTTCCATACCAGTACACTCTCACTCTTAGAAACCTCTTGAAGGAACACCGTTAGCATTTGTTTAATGTGATTTTTATGTCATATATTTGTCATTGTGCTTTTTTGGATGAAAAGAGTCGCATTAACATTTACATGTTAATAGGTCAGCTGGAAAGATGTTCTCCATTGGATGTGGCCATTGTTTTCAGAAGATTGGGGGTCATGGAGAAGTGATTGTTTGAATCTAAGCCCTCTACCTTTCACGGTATGTAACCATCATGGAGCAACTTATATTCTGGCTATATTGATGTTTTCAGCGCTTTCAGTGTTATTTGTAACATACTTATAATTCGTTGATTCTGAAGTCCAAGATGTTCTTTTAATAAATGCAGGATACCGTAACAAATCTTCCAATGTGGCACATGCGGCTGCAGTCACCCTTGTTACTGTAAGATTCAAATACTATAAACATTAAGGGGGCTGCCTCAGAAGATAACATTCTGATTGTAGAAGGCTTGCATGCATAACTTCGTCTTTTCATCTGTCTTTTAGTTAGTTATCATGAGAACAGTAATCATTATGCATTCATTACTTAAGAGGTAAAGACTTAACTGCTCCGTAAGTTGATGCCATGAAATGGTTTCCCAGCTTGCTCTAGGAACTGGAACGTTGAAGTTTTGCAGAATATAATAATAGGGAAAGTTATCCACCTTTCTGCGGTTATTTGTGCGTCCTTCACTGTCTTATATGGCTAGTTTGCTAGGGAGTAGGGACATTTCATATGTAACTAGTAATTTTTGTTTTCTGACCAACTCTTTAATTATGGACGATGCACTTGCTCAGCTAAGAATTTAGTTTAGCTTGAATGGAAAACTGGTTCAAGAAATTCTAGTGAGGAAACATCTATGCCGACATGCTATCACTAAATGGATTATCGATCTGGTCCTTCACTTTTTGTTGAAGAATATATTTTTGCTGTTTATTCTTCTTTAATGGAAGTGTTAATGGATGAAATTGAAGATCATTGGATCTTTGCAGCGAAACTCATTTTGTTGATTAATAGCCATCTCTTTGTACATGACCCAAAACTGTAGGTTACTAGGTATTGCTCTTGGACTCTTGGCAGATGTAGGATACCCATCGATTTGAACACTTGTTCATCAAAGTAACGATGTGTGTACGTATCAATTGTGTCCTTTTTTGGTGACCACTATTTTTCTTCCTTCAATAACTTTGTGGTGCATGACTGTCAATGATACCATTGGAGATTCAATGCCTGTTGGTTGTTCAGTTAATATGGTCAATTTACTCCCTTCGGTTCAGACTGTATTATCTTTCTCTTTGCATGACAAATCTATCTTATCTTCTGTTGCACAGATATGGCTTTAGCAAGGAGATTGTGGAGTGCCCAGGCATGGTCTCTTCTTATTATTTTTGAATAGAACCACAAATTATCATTGAAATATTGAGATAATCTACAATTTTTAAATATTTTACTTCAAATTGAAGCTATTTCATATCAAACTCTGATAATTTCCTTTCATTTGCAAAATCAATCAATGTTTTAGATACAGTTAACAACTTGGCATTTGTTATGGTTCAAATATGAGAAGTTATGTCACTGACTCACATGAACAGCCCGAATAAATTCTTAGTAAATTATGTGATAATGTCATGCCATGCTTCCCAGTTTATTAAAGGAAATTAAATGGCGATAAGTCAGCACGTATTTAAGCCTAATTGGGATTTATCCTTTCGACTTAAATACGTTAAAAGTCTGTAATAAAATTGTATGTTCTTTTGCTTCTAATTAATAATGAGTAACTATAATAATATCATATATAGTTTGAGATTAACATGTAGGAACGATAGCAAGTATTAGAGGTGAGCAAAAAACCTAATAAATCCGAACTGACCGAAATTCTGAATCGAACCGAGCAGTTCGGTTCTATTTTTCGACAGAAATCGATCGGTTCGGTTCGGTTTTTGATGTTGTATTATAGGTTCGGTTTGGTTTTTCAACCGAAGGGAGCCGAATTGAATTCAATTATATACACACGCATAGTTTTCACACTCAGGTTTGGTTTCAACTCTATTAGTCGAGTAATTAAAGTTGTTAGACGACTTATGCAAAGAGATGAATCGGTTCTGTTTTCCGACCGAAATCGATCGGTTCGGTTCGGTTTTTGATGTTGTATTATAGGTTCGGTTTGGTTTTTCAACCGAACCAAACCGAACTGATACACACACGCACAGTTTTCACACACCAATTTGGTTTCAACTTTGTTAATCGAATAACTAAAATTGTCAGTCGACTTATGCAAATACAGGAAACAACAGTAGTTGGCTAATACTGGCATTAGTCAACTAATCATGATCAAATATTCTTGAGCTCAACTTGGCCCAATCGAATTGAAACCGAACTGAATAATTCGGTTCGGTTGCATTTCGTGTTAGAAACAGAGTTCGGTCAATTCGATTTAGTTTCAAAATTTTTGTTAAAAACTGAACCAAACCGATCGATGCTCACACTTAGCAAGCATGAGAATATGGAGATCATAAAAAGATTAACAAGTTATATGGATACAAAAGTACGAGAAGGAATGAAATTGAACAAGGACATGAAATTTATGTGCTGAAATCTATCCTATAAAGGAGGTCTGTTCTATACTAGAAGTATATTGAAAGTCTTTTGAGAAATCTTCATACTTAACGGATATTCCCCAAAAAATAATAACCAACGGAAAAGAAAACCTGTTAGCAAGATAATGCTTGTGTTGGTTTCACTAATAAGAATAAAATAACATAAAACATTAATTGCATGGAAAAATAATAGCATGGATAATATAAGACATGATAAGCACATTGAATGCAATATATATATCATATATAATATATATATATACTAGTCATAACCCGTATCCGTGGGCACGGTTCATTTAAGATTTTCCCTCGCAAATTGTTTGTTCCCTAAAAAATTATTTCCACAGCCAAAATTTAAAAGAACAACAAATTAGCTTAAAAATATTTAGCGGCACGGGCGCCTTCGGATCAGAACAACAATTTCGGCGTAGAACAACAATTTCGACGCGGAACAACCAATTAGCGTAAAAAATTTAGCTGGGCGCCTTCGACGCGGAACAACCAATTAGCGTAAAAAAATTTACGGGGCGTCTTCGGCGCGGCCCCGACAAAAAATTTAATCCGGGCCAGAAGAGAAACGCTCAAAAATGAACGGGGGAAGTGCAAAGTGTGGGTGTGTGTATATTAGGGTAAAAAGTGAAATGAGAGTTTTTTTAGTAAAAAGGGGAAATGGGCGGTATTCTGTGCAAAAGTGGTGATTGTGGGGTTTTTTTGATTTAAATCTTGACCCTTGGATGCAAAGAATGTGGATGCATCATGATCGTTGTTGGTGACTGGGACTTATCCCAGTCAGCCCTAGAATTTAAAAAAAGTTGTATTTTAATATATAGATATACTAGTCATAACCCGTGCCCGCGGGCACGGTTCATTTAACATTTCCACTGTAAAATCTTTGTTCTCCAAAAAATTATTTCCACAGCTAAAATTTAAAAGAACAAATTAGCGTAAAAATATTTAGCGGCGTGGTGCCTTCAGCGCGGAACAACAAATTCGGCGCAGGCGCATTCGGCGCAGAACAACAAATTCGGCGTCGAAGAACAAATTTGGCGCCCACGGCTTTTTCGTGGAACAACAAATTAGCGTAAAAATATTTAGCGGCTTTGGCACGGAACAACAAATTAGCGTTAAAATTTTTAGCGGGCGCCTTCGGCGCGAAACAAAAAATTCGGCGCCGAAGAACAAATTTGGCTCCCGCGGCTTTGGCGTGGAACAACAAATTAGCGTAAAAAAATTTAGCGGCTTTGACGCAGAATAACAAATTAGCGTAAAAAAATTTAACGGGCGCCTTCGGCGCGGAACAACAAACCTCAGGTTATTTTTACGCTAATTTATTGTTCCGCTAAATTGTTTTAAACTAAATTTTTTATTTTGTTTAATTTAATGGATAATGATTCTCTCTACAATCTTTCCCAAGAGACTTTTAATTTCAATGTTTAGGTTTCCAAGGCACTTCCCCCCCAATTTAATCTCCACAGTCTTTCCCAAGACACGTCTAATTTCAAAGTTTAGGTTCCCAAGTCACTTTTCCCCCAAAATTAATCTCCACAATCTTTCCAAGACACTTCTAATTTCAAAGTTTTGGTTCCCAAGTCACTTTTCCCACCAAAATTTAAGTTTTCCCACTAAAATTTTCACAAAATCCAATCTCAACCATTGATTTACCAAGATCAAATCCCAGCCACTCTTTATCTTGTCCTAGTCAGCCCTAGAATTCAAAAAACGTTGTCAAATGTATAATAGATATAGGAATATGGAGGTGAGCTGACATCGCAGGAAATTTTTTCTGCGCTGTCAGCGATTTGGGGGGTAAAAACAATTTTTTGCAGTAGTTAGATATACTTGTCAACTAGCTCCACACAAATTTTCAGGTCAATCCAACACCGTTTGAGCATCCGTTCATCGATTTTCAAAAACGTTGCGCGCGCAACGTTTTTGAAATCGATGAACGGATGCTCAAACGGTGTTGGATTGACCTGAAAATTTGTGTGGAGCTAGTTAAAAGTATATCTAACTACTGCAAAAAAATTAAAAAAAAATATTTTTAGAGGGCCCAAATCGCTGACAGCGCAGGAAAAAATTCATGCACTGTCAGCTCAGGCCCATATTTCTCATATATATATATATATCAGCATAAATGTGTAAAGATTCACAACTGAAAGTAAGAACATTGATAAATACTAGTGAACAGACATGTGGTAACTAACCAAGATAAATACTAATAAGTTCGTATTATTAATTATAATGTTAACAATACAGTGCTCATATTCTAATGCTGAGCTCATTTACGAGGGTACGATATGTAAACCTGGGAATAATCAGGATCACAGATACTATTATTGCACACCTGTTGGTGTCGACATTATATAATCATGCATTCATTATTGGATGACGAAAAATACACATATAGTAGTATAACCACACTTTCATTACTGGACGGTGAAAATACAGATACAATATTTTAATCACACATCTATTGCTGGAAGGTGAAAAACACAAATACAGTTAGGACCCTTGTCAATCTTACACCTTTGCGAGCATGCGTTTTCCATCCCCAGTATCATGCAATACTACAGTATTTAATACAGCGAACATGTATAGTATCATATAATTCAAGTATGATAGTCAGGAATAATGATAGATATAATAATTATGAAGACGTAATCAGTGACGTGAGTCGTGTCGTATCGTAATAGATATGGTGTTGAGTTCAGTAATCATAAAGTAAACATGTAAGCCATGAGCAATATGGTACGATGTCTAGTAAACATGTAACAGTTACGTTGTCAATTATAGTAGACATACATGATAAATTAAATATAGCAAGCATGCATGGTCTCCATTTCTAGCATATGTGTAGAGTAGTAAGATAACAAAGGCAACATGTATAAATTTTAAAGCTATCTAAATCATCATAATTCCTATTTTAAGTTTTTGTCACTTAACATTTATATTACTATTTTATCCTTCAGGTCCAACCATCAATTAATAAAGATGCAATATTGAAATATGATGGATGATCAATACTGGGGATCTCGAATAAGGGACATGTATATCATATCATAGTATAAGGAAAGAAAGTCTCAATAGTGCAACTCGAATAAAGGTTGAATGTCATATTTTTAATACAATGTAGTAACTGGGCATATACTTTAAGGAAACATCAACAATAATGCACAATAATGCTCGTAGTTCTATGCTATCATGGAAATCATAGTCATACTACAAAATTAAAAAACATGAGCATACTTATTCCCATAATCCAATCCAATACAATCATCCAACGTAATCTAGAAACCAACATAAGCATGTCCCAAGTCATGTATAGTAGGAATAATTTTCTATACATTAACTATATGTTCCGAAATGACCTACATGAAAACAATAAAAATGGTCAAAATCAATTTAATTGCAACAAAGCTTCCAAAAAGTTATGGTCAACGCTTATAAAGGGTCATTCTCATCAACAACTAGAGCCTTAAGATTACAAATTAATAGGGATCAAGCAACCCCAATAAAAGCATAACCGAAGCTAACATAAACCAACAGGAGGAAACGGGGAGCAACAACCCTAATAAAGGCACGAGTGAACTAACATGGACCAATCGGAAGCTAAACAGGGAGCACAAGCCACATCAAAGGTAAAATTGAACCCCAAGCAAGGAGCAAGACATCCCCAAAGAAACACACATGGTCTAACAAGTAGCAATAGCCCTAGAGAAGCAAGATCCAAAACAACCATAATCAAACAGCTTCCAATGGAACCACCCGAACCTAACATGAAGCAAATTGGGTAGCATTAGGGAGCAAACATCCGCAAGAAGGCATAACTTCAAAAGTAACCAATGCCGAAGCATCAACGACAAACCACGACAAAGCCAAGCACTGAATCACTAACAAGAATAAACCAAATTCAAAAATTAATTTAAATTAATTAAATAAAGAACACACTTGATTATTGAAAGAGAGAGAAGAGAAATGGACGCGGGACGCCGTCTCGATGCCTTGGCGCGATGAACTTTAGATGCAACAGCTGTTGCTGTGCTCGCGAGAGAGATTGGTGAGAGGGAGATTTAAGGTTATAAAGTGAGTTAATTAAGAAAAAAGATGGAGAGGTTATTGTAGTGGGTAAGGAAGAGATCGTGGGAATTAATCATGGATTTTATAAACGTAATCATGGAGGAGAGGAGGAGGCGCATGTAGAGGAAGCGGTTAGTGTCAGTTATGCTCGATGAGGCGTCATAGCAGCGAAAAAGAGGAGGCGAGATCAGGGGTGAGTGGGCAACGGCTTAAACGTAAGAAGATATGAAAATAAAATGAGTTCATGTGATAGTTTTGAAGGAATGTTAACGAGTCAGATTCATGTATAATATTAAGTAGGTCGGGTTGCAGGTTAATGGATTTAGGGCTATAACAAGCTTAGAAAAATATGAAAAATATGAAAAATCATCAAAAATTTAAAATAATTATTTGGAACATTTTGATATTTTAAAAACATTTTCAGTACATTAAAGCATGATTACAAGTTGGGACCATTACATATAATTAGTTAAGAAATTCCATGAGTTTTATATTTCCGAAATATGTATTTAATAAAAATTTAGGGTTTAACCTTATATCAAAAGCCGAAAAATGCTTACTATCCTAAGGGAAGTCATAGCTGTGATTGATAATAACGTGGGATGTTATATAAATATCCACATATCTACTGTCAGGATTGTTGTTATTTAAATTTCTGTTTTTACTTTTTAGTTTTTACATATAATACCTAATGCTACCGGACAACGCTAAAACCCTTGCAACTTGTGATTCAAATCACATGTTCCGAATTGTAGTATATTAATAATTTGGATTACTAACAATCAACATTTTGGAATTTTAATAGCTTTTTAGACTATCTTAAAAGATCATTGTGACCAAGTTGTTGTGCATGTTTGTTAAATTATATAATACAAAATTACAAACTATTATTCTTGTATACCCGTACTTGCATATAGAAATAAAAGAATTCTTCAACCGTTCTAGAAAATTTATTTGTATTTTATTCACTAAGCATCTAATGAAACCTACACAGCGTACCATGTTTTGGACCGTTATCGTTCCACATGTTTGTTTCCGTTACACGTACCGAAACGATCTGCGTTTTCGGTAACATTGATAATACCTTTTTTTATTTAGGTGCATATAAAATACATAGGAGCTATTCTATATTTCTGGGAGTAATAGCGTGAAAGCAGCTAATTATTCAGTGTGAACTGAGCATAAGTACTCAGTTGATGATTGTAAGTGCTTACGTAAGTTACGTATGTATGTTTAATTAGATTGAATTGAATTTTTTTTGTGTGATTCTCCCTAATACTTGAAAATGACCACTCACACTTTCAATAACAAGTACGTCCCTACTAAATAAAACATCACAAAAAAATAAAAATATTAAAAATAGCACGACCAAAGTAGATAGCCAGGAGAATCCCAAGTATGATGTTATAGCCCTTGATCATGGCCCTAGCTTCTCTCTGAGATGTTGCAATGGTGAGAGCAATTATCTATGGTGGAAGCATTAGGGTACCTGCATGCTCCTTCATGTGCTCTATAGATGCGACACGACTTTCTTTTGAGCATCTTTCTTTAACAGCACTAAACCATTTTTAGCCTGAAGAGCAAATGTCTAAAATTGAGTTTTAGTCGGGATAACAGGGAATAATTGGGAGTGATGTCTATGTTTGTTTATAAAAATTCTGTTAGTTCTATCACCATAAAATTTTTCACCATGTGGTTAACAGCTTGACCCCATAGATTAAACCCGACCAGACAATCAAACCCGAAACTGACCCCTGAACCCGACCCGAATTTTTGGGTACAGACAAGGGCATATAGGTGGTTGCATATGGGTCAACCTGCTTAACCTGGCTAGAAAATGGATCAGTTTCGTGTCTGATGGTAGTAACCTGGATTGATCTGAATTCTACCCTCACATATATAGTTTAGTTTCCTATTTAAACACATGCAAAAATGGCTTGATGGTTTGTGCACTTTACAGCTAACATAGCGGCAAAGGTTCAATTCCTAGCATCTACATGAAATTTAATTTTTTGTGAAAAAAATTGTTGTAGAAAACCCATCTTAAACCCTATCCGAACCCAATCCATTTATGCAAGTCCGTCCTGAACCCAGCCCGTGCCTGATCCGATGACTTAAGCGGGTCACCTGGATTTTCTTTGGGTCAGGTGCAGGTGGGGGCCCTTGACCCATGTCATATTTAAGCTGGGTGTGTGCATACTGCTAATGGGTCGGGTCAAACCTGACCCGGAACCAAACCCGACTCGACCCAACCTGTTTCCATGTTGACTGGCAGCCGAATCCCAAACTTATCCCTACTTGATGGCTTCATCCTCCAAATCCTCCGCTTGGACCAAAACGACTTGATACTTTCTGGTGGGAAGAGAAGCAGGAAAGCATTATGATCTGCTTCTTTAGGGGACGAGCCAGACTTATAAAAGTCCAAAGTTCAAACAGATTTAATTCTTGAGCACAACCATTTATATATTGGATTTGGATTTCTAGGCCCGAATCTCTAAATAAACATATAAACGGGGTCGTCACTAGCCCATAACAGGAAATTCCGCATCTTGTAAGAGAATTAATTATAAAATTTTTCACGGTGTATACTATTTTACGATAACTGGATCAAAAAATGGATAAAAAACACGAGGAAAAATTCGCATATTTGTATTTTAAATAATAACCAATAATGTGAGGAGTAAAACATATTTACTATTTAATAAAACCATGTTTTATTTCATTATTATTACAATTTAGAGATATCATAGTTCCCAGTAATGTGGCTGCATGCCATTCACTACCTTACCAAGTTCATTTCAATGTTGTGTACTTTGTAAAAGCATTCACATATATTATAAAAGGACATTGTTTATATCTATTTTTTGCACAACTTTCGTAGACTTTGGTTAACATTTACTAACGTGTAACTCGTTAGATCCGGCCCAAAGGGGCCCTATTTAGGGGTGTTTTGAGTTATTTTATTAAAGTATGGGTATTTGGGTAATTATACATTTAATTAGAAGATTATAAATAGGGGGATAGCCGGTCGGCCCTAGTTATGCGAAATTTGAGAATTGTGATTGAGAGGAGAGATCTCCTAGTTCTTTGGAAAGGTGCGGACGTCCCTTATCAATTGGCGTCTTGGGAGGGAGGTTACTCTTAGATCCGGCTCTCTTTAGGGGCTTTGGGCCAATTAGGGGTATTTTGTTTATTTTTATATTATAAATAAGGGGGGAGGCAAGCCGGCCCTAGTATGCGGAATTTGTGAGTGATTTTGATATTTGTGAGGAGAAGGTTCCTCGATCTAGGGAGGGTGCAGACGTCCGCTATCAATCGGCTTCTTGGGTGGGCGATTACCCCTACAATTGTAATCATTCTATCTCTTTATTTTCAGTTTATTGCTAATTAATTTCAGATCTCTTTTGGGGCCTATCAATCTAGTATCAGAGCAACGATCCATGGCGGATTAGAGGAGATGCAGACAGGAAAATTTGGAGATCGTCATGCAATTATGCCTACATTGCAGCAATCATATCAAGAACAACGGCGAGATCTGAAGGAGTTCGTGGTGCTTTCCAAGAGGATCAATTCAGATGAAAACCCGATCCAGCAGCGGCGAAAAATTCAGATCCGAAGGCGGCGAAAAATTCAATCTGAAGGCGGAGGAAATTTCAGATATGGATCTGAAGGCCGCGACGGAAGTTTTAGATCTGAAGGCGGCGACGGAAGTTTCAGATCTGGAGGCGGCGGAAGTTTCAAATCCGGAGGCAGCAGAAGTTTCAGATCTGTATCTGAAGGCACCGGAAGTTTCAAATCTGGATCTGAAGGCAACGAAAGTTTCAGAACTGGAGCGTCGGAAGTTTCAGATCCGAAGGCGACGAAAGTTTTCGATCTGGATCTGAAGGCGACAGAAGTTTCAGATCTGGATCTGAACGACGGCGGAAGTTTCAGATCTGACGATGACGGAAGTTTCAGATTCGAAGGCGGCGGAAGTTTCAAATCCGAAGGCGGTGGAAGTTTCAGATCTGACTGGTGACGACTGTTGGCTTTCTCCTGGACGTCGTTGAAAGCAAGGGAGACCAATCGTATCCTTTTGACCTGGGAGGAGGCTTGCGTGCACTTGGAGTAGGGCCGTCGCGGACTTCATGCATCACCTTACGGACAAGATGGATTTTTGGAGACGGAGTAATGTTAGATCCGGCTCTCTTTAGGGGCTTTGAGCCCATTAGGGGTATTTTTGGTATTTTGTTCATTTTTATATTATAAATAAGGGGGAGGCGAGCCTGCCCTAGTATGCGGAATTTGTGAGTGATTTTGATATTTGTGAGGAGAAGGTTCCTCGATCTATGGAGGGTGCGAACGTCCCCTACCAATCAGCTTCGGAATTTGTGAGTGATTTTGATATTTGTGAGGAGAAGGTTCCTCGATCTATGGAGGGTGCGAACGTCCCCTACTAATCAGCTTCTTGGGAGGGCGATTACCCCTACAATTGTAATCATTCTATCTCTTTATTTTCAGTTTATTGCTAATTAATTTCATATCTCTTTTGGGGCCTATCAGTTACCCCTTTGATCGTAGCCCGTTATCTTATTTTATTTTCAGTTTAATCAATAAAATTTCAGATTCTCTTTAGTTTCTATCATTTAGGTACTAGAGCTCGTCGATTCATGTCGGCGACTACGAGATCTAAAGATTAGATCGATGCGTTGGCGAAGAAATTGACGGGAGAGATCGCGGGCATTAAGGGCGAGGTCTCGAGCGTGAAGGAAACCCTAATGGAGCATGGGAAACAAGTGAAGCAACACGACAAAGCCCTAGCAAAAATCATCTTCCAACCTGGAGAGATTTCACAATTGAAAGGAGGCGATGCAAACCCTAAAATAATGTAAGGTGCCACCTTTAGACAATGGGAAGCATGTAGCGATGGATACAGAGGATGTAAGGATTACAGATTTTGATAGCGGTGACCCAGAAGCGGAAGAGGCGAGACGGGAGGCCGACGGGCCTAGTCGCCCCACCCAGAAGCAGCATCATAGGCTTGGGGGCCCGGAGGCTCTTCCCCATGACCCTGCGGGCCACCTGGGCCCTCGACGGGGCTCCGACGCCTCTCCCCATGGTCGCCCAGGGGCGACGAACCACCCCAGGGCCACGATGGGCCCTGCTGACCATCGGCATGGCCGTTTGGCCCCAACGAAGGCCACTGGGCTTCGACGGCCCTTCCCCAGGGTCGCCGAGGGCCCGACGACACCAAAGGGTATCCCCGTGGGGATTTTGGCATAGTCTGGGGAGGAAAGGAGGATTTTAGGGGCTTTCAGCCCTATTCGGAGGACCCAGCACATGGTTACGATGATGGTTATGACCCGAGAATTTTTCAAGAGTATGGTGATGATGGAGGAGGTTTTCGGGACTCTCCCGACCCTCGGTATGTTGATGACAGCGGGCGACCTCCACCCTGCACCCATGAGGGGCATCCTGGAGAGTTTGGGGGAGGTTACAGAGACTTCCAGGAGGAGCATGATGGCAGGATTGGAGGCGACGGCGGTGGAGGATATGAGGGTCGAGGAGGAGGCCTGCGAGGGGTCACGTTTCCATGATGGAGGCCGACGTGGGTGCTATGAGCGGCACCAGGAGAGGTGACAACACTACCACTAGCCCAGGCACGGCGGGGGATGAGGAGACTAATGTACATTCACTATGAACAGGCTGTGGAAGCTGAAGATGCATGTGTTCGAAGCAGAGGATCCGGTGTCGTGGATTTATAAGGCAGAAAGATTTTTCAGGGTCTCTCGCATGACAAAGGAGCAGAAGTTGGAGGCGGCTGCTATATGTCTGGATGGGAAGGCCATCGCTTGGTTCCAGTGGAAGGATGAGAGACGTCCTTTTCGCTCGTGGGAGGAGATCAGGGACCAGATGGTGGAGAGATTTAAAGATCCACATCTGGGAATTGTGAGGGAGCAACAACTGTTACTCAGGTAGGAGGGCACCGTGAGTGACTATCTGGAGAGGTTCGAGGTACTGTCAGGACAAGTGCGTGGGGTGTCTGACGAGATGATGGAGAGCTCCTTCATGAAGGGGCTAAAGGCTACTATCCAAGTAACGGTCCGCATGCAGACGTCTCAGAGCCTGATGGAGGCCATGGAGTATGCTCAGATGGCGGAGGACTGCCAGTTGGAGGATAAGGACAGTCCTAGAGGGGGCTTTTACCAAAATGTGGTTGGGGGGATTTGGCCAAAATCCCCGTCCCAAATGCGCTTCGCACCTAGCGGGGGGGGGGGGGGGGGGGGGGCTTTTCGCAAAATACGGGGGTGGTGATTTTGGCCGAATTTTCCAAAAAATACAAATTTTTGTATTTAAAAAACCAAATTAAATTCCAACGGTTATATTCCACAACAGCTCTACTTCACAACGGCTCTATTTCCAACGGCTATATTCCAAATTGCGAAGAATATTCATGAAATATAAAATCACAAAGTACTCATCAAATTACCTTAAATTGGTTACAGAATGCAGAAACTTAAAATACAATAAATACTATTACAAATAAGCCAAACTTATTATGGGAACAATTCAGACTCCAAAAGTTGTATCAACCGTTGTTCACGCTCTGTAATATTTTCCTTCATTGCTAACTTCGAATACAATGTCATCTTTTTCATGCGGACATTGTCCGAAATCGCAGTGGCCACCAACTTTTGTGTATTCATGTATTCGGTTACTATAGCTCTCTTATCGGAGTCGGCCTCATCCATGTTTGCGATCGGTTCAGGAATGCCTTCTGCCACAGACGGCATTGGATGTGCCTTCGCCTTTCTTTTGGCGGCTTTCACACCTATGGGATGGATGCGCATATGCCCAGGTTGAGGTATGTCCCCAAATCCAGAAAGCGTGGTCGGGGTGTTAGGTGTAGTCGGTGTAGTCGGCTCAGACGATGGACTCTGAGAAGAAGATGAAGTATAAGATCCATATTCATTATTCTTCGTTCTTTTGGATGAGCTACCTTCACCTACACCCTGCCACTTTGGATCGTCCTTCAACAAATACCATACATGAACTAAGGTGAACCTCTTCTTCATTTCACTTTCATAAATCTTGTGGGCGACCATTAAAACGTCGCTTTCTGACTCACCACTCTTCTTGCGGGCAGTTGCATTACTGTATGCTTCAACAAACTTCGAAAATAGGCCATTCACAAGATGCCACCGATTTTTGCAAACATTCTCATCTCGAATGTAGCCTCCTTTTTTGTACTTGTCGTAGTACTCAGCGACCCTTTTCCAAAAGGACGGGACCGGTTGATCTATACCAACAATATAGTCTTTACTAACATTTAGATACACACTCACCAGGACTTTGTCTTCATCGATCGACCATGTGGAGTGTTTCGTTGAATTTGCACTCTTCGAAATCTCACTCCCTAATTGGTTCGCATCATGACTTGTTGGTTGAGATGCTTCCACCCCAATAGAACATTGCGAGGAAAATTCGGGATACCTTGGGCTATATAAAAAACTAGGATCGAAGGGTTGATACTTGATACAGATTGTTTGCGAAACTTTGATTTTGTTGAATGGATGTGTAGTTTTCAGGAGTCGATTATGGTGGATCATTTGTGTATGGAGGAGAACGTGAAGAACTTAACATAGATTGGTAGAAAAAAGATTGATTTGGATCCATGGAAAAAGTGATTATAAAGAATATAGTGGAGATTTAAAGAGATAAATAAGGAAGGGGATGTGTGAAAACACAAGTGAAATTTGTCTCATATTTATAAAACTTCAAGGCCCCAACGGCTACTAACGGCTACTTTCATTTAAAAAAATATCACCGTCAAATTTCCCCAAAAATCCCAACGGCTACATCATTAAAAAACTAATTTAATTGCCCAAAATCCCGGATTTTGGAAGGGCTTTTCGTTGGAATGCATTGGAGGGGGCTTTTGGGCGGGGGGTTATTTGCAAAAATCCCCCAAAAATCCCCCCTCCAAATGCGACCGGTGGGAGTGGTCTAAGAGAGCGAGAGGTGGTTGGAGTAGACCGGTTTTCCACAGTGTTCACTGTTCCGACCGCGACTAAAGAACAGAAGACAACTACATGGGCGGATCATGCGAGTATTAAGAAGACTGGAGAAGAGCAGCGCACCGTCGGCAGGGATTAGTTTCGGAGAATGATTGACGCCGAAATGAGGGAGAAGAGACAGAAAGGGCTGTTTCAGATGCGATGAGAGGTTCACCCCAGAACAACTTTGTAGGACGCGCAAACTGTAAGTGCTGATAGCCAGGAATGACGAGGAAGATGTCATGGAGGAGGAAGAGCTCGGGGTGGACAACCACTCGCACTTGGAGTAAGACCGCCAACGACTTCATGCACCACCTTGAGGACAAGGTGGGTTTTCAGAGACAGAGTAATGTTAGATCCGGTCCAAAGGAGGCCTATTTAGGGGTGTTTTGTGTTATTTTATTAAAGTAGGGGTATGAGGGTAATTAGACATTTAATTAGAAGATTATAAATAGGGTGATAGCCGGCCAGCCCTAGTTATACGAAATTTGAGAATTGTGATTAAGAGGAGAGATCTCCTAGTTCTTCGTGAAGGTGTGGATGTCTCTTATCAATTGGCGTCTTGGTAGAGAGGTTACCCCTTTGATTGTAGCCAGTTATCTTATTTTATTTTCAGTTTAATCAATAAAATTTCAGATTCTCTTTAGTTCCAGTCTGTCACTCGTCTGGTCACATCAGGCTAAGTACCTTAAGCCTACACTAAATGACAAACACATTTTTTAACTTAGAACCAGTTGCTCTAATCATTTTGTCCTCTAAGCTTTTTGGCTGGTCAACCTAACAGTGAGACAAAAGCAAGAAAGACATTGTCTCATCTGAAATTAAGTGTATTCTCCTTGCCAAAAGGAAATTATGTGTATCCATTTGGACATCAATGACCGTTGAATTTTCCATCTAAATACCTTTAGTAACTTGGAAATTAACCTCGATCATTGAGCAAGCTATTTTTTCTGCAATTAGAAAACAAGCATAAATGAGTATGTTGCAAAGGGTTATCCAAATGAAGCAGCACACATTGAGCTTATTGACAAAAGATTTCGCCTCGTCCCCCTCGAGTTACGGGCCTACTGGTCTTTCTACGTTGCAGTCTCTTTCTGTTATCCATCTTTGATTATATTGTGCATCCACCTTTTCATGTCTGACCTTGATTATACTGCATCTCTAATGTTTCTCAAACTTGTTTCCAAGAGGGTTTACATAATACGCGAAGGGGCTAGTTGGTTGTCAAATAGAGCTGCATCAGCTTTTACTGCAAGCACATTTGCATTTCTTGTGTTTGTCTAGCAGCATGGTAAGGTGGTTACTAAAAATGATAAATACAATTTATAAAAATACCAAATGTGAAAAAACTGCAGCCAACTGGCTGCAACAAAAGCCATAGCTCTTGGAAAAAGCAAAGTGGTTGCCATTTTAGCAAATAGTTTATTTTATTCCTTAAACCACTGTCACAACTAATTTACCACATCAGCATAACTATCTTTTTTAATCACAAACAAAGTTATAATAAATATATTATGACTTATACCAAATAGAGGAATTGAAGCTTATTGTCCTGCAACAAATGCTGCATACAACATTTGCCCAACTTTTAATGCAGCAAACTAAACATCCCCAAAATGTCTCCCATAAACGTTTTGATAGATCTGCACTTTTGGCCCATTATGGGCATTTTGGGACATCAGTGGCGTTTTAGGAATTTTCGGATTTTTAGGGGCGTTTGGGAATTTTTAGTCTTTTTGGGGTTTTCTGCAAATTTATATTTTTTCTGATAAGTATTTATAGGCCATGGGTGAGGAGGGATTTTCTTAGAATATTTGTGAGAGAATATTCAAAGGAGATGTGCGATTATCCCTCTACATCGGGAGAGTGCAGACGTCCTCTACAATTGGCGTCTTGGGAGAGCGATCACCTCTTCAATTGTGATCATTTATCTTGTTTATTTTCATTTTTTTATAAATAAAAATCAGATCTTTCTTTGGTTCCTATCATTTGGTATCAGAGCAATCATGATCTATGACGGCGACGGGATCTAAGGGCAAGATCGACTCTTTGGAGAAAAAGTTCGAAGGCGAAATCAAGGAACTAAAGAAGATCGTGAATGAAATTAAGGTTACGGCGGACAAGGATAGAGCAATGATGGAACAAAGATTTGATGGCATGGAGCGTGACCTAGCACAGATCTCGCAACAAATCTCGGGTCTTGTGATGGCTATACAACCCATGGAAGGAGAAAACCCTAATTTGGACAAAGGCGTCGACTTTGGAGACGAGAAATGGGAAGATGGAAGAATACAAAGAAGTATTACTTTCCGACACCGACAAGTACTGCACGAAGGAAGAAGAGGAGCCCATGATGGAAGAACGCATCCCCAAACCATATGAACGATGGGGTGGGTCGGCCGAACCCTAGAAACCCAAAGCAGGGCCGGCCGAACCCTAGAGACCCTCAACAGGGCCGGTCGGCCCCTGTAGAAGACCTGCAGGGGGCGCTCGACCCTGCAGAGGGCCCGGCCGGCCCCTGGAGTAATTGATAGAGCCAGCCAGCCTCAGCAGATTGTCTGCAGGGTCGGCTGACCCTGCAGGAGAGAACTGGGGCTTGCGATCCCCAGGAATCCCTGGAAGCCCCTGTCGAGAATAGAACAGGGGCTGCTGCACCCCTGGCAGCAGCAACCGCATGCTACAGCAAGGAGACATGGGCGAGCAGGTCCAATCGGCACAGAACATGGCTTTGGTGTGGATCCAAGAGAACGACAGGGATTCCGAGGCCCTCCAGCGATGCCCTACGATGTTGATGACCCCTGGAGCATACGATGGAGCCCGATGACGACGGTGACGAGTTTCTAGGGGCCCATCGCCCTCAATGTGCTGCAGAGAGACGGTGATACCCACCCCCGGCATATGAGGAGTAACCAGGAGATGACGACAGATATGGGGACATGGAGGAGGATGATTGGGGTTCCTACGTGGACAGAGATGACGGGGAGCTATGGGGATAGAGATGAGGGACAACTTGGGGGCTTGGATGAGCACACAGACAGCTGGAGATACACATACCGTCCCCATCATCCTAGACACTACGAGGGACGAGCTGAGCAGAGGAATTTTTTGAGTGGACAGCCGGATTCGGAAGTTGAAGATGCCCATCTTCAAGGGTGATGATCCCTATGGCTGGATATACAAGATATAGAGATTTTTTTCAGTGCCCCGTATGACTGAGGAGCAGAAGCTGGTGGCGGCGTGTTTCGAAGGAAATGCCCTCTCGTGGTTTCAGTGGAGAGAGCAGTACGCCGCTTCTGCTCTTGGGTGGAGATCAAGGATTGCCTGGTGGAGAGGTTCCGCGAGATTCGAGGGGAATTTGCAGGAGCAGCTACTAACTCTCAAATAGAACGGTATGGTGAAGGAGTATATGGAGCGATTTGAGGCTCTCTCAGGACGAGTCCATGGGATCTTTGACGAGACACTAGAGGGAAGTTTTATGAAGGGGCTGAAGCCCACTATTTGCTCAGAGCTATGCTGCAAAGGTCTCAGGATCTGATGGACACCATGGAGTTGGCTCAGATGGTGGAGGTTCGACTTATGAAAGAGAAAAAGTCTAGAGGGACTAGAGATGGCTTCTCTTTCCATAGCCAGCTCGCGGTAGGCGGACATCGGAAGACGTCGACATGGACATGCCCATCCAATCAGGAGAAGAGCGGGGTGCCACTGCCAGGATGACAATTTAGAAGAATGACGGATACATAGATGCGAGAGGAGCGACAGAGGGGTTGTGCTTTAGATGCGATGAGAGGTTCACACCAGAGCATCATTGTGGATAGGGCTGTTGACGAACAGAACGTTCGACGAACTACTCGTGAACAAGCTCGGTACATGTTCGTTTACGTTCGTTTAGAAAGCTTAATGAACGAGCTTGAACAGATTTTTAGAGCTCGGTTAGTAAACGAACAGAGCTTGAACATAACTGTGTTCGTTCATTTATGTTCATGAACCAGCTCGTTAAGTGTTCTTGAACAAGCTCGTTAAGTGATGTTTATGAACAAACTCGTTAAGTGTTCGTGAATGAATTATGTACTGAAAATAGTAAATTTAGACAAATACTATATTTTACTATGCTTGGAACGGATGCTTGTAATGGGATCTATGGAGCTATATGCTGGATTTATTTGTTTTTGTCCTGCAAATATTTAATACTTTTATTTAATTGATTTAGTCATTGGCAATTATTTTTAAATATTATTATTCCTAATTAAAAAATTGACGTTCGTTTGTTTGATTGAAAATCTGTTCATGAACAAAATTGATTGTGTGTTCACGAACATGTTCCTGAACATGTTCACGAACAAGCTCGATAAGTTTTGTTAACGAACAAAACGTTCGATTAACTACTCGTGAACAAGCTCGGTAAATGTTCGTTTACGTTCGGTAAGCTTAACGAATAAGCTTGAACATGTTTTTAAAGCTCGGTTAGTAAACGAACAGAGCTTGAACATGGATTTTGTTCATGAACAAAACCAATCTCCCTGTTCAAGCTCGTTCGTCAACAGCCTTAATTGTGGAGTGCGCAAGCTTCAGCTGCTGATAGCGGAAGAAGACGAGGAGGATATAGTGGAGAAAGAAGGGACCGGATGAGGTGGTCATCTTCTCTTCTAGTATGGCCGCCGCGGACTTCATGTACCACCTTGAGGACAAGATGGTTTTCGGGAGCGGAGTAATGATAGATTTGTACTTTTGGCCCATTAGGGGCGTTTTGGGACATCATGTGTGTTTTGGGAATTTTCGGATTTTTAGGGGCGTTTTGGGAATTTTTAGCCTTTTGGGGTTTTATGTAAATTTGTATTTTTTCTGATAAGTATTTATAGGCCATGGGTGGGGAGGGATTTTTTAGGCTATTTGTGAGAGAATACTCAAAAAGAGAGGTGAGATTATCCCTCTACATCAGGAGAGTGCAGATGTCCTCTACAATTGGTGTCTTGGGAGAGCAACCACCTCTTCAATTGTGATCATCTATCTTGTTTATTTTCAGCTTTTTATAAATAAAACTAAGATCTTTGGTTCCTATCACGTTTATGTGCTACGCATTATTGGTTCCATTGAAGTGGGTCATCGTCGTCCTTGTTGTCATCATCTAAGCCTTGTTCCCATCAAACTGGGTTAGTGATGGTATGCAGCTTGTGTACAATAGTCTATTGACATACTGGCGACCCTATATTTTGGTGCCAAATTCATGGCAAATAAAAATATGGATAATGAAGCCTTTGTCACATTACCTAGCATGCCAGGTTGCAAGTGGGAGGAATATCTTATCAGCTATGCATTATAAGCGTATGTCACAAAAGGCAATTTTTAGACCAAGAATGAGTCTAGAAGAAGCATAACTATAATAGAGAGCCTATCTTATAAGCAATGTGATTTAAGCTTACACAGCCAAAAAAACAAGCATGTCCTTAAATTCTATTGACACTGATTCTTCAGCCATTTTTTCCAGTTTTTTTTTTGATTGTTTCCGTTTAAACCACATGCAGTGTTTTTTCCGTTGAACTTTTTCTACATATTATTTTCATTAATTTCTGGCAAGTGAAGGTAAGGCCTTCCCTTCATCATCAGTGTATCTATTTTTCTTACACTTGCTCTTTATCACACAACTTTTCATCAATTTCTGGCAAGTGAAGGTAAGGCCTTCCCTTCATCATCAGTGTATCCATTTTTCTTACACTTGCTCTTTATCACACAAACAGCCTTCACGGTTGTTTAAGTTTAGTTTATACCAGAAGAAGAAATATAAAAATGGGAAATCCCATAGATTCATTGATGAAACACAATCTTAGAATCTTTCATTCCAACTACCATCGGTGCTTATTTGACTATGAAATAGTGTTGCATATTCTATAGAGGCAACATTTGTTTCCATTATGGCCAATGGAAACTGTCTTTTTGCTTATCTTGGAAGACTTGGATAAATAAAATGCACACTAGCAGCAGAAATCTCATGGGACGTAACCCTGAATACGGAGAATTAATCTTGTTTTCTTGCACTTTTGTTCTTTCTTGTGGATCAAGTCGTCTGCTTTTTCATCCACAACTTCACTGCACTAGTATATTTATTATGAGATTTTTTTCAGAGATATTAATTTGACTAGTCAAACAAATAAATCGACAGGTTACTGGCCATCAAAAATTCACGTATGTGGCTATTGGTTTCTGCCTATGGAGTGGCAATTTTCATGCGGCAGATGCAGGGAAACACTGCTTTCACATGCTTGTGTCTATCCAATCCAAAAAAGTCAATTATGTGTTGAGCATACCGATCTGCAGGATTTCCTTGCGGAGGCTTCTCATCCATGCTTACCCATATTTGTTGGGTTAAGCTCTGTTGGAAGGTAAATCCATCAGCTTTCATGGAATGATCAATTACTACTGGTCGGTTATTGGAACATGGCTTAAAATTTGACAGCATAGCACATCATGATTTATTGATAAGAAAAAACAACTAATACAGAGGGAAATATCTTTTCAATAAGGTATGTATTCAAATGACATGCCAGCCAATCCAAATTTTGGTGAACTGCCATGGTTGATGTTAGAGTGTAAAATATATATTAGGATGGGCTTTTGTGTAAAGTGCAAGCTTTATAAATAATAAAGTGTTGGTAGAAAGATGTGATTAACTCTCTCTAACCTTTTTTCTAATTTTTCTACTACTATCTGATTCTATAATGTCATGCTTCCCAAAATACCTCTAAAGCGAGACATAACAAACCCGCGACATACTTAAGTAGGCCCCTCTTGACTCAATTACGTTCAAGAGTCAATCAGTTATTATACAACATTATATTTTATGTATGAAAACTAATAATGATCAACTACAATAATTTCAGTCTACAAGTCAAATGTGGTAGATGACAAAAATAATTATTAAAAGAGATGATGATCTGAATGCTGATAAAAGTTAAAGGAAATAAATTTACAAGATCTATTGATGGCATCTGGCGTTACGACATCCGCTTTATTCAAATCAATGTCTGAAATGACACCATTTAAGCCTAATGGATATTTCAAGAAAAGTATTTTTAGTGAGCTGGAACTCAAGTAAGTTCCCCAAATCCGGGAAAGCGAAATAATAAAACATCAAGTATGGAAGATATAATAGATCCGGTAAAATAAACAATTAATCGTCAAGCTGTAAAATGCCAAAAATAAGATTAAACAACAATAATGAATGACAAACAACATAATCAATATATAAGCAATGCAATAAGAAGTCAGATACGGTGACATAAAAACAATGCAATAATCAGGCATGCTAATCTAAGCGCATCAGTCCGTAAGGTAGTTTATGTTGTGTCCAAATTTATCTGTTCAGTGATCAAATACCGTTAAATAATATTAAATATGGTCAGATACGATCAAATACAATTAAGTATTGATAATTAGTAACGGAATCAATGTCACCAAATATGTTGTATCAATAGTCTAGCGTTAAACTCATGACCGAGGATACACTGTGCAACTTAACTTAGTGTTCCATTTTGCCGGGGAATATAGGTTTGGTACAAATTTGATAAGGGTACCCTCGTCACTTCCACACATTTCGTACAATGAGTTTCCAGACTCCACATGTTGTTTATCAATTGGTGTCAAGTACGGTAAGAAAATATAGTAACAGCAATCATGTACAGTAGTAAACATGTATTTTCTTTCAATTTCATTTCATTACAACGTTTAATTTCTAAAAGTAGCAAGAATGAAAGTCACGTTCATATAGTTTAATCATGAAGCCATAATCAAAATACTACAAGATCATGGTCATCAAATCAATCATTCAACGGTAGCCATCACGAACTAATAATTCATGATATGGTCACCAGGCCAAAAACTTCATGTAACAGGAACATAGGCTGAAAAAATGTAAATAGAAGTAATTCAGTTTTCAGTCAAGCATGATGTCATCGATAACAAATTTCCAACTCCAATTTCAACTAAATTAGCAAACATGACCCCTCAATAATTCCCTTCAAATTTTCCATCATTCATCAAATCAAATCAATTATATACATTTAATTTAATTAAAACTAAATAATCCTAATTAATTTAGAAAATTAAGTTATATAAATAAGTGTCTGGAGAGGGGAGTATCGTTCCTGACGATTGCGTGATGATTAGCGATTCTTAGTAGCGATGGTGGCTGGTCGGGCTTCATGCGACATCAAAGGAGCCTGTAATGGTGGATATACTGAATGACAGCGTTGAGGGTGACATTCTTGATGATTGATTTGATCAGCTTTGGGTATCAACAAGGTGATGGTGGCAACAACCTCGCGGGGTTGAAGGAGCAGAAGAGGGAGTCGAAGAGAGAGGAGAGATCAGGACCACAGAGAGACTGATAAGGAAGAGGGATGGATTGAGAGAGAGATCGAGGGCTTGTGATCGGTGAGGGTCGGAAAGGATGAGAGGGTGAGGTTAGGGAGGCGTAATGCAAGGTAGCATCAAATCAAGGATGAGAAGAGGAAATATGAGAGAGATCAAGCGATTGAGATTGATGATGGAGTGAAAAAAAGGCAATAACGGCTCAGAAAGAGGAAGAAAGAAGGGAGAGCTTGGGGAGATCAAGCGAGAAGTGGGAGAGGCAGCTGAGCATGATGAGAAGAGAGAGTTATGGATTTGGTTAGGGTTAAGGATATATATAAGGAATTGTAAACAGGCCGGGTTTGGGTCAAATTCAGTTTATGTTTGGGTTAGAATATAAAGGGTTTGATGAGAGGTGGAGTAATGGGTGTAGGTTTTAAGGGAAGTGGGGGTAATGGGGCTGTTTTAAGGAGTAATTGGTGAGTTGGGTTAAGACCGGTTGGGCAAAATGGATTTAGGACGTGTATAGGAGGTGAAAGAATAGATTTTATCTGATTACTTGTTAGTGGGTTGCTGGTTTATGTTAAATAATGAATAAAATTTTAATTAGAATCAGAAAAATTATGGAAAAATTTCAAAAAATTCTAGAAACTAATCAGTAAATTTTTAATAGAAAATATTTTTATTGAATCCGGAAAGGCCCATTTCTTTTGTCAGCCCAACTTATCTCTTTCATTCATTCTTTTGTTCTTTCTTTCTTTTTTCTCCTTTTGTTTTCCTCGCAACCTAAGCCCCCTAGGCCACACACCCCTTTTATCGCCCCCCACGTGTGAACCGCACACAGAGTCCCCAATCTCCCTCGTTTCTCTCTTTCTCATGATCGTTCTTTCGACTTGGACGAAAACCTTAGCTGACTCTCTCTATCTCTCCTCTTCCTTCGATGGAAAGAAAACAAAATGGCAGCAAAATCGAGCCTCCACGTCCTCTCTCCATCTCATCTGACAAATGTCCTCTCCTCACGAATACACCACGACCTAAACATGTGCGATTTCGTCACGATTTCTCTTCTTTTCGACACCAAGCTCATTCGTGGCAACTCCATGGCCACTCTGTCCCTTTTCCCAGATCTCCCTCTCCCTCTCCCTCTATAAAAGCCTAGGTAATGCTAGGGTTTCAGTTTTTCAAGCGAAAAATTGTTTTCAATGGATTTATAGTTTGAGATCAGGGTTTTTGTGTTCGGTTTTCATCTTTCCCATTGTCGAGCAGTTGCAACTGACCCCCGGTGAGGCAGCAGTGCTCAATTTTCCCAAGTTGGTCTTCAGGTTTCGGTAAATCATTTTAATTCTCAAATTTTGACTTTAAATGTTTTATTTTACTTGCGATGATGGTTCTGAGCAAGTCTCGGGTGTCTCTGGGGCTCGGCGACGGCCCCCGTTTTTGCCCCTCGCTTCTGTCATGGCTGTCACTTAGGTTTTCTGCCTTGACCGTGACTGTCTTTGGGCATCTTGCCCGACCTGTTCTGGGGTTTCTATCCCTTAGCCGTGACTGTCCCTTGGTCTCGACCTTTGCCATGACATACTGTCTCCCTGCCATGGCTGATTTTGGGGTCTCTGCCCTTGGTCGTGACTGGATTAGGATTTCACCCCTTGCCGTGACTGGATTAGGATTTCGCCCCTTGTTGTGACTTCCTGATGTCGGTGACTAGCTGTTTTGGGGATTCTATGATGTTAGGGTTATTGTATTGGGTTGGTTGACTTGGCCTTTGGAAGTTGGAAGTTGGCTTGGCCGTTGGCCGTGAGTTGGTGGGGGTTGTTGAGGATGAAATGAGAACTCGGGCTTTGACCTGTGTGTCAAACTTGGGTTACCTTATGATTGTTATTTAGGGTGTGGCCATTATTTAGGGTGTGGCCATTTGAGGCCGTTGGATCATAAGCTTACTGTCTGTTGGATCATAAGGCCACTGCCTGTCGGATCATAGATTTACTGCCCGACGAATCATAAGTTTACTGCATATGGGATCATGCGAAAACCATAAATACGTGGTTACGACCCTTATAATGATTGATTATGAGAACTCTCTGAGATCACCACAGTTGCCCCTCCCCTATTATCAATCCCCACATGTTTTTGATTGTTAAGTCGTTCGCTGCTTGCTATCCAGGTCAAATCATTTTTGCATGCTACTCAGGTCATGTTAGCATTCATTATATGCCTAGCATGTTCATGTTATCCATGATTAGATGTTATCCATGATTAGAATGTTAACTTACTGCATGCTCAATGTGTTTTACTTCAAGATATCACTAGTCACTTGCCATACATGCTTAGTTTGATCACCTGCTACATTTTAACCATTACATCACAATAAGTAATATGTTAGGTGTGCTATAATGGAAATATGAACTTGAAATATTTAACTTATTGATGTCACCTTACAAGTGGCATATTTTTAAAATTAGGCATGTTGACATGTGAGTAACTAAAATCATGATACATGACTGGACCGCAAACACAGCACATCAAACATATTGAGGAGAAGCATGAATAGAGGCCGACAATGCTAACTTCTTTAAGGAGTTCACGATTAAAGTATGAGACGATGCAATAATAGGTTATTGGCCGCTTACAGTGAGATCGTTACTTAAGATATTTCATACTCTGTAGTAGATCTTTCCATAGTGCCCACATGTGTTTGCTAGTGTATCTGATTGATCAGCTCTTACCACCCAATGTCTATATGGAGATAATACAAAAGATTAAGGGGGACATAAAGGATGTTATATATTTAGAGAATATTGTCACGCTTCGCTTTTCAAGACGTAACTGTTTTTCACATGTGATGCATGTCCTACTGTTTACCACTGAAAACAATATAAGCCACGATGCAGAGATATACCAAAATACTCATCCATAAATATTCATTAATTAGTACATGCAAGTCCATGGAAGTACAAAGTCTGGTACAATCCAAAATGACAGAAGCTCTTAAAGATACATAAAGAAAAATACATAGGAATACACTCACAAACTCACTCTTTGAAGTCCGCATCCTGTGAATCAAACTCGGACCCTTCAAAAACTGGGGCCTCTTTGTTTTCCTGTTTGGCAGCTAACTGTGCCACAAAACGGAGCCGCTAGCAAGTCAGATGTAAATAACAGTAATTCTAAAATTGGAATTAACACAGTGTACAAAGCATGAAAATATATCAAGAACTATAAATAAGTAACTAAAGACAGTCATGCAAAGACAGTTTACAATTTAAAGTTATGCTAATAGTTTCTAACAATTATACCAATCTTAGGCCGTAACTCGTATTGAAGTGCGATATGCTAGCGGGACCATCTTGTACCACATGCGAGCTCACCCGGACCGAGCCCAAAACTAAAACGGGAAAGAAGCGCATGATTCATCCAACATAACAGGCTTCGGTTGTAAAGACCAGTATGGGAACATGAACGGAGATGTGATCCTGCTAGACATGGGCCAAAAGTAAAGGTTTCAGTCATTATCGAACTACTAAATACGAGTTACTCCAAACACAGTGAGACTATAGTGCCAAGTGTTGTTAAGGTGTACAACTCTCAGTATCAAGTGGTGTTGTTCATGAGATGTTTTATAAATGTCAGTATTTGTTGATCAAGCATGCATCATAAGACAAGATTTCTAAACAAGTACATAGGTCACATCAAAACTAGTTAATTTGGTTGGTGTGCTAGTGAGTTTTATCCATTCATGCTTCAAGATTCTAGCAGTTCAAGAGTCATCACGCCAACATGCCTAATTTCAATAATATGTCACTTGTACGGTGACATAATAACATATCATACACATGAATAATAACATTGTATTTCAAGATTATGTTTTTATCATATAACATCCAAACATATTACCAACTTTTGATGTCATGAGAATTTCAGTGTAACCAATAGCATGCAAGTGATGTAGAAGTTTAAAACATGGAGGGATGAAGATGGGTGACGGGACAACTGTATTGATCTTAGAGAAATCTCATCATCGATTGTTCATAAGGGTCAAACCCATATGTTCATACTTTTCATGTCACCAGCCAACATGATCATCAAAGATGATTTCAGTATAATGCTTATGAACTTAAACCAAGTATAAATCCGATCGCCAACCATCAATATGGCAAAAGCCCGTAATCCAACCGGCATGGCTCATGGCCTCAAAACCAGGCAAAAGCCCTTGGGTCCATTAAGTACAAGGGCAAAAGCCCAATCCCAGTACTATAGGGTAAAGGCCCAAATCCAACACAATAGGGCACAACTCAAATCCAACCCCAACACCAAACCCCAATACTAATCACCAACACCATGGCCGAAAAACCAAGCCAAGTAACCATCAACAACACCACGGCCATCAACGAAGCCAACAACCATCAGAAGCCAACAACCATCACCAACACCACGGCCATCAACCAAGCCAACAAAACCACACCAGTATCCACGGCCAATACCAACAAGCCAAGTAACCAACCATGGCCAAGCAACCACCCAACAAGCCACGTCCAAACCAAGCTAGCACCAAAACATTCACACAAACCAACACCAAGCCAACACCAAGCCAACACTAAACCCACAGCCAAGCCAAACCAACTCCACAGCACATCACCAACACCAAAGACCCACCAACAAGCCCACACATGGGGGGCAAAAATCCCAGCCAACACCAAAAAACCAGAGGCATCACCGAGTCCAACACAGAAACCCGAGTAGCACAGCCGTGAAGCAGCGGCCGGCATGGGCGACAGTGAGGGTCGCCGCCAAGTAGTAATTGGCATCTATTTAGGCGTCTAAACTGGTGATTCAACGGTTGGCATTGGATAACAGATATTGTGCTTGATGCTAGATGTAGTATTTCTTTGGTGAGAGATTCCTTTCGGAGGTTGCACTATACACTAATTCTCTGTTATCACCTACTACCACTTCCACTACTATTACTTTACGTGCTATTAGCAAGAATACATTTTCATTTTGACCATTCTTTTCCTTTAAAACTCTCAATTCACACTCTGCAGCATGGGCTTTCTCAAAAATCCACACGCATTTCTCCTGGTGCTCAGAGCTGTTTTAGAGATCACAAGTAATAGGTTTATCCTTTTCTCAGCTGGATATGAGCCTCTGGATGCTGCCGTTCAATTGATTTCTGGCCGATCATCGAATTCAAATGAACTGCAAAATCTGAAGTGCAGGAGTGGAACTCTTCTCTTTGATAATCGACTCTTTTGCTTTTCTGGGTAAGTATAGTTTTAACGCGAGTACATACTTATTTCATACCCATTGCGCTTAATTCAGTTATTGAGCTTAAATTGCTATTGTTTCATGGGATCAGTGCCATGCCATACAGCTGGCTTTTTCCCAGATGTGCAGTTGTAATTCATCATGGGGGCAGGTGAACAACTTGCTCGAGCTATACTTTAACACCAGCGTCTTTATAAGAACAAATCAATTTACATCTCTTTCGTTTCTTGGATTGTCAACAGTGGATCAACTGCAGCAGCGTTACGTGCTGGAACGCCACAGGTTTTCCTCGCTCCTGAACATTTTTTACATTTGAGTAGAATTGCATGTATTGAAGGAAACACACCTGCCCTCCGTGGACTCGTTAGAGTTTTGTGATGCCTAATTGGATCCGTTCTTTAATATGTAGTATACATGAGTTCATTAACGCCTCGATAAATGTGCTTAGCCACAGGTTGTGCTTGAATATGGATATTTGCTCATTCATCTAGTCCTTCAAAGAAATTTTTTAAACTAATTTTGGAATTAATTGCCTGTTCATTTTGGGTTGTCAGATTGTATGCCCGTTCATACTGGATCAATTTTACTGGGCTGAGAGACTATTCTGGCTTGGAGTTGCCCCAGAACCGCTTCGAAAAGAACACCTGTTTCCAGATAGCGAGGACCCTAGAAGCATCAAGCAAGCAGCAGATGCTCTCTTAGTGGCCATAAAGCATGCACTGTCTCCTGAAATTAAAGATCAAGCATCTCAAGTTTCTCAGAGAATTTCTTCAGAGGTATTTACGGCATCTTGGCTACAATCTAGATGCATATTATTCACTGATTAATATTGATGATTTGAAAACATTGGTCATGTTCTGGTTTAACTATGGAGACGGGTGTCGGGAAAGGAAATGAGAATTTCTCGTACAATGCATATATGACAAAAGCGCAAAATTTCTAAAAACTATATATTTTCAATCCAGTTGTCTAGGAAAATATGGGTATGTAATCTATATGAGCGACCCTCGCATACCGAATTAATCTGTTTCCGGCACAACACAACCTCGCATGAATCATGTTATTCGACTCATCTCTCGGGTGCTATTTCACATGTTTGAATGCAATAGTCTAAAAAGCAATTTCTGTAAATTTTCCAGGATGGAGTTGGGGAAGCCCTGAAGATTCTCAAAGAGCACGTCATATGCCCCAGCGAGGAAGGTCGCAGCACACAGAATCGATGATACATTAGTATATATACTTAATCAACGGTAATTCATATGAATTTTACCTGCAGTTTTGTAAACGCAGTTATTATACCCAAGATACAGTATATATTGTTTGTGTACTAGAACCAAATGATAACTTTTTAAACGGAAAATTGATTTATATGCATATCTCACTATACTGTTCTTGTTTCAGACAATATTCTCAGGGATTCAATATGAGACAGTTTAACAAGATCCATTAGGGCATTTGGACAATATATTTACAACAATTCGTGTACCTATTCGAATTCTTCAAGGGAATGGAGATCAGCTGGGGCATCTCAGTTTAAACAAAAAGATCACAACAGTTAGCATTCTCGGTGCTTCAAGAGTCCTGTTCTACCGCTGCCATTCTGAAAAATTCCTGCATGAGCAATCCAGCTTGTTTCAGTAAGCAAATTGAGGAAATTTCATGATAGACGGCATTGGCAATCTATAGGCAATAATAATGGCAACAAACCTCCTCTTCTACTCTTAGACGGCCCATTCCAGTGATATCCATATCTGATATGATCTTCCCGTCTTCAACCTCTGCGTCTGTCAATGTGAGAGCCTTCTGAAGCTTTCTATGCGAGAATACCTCAACCTCGGCCATGAATGTGGCGGTCACAGGGCGATGGTCTGAGAGCTTCAGCTCGCTTCTTCTGTAGTTCAACAGCTTCATCCCAGTTCCATATGAAAGGATTCGGTCACACCTGAAGCAAGCACACAGAATATCAAGCGTCGCGTTTATGGATATTTAGAACAGCTGGGAGTTGTGCGTTTCTGATACCATGCCGGTGTTCTCCTTCCACCCTTGAGGTCATCTCCGATGTACTTCTCCGAATTAAACTCATATTTGTAAGTCGGGGGGAATCTTATAACGCCTTCCGACCACCCATCGAAAGCACGACCCTTCCTGAGCTCGCGCGTCAGCTGCCATAGAATCGAAAGCAACATCGACCTTCATAACTTCGGCTAACTTGTACAATGCAGCTACAGAAGCTTCACAAGAGAGAGCTTACTTGATCAGTCTCTACCAATTCAGCCCATTTCTTCTTGGAGACGAGTTCATGCGTTCTCTCGTATGGCAAGTTGATGCGGTAATTGAGATCTCCCAGCCAAAATATCCGTCTGCAAACAATTAGTGTGCAATCGTTAAGATCAACCAAGCAGATGATAGGTCTACTGATGCTTATTCGAGGAACAAGTCATACTCATGCTCAAGGATCGTTTGGGGCAGCCCAGAGCCAGAAGCGGTATTGAACCGCGTCCTGCGATGAATCTCCTGCACATCGGCGTTCCTTCGAAGCTCGTCGCCATTTTTTTCGCCCGAAGACAGATGGCTACATACGAAACAGAAGGGTGTCTGATATATGGACATGCTGACAGATACCGATCCCTGAGAATGCATAGCAGTTGAAAGGTGTCGATACGTGACGTGATTTCGACAACAAAATTGGAATGTAAACGGAGTAGATATTGTTCATTTAGTCCCAAATATGTACAAGAGTATTGTTCGAATATTGAACTCAATAGCCATAGGATATCTTTGGTTGGGGTTTAATGGATTTTTATAAGAAGTGCTTTTTTTTGGGAGATTTCAAGCTATGAAGTAGAAGGGGAGAGCTGACCTTATTTCCAATGAATCCCATAATGCCAACACCAACAGTGGACACCTTCAGGTTCTGAATATACTTGCGCAGGCTCCGACGGACCCATATGGAAAGAAAAATGCCCACCATCTGTTTGCTTGCAATCCTCACAAAGGGAGACCTCCTCCTGCTCACAATCCTGTCCCAGTTGTACTGAGGGATCAACCCAACCACCGATGAATCGTTCCCATCACCAAGCACCGGCCTGAACGATTTACAAGCCCTGAAAGACTTCACTGACTGCAGGCGATTCGCGCTGCCATCCGCCGCACATTTAGCCAGCAGGTCCAGCGACTGCTCGGGCCACACAAGCCCGATCCTCTCCGAGCTGCTAAGCGCCTTCGTCAGCTTCTTCTGCTGCATCGCGATTGCATCCGCCTCAGGGCTCGCTTCATAGTCTACCAATGAAGCGAAGTGGTTCAACCGCTGCAACCGTTTCATAGGAGAAGGCCTCTGCATATCATCTGCCAGGCCGAAACACTCTTCGTCGGTGTCGCTGTCGGTCTCGGGCAGGAGCTCATCCACGGTGGCCGAGTGAGCATCGTCGGCCTGCTTGAACCTCGACGGAGTCGGGGGATCGCTGTAGGACTTGTACTTAGGCTTCGCCGGTCGAATCCTGTTCAGCGCGTCGCGAATGAGGCATTCCCATCTGGGGACCGGACGGGTGTCCTCAGCTCCGAAAATGTTGCCTGCATTCAGTGGAACAATCTCCTGCATCCTGCATAGCAACACAAGCTTAAGCCGATAGGCAGAGGCCCAACTTCCATTGAATATGCTTACCCAAACACGTAGATGTCGGCGGGTTCGCGCATATCGAGCCACTCCTCGATGTCGAGATCATCGGTCGGAAGCTTCCCCCCAACGTTCCATGTACCCACACACACCCTGCAGGACAACACACGATATTTCCTCACTTTGAGCGTAACAACACATGTATGGATCAAGAACTGCGACGCAGACCTCAGTTCTTTGGTGTCTATGTATTGTGCACGCAGGGTCTCCGAGTTCCTTCTCCGTAGCTTGCAGGAAGTGCTTTCCGAGGGGTTAACTACACGCAAAACCCTTGACATGTTAGTCGTCTTCCTACCTAGTTCTTTATCCTAGTCAGCAAACTCATTCAAAAACATCCATCGTATTGTACCTGTCGATTCAGCTTGATTTCCTATGCCCCTCCTCTCCTTGTCGCGCAGACCGCGCTCCCAACCTACAACAAGAAACCAAACACGAAGAGTCTCAATGTTTAAACTCCTTCTCCGTCGTCGAAGGCTCGATTGGTTCCCCCTCCCCTCACCTCCTTCTCCGTCGTCGAAGTCGCTCTCGTAGTTGTCCTCGTCGGCGCTGTAGTCGGACTCGTCGTTGCCGATGTTGAGCCATTTCTTGAACACGCTCTTCGGCCACGAGTGCTGCAATCAAGTTAATTGTGAGCAAACAAATGGATTACAAGTTAAACAAACAGATTCAGACTGCACCTCCCCTTGCTTCCTCGCACTCTGCTTCATTTCTCGGTTCTTTGGGCCGCACACAAGCGAAGATTCTCTCTCCTGTTCGAAAATTGAAGCCAAAAAAGAAAGAGAGCATTAAGCACCGATGATGGCTTAATTAGATGATGTTTGAGAATTGTTTTTTAAAATGGGCCTTGTGGGGGCCCATCATGCGGGCCTGACCTCACCCAGGTCAATAAATGTGGCTGTGTTAAATGCTCACACCGGAGAAGTGAGCGGTTCAGTATTTTATGGTTCAATCATTAGCACGTCTGAACCGACCGGTTTATATACACAAACTACGTATATATCAATATGTTTCTCTTAATCAGAATATGATGAAATCTCGCTGTCAGCAATTGATTTACATAAACCCAATTTTTAGGAATGGGGGGGTCGGTGTAGTTGGTTCATGGGGTTCATGCTTGCACCGTCCGGTTCAACCCGGTTCATGAGCTTGTTTATTGTTTTCGGATTCGTAAACGAGTCACAGGAAAGTTGAACAGCCTGTGGTTAATAGGCAATAATTATGAGGGGGGGGGGGGGGGGGGGGGGGGGGGGGGGGGGGGCTACAATTATGTGGGGGGGCTACAATTTAACTCTAAATTAAACTTATGATCCAAATTTGTGTATGGGGGTTGGGTGGTTTGTGAGTTGTGTTCTTTTAAAGGTCCAGGACCACTTACAAATTATTTTCATTCTTGAACACCATCATCATTGATCAACTACTTAAGTTATAAAATATTACCATATAGTCATCTCCTCATATACCAAAACACGAAAATTAAATTGGGGTGGTACAAGCCCACATGGACTTGCACTTGTTGTACCACCCAAGTTTTTTGTGTCTTGGAACAGGAGGACATGACTCCAATGTCATATGATACCCATTATTCTCTCCCAAATAACTAGCATCGATTAAATCTCTATTATCCTAATTAACACGTATATTAATTATACATAGTATTGCCAGCGAGCAACATCCCCACGAATATTAAAAAACAATAATTTGAGTAAGTTTCGTAAACCTAAGAAAACTAATGAAACGTAAGAAATGCCTATTAAAAAAAATAAAAGGGAGTCAAAAATAATAATTTGAGTAAGTTTCGTAACTCCCTTTAAAATTATGTATTTTTCAAAAACTAATATGCTACAAAGGGCATCTAAACAATATGAAGGACAGTGAAGGCAAATTTCAAGAACAAGAAGGGTTCGAAAGTTAAATATCCGAAAAATTCTTACTTTTATTCAAGCTTTTATTTTTTCGGTAAAAGAAACGAGAAGACCATCGCCATGATGATGAGTGAAATATATCCAACACCCGCTTTCCTTAAAAGATGATCCGAACCCGTTATCCTCTCACCTCTCTCTCTCTCTCTCGGATCCGAACCCGCCGTTTCTCTCTCTCTCTAAGTATTCCAGTGCAGAGAGATTAATGGAAGCTTAAATTCTCGACAGAATCCAACATAAATCAACAAGTAATGAACAAATTGCTTCGAAATAAATCAAAAGGGAAATAGCTAAATCTAATGCATCAAGAATTAAACAAATTAAGAGAAGTAAAGATCGCAAAAATTGCACCTTTTTTTTTGATGAAAACCCCCTCTGTCTCTTCAACCTCGTCTTTTTGGCTTCTTTTTCCTCGGTCCGTATTCTCGTTTGGCAGTCTTCTCAATATATACCAGTCCTCGCCCAAACTGTTATTGCCACGTGTCCCATTCGAACTGCCAAGAATTACGTACCTACCCTTTCTCTTATTACCTCTAAGACCCTCCACAACTTCATATTTGCAGGAAACAGTCCACGTACCATGGTTATTTTAGTGGGAAACTAATTATCCACCAAAAAAAGTGTTAAATTGTCATTTTCAGACTTGCATGCAGCTCTCATGGCTGCAGGTGATTGGTGCAAGCCCACCAGTGTTGTGAGATTGTGAGGTAACCTTTGATTAATATATTATAGTAGGCTAGTAGCTAGTGATGAAATGCATTATTGTTTAATTTCATCTTGATTAAGATATAAAATATGATGAGGGGAGTTGACTTTATCTCTTGGTTGGACACGTTGGGGTTCGTTGAAAAAAATAGTCACGGTTTAAGAATAGTTTTGGTTGGTGATTTTTGGCTTAAAATATAAATATGATTAGATTTTTTTTTATTTTTATTTTGGCCAGTTCTCCCTGCACCGATGTGTTCGGTGCAAGGAGGTGACTCATTTCCTAAAAAAGAAAACAAATAAGAGAGAGAGGGGATGATGTAACATTTTATTTGATTGGTTTTTGTCAAATTGGGGATGTTGTCACCTCCTTGCACCGGATTATCGGTGTATTTAGCAATGCTCTTTATTTTTCTCCCGATTTAAAAATCTACTTAGAAGTGAGGACCTTGTGACTAAATCAGCTCTTAGGACTGACACGTGGCTGCACGGCACCGATTATAACAAATGGGTCCTAGTAGGACTGTAAATTGCACCCGAGAACCCGTAAATATAATTCATTTGATATTATTCTAAAAAAACAAGGCCATGTAATGTTGTCGAAAAAGCTATCTTCATCAGATGCGGGCTATTATTTTCTAGACCGATTAAATCGGGTCGGATTCAGATCTTGGGAAAAAAAAATCGGGTATACCCGATGCCCATCCCTAGCCACGGTAGACAATGTGAATTCTCACCGTGAGTGATATAAGAGTGTGAGAGATCAAAAACATGATTAGTTTCCCATATTGTGCCCTTCAAACATGGAATGGAACGAAATTGTCGACCAAACCATCATGTTAAATTTTTTATCTTCCTATAGTTGTTTATTATTATTATTATTTTTCTTCTTAGCCTTCTGGTAACGGACGGAATCGTCGAACAGTGAAGTGAAGCTGACGAGGACGTCTCTGGTGATGTGAACATTCATCGGCTGAAGAGTAGAACCTACGGCGGCTGGAGTCCGAGTCAGGAAGAGTCAAGTCCGAGCTACTAGGATGAAGCTTGACCTAACGCTAGAGTCGTTCCGAGCGATCTACTGAGCTTCCTGCAGTACAGACAATCGTCGTGGGGGGGGGGGGGGGGGGGGGGCTCTGGGTTCCGACCCATATCCCATCCGATACTTAAGTCAGTTTAGTGTTGGGGTTTTGGCGTACCCCCAGAGCTCGGATCCGTATCCGTCCTAAGTCGGACGGACCACGGAGGCACAAAAGCGCAGCGGAAAACCAGAAATCAAAATTTCTACACTAGCTAAACTATTTAGCTAGGCTCTGGGGAGCCAGAACCTAGCCCGATCTATGCCGACTTGGAGTGGGTCTGACCACCCCAAGAAGGATCTACACTAAAGCGACTAATTAAAACTACACTAGAAAACGCTTAACCACATACCCGGAATCTTGGCCCTGGGGCAGGCAAGATGTACCGCACCGTCTTGAGAAGCTCCTCGTAGCCGAGCCGCGTTGACCCGATCTGCCTGAGCCGCCTCGCACCCTCGCACCGATCCGCCCGAGCTGCTTTCGCCTCCGAGCCGATCACACGCGGTAGAAAGTTTCACTTGAGAAGAAACCCGCGTCTTAGACGTCCGGATCAGATCCAAACCCCCTTCGTAGTCGTGCTAGGACTACTCCGGAGAATAAGAAAATAGAGAGAGTTTAGTTGCGGATCGAGCTTGCTCTAAAAATCTGGAGCTACCCGATCGTTGACTGGTGTGTTTTTCAACGAGGAGAGTGCACCCCTATTTATATAGGGAGTGAGCACTCAACCTCTCGTTGCGGGCAATGTGGGACAATCCCCATGAAGAGAAAAAATTCAATTAAGCCATTTGGCTTAATTTCAACTTTAAAGTTAGCCTTTCACAAAGCCAAACTTTAACTAATTAATTCTCCTCGTATACTAAACTTCAGACACCAAACAAGCTATCAATCAGAAGAGCTTGGAATGGTGAACGCGTAGGAACTGACGGCGACGAATTTCGACTTCGTTTGACCCCTCAAACAATTGCTCAAAGTTTAGCAATTTCTCAAAATTCGTAGCCGTCATTAGGGTTTTCAAAAACCCTAATTTTGACTTAAGTTGCGGGCGTGCCCGCCCAAGGGAGCAAGGGCGGGCCGCCCGCCCGCTGCTGCAGCGGGCGGGCGCCCGCTGCGTGCAGCGGGCCGCGCTCGCTGTGCAGCGGGCGTGCGCCCGTTGCAGCCAGCGGGCGGCGCCCGTTTTGCCTTTGCACATGGGCCTTTTGGCCCAGTGGGTCTAACCCACTTCTCCTTGAACTATTTCTGCGTTTCTGGACTCGTTTGAGCTCCGATTTGGACACGGTTTGAACATGTGTTTAGACCGAGACGATCCCGTCATCCAGGTAATCATTTCCAACAAGTTTGTCCCTACTAAATTCGTCGTAACTAATTTACAACACGTTTAGTCAAAGTTAGCATCTAATGCAACGTTGTGTCCCTATTGCTAATGCGACTAATATTCACAACCGCTTTGTGAATGTATAATATCATCAAATGATATTTCTCTCTTTTCTATATTCCTATTACTAAGACACGAACACTCCTCGGTGTGAGACCCTACAGCCTGACCTTACTACAGGTTGGGGCTCGAAACCCCTAGACGACGGTCACTACGAGCAGTAGCTGTCGTCCCTGTTTCAGAGTCATCATAACGTGATCGACCCTTGACAAAAGTATCATAGGGTTTGCATTGGCTGTGTCAGTGATGAATTCCGTTAGCTAAAATCCCTTCGTCAAGATTGTGTTATTGTTGGCCTAGGGTATGGTTTTTTGTCAACCCTATTAGACAACATTGGTCAGTATACGGCGGTCTTTATTGTATACACGTTGTACTACTTACAACGTACCCCGGCCGAGGATTAACATAAAGACCGTACTGAGCCTGTAACACTAACTTCCCTTTAATGGAAGTGACGAATCCCATCTTAGTCACTTACTCACCTTGGGAGCTTCAGGTGCAGCCCAACCTAAGATCTTTCATCAGGACTGGTCCTCGAAGCTAGATCATGGGTCTAAGCTATACCGTCCGCTCACAGGTTTGTACAGATGACTTCAGGTCTTAAGGATCAACTAACCTATCATCACCCTAGAGTTATTAAAGACAGATCATTAAAGTTAACCATTTAATAACTCTAACTTGGTCGTTCAGTGAACTCATTCTCCAATGAGCACCTGTGTCTCGTCTCCGACTTCAGCAAGTCGAACGACTATGAGATCATCATTACCCGAAGGTAAGACGAAGACACAGTGATCTATCCGATGTGTCGATATCCAGTTCTCGACACATCTATGATCACGAACCGTTTTAGACTTACGTTTCTATTCGGTCTCTTACTTACTCATAATCGAGATCTCATCTAGATATGTAAGGACCTAACTATAAGTCTATGGATATTATCTAAGTATATTAATACAAATGATTTTATACTTAGAATAATACGTACCATGTATGGTATGAACAAGACGTATAATCAAGATAAATTGCCTCATGGGCATATATCTTCCTACATCTCCCACTTGCACTTAGGCTATTTATCTCGGTATCTCATACCGTTATAGCATATCAGTCACTTTGACATTTGATATGGCAAACCTAAGAATGGTTCTACTAACAAGTATCTACAACGAATTTTAATGGATTGAAATCACATCTCTTGATCACACAGGGTTGATCCTTTGGAAAAATGATCTGGATCAATTTTCCTAACTTCGTATAGCTAACAGTTAGCTTATACGATTTAGATGTGGGGTCTAACATTTCCGCAAGTCAGTTCTAGCTCACTCCACTTTATTGTGTCAATATGTTAAGCACATATTTGACACCCTAAGTCTCTATATATATACGATTAAATCAAAACAATTTTGACTTAATGATTTATATAGAAGATTCATTAAAGTAAAAAATCCTTTTTACTTAGTCCGAAAAACGGAACTAAGTATATGAGCTCGCTCCCACTGACTTTAAGAATTACCTGGTCAAATTTCTTCAACATAATATCTAAATCATATTTAGATTTATGTGCAAAAAATAACCATTTGGTAAGTGCCTCAGATGGAATGCACAAGTGTCAGGTTCGGTTTGACGAATGAGTCAAGTCAAGATCGTTTTAAGGAATCTTGACATTGACTCGTTCAATCAAAACGTCCTACACTGTACTTATTCCTTTAACCACATTTAGTATTAACTCTTTTAATAACTAAATGCAGATAATCAAGAATTAATCTTGATATGCGTATTATTGTGATCGCACACAATTTATACGCCCCTGGAACCTACACTTAACTACTGATTGACGTCTAACATTTAGTCAGCTCCAAAATCAATATTATCGAAGCTATACACCATTATTCGAAAGTATACGCAACCATCACAGAAAATCCACATCCACAGAATTTAAGCCGATTCAATCTCAATTGCAACAAACGAGACATCCATTCCAAAACAATGGGTTCATGAAAAGAACCTTAACTTGTTTATCAAAAATAAACCTTGAGTGCAAAGCACTCATTCATTATTTTCGATCCTTAAAGATGATACATTTTATTCAAATAAGAAAAATATCATCTCCATCACGATCATCGTCTCCAGAAGTCTTTGAGCGGTCCCAGCAGCAACTGTTGCTTTGATTGCCGACCGATCTCCGTACTTCTCCAATCTCCGGTTCTTATCAGCCACCTGTATACAGTATACAGATGTCTATAAGTATCTCATACTACATGAACGGAAATAATTGCATTTAATTGAATTTTAATTTGTACCTGAGGTAGAGGCATCAGTATGCCCCTTCTTCTTCTCTGCAAGATAGATCTTGCAGTTCCTCTTCCAGTGGCCAATCTTGTGGCAATGGAAGCACTCAGATTTCGACGGGGCCCCTTTGTTCTTCTTCTTCCCATTCTTAGCCTTCGCAGGTTGTGGGACCTGCCTATTCTTTCCTTTGCCTTTCGGCTGGTCGGAAGTAGCAGAGCCAACAACCAGTGCAGTCGGCTTCTTCTCAATCTCCTCAAATTGCCGGAGCATATTGAGGAGATCAGGAAGATCCGTCTCAATGCTGTTCATTATAAAGCCAGTTATAAATGGCTTGAACTCAGGAGTTAAAGACTTTAGGATAATATCCGTGGACATCTCATTGTCCAGGACAAATCCTAACTGGGCGGCGTCCTCCACGTACCCGATCATCTTGATAACATGATCTTGTACTGGCCCTGTCGTCATCTTCGTGCCCCAGAGGTTGCTGGTAGCTTCGAACTTGGCAGCTCTAGATCGCTTGCCATACAACTCTTGTGCATTAAGGAGTATGCTCTGAACATCCATATGTTCATGCTTCCTTTGCAGTTCGTTGGTCATCGAAGCTAGAGTACACACCGCTTGTTATGTGTTTAATAGAATACTTTTAAGGCCCGGCACCAAACAAACTTGCTATGAATTGTTGTTTGGTAGATTGCCTCAAGTTAAACATTTTCGTGTTTTCGGCGCAAAATGTTTTATTAAAAACACATATGATAATTTGGACAAGTTTGATCCGAGATCGGATGAGGGGATATTTGTTGGGTATTCCTCTCGTAGCAAAGCCTATCGGATATACAACAAAAGATCCTCTACGATCGAGGAATCACTACATGTCTCTTTTAATGAGAATTTTACTACTTCTAGAATTTCAAATGATGATGATTCTGTTGGATATGGAAGACGTTAGTACACCCTTGTAGGGGATGTATGAGGGAATACGGACATCGAACGTCGCGTACACGAAGTCGTGTGCAAAGGGAATATGTTCCCTTGCGGAGAGGATCTCTAGATTGATGGGAAAGTCGCATTATATGCGCATAAGTGCATGCGACATATGGCTAATAAAGGGGTAATATCTTAAGCTTATATTGTACCATGCATATGGTACAACTTAAGCTTATAATATGCCATGTACGATGGTACACCTTAGTTAAATTGTTCCAAAGGAACAATTACTCCTAAAATAACTACCTTGGGGGCTATAAATAAGACCCAAGGGTTAGCCATTTCCTTACACTTTTGCATGGCATTCTTGCATGCATTTTCATTCTAGCGAAGCTCTGCCGAAATACTTCCTCTCCCTTTATCCAAGTTCTTAATCTAAAAGTAGAGATTTAGATTGTGGATTTAGTAGCCTTACTCCGTTCGTGAGAAGACTCGATCCGTCGTGGCGAATCCGAAGGCGAAGTTCGTAGACTACCGTGCCGCATACGCAAGCGTATGTCTCAACTTCATTTATCGATCCTAACTCTGTTTTGGCAGGATCCTACATTGGTATCAGAGCCATACGGGTTCGCCCCGGTCAAACCGCCGCCCCGTCGAAACTATGAACGAGTCGTTGTCATTTTCACGAATGGGTATCCTACCATTACGGATATGGTAGGAACGCTTCGTGACGGAGAGAACGCAGCGGTTGTTCTTTTCACGTTAGGGTCTCCTATCATTACGGATATGGTAGGAACTCTCCGTAACGGGAAGAACCGACCGTTCACGTAGTATGTTATTTTTCATTTTTGGCACACGGCCATTAGAAAATAACCACTTTCTCGACGAACGGGTGCTTCATCGACGAACGGGTGCTTCATCGAGGAAGAAGGTGGTGGTTATTCCCATCGGGGAAGATGAATTTTAGTGCATGTGCACCATGGCCAAATGGGCTATGAAGGCCATGCACCCCCCTCCCTATGCGGAGGGTGTTGGCTACGGCCAATAACCACCGCGGCAACCCCCACCGGCGGGGGTGTGTGGCCACCCCACACAAGGGGAGGCCGGCCATGGCCAAAGGGCCATGGCCGGCCAAGGCAAAAATGGCCTTGGCCATGACCGGCCATGGCCAAGCCATGGCCGGCCAAGCCATGGCCAGGCCAGGCCGGCAGTGGCCGGCCAAGGCCAAGGCCAGGGGCCGGCCTGGCCGGCCCTGGCAGTGGCCAGGGCCGGCGCCCTGGCCTCGGCCAGGGCCTGGCCGGCCCTGGCCGGCCTCGGCCAGGGCAGAGGCCCTGGCCGAGGGGGCCAGGGCCCCTGGCCGGCCAGGGCAGAGACCCTGGCCGGCCCTTGGCCAAGCCTCGGCCAGGGCAGAGGCCCTGGCCGGGAGAAGTTGCAGACCAAATAATTGGTCGACCAATTTGGTTGTTTTGGTCGACCAATCCGGCAGAAGGTCTTGGTCGATCGTAAACTTGCCGACTGACCCATACGGGGTGACAAAAGGCCTTGGTCAAACTCGAATGTGCCGATTAGCCCATACGGGGCTAACCACAGTGCCGATTAGCCCATACGGGGCTAACATTTTAATGAAGTTTTTCCTTGGGCTCTACTCCTTGAAGATTAGCCATAGTGCTATACTTCATGCGAGATTAGCCATGTCATTGTGCTCTACTCTACGGAGATTAGCCAATGTACTTATGACGTTGTGCTCTACTCTACGGAGATTAGCCAATGTATTTTAAATTTTTTTGAAAAAGATGTTTTCAAATAGGTTATGTCCCGTCCTTAATCGGGATAGCGCAATTTAGAATTCCAAGTCCTACCACGATCCGGCCATGGTTATCTAACCCATGGGTGTGTAGAACAGGTCTCGTGGCTTGGCAATTGTTGCGCTAAAATTCTTTGCGCAAACTCTCACCTATTCCATTTTGAAAGATATGTTTTTCAAAAGTAATTTTCTGCTGCGAAGTACTATAAGAGTACGATTGTTTGATAAGTGATGGGGGAATATTGAAGGTTGTTCTAGATGGTGATTGGAATCATAGAGACCTTTTCGATTCTAGAACAACATCTTCAATATTTTTCGAAAGTAACTTATCAAATATAATATAATTCCAAGTGGGATTTGAATTTTTAGAACTATCCAAATGAGATATTCTATTATCATTTCAAGTGGGAGTTATATTTTAAGAATTTTTATGCAATGTTTTGATCAAACCTTCGGTTTTGTGTCTTTTGCAGCATTTTAAAAGTAAAATGTCTTCCGCTTCAAAGAATATCGTCGCTGAGTTAAACAGAGGTGAAAAACTCAACGGCGATAATTACAACCTTTGGTCCATCAAGATACAATACGTTCTAGAGGAGCAAGAAGGGCTCGAAACTCTAAAGAACGTTATGATTGAACCCGAGTTGGGCACTACGGCCCAACACCGACGAGACAAGGAAGCTTTTGATGCTTGGTCTCGGAAGAATAAGATAGCGCGCATTACGTTATTAAGCAGTATGGCTGATGACATAATGCGCATCTTCCGAGAACATGACCTAGCCATGGACATATGGTCCAAGCTAGAGGAGAAGTTTGGTGGCACATCGGTGTCCAAACTTCGCGCCTTAACTATAAGGTTCGATACATATAAGAAACGTCCAGATCATTCCATGGGGAAACATCTGCGACATATGGCGAACCTTATCTCGGAGTTAAAGGACGCAGGTCATGTGCTCACTGATGAGCAACAAATCCAAGCAGTTATACGTTCCCTACCAAATGGGTGGGATCAAATGAAGATGCATCTCACTCACAATGAGAGCATCAAGACCTTCAGCGACGTTTCCAAGCACCTCGAATTAGAGGAAGAGCGGCTTGCGGCTGCCAAGCCAAGTGCAGAAGTGCACATGGTTGCTAGATCCTCACACGGGGGAAAGAAACGGAAAGATCGTTCGAAGTTCACTAATGAACGTAATAAGCAACCTGAGTCTACCAAGAAACCCAAACATAAGGGTGGGCACAAGAAATGGCACAAGAAGAAAGACTTGAAGAGGATCAAGTGCTTCAAGTGCAACAAGCTCGGTCACTATGCTCGTTCGTGTACGAGTGGATGCGACGAGGTAACTTGTAAATATACTAGTTACATATGTGTTTCTAGTTCAATATTTCTTGTGGAATCTAATCCATTTTGGATAATTGATTCAGGTGCCACCGACCACATAGCAAGGGACAGACGGTCCTTCGTGGAGTATCACCGGATACCCCAAGGAACGAAGTGGATCTATGTAGGAAACAACACACGTGTTGAAGTGAAAGGCGTTGGGACTTGCAAGCTAGTCTTGGACAACGGCCGCACTCTCCTACTTCATGATGTCCTCTTCGCTCCAGATATTCGAAGGAATATAATTTCTGTGGTCGTATTAATGGGTCTTGGCTATAACTGGTTTTTTCATGATTGTAATGTGGACTTAAGTTGTAATAATACTCTTATTGGTACTGGGTTTGTATTTAAAGGATTTATTGTAATGAGTACAATGTATGATTCCTCATGTAATGAAAATTTCCTTATTGCAAATTCTAAGACTTATGAGTCTGATGTGATTTGTTGGCACGCAAGGCTTGGTCATATTGGACCAACGCGTATGGATAGACTTGCCAAACGTGGCCTTCTATCCAATGTTTCAAAGGTTGAAATGTCGACCTACGAACATTGCCTTGTGGGGAAATCTTGTCGCAAGCCGTTTGGAACCGGCACAAGGGCCGAGGTTCCATTACAGCTTATCCATTCGGACATATGTGGTCCGATGAATGTCAAGATAAGACGCGGAAAGTCCTATTTCATCACTTTTATTGATGATTTCACCCGATTCGGACATATCTATTTGATATCCCACAAAAGTGAAGCTTTGGCTTGCTTTAAAAACTATATGAGTTTAGTGGAGAATCAATTAGATCGCAAGATTAAGGTTTTGCGAACCGATAGGGGCGGTGAATATCAATCAATAAGTTTTAAGGAACTTTGTGATGAAAGAGGCATAGTACATCAGGTAACTATGCCTTATACTCCTCAACAAAACGGTGTTGCAGAAAGGAGAAATAGGACTTTAATGGAAATGGTCCGTTCAATGATGGCACAAGCTAACTTGCCAATCACCTTTTGGGGTGATGCATTATTGACGGCCGCTTTCATTTTAAACCGCGTACCCTCGAAATCAGTTAGCTCCACTCCTTATGAGTTGTGGAACCAAAGGTCTCCTGACTTAAACATTTTAAAACCTTGGGGTTGTGCATCCTACGCACATATTTCCTCCCATAAGTATGGCAAACTTGGGCCAAGGGGAAGGAAATGTATCTTTATACGATACGCAGAAAACTCCAAAGGTTATGTTTTTGTTAGTCAGGAAGACAATGGTGGGCTAATTGAGTTTGAATCAAGGGATGTCACTTTCTTGGAAAACGAGTTTCCAAGACAGGGCGAGATAAGTCAGGACTTATCTCTATTTGAGATTTATGATCAAGAAGGATTACCTCATTCGAGTGGGAGAATTCTAGGTGAAAACGAAAATACGTTTCAACCTTCACCAATGGATTATACGAATGACGATTATCCTATTCCATACGGGAATAATGATCCAAGTGGGAGCAATTCTAACGACATTCCAAGTGGGAGTGATATTAGAATTGATCTAAACTCAAGTCAACAAGGACTTGAAGAATCTCAAATACGACGTAGTAGTCGTACAAGGTTGGCTCCTCTAAGATTTGAGGATGAATTTCCGCAAACCTTTATGACTTTACTACAAGAAGATGACGAGCCTGCTACTTTCAAACAGGCCGTATCTTGCCCTGCTAAAGACAAATGGATGGAAGCGATGCAAGAGGAGTTAGAATCCATGAAAGTTAACCATGTCTGGGACTTAGTTGACTTACCCAGAGGACGTAGAGCTATTGGGAACAAATGGGTTCTCAAGATCAAGCATAAGGCTGATGGCTCTATTGACAGATATAAAGCTCGCCTTGTCACGAAAGGTTTTACGCAACAGGAAGGGATAGACTACGAAGAGACCTTCTCACCTGTTGTTCGTTTTACCTCAATTCGCCTGATTCTGGCAATGGTAGCTTGCTTAGACCTCGAATTACATCAAATGGATGTAAAGACTGCCTTTCTCAATGGAGAATTGGACGAGGAGATCTATATGGAACAACCAACAGGGTTTGTAAAAGAAGGAAATGAACATAAGGTTTGTAAACTTCTTAAATCCATATATGGTCTTAAACAATCCTCGAGGCAATGGTATATACGATTTCAAGAGGTTGTCTTATCAAATGGATTTTCCATACTTGATGAAGATAACTGTGTATATATCAAGAGGAATAAGAACAAGTATGTTATTATGTCTCTATATGTAGATGACATTTTAATAGCCGGAAATGACAAGGGCTTTGTGATGGATATTAAGGCTTGGCTTTCATCAGTTTTTGAGATGAAAGACATGGGAGAAGCCGCATATATCCTTGGAGTTAAGATTTCAAGGAATCGTTCAAAGAAACTTCTTTCTCTTTCACAGGAGACTTATATAAAGAAGGTTCTAGAACGTTTTAATATGCAGGACTGCAAGTCCATTGATACTCCAATAAGCAAGTGCGACAATTTATGTCTGAAATCATGTCCGAAGAACCAAAAAGAGAAGGAGATTATGGAAAAAGTTCCATATTCCAGCGCAGTTGGTAGTCTAATGTACGCTATGATGTGTACAAGACCGGACATCTGTTTTGCCGTTGGAATGGTAAGTCGTTACCAATCCAACCCAGGGCAAGTACACTGGAAAGCGGTTAAGAGGATAATGCGGTATCTCAAAGGAACTGCAGACTTTGCTTTATGCTATCAAGGAGATGCCTTGAGGCTCGAAGGCTACACTGATGCTGATTGGGCGGGTGATCTCGATGAGCGACGATCGACCTCAGGATATGTTTTTCTACTCGGATCTGGTGCAATATCCTGGAGTAGCAAGAAACAATCCTGCATCGCACTTTCAACCATGGAAGCCGAGTTTGTAGCATTTAGCATGGCAGTCCAAGAGGCTGTTTGGCTTAGGAAGTTCTTAGACAGGCTAATTAATGCAAATGACTCAGGTGCTGTACCCATACACAGCGACAGTCAAGCATCTATAGCCTATGTCAAAGATCCGAAATTCCATTGTAAGACCAAACACATAGATATCCGCTACAAATTTGCAAAAGACTATGATAAGACCAAGAAGGTAGACATAAGATACATATCTACGCATGAGATGATAGCGGATCCGCTTACGAAGGCTATCCCCAGAGATGTGTTTTACAAACACTTATCATCTCAAGGATTGCGTAAGAGCTGAGTTGTACCAATGTAAATTCCCATGTCTGTAAATGATCAAAATTAATAAAAGAATAAGTTCTTTTTCAAACATTGCATATGAATTTCTTAAGAAATGTTTGTGTACATTTTTGAAATCTCAGCTGAATTCTAGTATGTCGGACAGATTGAGGTTGGCTCTCTCACATGAGCAACCGCCTTATTCTATCAGACGGATGGAATAGAGATGAGACCTGTTTGAATTCAAAATCATCAGATGGATGATTTAAGAGTTATGACTTAAACAAAATGGTCGCATGAAAGATCTGCATCATATGGATGCTTACAAAAGATCTAAGAGGATTTTTTGGAAATCCTATCTGTCTAAATGCGGGATGTGAGTCCAAAGGACTATTTGAGTAGAATAAGGGACTCAAAGTCAGACATTGTGGTGCCTGATCATCATCCTTACAACATCATTGAGACATACACTCCCTGGGAAAGGAGCGATGTTGTAATACGTGTTCATACCACGTATGCATTTCGACCACTGAGTTAGTAGCAATAGTGTTTGCTATTATGTGAGACTCAAAGGCCATATGGGCCTTAACTCTTACCCTCAAGGACTCCAATTGGTTCCTTTAGATTTGACGAGATGATCGCTATCTTAGCGTGTTACTTATGGGCTATGATAATTCGGCTCGGCGGGGCACGTTAGAAAAGCTAGTCTAGTCAAGATCAGAAGGTTCGCAAGAAGAGGAAGATTGATTTCATATTCACATTTAGACTTTGATGATTCAAAGCTGGCCAGCCAATTGTGATCCAGATGAGATTCAATTGTTGAATATAAAGTATAAGAAATGTGAAGAAATAATCTAGGGTAAAGCATGCGTTGAACTACTCAACTTTGCACCTTCGAGGTCGTTGTGCATCTCTAACAAGTGCACAACAACAGACTCTACGCGCATGACGGTCGCACGGTCTATTTCTCGGTATGATAGATGAAAGAACTAAGAGAAAGACGTTCTCTTACAATCCCCTCAAGTGTGAGTGGGAGATGTTGGATATGGAAGACGTTAGTATACCCTTGTAGGGGATGTATGAGGGAATACGAACCTCGAACGTCGCGTACACGAAGTCGTGTGCAAAGGGAATATGTTCCCTTGCGGAGAGGATCTCTAGATTGATGGGAAAGTCGCATTATATGTGCATAAGTGCATGCGACATATGGCTAATAAAGGGGTAATATCTTAAGCTTATATTGTACCATGCATATGGTACAACTTAAGCTTATAATATGCCATGTACGATGGTACACCTTAGTTAAATTGTTCCAAAGGAACAATTACTCCTAAAATAACTACCTTGGGGGCTATAAATAAGACCCAAGGGTTAGCCATTTCCTTACACTTTTGCATGGCATTCTTGCATGCATTTTCATTCTAGCGAAGCTCTGCCGAAATACTTCCTCTCCCTTTATCCAAGTTCTTAATCTAAAAGTAGAGATTTAGATTGTGGATTTAGTAGCCTTACTCTGTTCGTGAGAAGACTTGATCCGTCGTGACGAATCCGAAGGCGAAGTTCGTAGACTACCGTGCCGCATACGCAAGCGTAAGTCTCAACTTCATTTATCGATCCTAACTCTGTTTTGGCAGGATCCTACAGATTCTATGGATTTTTATGTGATTCGTTTGAAAATTCTAAGTCTATTGATTCAATTGATTCTATTGATACTAACCCGACTAATGAAGTTGTTGAGAATGTACCTAGTGATCAAGGTATTCCCAAGCGGCTTCATACCGTTCGCGACCATCCCCATGAGCAAGTCATTGGAAATATTCAAGATAGAGTCAAGACGAGATCGCAAGTCCACCACTTCGCCAATTGTGCCTTTGCCTCTTCAATAGAGCCAAAGAATATAGTTGAAGCGTGCGAAGATAGTGCTTGGATCCTTGCCATGGAGGAGGAACTCATTCAATTCGATAGGAATGAGGTATGGGAGCTTGTTTCATTGCCATCGAAGAACCACACCGTCATAGGGACAAAGTGGATCTTCAAGAACAAAACCGACGAAAACCAAGTCGTCGTCCGGAACAAAGCTCGGTTAGTTGCTCAAGGCTATCACCAAGAGGAAGGTATCGATTTCGAAGAATCCTTCGCTCCGGTAGCTAGATTAGAATCAATTAGACTATTATTGTCTTTTGCATGCCATAAAAATTTTAAGTTATTTCAAATGGATGTTAAAAGTGCATTTTTAAACGGAGATGTCGTTGAGGAAGTTTACGTTTCTCAACCTCCGGGCTTCATAAATGAAAAATTTTCAAATCATGTTTTTAAACTAAAGAAAGCTCTTTATGGTTTGAGACAAGCTCCTCGAGCTTGGTATGATCGCCTAAAGAATTTTCTTTTGGATTTGAATTTTAAAATGGGCGAAGCCGATTCTACACTTTTCGTTAAGCATGCGAATAATGATATTTTATTAGTTCAAATTTATGTTGATGATATCATTTTCGGTGCTACTAACTTCACTCTTTGCGAAGAGTTTTCTAATGTTATGAAGGAACAATTTGAGATGAGCCACATGGGCGAACGCAAGTATTTCTTAGGTCTCCAAATTCGCCAATTGAACAATGCAATCTTCATCCACCAAACGAAATACACGGTGGAGTTGCTAAAGCGATTTGGAATGGAGAATGCCTCCGGGAAAAAGACTCCTATGAGCACTACAACGCATCTTGATAAAGATACGGGCAGAAAAGATGTAGACATTCGTCTATATCGAGGTATGATAGGTAGTTTACTTTATCTAACCGCAAGTAGGCCCGATATTATGTTTGCCGTTTGTATTTGTGCTCGTTATCAGTCTCAACCTAAGGATTCTCACTTAGTAGCGGTTAAACGTATTTTTCGCTATCTAAGTTACACTTTAGATTTTGGATTACTTTATCCGAAATCTAGCACATATGAGTTAGTCTCATATAGTGACGCTGATTATGCGGGATGCAAATCCGACAGGAAGAGTACTAGTGGCACTTGCCATTTTCTAGGAAATTCCCTTGTCTCTTGGTTTTCCAAGAAGCAAAATTCGGTATCACTTTCAACCACCGAGGCGGAATACATTGCCGCCGGTGCCGCTTGTGCCCAGGTTCTTTGGATGAGACACACACTGAAGGATTTTGGTATTCATTGTGATACTAGCCCTATCATGGTGGATAACCAAAGTGCTATTTGTCTTTCAAAGAATCCGGTGCACCATTCCCGATCTAAACACATAGATGTCCGACACCATTTTTTAGATGATCATGTTGCTAAAAAGGACATCATATTAGTGTACGTTGAAACCCAAAAGCAAATCGCCGATATTTTCACGAAACCCCTAAAGGAGGACTCCTTTGTGCGGTTGCGTCGAGAATTGGGGATTATGGGTGAATCCGAGATATAGGATTCATGTTTCATTCAATTATCTTGCATGCTATTATATTTCGCAATATTTCGTCATGCTAGACTTCTTGAATTTTTCGGGATTTTATGTGATATGTTTGAATTTTTGCTCGAATTCTTTATTTGAATGTCGTATTTGAGATTTCGATGTTTTATGGGGTAGTTTAGACGACTTATGAGAGGGTTAAGATGTTTCGTCCAAGTGTTTCGTGGAGAGATCTTATTTTTTCAACTTTTGGACTCTTCTAGTCGGTTTCAGTTCATCAGCCAACCGACTAGATGCACATCTAGTCGGTCAGCTAGTGAACTCAGACCGACTAGTTCAAGCTTTGAACTTTCCCTTGTCATTGACTTCTTTCTTCTTTTAGTCGGTCACAGTTCTCTTACCGACCGACTAGATTGAAAACTAGTCGGTCAGTGATTCTACTGCGACCGACTAACTCTAGCCCTAGAATTTTCGTTTTGCCTCTGTTTCGACTTAGTCGGTTTAAGCTCATTGACCGACCGACTAGATCGTAATCTAGTCGGTCAGTGCTTGAACTGTGACCGACTAAGTGCTCTAGGGCAATCACGTCTTTTCGCAATCTCGACCGACTTAATCCTATTCTATCCGATTGATTTTCATTCCAGTCGGTTGTTTTCGTGTCTCCAGCTCGAAAATCCCCCAAACCCCGATTGTGACCCCTCATCTTCCCGTCGTTCTCCGGCCATTTTTCCGGCCAACTCCGCCGCCAGTCGCCGTCGATCACTCCCCTAGGTATCTCCCTTCTTCCTTAGTCTCGTTTTCATCCCTAGGGTTTGTCTTAGGACTTGTTTTCACCTCTAGGGTTTCGGATTCATTCTTAGGGCTTGTTGTGTTAGGTTCTAGGGTTTGAGCTAGGTTGTTTGATCTTCTCCTATCGCTTGATTGAACTCGTTGTGCCGCGATCATGGCAAGAACGAGAATCCCGATTACCTCTTCTGGGGCATCCCCCATGACCATAGAGGCCGCGACCGCTTCGACCCCTCCTAAGCGTAGGGCCAAGACCACTCGTCCCCCCTCTTTGTCTTCAACACCGTTGAAGAGAAAGAGGACCACCAAGCCCAAACCTACATGCCAATCTTCTAAGCCCAAAGCTAAACCCAAAAAGTTCCGTGCACCTACCACTCCCGGTGGAGACTGCTGATCCGGCCACTTCCTCGTGATCGTCTGTTTCGAGGCCTCTCCTATGATCTTTGGATGATGCATCTTATTGAGAGTGTTTTGGGTTAGGATGGAGTGTTGGCGTTGTTTTCATGTACTTTTGATTTTGTGGATATCGGTGTATGTGATGTATTTTGGATGTTGATGATGGTGTTTGGATTATTATGTTGTACCTTTTTGATGTTGATATAGATGGTATGTTGCACTTGTATGATGTAGTCGATGTGATTTTTGGATGTACTCATGGTATTCATATATATATATATATATATATATATATATATACACACATATATACATCGATGTTCTCTTTGTTTTACTTCGTCATGCACATTTAATATTCATTCAAAGCGTATGATATGTGAATTCGTCGCTCGACGCTTAAAAACTTGGTTAAATAGATTATATTTCTATGATTGTAAAGAATTGTTTTCCATACACAAATTTAACCAAGAATATTGAATATTGGAGGGTATGTTCCTTTATTCAATAAATGAATTAATATTTGGTATTTTTGATGATTTTAGTTTTCGCTTTTTGATAATGGACAATTTGGCACACCTTGATTTGATTTCATCACTTTTCCCTTGGTGTCAATTAGATCCATCGTCAATATCTTAGACTCCCGATGTTGGATTTTCCTTTTCCTAGTTGTTGTCGTTGTATGTCCCCCATTTTTGGGATAATGCCAAAGGGGGAGAGATAATGATAATAAATAGGGCAAATGAAAATTTAACTCAATTTCCAAGAATCTAATTTGATGTGTTAGATTCAGGGGGAGTTAAGATATATATAAGGATTTTCAAAATCCGATATTTCAAAAATCGATTCTCGTTATATATCTTACTCGTCTGATTGATGCAATTTATATATATTCATTTTGGAATTAACGTGTCATCAATGCAGGGGGAGTAAGTATTTTACATTTGAATCATTATTTTTGATTATTATTTATGTTGGTTTGTCATCACCAAAAAGGGGGAGAACGTTGAATATTGGACTCCCCGGATTTGGTTTTGGATGATGAGCAAATATAAATAATTCATGAACTAACAATTTGTGAGCGCAGTATTGGAGATCGTCGCCAAATTCACGAGAAAAATCAAAGCGACATCTCAAGACTTCTCAAAGCTCGTATTCATTGCCTAAAGCTTCGTTGAAGCTTTTGGACCGTTTTGGAGGTCATGAAGAATTGATCGAAGCTCTCGAAGGTCATTCCTTAAGGTTTTATTTATAGTCTTTTTGCTTCGATCTATAGAATGTTAAGCCTTGAGTATATCTTACAATTCTATCTTCTTAACGCTCATATCGTAGCTCTAGGATCTTAGTACAAGTCCATTCTAACTTCCTCGAAGCATCGCGCTTCTATTCGGACTTGTTCGTGCATGTTAGTTGGTTCAAGAAGAAGAACTGACCGACTAGATGGTGATCTAGTCGGTCGGCAAAGCTTCTTGGACCGACTAGTTTGAGTTAATCTTTTCTTGTTCAGTACTGTTTACAGTTAGTCGGTCTACGTTGACTCACCGACCGACTAGTTTGTGAACTAGTCGGTCAGTGATGCTTCTTTGACCGACTAGTTGAGCTTTACTGTTCATGCTAATTTTCTCCTGAGCTATTGTTTATCGTTAGTCGGTCTAAGAACGTTTGGTGACCGACTAGTTGATAATCTAGTCGGTCAACATTTGTTCTTGGACCGACTAAATCAATTTATATTCAGACTATTTGTTTTTGACTCTTAGTCGGTCGAAGTTCACTGACCGACCGACTAGTTGTGAAACTAGTCGGTCAGAAAGTCTTCTTGGACCGACTAGATTTCTAGGTCTGAAATTCAATCTCTTCACTGTTCTTCACTTAGTCGGTCCATGTTGTTTGACTGACCGACTAGTTGATGAACTAGTCGGTCAGTGGTTGTTCTTTGACCGACTAGTTGCTTCAGATTTCTAACCGTTGGGATTTGACCTAACTCGTTTTTATGGGACCCTATAAATACGAACCTTGGTCATTTCTCTCTAGGTTAGAGCTGCCATTAAGAGATTCATTGAGATTGAAAGAGATAGTGATTCTCACTCATTTGCAAAGCTCTCTTCCTCACAAGAAATCCATTCTCTCACTTTCTAGATCTAGAATCCATCTTGAGAGAAGTTTGTTCTTGGTGAGCCCTTCAAGCTCTAGCTTGATTCAAGTCTCCAAATCACTCCTAGGCACCCATTGCTGGTCATTTCTTCGGTGCTAGGTCTTGGTGACTTCATCTTCCACAAATCACTCCTTGCACCTATTTGGTAAGAAAACTCAAGGTATAGGATTTTGTGGTAAGATTGTATATTTCATTATAAACTTGTTTATATTGCTTATTGATTCTCTCGGTTGTGAGAGAAGGTTGTGATCCCGGGTTGTGGGATTCACTATTGCCATTGCATGTATGATTTGATCTTGTGAAGGTTTTTCATAAGATATCATAGTGGAAATCTTGGGTTAGGGTTTCTAACCTAAGTATCCTGAGGGGATCCGGGTGGTTGGGACGTAGGATCACCGGGAACAAGTCGGAGAGACTTGGGTGGATCCGAACCCAGTAATATCTCTTGTTAGCATTGTTAATTTTGTTGTTGTCATCAATTTAAGCTTCCGCAAATTGATTTGGTAGTTGTTTGCACTATAATTAGGAATTATACTCCTTGTTATTTTTAAAGTATTATTCACCCCCCCCCTCTAGTACTTGTGCAGTAGCTTGTAGGGCATTACATCCAACCCAATAGGTTCATCTAGCCCAAAGACTCATTTGGAGTCTCTGGCTCTCCTACAGTCGCTTGCTGAAGGTTTTACAGTCGACTGGGTGATTCCAGTCGCCTGTCGAGCCTTCTACGATCGACTGTGATGCACAGCTCAAGTCAATATTTCTATTGACTCTTCTTGAGCTTTTCGCATCAGTCGACTGATGTTCAATTTACAGTCGCCTGTGTTTCTACAGTAGCCTGTGAATTGGTCGACAGTCGACTGTGCGCTTCTTGCATTTTCAGGGCTTCTTCTCAATTTGCAAGACAGTCGTCTGTTGCTGTTTTTACAGTCGCCTGTTAAATGGCCATCAGTCGCCTGAAAGGCGTAAGTGCGATATATGCATCTTTCTCTGTTTTACTTCCTCCTCTGCAGCAGTCGACTAATGCCGGATATACAGTCGCCTGTCTATTTTACAATCGACTGTACTTTGGTCATCAGTCGCCTGTATGCATACTGGGAGTAAGCTGCATCTTTCTGTTTCTTGTCCATCCCTGCAGCAGTCGCCTGATGAAGGATATACAGTTTAATTGTTGTTGTTGAGCATTCTGTTTAATTTCCGCTGCTTATTGTGCTTTAATTTTAGTAACTTTTAATTAAGCACTTTGCTTGCTATTACACTATTCACCTCCCTCTAGTGTGTGTAGCCCTGCAGGTTCCCTTACACAAACCATCCCAAGCGATGTTCTTATATTTTTATCCTCCATAAGAACCACACCCACATTCGTTCAGATATACTCGTTTCTTAACTTAACCTTTTATTATAATTGTTTATTATGCTCAAAAAAAGGATAAACGATCAACCAAAACAAGAGTGCTGTTATTTGCACCACACTGTTTTATGAATACACCACAAAACTTTTTTCTTTCCAATTTTAACCCTAACATATCTAATTTCACCACACATCATTCCCCTCGCCGAATTATCCGCTAGCAGCAGCCGGTGTCGCGTTGGCAGCAGGCTCCGGCGGAGCAAAGGGGCGGAGGCGGACTTTCATGACTGACTTTAAAAAGATAAAGTATCAGATAATCTGTGTTCTCGGAGAGAAAAAAAACCTATTACAAGTTAAAATCATTGTTAAAATCATTATACAGAGCAAATCTGTGTTCAAAGGGCGGCGGTGGGGAGTTAACCTATTACACAGATTTGCTCTTTAAAAAAAAAACCTATTTTTGGAGGCGGACTTCCAAGCTCTCTCTCTCTCTCTATGCTCTTTATAAATAATGAGCGCTTGGAGATCGGCAATGGGGCTGCGGCGACCAAGGCCGAGCGGCGGCGGATCAAAGGGCGGCGCTCAGATCTGGGGGCGGCGGCTTTGGGATCGGATGGGGCGGGGTCACGGCGGAAGGGCGACGGCGGCGCTGATCGGGATCGGCGGCGGGGATCCGAGCGCGGGGCGAGCCAGATCGGTGGCGGGGCCGGCGATTTGATGTGGCGTGCGGCTGATCCGGAGCACGACGACGTCGATCAGAGGAGGGGGCGGCCAGGGGAGCTGCTCGAAGACGTCGGCGGTGGGAGGGAGCTCCGGCGACGTTCGGTGGTGTGGAGGGAGGCGGATCCGGGTGGTGTGGCGGGGGGAGTCGGGATCGCGTGGTTGGCAGGTGATGGGTGCTATGTGGTGAAATTAGAAGTGTGGGGTTAAAATTGGAAAGCAAAATATTTTGTGGTGTATTTATAAAACTTTGTGGTGCAAATAACAGCACTCCCAAAACAATCCCAAACAAATCCAAGGAAACAAAATGCTAATAGTTCACCGAAATTGCACTCGTCCACAAAGAAGTTTTGTAATAACACTGGCAAACTAATTTATAAAGATAGAATAATCGTCGTGTCAAATAGAAGAGCCAAAAAATTGACAGATAACAGACCTTTTAATAAGGATATTTTTGTTCTTTCTTCAACTTACTCCGTAAGGCACAAATTTACCGGCGGTTCGGCGATCAATATCCGTGCCTATCACCCTCAACCACAGTTAAAAACACGAGGAAAACAACCGTAACATTAGCGTGATAGGGTAATAAAGATACCCTCCAAGTTTACTGCTTTTGTGCTGTTGCATGAAGCATGTTTTTTATATTATTCATGATTTCCAGCAAAGTGATTTCTCTTTTCAACAGAACAGGAACGAAAAGGACGGAGTACACAAAATGCATGAATGCCGGAATAGAGAATTTTATTTTTGATTCATCGGAAACTAGTTACAGTCTCACAGTGCGGTTCCCGTCCACCAGGGATCGATCACTGATGGCCTACTGGAAAACGGAGGTAATGTCACCTCTTCCTCTACTTCTCCATCTCCATCCAAAAAAGCTCGAGTCTCTTCTGGAGCATGTTCTCCCTCTCCTTCCTTATATACAGTTTCAGATTCCATGAACATGATGTTTTTTGACCAGGCCTGCCAGAAAAGATGGCCTCTCTATTCTGATAGGACTATCCTAGCAGAGAAGCACTTGTCTATTGCTTCTTTTTCAAAGACTAAGTCCGTGTCTATTTTGCAGGATATTAGACTGTATCACTCTGCCACTTGTTTAAATCTTTTAACCATGTACTTGTTCGAGAGTTTTATTGCAATTTATCAAGGTCTGCAAGGGATTCTCAATTGAGATGGGCATTTCACTCTCATGTCAGAGGGAAGATCGTTTCCTTCTCCCCATCTGTGATTAACAAGCTTCTGAAGTGGACTTGTCCGTCCTCCCTCTCCTCATTGGTAGATAATGCTGGTGCTGATTATGACACTTTCATTAAAGTTATCACAGCCAATAAGCTGACTTGCTGACCAAAGGCGACATCCTTTCCCTTCTCTGCATTGAGAGCCAAATACTTTATGCTCTACCGTCTTGCCACCAAGAACTGGTTGCCAACTTCAAATGTGTCAATTGTTACCAAGGATATGTGCAAACTCTTGTATTGTGCTGGGTCCAAGCTGCCATTCAACCCGGGGAGACTTATTTTTGATTCTATATTATCTCAGGCAGAGTCCTCTATTGCATCAATCTCCTTGCCCCATCCATGTCTTATTTCCTTATTGCTGCAGACCCAGAATATTCTACCCTCTACTCATGAGTTGACTGTTTCTTCTGAAAGTATTGGGTACACAGTGAGATCAGTTGCTGGCAACCATGATGATATTCTTCCCTCTCTGATACTTCTCCTACCATTGGGTCTATTTCCTCTCCTACAGTTTCCCCTATTGGTATGTCCTCTCCTAACCCTCTTCATAAAGATGTTGTAAGTGCTGTTGGATCAGAATCACTCATTTTGGAAGACATCTCCATATTTGAGACTGCTATTAAGGATATGGACTCTCACATTGGGGCTCTCCAGGCTCAGAAAGCTTTGTTTGAGAGCGGGATTATTTTTCTCAAGAGCAAGTTGTCCTCTTCTTCCACCGTGAACTCTGATGGTACTGCTAAGGTTCTTCTTAAGGTAACGCTATGGATTTGGTGGCACAAAGAGGGAGATTTTGATAGTTGAATTTGGATGTTGTTAGATGCTATTAGTGTTTGTTTTTTATCTTGACTGGTATGTCAGGCTGATTTGTTGCTGATGAATGTGTCTGTGCACTGATATTTTCTGATTGATGATTTTTACTACTCTGGTTCTGTAAGACAAGACCACTGTTACTCTGGTTGATATGTCGTGCTATGATGTCAGGATTTGTTATCTGAAAATGAACTTGCATTATTGGGTTCTAGTTCATCTGTCTACATGACTTTTCGTATATTGTGCCACTAAATGCCAAAGGGAGAGTTTGTTGGGTCATACGTGATGTGATTGCATTGTCCTTAGTAGCACTTGGTTATTCAGTGGATCTTATTTATCTTGATGATGAAAATCTTATTAAAAGTCTTGTTATAAGTCATGTTGCAACATGAGTTGCAACATGCTACTCTGACTCAATAGAGAAATGTTCAGAGTTCAGGGAGTTGAAGATTTATTATTTGAATGGCTTCAGATCGTGTATTATTGTTTAGATTCCCTACAGATATCATGTTATATGCTAATGTGTATAAGATCTGCTGAAGATGTAATTGAAGCTATTAACCCGCAAATATTGGTTATAAGATTTGATGAAGATGCAATTGAAGCTATTAACCCGCAAATATTGGTTACAAGATCTGTTGAAGATTTATGCAGGATCACTTGCCTAAAGTGATTCCTAGATTTACAGGCTGAGAAAATCTGCATGGTTTGTAAATTGATGTTTTCTATAACAACCCTGATATTGAAGGAGCCGCCATATATAAGGGACATGGGGATTGATCTAGGGTTTATCGCTTTTGAAGATCGTGATCATACTCCTGGAAAGGAGGCCAACGTCTAAGAGGTAGGGATCAATGGAGTTGATTCAAGTTGGTTTTGCAAGAGAATCTTGTATGCAAGGGGAGCTTGCATAGAATTCTCTATGGATTTGGTTGAGACCATCCACTGAGGTTTGTAGTGAGGAAAAGTATGCTCCTGCTAATAGAAATCTGATATTAGTGATTGTCATCATTTTCTATCATAATGAAGTATTCTGATTTTCTGGACGTGACCCACAGATGTAGGTGTCCGCATCAATCTGTGTTATCAAGTCATGCGTATCGTTTCTTGAATTTCCACATAATAATATATGTTTATTTTGATTAACATCTCAGCACTGAAATTGAAATATCCGTGCCTATCACTCTCAGCCACAGTTAAAACACGAGGAAAACAACCGTTAATATCAGCACGATAGGGTAAACTGATTGGATGCCATTTTATTTACAAAGATACTCTCCAAGTTTACTGTTATCGGCTGTTGCATGAAGCATGTTTTTTATATTATTCATGATTTCCAGCAAAGTGACTTCTCTATCAACAGAACATGAACGAAAAGGATAGAGTGCACAAAATGCATGAATGCTGGAATATAGAAATTTTTTTTATTCATCGGAAAGCTACTTAAAGTCGCAATGCGGTCCCCGTCCACCAGGTACCGATCACTGTTGGACTACTGGAAAGCAAAGGTAACGTAGCTGGCTGGACCACAGTCCTTTGACAAATAGAGAAATATTTCAGTAACTCGAATCATTAAGTAACGTAAGTATAACAATAATAATAAAGGATAAAGCATTATTGCATCATTAGCACTAATTGAATAGCATCACACTACAACATTTACGCATCTAAGCAAAATGCTGAGTTTTTTTTATGTTGGTTGAATATAAACATGTTCATCTGCATAGAGAAAAAGTCACACATGTCTATGTAGCTTGAACAGAATTCCTACCGACTAAAATATTGCCATCTGATAACCGATTGATGGACCACATCAGATTTTGCTTCCTTTCCGAGTGAACTCACTTATTTCCTACTGTATGAAGAATAAGACATCTACACCAATCAATAATTTCTCAGAAATTACAGCTTTGAGAATAATAATCCCACATTATTAAAATAGAAATTGTATTCAAGTATCATGTTCTACTATGGTATCAAAGTTCAGCTCCATATACATCCGGTCATCTCCACTAATGTCCTAATCCAAACCCAAATCATAATTACACACACATCCCATCCTGAGACAAATTAAGCAAAATAGTATGTTTGTTTACATATATGCACCTAAAGGTCACTACTATGAAATGTCAATTTAATAATTAGATTGCTGTCACCTGTCATTGATTGATGGCCAGAAATTTCTATCCTGAACGTAAACTAAACAAAATAGCCCAATGCTCAGTGAGATCACAGTTGACTAAATTGCAATCCAAAGAGCTAAGCTGGCCTATGGAGCAAATAAACTAGCCGGAAGAATTGCAAGAATTGACTTTGAGAAGTAGACCTCTACTCACAAACATAGACTTGTAGAAGCCTATAATGGTCCAGTTCAAGACTGTACTGGATACTAAGAGAAAGAAAGTCAAGCAGAAGCCCAACTATGAGCCACCAAAACAAACTAATACAAGGAATATCAATAAGTCAGATACAAACTTGTCTGCTGTAATTATGGAATTATCATATTCCTGGAAAAATATCGAAGCAACAAAGACGAAGCAGGTGCAAGATCATAAACATCAATCATGAGGTGTTTGGTTCCCGTTTCTTTATATGAAAGGAATATGAGAATGTTGATTTTTCGGAATCAATATTCTTATCTCCATAATGATAGCCATGGCCTGGAGATGCTGGAATATTGCATCTCATCTCCTGTTCCAGGGAATATCAGAACAATAGTAGTGGATCGTAGTGTATTCAGGAGATGGATAAAATTCGAAGCCATGGAATATTGATTCTTGTCCAACTAGTTGTGCTTCGAGAAAAAAAGAGAGAGAAAAAAAGATTATTACAGATGTCATGAGCTTCTTGCTTTAATTGAGCAAGAAGCACCTGGTGGTTTACTAATACCACCCCAAAGGCTCATGGGAATCAAATCAACAAAAGGCCAATAGGCCCAAGCTCAAAAACAATGCCCCAGCAAATCCGGCCCATCCAAGGAACGGTGTATTATCTGAAATGACTAAAAATGACAATTGATCATCACTATATAAAGCAATCCCCCCTTAAGGAGGATGTAATTCATTATATTCCTAACTTTATCTCTGTTCATATTTATATTTCTTATCTCTGTCAAGTCCTAACTTGAGCATCAGAAGAGTCGGAGCTAGGGCCCCCACTTTAAGTTCGACTCAATAATTCTCTTGTTGGCTATGATGTGTAGGTCGTGTGACCGTCCAAGCACAAATCAAATTTAGCCCTGACCGGTCTATCTGTCCATCATGTCATCATTAACGTCTTCTATAGGAACAAGGGCACAACCATGAACACATGAGATGCTAAGAACAAAGTTCAGACAAGCAAAGAGGAATGTGTTAATCATGAGCCGGGATAACCAAAAAAGGGAGGATGTGAAGCAACACCACCCCACCATAACAAGATGGTGAAATATTCAAGGTGGTACCACCCCCGGCCACCACTAGGCTCGAGGAGGTCGAGAAAGGGAAGCAATAGAAAACTGGGACTTAGCCAAGCCAGGGATCCTCCATTCACCAAGGACATGCTTGAATCCATGTTGCCCAAAGGGTTTACCTTTTTAAGCTCTGAACATATAAGTGCACATAGGATATATGTCAACATAGTAACAGGTATCGCAATATCATTCTGTTTAATGGTTTTAATGATGATATACTGTATTAAGCCTTCTCAAACACGCTGCTAAAGGCTACACATAACCAGTTCAGGAGCCTCAACTACAGCAAATGAACGCATTGGTTAAAAAAAGAAATTAGAACCATGATTAGATGATTAGATGCAGACATCTGCAGGGACATACAACCGCACATTGGCGATATAAGAGGACAGTTGAGAGTGAACCAACGGATCAAAAGTAAGTAAAAGCGTGAGAAAACAATCGGAAATGATGCCCCTCATACTTGGAATGTACACTTCAAGAAATGCTTTTAATAGACCACATGGTGTACTACCCAATTCCAGGGCAAACTAGTTTTTTAAATCAATAGTGGCTTATTTTTGGCTCCATGATTGTGTAATCATTCTCCGCCGCATTTGAATGAACCCACTCTCACCATTTCAAAAATTATTATTTCTGACTAAATGCCTACTATGCTCAAAGTTAGTGATTAGAAAATGGCCTCAACGCCCAACCCCCATTATATCACCTAAATCAGCTATCAATCGAAAATGGCATCAGCGCCCAACCCCAGCCATTTAACTGGTATCAGCTATGCCCACACAAACTGGGGGAAAAAGAAAAAGGTGTTAAGTACTGAATACCCACCAACTTTAAAGTGTCGAAGAGAGGGAAATGCACTAAGCGCAGATTGGCTGCTAATGAGTGGAATGCTATTAACCAAGGCACTGCTAACCCAGTCGAATGTCCAGTGCAACGACATACTGCAAACAAAGCATTGGATAAAGGGAAATGTGATAGGCATTGAATTCTTGCCAACTTTAAAATGTCAAAAACGTAAAGGGCGTTAGGGCCTGTTTCTTTGCAAGGAATTGCTCCGAGAAAGTGAATTTGCTTCACTATTCATTGCCACATCAGCCCAACTTTCTAGAGTCTGTTCCAAACGAGAGAAAAAAGCAAAGCAAAAGCTCTTGCTTTTGCTGAGGTGGAGCAAAGCAGCGGCCCTGGGCAAAATCCACGTACTTCCTGGGGATTACAAAGGAATCTAGCCTTCTTTGGTGGGTTCCACTCAAGCTTAGCCAACCGCAAGATGCCACATCACGCTTTGATATGATTTTGTGCTATTTGCACAAATCTTTTTGCTATTTGCATTTTTTTAATTTAAGTTTTATTTTTAAAAATATTAGTTTATTAATATTTCTTCCCATTTCAACTTTTCTCATCCAACAATCAGAATCCCACTTTAACCCAAAGAAACACACTACTTTAGTGTAGGTCCCACAAACAAATCCCAAACCCACTTTTCAACACCTTTTCCTCCAAAAGAAACACAAAACTCTACTTCTCTCTTCTCAAGATTTACTATTCACAACAGTAAATCCCAACCCACTTCCAACCAAAGAAACATGCCAGTAGGCGCCAAGTCCCGGTTAAATGGGAAAGTGTTAAATATCGAGATCCTGCCAACCCATCAATCTGCCAAAGAAGATAATTGATTATAAACAACCCGTTAGAAAAGTGAAAATGCAAAAAGACATCAACCCCAACCAACCTGATTATCTCTGTGACGAAAATCAATTGCAATGAGTAGGGCTATTGACAATAACAAAATAGAATACAAGCAGTCATTTTGTACAAACACCAGATATTGGGTGAACCCAAAGCTTTTGTCTTGTCAATATATGGGTGACAAAAGCTGTAATACTGTAAAATCGTTAGTCTATAGTCTTCTGAAGAGATTATAGATCGAAGGTATATCGACCATGGTATATTTGATGAACAGAATTTCATCATCAGCTATGGGGGGAATTTTAAATGGTTTGGATATAGAAACCAGTGAAGTTAGAACACCTTCTAGTATTTAGAAGCTCAATGTATGTTTTCGAGGAAGCCAATAAGTTTAATATCATAAGAAGGAAGGTTACATGTTAGGATACACGGATGGTATCGCGGGTTACAAATTTCAAAATCCAGATACGAATAAGATCTTGATTAGTTGACATGTGTCGTTTGCTGAGTGAGCGGTGCTAAAAAGTAAAGCTTTGGAAAATACCTGAATAGGTGAATGCAAGAAAATACCAATTGATGTGGATGTGCTTATTTCAAATCACAGTTTTGACATTAGCGTTGCTAAGGGAGTGAGGTTGATGACAAGAATTCATATGCCGTTACTACTACATATAGCAATGGCGGAGGTAGTAGTTGAAGTTGTAGTCAAGATGAAGTTTTAAACATACTGTGGATGACTCAATTGCTAGCTAAATGGGGCAACACACTATAACGACCATAGCTCGATATAATGATTGTATGAATTTGACATATGCATTGCATACGCATAAAGATTCTACAATTGATAGGGATATGATAGATGCATTAAGTTTAAATGCAAACTCAAAATGGATGTATGATAGGAAAATATTGAAGCATTTGTATATCCTGAGAAAATTCACAAGACGAAGATCAACATTGAAGGAGTTGACGGTGAAGTTTGAGTGGGGCTCAAACGCATTTTTCTTAAAAAAAGGCTAGAATGCTATGAGATGGCACGGAGATACAAGAAAGATTGCATGTTTATGGATTTGAGTTGATGTAACATTAAATTTGAAAATTCACATTCAAATGGGATTCGTTGAACACTCAATTAATTTGCAATACTTGGCATGAAGCTCACTAACCAAGTGCCATGACCTCAGGTTGAGGTGGCTGGTTTGAAGTTGAAGGTTTTGACGATATGATATGGCTTAGGGTTTGTGATGTATTTATATCAAGATGGAGGGTTGAAATTAGTGATACAAAACACCGAAATACTTGAGATTCGGGATATGGTTTATCAGAATTTTTTTGAGGAATTTCTACCGTCCTTTTGAACCCAAGAAGCAACACAATCTTCTTATTTCCTATGGATTTTTCCTGTGGTGCTTGGTCCATTGCTTAGCCCTGCGTGAAATCGACCGAGGCGAGAGAGCACGCATAGCATGTGCAAGCGGCCCATCATTCATGGATGACAGTTGAAGCCTGAAGCATACTTAATTAGTGTTAAATTATTTCTTAATTTGATTGATTGAGTTTGCATCCACATTTCTTCGCTATGAAAGATGTTGCTTTATTTCACATTATTATATTATGATGACTCAGTGACGAATTAGGAGGAATAACAACACATTTTGACCAATAGTTTTTACAATGCATCATTCACTTTCTTTGTTACCAATAAATTTTTGAAACTTTCCTTTAAAACGTCAAGCATGGTATATAAAATAAATAAAATAACTTGACTGTCCCTTTCTTTAATTTTTTATAAACCTAGTCAAATTAGAATAGATTACATAAAAATGTGGTAGAGTCATGCTTCTCATTCAAATTTGATAAGGATTACCCAAATCATGCATCTGAATTTTTATGTTTGATATGCATCTTTAATTTATTTTTAAATATTAACAACAACAAAGTAATAAAGTAAGTAATTGTAATTGCCTAAATTATCATTAAGAACAGGTAAATTGATGATTCAAGCCGCTGATTTGATTTGTGTTTCCAATTCAGATACGTGGAAACCCACACATCGAGTTGAATTAAAATTTGAATATGCTAAACCATAGAACAAAACAATTTACTATCAATAACTGCTCATTATATGCTGTCTCAATGCTTAAGAAAAATAATAATAATACTCACTTCGTTTTTCAAACTTCAAATAGCACGAGTTAATATAAACAAATTGAAATTGCATTATAGATATACATTATCAAATATTAATTTAAAGGATTTGACCAAATCCTTTAAACCATATCCAGGTCTAACTCTAAGTTACTTAAGGATGTTATATTTTTTGTAATTAGTTTTAGTTATACATTATACATTTTATGCGAGTAAGGTTTATTTTGTGGCAGTCTCATCCAAATATGTAGAGGATGTTTTGTGGGGTTTTTAAAGATAAATACCGTTCAAATCGTCAATATTTTGAATTTACCCCCAAATCATCATATTATGACCCCCAAACACATTGAATTACCGAAAAAACAAACATCCTATAAGTTTTGGCTAAAATTTGAAAATTTTTAAGAGCAAATACCTGACTAGCCCTGGGGCCTATTGTTAAATCCCCCCTTGTTTCGCCTTACTTTTACGTTACTTGTAGAAAGAACCTAAACTATGCACTTAATCTGTGAACATAATCTTAAAAGGTTTTTTTTCTAAGAGAATGATCTGTTACTAATTTTGTTAGGAGTTTTGTCCCTTAGATTCAATTATATATAAATATTAGCAAGGATTCTAGGGATGTGAGATTACTTTTTGTTCGAGTTAAAATTCATAGCTCATGAAATTCCTTTGTCATTGTTCCAAATGAATCATAACACTATTTTCAACCTGTTAGCCTCATGGATTGTATAATCATATAGGTTAGCCTATGAACATATCCATTATTAGTTATTCCCAACTTCTGAGTTAGAACATATTTGACATATTCAACTAGTTGGCATAGTAACACGTGGCCATTAAAAATATGCTCTAATTTAACACCATAGCATAGAACATACCTTTGTAAATAACGGACGATGGTATTCTTGTTGTGCGACGGACGCGGAAACGTGTCGGATCGTCAGATGATCGAGACGAGGACGAGCAACAAATACAATCGAGAAGTGCTATGAGAGATAACAATTTAGGCCGTCGACCGGACAATGAAACACCAATAAGCTTTATTATGAAAGGACAGAACAATACGAATCTTCTCTCTTCACAAGTGAAGAAGAAACACACAAGATCTCTCCAAAAACTCACAATCTCTCAAAGTTGGCTCAAATGGCGGCTCAAAGTTCTCTATGTGTGTTCCACAATGAAACTCTCCTCTAAAACACCATATATATATCCATTGGGACAATATGTGCCATCGCAGATGAGGAACAATATGTGCCATCACAGATGAGAAGTCCCTAAAAGATACAAATCCCGCCTTTCACGAAATCCCCCAACCCAATCTCAACTCTATGCAATCAATGTGCCACAGCCTAGTGGACCGCCGCCACATCCTAGTGGGCTCCCTCCGAAAGACCGAGCTTCCCTCTGAAGACCGAGGGAACGAAATGTCTAGCCAAGTGTCCGAGCTATCCGTAGCTCGAACCGTAGAGCTACCGACCTATGAGCCACTGATCCGCCGATCATCCGAACACAGACTTCAACAGAGCAAAAACAACCAAGGGATAATGCGATGTAGAAGTCCAATAGCTTGGCATCTGACCGATTTGACTTGTGCAGAGTCAGATGGGTCGGATCCGAGCACAACCAAGTTATCTCTGTACAAGATAGCTCAGCTACCGACCAATACTCCTTCAGCACCTCAATCGAGCCAACTTCCACAATCCTTAGGTAAAATTCTGTGATTTGGCAGGTAAACTTCAAAATATGATAATTTGACTGATAAATTTTAAAATATGGTATTTCGCGGGGGGGGGGGGGGGGGGGGGGGGGGGGGGGGGGGTAAATGTCAAATTATTGAAGATTTGAAGGGTACATAGCTTTAAATCCCCTTATATTTTAAAAGAATTACATACTTACATTGTATCTCCCTGCTAAACTTTTTGAATCCGAATGAATTGTTAAAAATGTCTTTAAAAATTAATGGTTACTATTCCTCACATTCCAAAGAAATATGTACCGTTTAAAGTTGTTTGACAAAATATACAATGGGAAAATTTTGAAACTAAAAAAGATGTAGATAAGGCTTATCACATTCACTAGGATTCATATTAAAGGATGGTAGACCTTTTTCTTATATATTAAAAATCCCACAGTTTCAACTGCTAACATTGATCACATAAATGAGAGGATATAATCAGAACATATCTTGACTACACAAGTATATGTCGTAAAAAATTTGTGAATAAAGTGTATCACATTCACTAGGATTCATATTAAAGGAGAGTAGATTTCCTTCGTATATATTAAAAGCCCCACAGTTTCAACATTTGATCACATAAATGAGAGGATATAATCAGAACATATCTTGCCTAAACAAGTATAGGTCATAAAAAAATTTGCCCTAAAAATCCACTCTTTAACTAAAAACCAAATTACACAACAAGAACTCAATTTTTTTTGAAAGAAAGGTCTCAAGCATCATACCATCATCCGAGATCCGAGCTTCCCTCCGCAGCCTCCGCCGGTTTCTTGAAAAATTGATCGATCCTGCGGGCTCCGGGAGGCAACGGCTTCTCCGGCGGGGCCGATTTCGGCCGCTCAGCCGCCGCCGGCGGCACAGGAGCGGAGAGGGAATCGAGCAAGAAATCGGAGGTTGGCGTGTGGGCCCGGACCGCGGAGCGGATATGGTCGAGCTTGATGATCCTCCTCCTCTTGGCGACGGCGGCGCAGCGGGCGCCCTCGGAGAGAGAGGCGAGGAAGAGGTCGGCGGAGATGGAGATGAGATACAGGGCCTCCGAGGTGAGCTTCTTGATCTCTTCATCGATCTTGACGATCTTCTTCACTCTCCCTAATGGAAACGATGGGGTTAGTGCTTCGTTCGATTCTTCTTCTTCTTCTTCTTCTTCTTCTTCTGTTGATGGGTTCGGATTCATTGGTGTCGGTGGAGGGTGTGAGGATTTGAAGGTTAGGGATTTTTGGGGGAATTTGATTTTAATTTATTTGGGGAAGTAAAAAATTTCCGGGGAGCTGATCTCGAACTTTGTGTGTGATTTCCCGCCAAAGATAATTCTATTTCCCGCGCAAATAAAATGGAGTATGACTACACTAAATGCCGGCCTTTTCCGTACCGAACGTAAAAGATTGCCCAAGAGTCGCGTGGGCCCATGTAATTGCTAAGTTATCGTATTTTTGGACCATTTTGGGCCTGTGATTTCTTTGTAATGATTAAGCCCAATTAAGATAATTCGGCATTACAACTTACAAGGTTAAATGCAATCGAATGGGATAAGCTTAAACTTGAGGATTTTTCTATTTTATCTTGTCCATGTATGTCTCTTCTATTCACTATAAATAAAGGCACGTGGTCTTCATCCAGCATACGCTTCATAACACCATCTATAGTTTTTGTTAAGAATAAAGCGGATGTTTTTAAACTCTTTGCAAAATGGAGATGTGGTATTGTTATGCATCGATAACTCGACAATCCTTTAAAAATTGGAACCATATTTCGGAACAATGGAGGAAGTTATGGTCGACTTAAATGCGCCTCAATGCATGATGATGCTAGATAGGATTAGCCGGCAAACTCTAATGTACGATATGCACATGGGCTTGCCAATAAACAAAAAAGAATTATGTGTGAATCCAACATGTTTTGCTCGTTCCTCTAGTTGTAGCAAATTTAACGTTTTCGTAATAGTTGAACTTTTTGAAACATCTAAATGATGAGCAAACCATTTTGTGTTTGGGAGAAATATTTGGTATATTAGATTTTACAATATAATATCAAAATGAATTATGCCGAAGGCCAATCACCCAAAAATAATAAAATTGTGCTTTTGACGGATGACTGGCGGTGTTTTCCTCCTAGAATAGTTTACACCTACTTCTTCATGAGAGGGGGAGAGAGTTGGACTACAAATTTTAAACAACTTATTAATGCTTTAGATTTGAAAAATAAAAACCAATATCAAAAATCTATTTTATTGTATTTAATCTAACCTATTTCAACTATCTACAAATAAAATTTTAAATGATTTGGATATATTTTATCTATACATCAAAATATGATAAAATAGTCATTTTAAGTAAGATTTTGAAACATTGATTTGTCGCCACTTTATGTCTAGGTGAGACATGTCCAAATCATTAGAAATTTTGTTGGGAGATAGTTGAAAACGGATATGTTAGTATGCATGCTAAGACTCATGAGGCCCAACAGGCCTAGGTAACGCATAGCCCAATAACGGCCTAATTAAAGCCTGTCATGTGTTGATGGTATATTTAGTATGACATGGGTGACGTTACAAAAATGCCTCTGACTATCTCAACTATATATAGTTCTCAAAAGAGCAATGAAGGAAAGCGATTTTTTAACATCTAATTATAGAATTTGTTTGCTTAAGATCATGGCATATTTATTCTTATACTCGAGACGTGTTAACTTGACCGCTGGAGGAGTTCAACGACGCCCCATATTAGTTTGGCTCAACTAATATTCTTGTCTGCTTTGATATGTGCCCTCGTGTAATCGATTCTATCCATTTTTTATTACAAGTACAAGCCAGCCGCTAAATGATCCATCTCCCAAGCATATGAGCAATAGACGTAAGCCTACATCCATCAATTTACATGAATCCAAGACCAAAAGTCATATCCCTCGTGCACTTGTTACAGTATTGGCATCGTCTATGAAAAGGTGAGGCATATAATTATGCTATCCTGTGAGCTAAGAGGTCATCATCGAAGAACAAAACCATCTCCAACACTAGAAAAAGCACCAACAATGCTGACAACTGTGTTGGTTCATCACAACCTCTTGACATCGAAACAACCCCCCTCATCATACACGTCCAACATCTCCAAATCAAACCCTTAACAAAACCATGCCATTCGTGGAGCACATTGACCATAATATATGACATTGTAGCAATTTCAAGAGGTGAATACATATAAGGTCATGAAGCTGGTAGATCTAAACATTTTAAATAGAATATCAGAAGATTGAAAATCAAAATTTTCATAAACTATCATTGACAACAAGCTTAGGATCTAATTGCAAGTCTAGTAATCTAATGATGAGATAAAAACATATCTTGGCTTGAGTATAACTTAGCGATATCCATGGGTTCCAAACTTTTCCAGTGAAGCATCACCTCAACCAACACCTTAGGTGATCCACAACGACGATGAACTTCTTCATGAATCATGAGCCCTCTAGGGACACAAACCGGCCTCCAAGCTTTGATAGTGCTAGAAGGGAGGAGAAGGAAAATGTTCTTTTAGTGTGAGTTATTCTCTATTTAAAGTAGTTTGAACTTTCTCAACACTTAGATATATAAGTTGCTGGAACCTTTGTCTCTTTTATAAGGAATTTCTATGCAAGCAAAGATAGAATCACAACTTGTGCAACTCCTCGCAATAATAGTGCAAAGAGAGCAAGAAATGCCGCATATGTATAGGCCTAGGAGATGTAAGGTTCAAGGATGAACATTTCATCATAAAACATGTGAAAAGGAGACAACCAAGAAACGTTCTTTAGAAAAAGAGGGAGCCTTTTTTGACTTTTGATTCCATAAAAACAAAAAACACACATGTTATTTCAAACTTAAAAATGAGTTCATGGATGGCCTCATGTGAACTAGTAATTCTTACTAACTGCTGAAATTTTCTGCAGAAATTTTCAGTAGTAAAAACCTACCCATCGACAGCCAAAACGACCGCCCCTGTCCAACCAGAGGGCAGCCACCTTTGTTCGACATGAGGGCCACCATTGGCTGCCATTTTTGGCTGAACATAGGCAGCCTCTAGCCACCATTTGTGGTCGGCTAGGTGCAACCATCTCTAGCCAGCCAGAGACCAGAGGTGAGCCTCTGCCAGGTGGCCGTTGAACCCTCTCGTGTTCGTGTTCTTTATTTGATTATTCGTAACATTTTACGACCACTTCCTCACATTCACTTGCAACTCGTTGCAATATGTTTAAGTCATCTCCAATGATCACACCTCTTCCGATCAACGTACTCTTTAATGATCACAACTCTTGCAATTGATACCACAATTCGTACGATTGATCCCTGTATATCTTATATAAGTAAAGTTAATTTCTTTGCTTTTTGTGACGAGCCATCGTCTCTGTGAGACTATAATGGCTAGATTCATACTTAAGTAGTGACACGATCTCATCGTGTCACAAATCAGTAGCGACCCTAGCTACGTGTGTCGACCCTGTTTTAGAATCGTCATTATTGTTTGGGAATGGATGCATTTAAGAAAATTATTGTAATTGTAACAGACATCTTGTTCGAAATGATAGTAAGCTAGCTCGTAATCTTTATCTATGATATCCACTGTGTCACTTCTGTAGTTGTTATTATAATTGTATGATGCATAGACAATGTCTCATGACTTGTGAGAGGAACAATGGGATTATGATGAGATCATAAAACATAGGCCAATGTGTCCGTCGATCGTATGTGTAGAACTATTCATGGTTAAATGGATATCGAGACGGGACATCGATATTTCGGTTTAACCAGTGTGCGTTAATCTGTATCATCAGATGGTAGTGACTGGCCTCATAGTCACTCCGTGTGGAGACATCATTAGATAATGCACATGTGCTTGTTGGAGAACAAGTTCACAGAACGACTCACCAGAGATGCTTCTATATGGTTATAATACTTTGAGTGTTAACAGAAGATCTAGGGTGCGAGTCGGTGCAGGTTAGTCATTTGACCGGAGATGTGCTAAAGAATCTTGCATGTGGAAAATTATACTTAGATAGTCATCAAACATTGGCTTTACAGCTGATGTGTAGGTACCTGCTGGGTATATTTGGAAGCATGTGAAAGGAGCGTCCATGCTGCTGGAATTCGTCTCCTCCTGTATGGGAGGTTAATTTCACAGCTGAGTAAATATATCCATAGTAAGTCCATGTCCAGTGTAGGAGTTGAACTTGTTATGAGTTAATAAGTGTCATCCAACTAATAACTATGAGATCACATTTGACTCAAAGGGTTTAATGTGTAATGGGGGTTGAATCTATACCGTACCATATACACCTTAGTGATGCAGTGATGACAAAGGGACTAGACTGCACTAAATTTGTCATTATAAGGCCCAGATTATCTCGGAGAGATTCAAGTCTCACAAATTAGATAATGGCGATTCTGAAACGAGGGTCAACATGCTCAACTAGGGCCGCTACCGATCGGTGACAGATGTGATCATGTTCACTAACGAAGTAGAAATCGAGCTATTAGAGTCTCATACTGATGATTAACTCCTCACAAAAAGCGAATGAAAAGACTTTGAGTATATGTGATATACAATGGCATACATCACAAGGAGTTGTGATCAGAAAAGAAGAAGATAGTCACTTGACAATTATTAGTTGAGTAGTGTTTAGGCACTAGTCCACTAGTCAGTCTGTAATGTTTACAGCGAGTTGACTAGTCAACTAGTTATCGTCACTAGTCAACTAGTGCTGATGTGGCATGATGCAGAATTCAAGATTTGATGTGGGATTTGATTGGAAATCAATCCTAAATAAAATCCAATTCGTTTACAAGAGTTCTAATATGATTAGAACTCATTTAGGATGCTTCTTCTTCTTTGCATGTTTAGGGATGAGGTTGAGTTATATACAAACACTTAATCTAAATCAGATTCGGCTCTCCCTGGAGCTATATTAAGGGGTCTCCCTAGCCATTGGAAGACACACCAATCTCTCTTGATCAAGTCTCATTGTGCAGAAATATTCAAACCTATTGGAGGGAGAATCTCTCGCATATAATCAAAAGTTTTTCCTTCTCCTTTTTCATCCATTTAGCAAAGCTTGGAGGGCGGTTTGAGTTCTTTGAGGGCTTATGAATCATGGAGACATTCTTCATCACGTGATTCATCTATAGCGTAGGTTGGAGATAAGAATACAACGCTTCTGGTCTTCACCGAACGAGTTTTTGGATATGTGAGTATCTCTTGAGTATACTCGCACAAAGGTATGGTTTTTATTCAGTTGTCCATCTTAGTTTTATAGTATCTGTTAATACATGGGTACGGCCCACGAAGTGGGATTAAGTGATAAGGCCCAATTGAAGAATTAAATCTCGGCCAAATGGCCTAAGAGCTCGCCATCGAAGTAAAGTTATTACTCTGTCAAAGCAGCAACTCATCAGATCGTTTAAGCATCACTAATTATGTGGGAGTGGTTAATACAGACCAAGTTAATGTGCACCGTTATCGGCAATCCTAGAGGAGATCTCACCATTATTGGTGCAGAGCCATTATGCATTATTAGCAGACATCCAAAACTATAAATATAGGAGAAGACAACGTAAGAAGGGTTCAGAGAGACCTAATACTGATAACTCTGTCTTCCGCTTTATAATTCTTCATCCAAATAGCTTGTGGTGACTAGTACGAGACGAACCTCTGTGTGTCGATCTCGGTAGCCCCAAACCTTTCTATTAAGTTCACGTTCTAACTTAAGCATCGGAGGGGATTGGGCCGAAACCCATATACGACCCATATGACGCTCCTTTGTGGTGCAGGAAAAACAAGGTACGACCCCACCAGAGGGTCAATCGATACTTCCTGGAGACAGTCGTTCGAGGATTGACATTGACGAGGGTCGAGAAATAGCCGACTATCGGAGCTAGATAGCCGAATACTGTTAATCGAAAAATGGCTAAAACTTACCGTTGAATTTATAGCCGACTATTTTTGATAACGGACACATTAGCCCACACGCCACTTTATCGTTAGTTCCACATCATTTCCCCCATTTTGGTTTCCTTTTACTCTTCGGTCTTTTGTGCATATTGCAGATGCAAATGAATGATTTTGGAACCCTATAGTGGAGGTTAAAGCAATGGAGCAAAGCAAGAAGCGAATAGGAGCCCAAAAAGCCAAAGAAGGAGATGAGGAAAATGTGCAAGATGCGACCACGTGGATGATCCATGTGGTCGCGTCACTAAGACACTCCCAAGCTGCCAAAACCCCATCGACACGGTCCCGTGAGCGGATGAAACGGTTGCGTCGTTTTGGAGCCAAAGAGAACAGAAATCAACTTCGACACGGTCGTTTGAACAGGCGACATGACCGCGTCCCACCGAGGAATTAAAGTCTCCAAACGATCGCCCACGCTATCATTTAGATGAAGATTTTGAAGAGCTGAACCACCGAACGTCGTGGTCACGTGGATTTCCACGCAGTCGCATCGATACCAAACAGAGAAGCTGCATTTCGACTTTGTGAGCGACACGGCCGCATCGAATCCAATGCAACCACGTCAATAGATCTTTCTGAGAGTTTTCTGGGTGCTGTCAAGGGCATTTTTGGGAACTTTTGGGGATTTTTGTGCTGTATATACACCTTTCTCATTCCTCTGATAGAGAAAACGTCTTTTACAGAGCTTTTTGAGGGGGGTTTCTTAGATGATTTTTCAGGTGTATCAGTGATTATTCCATGCAACTTTTTGTTCCTCTTTTTGTTCTTTTGGATTCTAGTTCTCAATTTTGCAATAGAATTAGTTTCTTTATTTCTTTTCATTGTGGAGTGTTTGATTGCTAATCTCTATCTCATCTATATTGCTATGATGATTCGTTGATTAATTTGATTGAGTTCCTATCGATGTATTGTGAGTAGTCATCCATCTCGGGCCATGGGTTGAGCCCTATTAAATTTGGCTATGGATTAATATGAATTAGTTGGTTGTTGCATGATTGGAGAGTAGTGGTATGCTAGGATGATTATTATTTATGCATATTGATCTCCCCCTTGTGGATAAGTATATTAGTCGATAGCAGGAGCTATGGCTAATTTAGGGTGTTTGATCCCTACATCAATTCATACTATACATGTCGCCAATGGGAGTTGGGAGTGGATTAGAGCTCTCCTAGCATAGATCCAAATCCTATCCACGGGAATGGTGTGGAAGAAGATTGTGGACATTTGGCGGGCGTAATGCACATGTGGGAGTTGGCTTCAGCATAGGGTAGGTAGACCTATTATGGCCTCACGAAGGGGGGTAGGGATAACATAATGGACTATCCTATCATTGCATCATGGAAGTGGGGGGAGGGGCAGGAGAATGCCATCCAGTTAGACAACCACTCCATATCCAACAAATTCAACAACCGATCAACCCAATTCGATCCTAGTTTAAATCCAATAGCGGCGATACCACGGATCTAAAGCTTTTCCATATTGATATTTTCCCTTAGCACCCATTACTTAGTCTTACATTTTGATCACATGGCTAATTAACTTTGAACCAAGCCAATACTCAGTAACTGCCTCCCAGTGGACAACATGTATAGCGCTTCAACTACACCGTGCGCTTATGGCTATAAAATTCGAGGATAACAAGTTTTCTGGCGCCATTGCCGGGGATCGAATCCGGGTCACCCGCATGACAGGCGGGAATACTCACCACTATACTACAACCACAACCCCCCTACATCTTCAATCTCCCTTCATCCGGCACAAATTCCTCGACTCGGCTACCCCCAAACCCTAAACGACCGTCGTTTGAGGGATTTTACTGGATATTTCAACGACACGACCACTGCTGGAGCTCTGGGTCTTTGCTTTGACGATTGGAGCAACACCACATCGTGAGGAACTTCACTCATTTGGTTAAATTCGCTTCTTGCCTCGAATTTTCATATTTTTGCCCAATATCTCAATTGCTCGCTATTTTTCGCTAATTGCTTGGGGAGTCACTTGATTCAAATATTGCCTATCTTTGTACACAACATTTGCATACACGATCATATTATCACCGTGCCATCACGAACTAATCACACGAAGCATACCACACCTCCCCCATAGCAATCACTATGCTTGGATTATGTTGTTGTGATGTTATCCATGCTTAAATTATGTAGTTAACACGATGCTTTCACCATGCTTGGATTATATTATGTAGTTATCACCATGCTTTCCCCATGCTTGGATTATGTTGTTGTGATGTCATCCAAATTCAAATTATGTAGTTATCACCATGCTTTCACCATGCTTGGATTATGTTGGTGTGATGTTATCCATGTTCAAATTATGTAGTTATTACCATGCTTTTCCATGCTTGGATTATGTTGTTGTGATGTTATCCATGTTCAAACTATGAAGTTATCACCATGTTTTCACCATGCTTAAATTATGTCGATGTGATGTCATCCATGCTTAAATTATGTAGTTAACACCATGCTTTCACCATGATTTGATTATGTTATGTAGTTATCGCCATGCTTTCACCATGCTTGGATTATGTTGTTGTGATGTTATCCATACTTAAATTATGTAGTAATCACCATGATTTCACCATTCTTGGAATATGTTGTTATCATCATACATCATGTTACTTATCATGTAGTATGTGTAGTATGTTGATATCAAGTAGTATGGTGCAGTATGTTGTAGTATGTTGTAGTATGTGGTTATCATGTAGCATGTTGTAGTATGTTGTTAATCTTCATGCTATGTTTTGGGACCTTGATGTTGTATGCCATGTATTGAATAATGGATATGGAAATTGACATTAATGTGAACATGGTGGAAATGAAATGATAGCGGTAAGTGTGACCGCGAGATGTTGAAATGGGGAAATGCTGAAATTTGTTGAATAATAATCTGAGGATCTGAGTGAGCACCTGAGTGTAATATAGCTACATGGAATATCTTAGTCTATTCTGAGGTAGGTGAGTATTCTAGATATGGAGTTGGGGGAAAATCGAGTGAAATATCGACTAATGAACTAGACTAAATTGACTTGTATCTCACTCGAACTTCCAATAGCCGACAGGGGAAGTGGGCAGAGTTGGTGAGGCCCATGCTGTACTCGTGATGCACCATAGGTAATTGATGTGTATGACATGATATTCTCACTTCTGAAACGGGGGAGTTACGAGAGGTCCTGTTTGTCATATTTCTCGTGTTCACTGGTGGGGTACCACTTTCCACACATCTTGTGTGAGAGTCTAGATCCTTAAGTATTATATTTACCCGAGATTCCAAAACATTAATTTGAAAGTAACAAACCTAAACGACCATGAGTGGTAAATGATAGCTCTTCTACTTATCACAGTACTTTATTTACTTCCTGCCTCGCATGTTTCCTTTCTCTGCTTGAGTCATTAATTTATGTAAATTGCTTCTAAAAAATAGGAATTAGTGACATAGTTGTAAACAATGCTAATTATAATATTCCATACCGAGTTGTGTTTTCCATACTGGGCCCACGTTTACGTGTCCACCACACCTTTTTCCTAGGTCTAAGGCCTGAGACTTCAGAGCAGATTTCCCCCCAGGAGACCGTCCCGAGCTTCGAGCTAGAGGTGGAACCCTCTGAGGACGATTTTGTGGAGCTGGCTACTTAGGGATAGAATAGGAAGTGAGTTGTATTTGGTGTGCGGACACTGTTTCTATTGTGGGTTTGGGGATCTTACATATTTTCCCTCTCTGATACCATGTATAGTTATCGTTTGTACTTTGTATCTTTCAAACGTATATGTATGTACATATTTTATGACTCTGTGCTGTATCTGTGAATTTTTCTGTATTGGAGCATTACCAGTAATTCTTTCTATGTCGTTTGTACTATTCTAGCATTTACAATGGCCTGTGGAATTTTATAATTATATCTCAATTTATGCTGGGTTGTATTTGTAGTCAAGGGGTCAAATCCGTGGGTCTAAATATCGTCGCGACCTTGTCTCCATCTGTTCTCTACAAATACCTTGGAAATTTTCGTATTTCTGGGTATTTCAGAGAACGGGGCGTAACACCTAACGACCTCCCCCGGCCAGCCGGAGGGTTGCCACCTCTAGCTGACCAGAGGCCAACCACTGGCTATTATTTCTAGTTGACCAGAAGCAGCCTATGGCCGCTATTTCTGGCCTACCAGAGACAACCACCTTTAGCCAACCAGATGCCATAAGTAAGCATCTGGCCAGTGGCTGTTGAACCCCTCCTGTGTTTGTATTCTTTATTTGACATGGTCGAAACACTTTACGACCACTTCATCAATTGCACTTGTAACTCTTTGCGACATGGTTAAGTCCTCTACAATGATCACAACTCTTGTGATCAACATGTTCTCTAATGCTCATAACTCTTGTGATCATATCACAATTCTTGTGATTGATCCATCGTATATCTTATTAAGTAAAGTTTATTGCTTCGCTTTTCGTGATAAGCCATCATCTCTGTGAGACTCTAATGACCCGATTCCTACTTCAGCAGTGACACAATCTTGTCACGTTACACATCGTTAGCGATGCTAGCTATCCGTACCGACCACTGTTTCGAAAACGTCATTATCTGGTTAGTGTGAGACTGAAATCTCACTGACCAAAACTTGGGCCTTACAATGCTAGATACCATGCAGTTCGATCACTTCATGATTATAACACTAATGTGTCTAGGATACAAATATTGTCAAACCCCATTACTCCTTAAATCATTAAGTTATATGTGATTCCATAGTTAACGATTGGATGACACTTGTCAACTCTTAACAAGTTCATCGCTTACCCTGTCCAGGGCTTCAAATATGGATCAATTGACTCCCTGTGACACTAACCCCTTATGCCAGAGGAGACAAATCCCATCTAGATGGAAACTCTCTTCACACGCTTCGAACTATACCCAGCGAGTACCTACATACTGGTCGCACTGCCGATGTTTGGTAAAAGCCTAATTATAGCTCCTACATACAAGGTCCTTTATTACATCTTTAGTCTTAAAGGATACACTACACATACTGCCACCTGGGTGCTTTTATTGACATGCAGTATGTTTACCATACGGAAGCATCTCAATAAGTCGTTTTGTGAACTTGTTCTCCAATAAGCACATGTGCATTATCTAACGATGTCCTCACATCGAGTGGCTATGTGCCTAGCTACTACCATCCGATGATATAGATCAATACACACTATTATATCCAGAATATCGGTGTCCCACCATGATATTCCTATGGACACAAACATTCGGACATATGTTTAAGCAACCACATTGGGCCTCATTATCATGATCTCATCATTGTCTCGGCGTTCCTTACATAAATCCAAGGATTTTATCCATGTGGTATGAAAACAGCAACATACTCAGTAGTATAAAAGAGTATCGCATAGATAAAGCATAACAAATAGCATACCATCATTTTAAACAAGATGTATCTCACAATTAAAATAATTGTTTAAAGGGAATACAATCCCCAACAATACCCATATCCACAGGATGAAGGAACTTTTGATCTAGTTCACTCAAAGGGTGCTTGTATTTATGCAATTACCTCAAAGTAACCACCACACAATAACATCCTTCTTAATATGTGCACAAGCATCCTCTTCCTTAGTTTTCCCAACAACGGTGTCTTTGATTTCATCAACAACAAATTCATAAATTTTCATTACAATTCCATCATTAATATGAACAAAATATTTTATATCAGTCTCTCTAATAATCCCACGAAAATATTATATATTGTTGTGAGTTGAGAGAGGCTTTTGGCCTCCCTCCCCTCATCATCTCACCATTTACTCCCCACTAACTTAGTGGGGAGTCACTTGGACTTCAAAGGTGAATGAATATATAGAGAGCCATGGCTTATGCCATGGCTACTCTTGATTTTAGAGATTAGTTTACACACTTCTTCCAATCTATTTCTCAACACGTTATCAGCACTTCGCTCTAAAAAAAGTTGAGCCATAAAATTTCTTCCCCACAAATTTCTCTTTCTTGCGAAGGAATCTTGTAGTTGCGGCAAAGCTATTGCAACTATTGGTGTGACGACGATCGGTTGATTACCTTCGCGGTATAGCGGGAGCGGGGATTATATTTTTCTATCTACGGATTTTATTTGTTCTTCCCTAGATCATTGATCTAGAGGTAAAATTCTAATCCCGTAGATATTGATTATTACATATATATGTTGATTGTATTACTCAAATCAACATATCAAATTAGAACAAATTAATATCTCCCATTTTTCCCCCTGAAGGGGATCCACGCACAATTCCATTTTTCCCCCTCCTCCTAATTGTCGCAACCCCACTGAAGGGGAGCCTTGTCTTGATGGTTGTCTGGCCGCGGGAAATCGAAGCCCCCCCCCCCCCCCCCCCCCGCGTAACGTGGTTGTAAACTGATGATTACTTATTTATATTGTTTACAACCACCAAGATCACATTTCTTATCAGCACTTTATGTTATACTGATCATTACTTATTATCAGTTTACTTATTTATACGTGGTTTCAAATTATGAGAAATAAGTAATAGTGATGAACAGTTTATGTTGGCTGTAAATGTGGTTATCTGGACGCGGCGTTGAACATCAATTTATGTTGGACATGGGGGAGCCTTATATTAACGCACTTTTGCAACCATAGCGTCGCCCCCTCTGTCGGGGGCTCCGGACCCCCCCCGGGGGGGGGGGGGGGGGGGGGGCTCATCTCCGCTAACCCCCTTGTCTGGGGGGCTCCTCCCAATGCCCCTTGCCCTGTCGGCGTTGGGGGCCTGAGCCGTCGCCCCCCCTTGGGGGCATTCCGTTGCTCAAATCGTAGGGGGGTTTAGATTTTCGTAGATAAAAAGGAGATGAGGAGACACATTCTGTTATTCAGGGTCTGAGGGACCTTTCAAATTCCCTTAAAAATTTGTTTGAATGCTTCTTTTCAATTAATTTTTTTTAAACATTTGGGCCTGCAGCCCAATTCTTACTAAACAAATTAATTGGGTTGTTTATTGGGCCAGAAGCCTAGTTTATAAAAATGATAATAAGTTTTATGGGCCCGCAGCCCCATTCAGATCAATAATTCATTTTATCTTCTAATTTAGGCCTGAAGCCTACTACATAAAATTAACTATTTTTGTCTGGTTATTTGGGCCAGAAGCCCAGATATTTTAAATTGCTAATTAAAATGATTTTCATTTTGCTTATGGGCCTACATCCCATATTAGAATAATAATTAATTTTGTGTTCTAATTTGGGCCTGAAGCCCAGTTTATAACAATGATAATTAGTTTCATGGGCCAGCAGCCCCATTCATATTAATAATTAATTTTGACTTCTAAATTGGGCCAGAAGCCCAGTTAACCCAATTGCAAAATTAATATGTTAATTAAATTTTTGCAAATGGGCCTGCAGCCCAAATATTAATAATATATTAATTTTGTTATTTTTTTCCTTTGGGGCCATAAGCCTAGTTAATAAAATTGCTTATTAAAATGATTAATATTTTACTTATGGGCCTGCAGCCCCAATCAAAATATTAATTTATTTTAATTTCTAGTTTTGGGCATGACGCCCAGTTTGTCAAATTGCTAAAATTATGTTAAATATCACTCTTGCATTATTATTAATTTATGGAATATTAGAACTTTTCAAAATATAATCATCTTAAGGATCCTGAGACCGCTCTGCCGTTAGTAAACTAACCTAACGGTGTATGACGTCTCCACGTGGTCCGAGAGATTATTATATTTTATAGTCTATTTTTCCATATTATATATGACTGCGTTATATACATGCGTGGTTGTTTCTTTTGTGCCTGTAGCATATTATAAACTGCGTGGATGTTTATATAAGCTAAAATGTGATTTTTGGGATCGGCCAGTTTGATACCCTTTAAATTCCTTGCAATTTTATTTTCTTTTTGAGAGAATTTGTAAGTGAGGATTAAATGTATTAATGCCAAAGACCGGTGTACCGACAAATGAAGAAGAAGACGAAAATTGGAAAATATAGGGACCCATTCTGGGTTTCCAAATTGTATTTTTCTTTTCTTTATGGATTGTATATTCGGACTTTGGACTTTGTATTTCCTTAGGTATCTGGCCGATCCCCACATTTTACTTATTTTATTTTTTATGCATGAATTTCAATTTTAATTAATTCATGCTTGTTTTAAATTGCATAAATAAATGGCAAAATTGGCCAGCGTCGATTTCGAGGTCCTTGATTCTGCAGGGAAAAATTACCTGAGTTGGCGAGTGGACCTGAAGTTCCACTTGCGTTCGATGGCCCTCCTTGGCTCCATTTTTGCTCCTTCATCGGCCCCAGCAGCGGCTGATGCTTCTACTACATCTAGCAGCAGCACTCCTACCACTGTCTCCGATGTAGATAAGGCGAAAGCCATAATCTACATTAGGAAACATAAATCGGACCTTAAAGGCCGAATACTTAACGGTAGAGGACCCAAAGGAATTGTAGACAGCGCTGGAGGCACGATATAAACATCAAATTGATGTTATATTACCGCGTGCCAGTTATGAGTGGGAAAACCTCAGGCTTCAGGATTATAAGTCCGTCGCTGAGTATAATTCTGCACTTCATAACATCACCTCACGCCTGAAGTTGTGCGGTGAAGAAGTGACAGAGCAACACATGTTGGAAAAGACATTTACCTCGTTTCACGAGAAAGATGCAATCCTCATGCAGTAGTATCGTGAACGCAACTTCACGAAATTCTCTGAGCTGATATCATGCCTACTTAGGGCAGAGCAGAATCGAGATTTACTGCTCGCCACTCATAATTTACGTCGAGCTGACACTTCACCAATCCCTGAAGCCCACCACGTTTCTCCCCAGAAGTGGAAAAACAAACGGACAGCTAAAAATAACAAAGGAAAAGCTGTGATGAAGAATGGACGAGGAACATCACCCCTTTCTAACAACAACAATAAGGGAAAGAGAAACTTCACATGGAAGCAAAAGAACACTGACCAAGTGTCACTTCCTAAGAAGAATTGGGAGGATAAATGCCATCGATGTGGCATGACTGGACATTGGTCTAGAAACTGCCGCACTCCTCGCCACCCCCAGGAACTGTATCAGGCGAGCCAAAAGTCTCTGCCCGAAACAAACTTGGTGGCTGTTCAGCCGCCGAAGATGTTTACTGCAAAAGACTTCGAGAACGACGACCTGCTCGATTAAGCTTCATCTTTTATCTATGCATTTAAAATTCAATATTGCTTCGTCTTTAATTTGCTTAAGTACGAACTTTTATTTTGAATGTCTTTTTTCATTGACTTAAATAAAATTTCGTTTTAATTATAGATGAAGTATGGAATATTGTGGACAGTGCCTCGTTGCACTGGTGTAGCATTGATATTGCTCCCACACACAACGAGACTATAAGATGCAAACTTCTCCCCTTAAACATATAGGAAATTTCCAATTTTCAAGTATATTTCGTTTAAACGAACATAACTTGAACACTGTGGATAATAAATATTGAATTTCAATATATAAATCGTCAAGAGGATGGCCAGAAGCCCATCTACTTACGATTTCATTGACCCCCGTCGGGCCCCTATAATTACAGATATTCATCCTATAGAAAGCCAACTTGACTGAGCACCAGAAGTGCCTTTCATTGCCATAGTTTTTAACTCTGGCAAAATGGACTTGGTCATCCTGGATCAGCGATGATGGACGCATCATCAAATGAATCCATTGGAGAACCTGAAGATTCTTCAAAAGGTTGAGTTTCCTTGTCACCATTTGTCATAAAGGAAAACTAATAGAGAGACCTTCCCTCCTGAAAGTGGGATTAGAGTCTCCTGGCTTCATTGAGAGAATACATGGTGACCTTTACGGGCCTATTCACCCCGCAAGTGGCCCATTTTCGGTACTTTATTACTGTACTGATATATGCATCTACTAGATGGTCTTTTGTGTGCCTTTATATTCACTCGCAACCTAGCTTTCTAAAAAGCTTATATTGTGGGTGAATTTCCTACACAAATCATTCAAGACTTCTGCCAGGCAACTGACATTGAAATTAAACATCCTGCAGCATGTTCAAACTCATAATGGGTTAGCAGAGTCTCTGGTAAAGATACTCCAATGGATTTCACGTCCATTGTAAAATCGTAGTTGCCTATTGATGTTTAGGGACCATCACACTGCATTCCGCATCGCTTATCACGATACGGCCATCTTGTTGCCATATCTTATTGATGATGCTGCTTGCTTATGGTTTACCACCAAGTCTTGATAAATGTGAATTTAATGAGCAAAATCTCATTGAAATAGGCACGCAGTCTAAGGAAGCCTGAAGCTTCTGAGACCATATCATGGGACATAAAAGTACTTATCTCGTTATGATCCGCATACTTTTTCTGTGTGAAGTTGAGATCCAGAAGATCCTTCACATTCAGACTAAAGTAAATCAATTGACGGATAAATTTGCGGACAACCAGAAGATTGTTCGTTCACACGTCCCTGTTGCCAACACGCCAGCTAGGATTGACATTCCCAAAGATGGATGCAATCCACCGGCAGCAGAATTGGCTTTACCTCAATTGAAAAGAGGACGTCTGCCAGGTTCACAATATAAAATTCCTCAAAAGAGGAAGATTCCTGGATATATCAAAATGATCCAACCACAGGATGCTGAGCTCAGACCAGCAACCTCTCCCCTCCTAATTTCCCATGCAGAGGAAACAACAGGAGAAACATCATTATTTTACGTACGTACTGGAGAGGTACTGGATAGATATAGCACAGTCGTCGACGACGGTTTTGCTATCGCTATTGTCGTTCACGTCGCTGAATACGACGATGACGTCTACCCACTTTTCTATAGCGTAAACGCATAGAATGGCCAAAGTGGGACGATGCAATAAGAGTAGAGCTGGACTCATTCTTGAAAAGCAAAGTCTTTGGACCAGTAGTCCATACACCTGAATGTGTAAATACCTGTGGAATATAATTCGGATTTCATAAAGACATTGAAATGAAGGAAATGTGATCATTTTCCTACTACGCATACACTTCTCTGAAAAAACCAATACATGCAGCTCATGGACGTTGTGACTGCATATATATACGGCAATATAGATATAGAGATCTATATAAAACTTCCAGAAGGGTATACTCTACCCCCAGAGATGAAAGAGAGACGTAAAAACGTCTTCTCCATAAAGGCTACAAAGATCATTAGTTGATCTTAAGCAAAATTCTGCCTGGGTATCTTTTTCGAAAGATCGTTGACAGAATTTGTGATATTCCCCGTATATGTGGTCGACTTAAAGCTGATAGGATCTCCTGCAGAGACCATTTAGACATCAGATAACTTTAAGCATACCTTGGAAATGAAAAACCTATGTATAACAATGTATTATCTCGGCTTATATATTTAACACCTTAGTGGTGGAACCCTTTAATATCCTTCATACACCTGGAGTTTATGAAGAATGATGTCCACTTACATCCTATTAAAAATGGATGCTTATTTATGACACCTTCCAGTAACTGGAAGAGGGGGAGGACATCCTAGGTCCCGAAGAGCCTAGCTCTCCTGAAGAGCCTAGCTCTAGTGTACTTGTTACACTTCTTTATCTGGCCAACTGCACGTGTCTTTGATAGAACGTCTGTAGCAAAGTTGTTAACCAGATATAGTGTTGCCCTGGAGAGCACCACTAGACCAAGGATAAGCTGCTTCTGCGCAACTTCCAAGGGTCATGGAATATATATCGCATATGCAGGTTTAAATATCATCGCGATGACTAAAACACAAAAGGCCGTCCACCTCCCAAATATCTACACATCATCCTCCAATGTCTACATCTTCTGAGAAGCTCATCATCCAAGAAGCAAGTATTTTAAACGCTCAGCCAGGTCCAACAGTACCTTGCAGGCACACAGAAGACTGATTCAAAGAATACTTTAGTGGAGTCGTCTACCAACTTCGAAGAGTATTCCACTCCAGAGCGCCACTACTTTCCAATAGCCGCTAGATGAATAAACTTGTATAGATAAGTGATGACTGTATTTGCTTTCAGAACATGATGGATGTATAGACAAATAGGAGATGATTGTATAGATACATAGGAAATCTGCAAGCCTGAAGCTTGTACAGATCAGGGGGAGTCCCTCAATAGTTGTACTCTTTTCCCTTAAGCTGCTGGTTTTTCCCACTGGGTTTTCCACAGCTAAGGTTTTAACGAGGCAACCACAGTGGCTCTGGATCCAGAAGTATCCACCCCATTAGCATACTGAATCCTGAAGTATTCATATGCTTAAACCAAGATAATGGAGAGATGAGGGGGAGTGTTGTGAGTTGAGAGAGGCTTTTGGCCTCCCTCCCCTCATCATCTCACCATTTACTCCCCACTAAATTAGTGGGGAGTCACTTGGACTTCAAAGGTGAATGAATATATAGAGAGCCATGGCTTATGCCATGGCTACTCTTGATTTTAGAGATTAGTTTACACACTTCTTCCAATCTATTTCTCAACATTTATCAGTCTCTCTAATAATCCCAAGAACAACTGTACCATCAATACTGGCAAGAGTTTCAAATAAGGCCGTGGAAGCGGAGGAGCCAACAAAAGGGATGGATACAAGAGACACACACCCCCTTTAGATGAGGTTAGAACCTCAAAGCACAGACATGCGTTGATTTTAAAATTAGCATAAGGATCATGATCATAACACCAATGACTATCACCAGCTCCAATAACATAGTGAGGAATTGATTCAAAGTGGACACCTAAAATGCTATCCAATTATGCCACTAAAGGATAAAAAAGGAAAGAAGATTGACCAATAAGACAACATTTAGACATGCAATGAAACAAAGGTGATATGCTAAATACAAAAACAGATAGTATCATATGAAAGCTATTATTAATTAGACTTAGACAAACATGAGGTCACAAGGGAGAAGGACACCAAGAGGTCACAAGCTAGTGACAACTTGTCTTACCAAATGGATAGACTAAACACTATTCTCAACCAAGGCTTGCACTACACCGTCCTTCCAATTCAAAAGAATAATGGGTAATGTTAAGTGCACCGCAAACTATGCGGTGCATTGTACTTCTTTTACTTTTTTGAGTAAAAAAAAGATAAATCAGGATTTCATCATGAAGATTGATTTTATTTTTTCCAAAAAAGGGCTAAAAGTACCGTGCATCTCATGGTTTGCGGTGCACTTATCAATTCTCAATTGCTATAGCCAATAACAAAGCTAATGACAATATGTCCTTCTAAATTGATGGATCTCTAAGTAGACTTCGAAAATTGCAACCAGCTCGATGGGTCAAATCCGAACATGACCTGATTTTTTATGTAGGGGTCGGGACAACATGGGTTTGAGTAGAATTCACGCCATACCAACTGACTTGGGATGAGTACGAGCCAGGTTTGGATTTAACGTCATAACACAAGTTTACCTAAATACATCATGTTTATATATATATATATAGGTAAATCTTCATGTGAGAACATTTCGCACGGTGCGAAAATGTTTTTATCTTTTTTTTGAAATTTTTTTTTCAAAAATTCTTTTTCCACCCTCATTATATGTTGTTATACCCCCCTCAAAAAATAATGGTTGAAAAATAATGTCATTTGGCCTTCGATCAAGGCATTTCATCAAATTCGCACGTTTTGAGACCGTTAAATTTGTAACGGGTGGATGGGTGCTCTAATACCCAACGGGTTCACCCATTATTTTCCCTGGGGTATATAATTGTACTAGTCATAACCCGTGCCCGCGGGCACGGTTTATTTAATATTTTCCCCCGCGAAATTTTTGGTCCTCAAAAAATTATTTCCATAACCAAAATTGCGTGGAACAACAAATTAGCGCAAAAATATTTAGCGGCTCATGCTCCTTCGACGTGAAAAAACAAATTCAGTGCAGGCGCATTCGATACGGAACAATAAATTCGGCGTAGGTGCCTTCGTGGTGGAACAACAAATTTGGTCGGAGTGCCCTTGGCGCGGAAAAAAATTAACGGGCGCCTTCCGCGCGGGCGCCTTTTGTGCAGGGAAAAGGGATTAAGAAGAAAAATGTGGGGTGTGTGTATGGATGGTCTAGGGAAAAAAATTGCAAAAACCTGGGTTGTATTTGCAAAATTCCCTACATCTTCTCTTCTCCATCAAAATCTCATCTCTTGTCCAACTTCTGGCATATGAAAAGATACCAGAAGTTGCATTTTCCAACCAATCAAATCACACATTCTAGGTTAAGCATTAGGCAATTGGGGTGATGTATTTTGAAAATGCTACCGTTTGTGTGCTTAGAATTGGGGTGATGTATTCTGAAAATGCTGCTGTTTTGTGGACTCTTTGTTACTGTAAAAGTAGCACAGATTTCCAATAGTGTGTTTGGTAGGTGAGAAAATAAGAGGGAAAACGTGTTGAGATAAAGCTGAGATGTTGGGCGCCAACTCAACAATTTTCACTGCATGAAATTGTCAGAAATTCCAATGTTTACAGGTAAAAATTAGACTGTAGGCTATGTATGCTGTAAGAGAAACTGCTAACACTACACTTTAATGTGATAAATTAGGATGTGCATCCTTCTCGTGGTAAGAGAAAAATTTTTGCAAGCGGAAAATTTTGAGAGGTTAATCGGAAAGTGATCAATGTGCCCAAGAACGAACAGATGGTATATTGCAGGACTTATATTTCTTTACCGAGTAAGACTTATATAATCAAGACTTATATAATCAGGGGATTTAATATTAACACTGCATTGACAAAATTGAGGATATATATTTCTTGGAGAATCACATCTACCGAATCACAAAATTGAGGATCCTAACAAATGACAAAATTGAGGGACACCCAATATCATATGTGGAACTCGTTGAGACATTTCAACATACATGTATTGGGCATTAGCTTTAACTGATGTATTATGCTTCCAAATATAACACAAAAATCACAAAAAACTTACAAACTCTAATGTCCAAAAGGCTACAGGGGAGCATACTTACCCACCAACAGAACTATGAAGCATACTTACCCACCAATATCATATTATACAGTGTGTTTGGCAGCAAGTTTACTTACACAATTGGTTTGAAAAGGAAAGAAACTTATAGCAGGATAAGCTGTTTCTCAAACCAAGTAGAACTATGAAGTTCTCAAACCAAGTAGAATTATGAAGCATACTTACCCACCAACAGACTTTCACCACCCAACACTGAGACAGAAAGATTTTCACCTCCCAACAGGCTGCGGGTGGAAGCAAGTAAATGTTGTCGAACGTCATAACCAATGGCCATTTATCCTAAAGAATGTCCAAGTAAATGTTGCCGAACACGTCGATGTTCGGGTGGAAGCAAGTGGTGTCGAACTTCACTTTAGGGGGGCTTGAAGGGGCAGTCTGCGGGGAAAGAGAGGGAGAGCTTGTAGATCATTCCCTCATAAACATTGTCCTTGTTGCCACTGATCATTCCTTTCCAGCAGAAAATGTTGTCGCCCTCGGGAACGCCGAGATTCCAGGATCCCCGCACATCTTTGTAACATCGGCAGAAAGCAACCGAAACGAAATAGATTCAGTATGATACACTATTTAAGTTTTTAAGATAAGAACCATAGTTGCAATTTTGTGCTTACCATCAAGGACATCAGTTCAGATTGCAGCCTGTGAATTTTTCAAAGAAAAAAATGGTTAGAGATTAAGATGGATCAAAGATCTTGTGAGTCTGAAAAAATCGAAACAGAGACGGTGGAGGGGATATGAAGACATCTTCAAGACCGATTGGCCGTCGGATTCCTTGGCGACCGGCAGAGACCACGTTACGGAGGCAGACGGCAGGGGGCAGCGACCTGGGCATCTCGGTTCTCTCCGTGAGGAGGCATCTTTGGTATGAATGAAAATATTGAGGAAGAAGAAAGAAGAAGATATGGCGGGCTTATTTGATTCGTGGTATCTTTTCTTCTTTCTGATAGAGAAGAATGGGATCTTGAGAGAGTGAGGTGGCCTTAAAAAGGTATGACTTTTGTTGGGAGAAAATGATGCAATGAATTACTGTAAGCTCCAACGAAGGGAACTTCTGCAACAGGGTGGCCTACCTACTTCTGATACGGCCTCAGGGGCTGCGCATGGGGGCCGAGGGGGAAGGGGGCAGGCTCAGGGAAGAGGAGAGGGATGGGGTTCGGGTTCGGGAGAAAGAGAAAATAGAGAGCGAGAGAGAACTGAGTGAGGCTTTAATTTCAAATTTTGCTTTGTTAACCCATGAAGACCTATAGATGCATCTACAGGCTTCTGTTACTTCCCCTTCATTATGAGTGAGGCTTTAATTTCCAACGCTTTCGTCGCTTCGCTCCTTTTCCATATGCTCCTTCATTATGAGTGAGGACTTCTAATAAAGCAAGCATTCAAATGGCTGTTGCTATTCCCAAAAAAAGCCCCTTGCTCTCCCCCAAAAGCAGACTTGCTTTCCCAAGTCAAATGGCAGATTACGAAAAGAAATGGGACCCACAAAAACTCGAAAATACAAACCATTCATCTCAATTTTTAATCCCAACCGTTCATCATCCAAAATTAAATCCTGACCCTCTTTCTATCAACCGGTTTGTCCTAGTCAGCTTGTCCTAGTCAGCCCTAGGATTCAAAAATCACTGTCAAATGTATAATAGATGGATTAAACATCAAAAAAAGAATTTTTGAAAAAAAATTTTCAAATAAATAAATAAAAAGTTTTCGCACGGCTTTCGCACGGGATTTTTCGCACCCGAAGATTGCCATATATATATATATATATATATATATGGGTAAAATGCGCCTGAGCTCGTGCTCAGATGGGATTCCTGCGCTCGACCCCTCCTGACCGTCCGATCCGATCAGCGATCATGGTAATATCTGACCTTTTGGTGCAATTACCAAAACGCCCTTTAAGCTCTTTTCAACGCGCCTCTGTACTAAATTACCTTTAACCCCTTTTGTACTAAAATACAATCGCCACCAATTCTTTTGCTCACTCTCGCGCAAAACGCAGAAGCTGGAGCAATCGCCACCAATTCTTTTGCTCACTCCCGCGCAAAACGCAGAAGCTAGAGTAGATCCCCAGTTTTGCACAAGGTCTTCGATTTCAACAGCCCACGCCTAAGATCGCCCCCAAATCCAGGCCATCACACTCTCGTTGATTCCCCTGTTACTCTCCTCCATCGAGGTAAGGATCGTCATCCCTAATTTGTTGGACATCTCATATTGCTCAACGCGCACAACGGGATAAATTTTTGAAGGGTTTTGCGCGGGGAGTAATTTCCAACCTTTGGACGATTAGTGCTGGAAATTCCTCTCCGCGCACAACGGGCTAAATTTTTGTCCCGTTTTGCGCGGTGAGTAATTTCCAAACTAGCGAAGTGTTGCGATGGAAATTACTCTCCGCGCACAACCCTTCAAACATCGCACCCGTTGTGCGCGTTGAGCAATATGAGATGTCCATCAAAACTTGCCGAAGCGGCTCATATAGCACAACAACATGGAGCGAATGGTGTACATAATATTGCCCACCGCGCAAAACGGTTGATATGTTTGATTTTTTGATGGATTTGATCCGGTCATCAAATATGATGGTAACAATTAGATCATATTGAAAAAGAATAGATATAATACGCAAGGTTTTAACATGATTAGTAATAGTAGTGTGGTTTCAACTAACATGCTGATGATGATCTACTGATACTTGGATAGACATGTATAGCAGTCATGTTGCGTCAATATTACTGATATTTTTACTTGTTTCTAATGTAGAAAATGAAAATCGAAGAGAGTGAACCCTATGTGCATGATCAAGAGATGCCAAATGAGATTGAAGCTGAAAATGACAGTGCAAACAGCGTATATCAAGAGGATAGGCATAGTGATAGTGAAAAAGGCAGCCCATATGTTGGAATGACATTTCAAACAGAAGAAGATGCGTATCAATTTTATAATACATATGCAGCAATGAAAGGTTTTGCAACCCGAAAGGGATCTACGGGAAAGGGAAAAGATGGCAATACCACGAGGAGGAAGTATACGTGCAACAAAGAAGGGTATAAAAGCTTAAAAGATAAGAGGGAGATAGGGAGGGACGTTAATCGAAGGAAAAACGAGAGAGAAGGCTGTATGGCTCGAATGACAGTTCATAAAATCACCGGAGGAGTATGGCGCATAAACTCCTTTAATGATGATCATAATCATGAGTTGATAAAAAGCCCAGTGAAGATCCAGATGCTACGGTCACATAAAAGATCGCAGATGGACGGAACATGTAGGAATTTAGTTGATCAGATGCGTGGCTGTGGAGTAGGACCTGCAAAGATTGCAAGGATTCTAAATGCCACGAGTAGTAGTAATGTCAATATTACTACGCAACAATGCATTGATCATGGGAGAGTAGAAAGAAAGAACAACATTGGGAAGGAATGCATTAGAGTAATAAAACAATTTATTAAAAGGCAAGCTACAGACTCTCAGTTCTATTATGATATTGAGCATGATGAAGAGAATGTATGCAGGAGTATATTTTGGGCTGATGGAAGGGCGAGGACATCATACAGCCAGTTTGGAGATGTTGTTGTATTTGATGTCACTTATAAGACAAATAGATTCATGTTGCCTTTTGCACCTTTTACAGGTGTTAATAATCATAAACAGTCTATTTTATTTGGATGTGCTCTTCTTGCTGATGAGAAGGAAGAATCCTTTGTTTGGTTATTCGGACAGTGGTTAACATGTATGCGGGATAAAGCACCAGGAGCTATCATCACCGATCAAGACCCGGTAATATGCAATGCAATCAAAAGAGTTTTTCCAAATACAAAACACAGGTATTGCATATGGCATATCAGTCTGCACGAAGATGAGCATCTACGTTCATTGCGGTCTTCTTATAACCCTGAATTTGAAGAAGACTATGCAAACTGGTGTAAGAACAGTCAAAATGTTGAAGAAGCTGAGAATTGTTGGTGCATCTTAATGGAGAAGTACCAAACGGAATTTCAGGAGACATTGACAGAAAAACAAAAAAAATGAAATGAAAGCCTGGAAGTGGTTGCATACGATGCATGAGAAAGCACAGCATTGGATTAAGGCATACCTACTGGATACTTTCTTTGCGGGTATGAATGTTAATACGATAGAGATTGGTGTAAAAATATATGATCAAAATAAACTCAGTACATGGTATTTATTTCTTGTTTTGTGTGTAGGCATGGCGTCCAGGCAAAGGAGTGAAAGCATGAACGTGTATTTTGATGGATACGTAAACTGTATGACTCCATTATACGAGTTCATTGATCAATATGATAAAGCTGTAAAATTTTAGCGAGACAAAGAGGAGAGAGAAGATACTTTTTGTATGCGGAACAAACCAGAATTTAGCGGCATGCATGAGTTAGAGGTTCATGCCGCAAAGGTATATACTAGAAACATATTTTCCATTTTTCAAAATCGTTTCAAAAATACTTTATACTGTCGGCACGAAAGGGTGAGCACGGATGGGGATACGAGCACGTATAGAGTAACTATGCGGATTGATGGAAAGAGCTACGTGCATAATGTTCAATGCAATATATCTAAGGGAATGTTCAGGTGTATGTGTGCAAGGGCTGTGACTGAAGGTTTGCTATGCACGCAAATTTTATATATGATGAAGCAAAAGTATGATATGCAAGCCATCCCTGAGAGATATATTTTACCCAGGTGGACTCTAAATGCAAGACATAGCATCATGAGTCTTGGGGCCTCGTCGACTAGCACAGTACACGGAGTGCGTCTAACTCAAATTACTCCACTTCAAGCCTGGAGACTTCGTTCATCATTCGCTAAAGTCGTGGAGGCGGTAACAAGAGATCCCCTTCTGTTTGATGTCGTCTTTGGGTGGGCAAACAGTTTTTTGGACCAGCATAATATGACTAATAAAACGCAAACTGCTTCTGAAGAGCCAAGATCACAGGTGGGGTCCAGTGCACCTATCAAACAAGAAGTGGGAGTAAATGATGTCATTATGCATGATCCTGCAAAAGCTAGAACTAAAGGCCGACCACGAGTGGCGTCAAGGATTCCGTCTGGAATACAAGTCTCACAAGAACAAAGTCAAACAAGAACAAGGACATGCAGTGTTTGTGCAGAAAAGGGTCATGACATGAGAACTTGTCGTATGAGCACAGCTGGTAGAAATAAGGTATATATGAGCACAGCTGGTTACTATTTTATATACTAGTATAAATTATTGTAACATCATTGCTCCATAATCTCTGTAGGAAAAATCTTCGCCCGATGACTTAACAAGGCTGTGATATGAAGGACGACATTTTTATATCCTAAAGGTAACAATTTTGTATCAGCTTGGAAGAAATATACTACATGCATCTGTCACGGACATATCAGTGTAAATGGGTTGTAAGTAAACTGGTTCTCTTTAAAAATGGTCATCTAAAAACGGCAGCCTCCTATATTTTTAGTCCAAAATGCAGCCATCGTGGAGTTGAATTAATAGGGCTGGGGGTCCAAATTGAACATTAAAACACTAAGTCTTGGTTATAAGCCTATGACGATGATGCCTATCATTCGAGACCTATATCCGATGCTGCGGATCTCATATCTTATAATTTCTCTGTTGTTGCAGAACCTGACAAATGTCAAGAAAATTAATGGGATTAAGGAGTAAGAAGCAGAAGCTGAAGAGCTGAAGAGAATGAAGATTCAAGAGAATGAGGCATGTAGCTGTCCACGATGAGTAATGGTGGGTAATTGTATACAGTTTAGCTCCGCGCGCACAATGTTTACAACTTTTACCAGTTGTGCGCGCTGAGCAAAACTTGGTAATTTTACCGGCTTCCTAATAAGCGCACACAACGTTCAATAATGTTACGGATGTGCGCGCTGAGTAATATGGGTAATTGTAAACAGTTAAGCCCCACGCGTACAACGGTTCATAACTTTGACGGTTATGATCGTTGAGTAAATGTTGGTAATCGTAGACAGTTGTGCTCAGCTCGCACAACGTTCAATGCTGTTGCCGTTGGTGCGAGCTGAGTAATTGTGGGTACTTCAAGTTAGCATCACGCAATTTTGTAATGTGATGCAATTGCACCAAATTTAATGACATTGTATTAAGATCTGTATTCCAACATGCTACAACATTTATGCATTCAAATGTACATAACACAACAAAGTAGAAACTACATCTAAACATTTTGCAACATCACAGTTTTTGCCCGACTAAGCAATTAAAGCACTAGACTATACTAGGGACACATGGATTCCCACCATGAAAAAAATTTAAAGTTTGTTGCCATTTATGAGCTGCTCCATCAGCTGCATCAGCGTCACTTGCTTCTTTGTATCTTGGCCATCCGTCCCCCTGTCTGCGTTGAAGAAGAATCAGTGATGAACACATAACAAAGCATAATTAAGTTTGCCCATCGTAATTGCTTCACACTAGGCGTTTTAACCCCCGCGCACGACGGGGTTAATTTTGACCGTCGTGCGCTCGGATGGAAATTGCTGCACAATAGGCGTTTTAACCGACGCGCACGACGGGGTAAGTTTGCCCGTTGTTCGCACAGATGGAAATTGCTTCACACTAGGCGTTTTAACCCCCGTGCACGACGGGGCGTATTTTTGCCCGTCGTGCGCGCGCCTGGAAAATGCTCTACACTTGTGCGTTTTAAGCCCCGCGGACAACGCGCACGACGGGGGTAATTTTGCCCGTCGTGCGCGCGGATGGAAATTGCTCGACACTTGTGCGTTTTAAGCCCCGCGGACGACGCGCACGACGGGGTTATTTTTGCCCGTCGTGCGCGCGGATGTGAATTGCTTCACACTAGGCGTTTTAACCCCCGCGGACGACGGGGTTAAATTTGCCCGTCATGCGCCCGGATGGAAATTGCTCCACACTTGTCCGTTTTAAGCCCCGCGCACGACGGGGGAATTTTGCCCGTCGTGCGCGTGGATGGAAATTGCTTTACTCGTTGCGTTTTAACCCTCGCGCACGACGTGGGTAATTTTTGCCTGTCGTGCGCACGGTTGGTAAATGCTCCACACTTGTGTGTTTCCCGCGCACGATGCCCACGATGGGGGTAATTGCTTCACACTAGGCGTTTTAACCCCCGCGCACGACGGGGTTAATTTTGCCTGTCGTGCGCTCGGATGGAAATTGCTGCACAATAGGCGTTTTAACCATCGCGCACGACGGGGTAAGTTTGCCCGTCGTTCGCGCAGATGGAAATTGCTTCACACTAGGCGTTTTAACCCCCGTGCACGACGGGGCGTATTTTTGCCCGTCATGCGCGCGCCTGGAAAATGCTCTACACTTGTGCGTTTTAAGCCCCGCGGACAACGCGCACGACGGGGGTAATTTTGCCCGTCGTGCGCGCGGATGGAAATTGCTCGACACTTGTGCGTTTTAAGCCCCGCGGACGACGCGCACGACGGGGTTATTTTTGCCCGTCATGCACGCGGATGTGAATTGCTTAACACTAGTATTTTTAACCCCCGCGGACGACGGGGTTAATTTTGCCCGTCGTGCGCCCGGATGGAAATTGCTCCACACTTGTCCGTTTTAAGCCCCGCGCACGACGGGGGAATTTTGCCCGTCTTGCACGCGGATGGAAATTGCTTTACACGTTGCGTTTTAACCCTCGCGCACGACGTGGGTAATTTTTGTCTGTCGTGCGCACGGTTGGTAAATGCTCCACACTTGTGCGTTTCCCGCGCACGACGCCCACGACGGGGGTAATTGCTTCACACTAGGCGTTTTAACCCCCGCGCACGACGGGGTTAATTTTGCCCGTCGTGCGCTCGGATGGAAATTGCTGCACAATAGGTGTTTTAACCGACGCGCACGATGGGGTAAGTTTGCCCGTCGTTCGCGCAGATGGAAATTGCTTCACACTAGGCATTTTAACCCCCGTGCACGAAGGGGCGTATTTTTGCCCGTCGTGCGCGCGCCTGGAAAATGCTCTACACTTGTGCGTTTTAAGCCCGGCGGACAACGCACACGACGGGGGTAATTTTGCCCGTCGTGCGCGCGGATGGAAATTGCTCGACACTTGTGCGTTTTAAGCCCCGCGGACGACGCGCACGACGGGGTTATTTTTGCCCGTCGTGCGCGCGGATGTGAATTGCTTCACACTAGGCGTTTTAACCACCGCGGACGACGGGGTTAATTTTGCATGTCGTGCGCCCGGATGGAAATTGCTCCACACTTGTCCGTTTTAAGCCCCGCGCACGACAGGGTAAGTTTGCCCGTCGTGCACGCGGATGGAAATTTCTTCACACTAGGCGTTTTAACCCCCGCGGACGACTGGGTTAATTTTGCCCGTCGTGCGGCCGGATGGAAATTGCTCCACACTTGTCCATTTTTTGCCCCGCGCACGACGGGGTAAGTTTGCCCGTCGTGCGCGCGGATGGAAATTTCTTTTCACATTGCGTTTTCCCCCTCGCGCACGACGGAGGTAATTTGGCCCGTCGTGCGCACGGCTGTAAATTGCTCCACACTTGTGCGTTTGCCTGCACACGATGCGCACGACGGGGGTAATTTTGCCCGTCGTGCGCGCGGCTGTAAATTGCTCCACACTTGTGCGTTTTATGCCCCGCAGACGATGCGCACGACGAGGTTATTTTTGCCCGTCGTGCGCGCGGATGGAAATTGCTGCACACTTGTGCGTTTTAACCCCCGCGGACGACGCGCATGACGAGGTTATTTTTGTCCGTCGTGCGCGCGGATGGAAATTGCTGCACACTTGTGCGTTTTAACCCCCGTGGACGCTGGGGTTAATTTTTTCCGTCGTGCGCTCGGATGGAAATTGCTCCACACAAGGCGTTTTAACCCACACGCACGACGGGGGTAATTTTGCCCGTCGTGCGCGCGGATGGAAATTACTCGACACTTGTGCGTTTTATGTCCCGCGGACAACGCGCACGACGACGTTATTTTTGCCCGTCGTGCACGCGGATGTGAATTGCTTCACACAGTAGGCGTTTTAACCCCCGCGCACGACGGGGTTAATTTTGCCCGTCGTGCGCTCGGATGGAAATTGCTGCACACTAGGCGTTTTAACCCATGCGCAAGACGGGGGTAATTTTGCCCATCGTGCACGCGGATGTGAATTTCTTCACACTAGGCGTTTTAACCCCCGCGGACGACGGGGTTAATTTTGCCCGTCTTGCACACGGATGGAAATTTCTTTACACGTTGCGTTTTCCCCCTCGCGCACGACGGGGGTAATTTTGCCCGTCGTGCGCACGGTTGGTAACTTCTCAACACTTGTGCGTTTTAAGCCCACATCGCGCACGACGCGTAGGCTGTAGCGCGTTGTTCGCGGGGAGTAATATACTCCGTTCTGGGTCGACGCGCACAACGGTGCCGTATAGTGTAAACTATTTCTTTGAAAAGGATATAAAGGGCGGAATGATAATTGTACCAATAGTTCTAAAAGGTTGCTTTCATAGGGGCTATAAGGGCGGGATGGTAATTGCCCCAAAAGTTCCGGGCGCGTAAGGGCGCGTTGGTAATTGCACCAAAAGTTCCTCATGTTCCGCTTTTAACAACAGCCGGGGGATCGGATCGGACGGTCAGGAGGGGTCAAGCGCAGGAATCCCATCTGAGCACGAGCTCAGGCGCATTTTACCATATATATATATATATATATATATATATATATATATATATATATAGGGCAATCTTCGGGTGCGAAAAATCCCGTGCGAAAGCCGTGCGAAAACTTTTTTTTATTTTTTTGAAATTTTTTTTTCAAAAATTCTTTTTTTGATGTTTAATCCATATAATTATATACCCTAGGGAAAATAATGGGTGAACCCGTTGGGTATTAGAGCACACATCCACCCGTTACAAATTTAACGGTCTCAAAACGTGCGAATTTGATGAAATGCCTTGATCGAAGGCCAAATGACATTATTTCTCAACCATTATTTTTTGAGGGGGGTATAACAACATATAATGAGGGTGGAAAAAGAATTTTTGAAAAAAAAAATTTCAAAAAAAAGATAAAAACATTTTCGCACCGTGCGAAATGTTCTCATTTGAAAATTTACATACATACATACATACATACATACATACACACATATATATATATACATACATATATATATATATACATACATACATACATACATACATACATACATACATACATATATATATATATACATACATACATACATATATATATTTTCGCACCGGCTTGGACCGGATCGGATTGCCGCACAACTGGATCGGGTATTGGGTAATGCAGAATTGTCAACCTTACTTCCAGAAGCTTATGTCCAATACTTGGAGGCTGGCACTAGTGACCATTCTCCTATGACAGTTCATCTACATAACCAGGTCCCTTCTAAGCCAAAGCCTTTCAAATATTTTAATTTCTGGTCTTCTTGCCCAGGTTACAGGGATGTTATCTGCGATAATTGGGGCTCTGTTGTAGAAGGTACTCCTATGTTCCGTCTGGTTAAAAAGCTTAGTATGCTGAAGCCTTCCCTTCGGGGATGGGCTAGGGACTTTAAAGCTGACAAGGTTGTGGAGAAATGCAGAAAACAGTTAAATGAACTAAGAAGTTGCCCCCTCATCCATGTGGACATTGGCCTTCAAAAAAGAGAATCTCAACTGCTTAGAGAGTTGATACAAGCCCTTAAGATGGAAGAGGATATGTTTAAGCAGAAAAGTCGTCAGGATTGGCTCTCCCTTGGTGACAGAAATACTAAGTTCTTCTTCACTCAGATGAAAGCCAGGTTCAGCCATAATAATCTGAGTCATCTGGTGGATGCTGGAGGTAAGCAAAACACTACTACGGGAGACCTTATTCAGGAAGCACCTTTGTTTTTTAAGAGGCTCTACAACCAAGACAAATATCCAAGCTCTTTCAAAAAATTGGTCCCAAAGAGAATTTTAACCGAGGAATCCTCCATATGGCTTAGCAGAAGGGTGTCTAGTGAGGAGATTAAGGCGGCAGTTTTCCAAATCGGGGCGGACAAGGCGCCCGGGCCTGATGGCTATAATGGATTCTTTTTCCAGCATAATTGGGATCTTCTAGGGACAGAGGTTACTACAGCTATTAAATCTTTCTTTAACTCTGGTTCGCTCTTAAGGCAAGTCAACCACACCTTCCTTACCCTGGTACCTAAAAATTCTAATGCAAGTGGGTTAGGAGATTATAGGCCGATTGCCTGCTGTAATGTCCTTTATAAATTTATTAGCAAGATCATTTGCAATAGACTGAAGGTGGTGGTTCATGATCTAATCTCCCCAAATCAATCAGCTTTTCTCAAGGGCAGGCTTCTCTCGGATTGTACGCTCATTGCTCACGAACAAATTCGGGATTTCAATATTCCAATGGGGGGAAGAGCTTGTTTGAAGTTGGACCTGAGGAAGGCTTTTGATAGTGTAAATCGAGACTTCATCTTCTACTTTATGCAGCAACTTCGGTTCCCTGAAATCTTTATTTCCTGGATTAGAGAGTGCATCACTACTCCGACCTTCTCGGTATTGGTAAATGGTTCTCCTCATGGCTTCTTTGGCAGTAATAGAGGTCTTCGCCAAGGTGACCCCCTATCCCCCTACCTCTTTGTCTTAATTATGGAGACATTTTCGATACTTGTTGAGAAAGCTATCATTTCGCGCTCGATCCACCCTATGAAGAGGAGAGGCTCCATATCCCATCTCCTTTTCGCTGATGACTTGCTGGTATTTTGCAGAGCAAATAAAATCTCGTTCTTGGGGATTAAAAATTTACTGAAAGAGTTTTATGATTACTCTGGCCTGCAGGTAAATTGGGATAAGAGTACAGGTATGTTTAGCAAGGGGGTCAAGAATAAGGAGTCCCTTGCTGCTGTATTGGGGATCAAAATTGCTACAACCATAACTACATACCTCGGTTTACCGCTTTCCAGAAAGTATCCTGTGGCCACTAATTATAAGAAGCTTGTTGATAAATGTAGGAAGAGGATGGGGGTTGGTCCTCTTCGTTGCTCTCTATTGCAGGTCGTATTGAGCTAGTACGATCCGTAATCTACGGCATGGTCTCCTTTTGGATGCAGGTGTTTCACCTCCCTGTAAGTATACTTAGAACTATCTCATCGGCTTGTCGGAAATTTATTCTGGGCAACACAAAATCATGGGCCTGGGAAGACTTGTGTAAACCGAAAATGGAGGGGGGTGTAGGAATCCGGCTACTGGAGGACATTAATGAGGCGGCTGGTCTAAGGCTTACATGGCGTTATCTAACGAGCAACAGCCTTTGGGCTTCTCACTTACAAGGCCAATATGGTGCAGCATCGGGCCTGTATGCGGCAAAGCACAGTTTGACATCTTCCGGCACATGGAAACGGATTCTCCGGAGCAGAACTGTATCGCAGCAGCTGATTAGGAGAACGGTGCGGGACGGGAAGTCTACCCTATTCTGGTTTGATTTCTGGCTTGATGGAGGGCCCCTCAGTCAACACTTTTCGCCACCACAGGGGGCCGAAAATATCATGGTTGCGGATTATTGGGTGAGCAACGGATGGGTTGATGATCCGATACTGGACAATGTAAGACACCTATTGAGTAACATCAAGTTGAAACCTGGGATTGATAGTTGGAAATGGCTGCGGGGCGAGTCTTTCACATTCAAAGAAGCTTGGGAAGGAGTGCGTAGAAGAAGCGATGCTTTTCCCCTCCACAAACTAGTCTGGTACCCTAGTCACATCCCTAAAATGTCTCTTAACCTACTCCGAGCTTTCAGAGGGAAACTGCTCACCAGAGATAAGATTTACAGATGGTCTCCTAGTGCTCCATCAAACTGTATCCTTTGTGAGGAAAATGCTGCGGAGCATGTTGACCACTTGTTTTTTGCATGCCCCTATTCGAGGTACATCTTTCGCAGAGCTATGTTAAAATTAAATGTCCCATCTAACATTCAGCACTCATTACCTGAAGTGGGAGAATATTTCCTTGCAAATTTCGGGAAGAAGGATTGTTTGAGTTTATTAGCCAAGACTTGCCTGGCAACTATGGTCTGGCACATCTGGCGTGAAAGAAATAGAAGGATCTTCGAAAATGAAAGGAGAGGCAAGACTGTGCTCTTTGAAGAGATAGCTGCTGACATCAGAGTTTGCTTGCATGGCCAGGATCCTACGACGACTAAAGAGATTGAAGCTTTTTCCAATTGGGAATTCAGGGACAATGGATGACACTATAGTTATATTTTGTTACGAATGTTTTCCTGTAATTTTGGGTTTGCATGGAGGTGTTTCTGCTAGTGGGGAGTGACGGCGCTTGTGCCCTCTCCTCTCCCTAGTATAAACACACTCCATAATGTTTTATTGTACATACTGTACTCTATCAATAAATTCTCACGCTTACCTTGCATATATATATATATATATATATATATATATATATATATATATATATATATATATATATATATATATATATATATATGGCTATCATACGCCATATGAGAGCATCTCTCATACGCCCTCTCACATAAAGCACCCCAGTACAAGCCCACATGGGCTTGTACTTGGTTGTACTTGCCCTCTTTATGTGAGAGGGCGTATGAGAGAGGCTCTCATATGGCGTATGATACCCATTATTCTCTTATATATATATATATATATATATATATATATATATATATATATATATATATATATATATATATATATATATATATATATATATATATATATTCTAGCTTCCTTTACCAACCAAGAAAAGAGTAGTTCATGCCTTTACCAACCAAGAAAAGAGTAGTTCATGAAAACCCCATGGAAAAGTAAAACACTTTGCAGGATCAGCTATTACATAAAGTTTAAAGAACATACCTTTGTTTTTGTAATTGCAAAAATAATTCCTTGGAGCGATGTCTCGAAACAATGCAACGCCTTATCTCAGAGCGACTACTTGTTTTAGAAGATTTCACATTAGCAGGAACCCCAGCGTGAAGCTTCAGATCAGATCCCATCCCCTTCAAGTTTTGATAGAACCTGAAAAGGGAATAAAGAGGAAAAATGGAACTAAAATTTAGGTCGCCTTTGGATCAATGTTTACTCACTTAATTAGGAAGAGCTCATTTGATCAAGGATTGGTGTAAGTTTGGCCGAAGGAGATGGACCATGTTTATAGGGTGAGCTGAGCCTTCATATCAATAACATATGCGATGTGGTACTAAAAAGAGAACCCCTTTTGACTCAAGTTTTTATTCCTTTTTGGGCTTAATTTTGAGAAATTGTTTCTCCCTCTCCAGTAAACCTTAAAAGCCAAATGATATATTATTTCGAAGAGCTTCATACGAAGATCACATAGAAATTAACGCCACTAATTTTTGAGATCGTTTGACCCCTCAAATTCGTCGTCAAATTTGACCCAAAACTATGCCCCAAAATGGGCTAAGCCCACCCTTGGGTTGCACCCAAGCTCGCGATCAAGCCGAGTTCGGGCGCATCCCGAGCCACGCTCGACCTACATCCCGATTAGTATGCTCCCCGATCTGTTGCTCAGGTGCAGCCCGAGCAACAGCTCGGGCCGCAGTGCCCGAACTGTTCCGGCATTGGCATCACCCGAGCCACTCGGGCGCTGTAGCCCGGGCGCAAGCTCGAGCTACTGCGCCCGAGCCTAAAGCTCAAGCTTAACTCGAGCGAAACTCTGGCTAGCCCGAGCCATATTCTCGGGCTAGCTCGAGTCCATGCTCGGGCTAATGCAGCTGGGTTCGGGCATGCCCCGGATCCTTAGTTTGGGGTTTTCTATGCTTTTTAGAATGACTCCTCGTTCATGTCACATCCTATGCGACCGAAATCCCCTTTGCAACTAGTTTGCGACCATTTTAGTTATTATGCTTTATATGCATGTACCTTTTATCTCTTATTACCTGGACGGATGAGGATCTCAGTCTGTGTGAGACCCTACAGCTTGACCCTACTACAGGTGTGACTCATAGCCCCTAACGATAGTGACTACGAGCAACAGTTACAGTCGCTGGTTTGGTATCATCATTACATGGTCTATCCATTAACATGAGTGTTGTCAGGACCACCCTAACTATGTCAGTGATGAATTCCACAGTTGTAATCTCTTCTTCATAACTATGATGCTGCGAAGCCTATGACATGGTTGACTGTCAACCCCTACTAGCTTTGTGATCAGATTAGTGTTGTTCGGATTTAGCTTGTCTTTGTTGGATCATATCCAATATATCTCGGCCAAGGATTTCCGCTAAGGACAGTACAGACTCTGCGACAACAACTCCTTACAACGGGAGATATGAATCCTATCTTGGCCTCTACTCTTTTCGCTTAAGTGTTACCCAACCAAATACCTTTCGACAGACCTTGCCTCGAAGCTAGGTCAGAGATCAAAGTGACACCATTCATGCATATGCTTGTACAATGATATCAAGTCAGAGGATCAGCTTGCGTATCATCACTAAGAGCTACCGTTGATAGTTTGGTAAGTGCATTCCATGTAGCAGCTCTCATTGGATCGTTCACTGAACTCATTCTCTAATGAGCACACGTGTCCAGTCTATGATTTTCCAAATCGAATGATCATGAGATTATCGCCACCAGCACTTGGTGAAGACAGAAAGACAATAATCTAACCGATGCATCGATGTCCTATCTCGATGCATATCTACGACTACGAACAGTTTTAGACTCATGCTTCAGACGGTCAAAATATTTCCGATGATTGTGACCATCATCTCGATATTTGTTTGACCTCGCATTAAGTCTCAGGACTTTATCTAAGTATTAACGTCGACAAAACATTAATAAAACATGGTCAGATAAATGATACCAAATAGCATACTATTATTTGAACAAGATGTTTCATTACAGATAATTGGCCTCGAGGGCGTACATATCTCAACAGCATTGTCCTTCCAAATTGAAAGACTAACATCTGTGCCCATGGATGAAAGGTGAATGCCATTGTCCTTCCAATGAACTACAGAAAGGAAAGAAGAGAGAGGGGCCAACATAAATAAATAAACGAAAATAAGATGTAGCTTAGCTAACCCACCCTTTAATTTATAATTATATATTATGCTGTCAGCAACAGTGCAAATAATAAAGTTGAAAATTGCCTGACGAATAGGTTAGCATGCTAATGTCTATTGTTTTGAAGACAGTGTTGGCCAAGAAATGTATTCTGAAAACGGTTCTATACCTACATTGCTCGTAAATATAAGCTAGATTAGCCTTTTTCTTAAACATTCGTCAAATCAGAGTGATATAATTTTAGACGCAATTTAACATGCAACGCTTAAAGGATATACATGCATTGCGCCGTCGCTCTCTTTCTTAATGATCTAAACTGCCATGAGGCAATCTTTTCATAGAGTCAATGCATGTCTCTCCAAGTTATATATTCGTACTATTATTGTTGAGATGCCATTTTCCTTATGATTATTAAGACTAGTTTAATTTTGTTGCCTTGAATGCAATAATAGAGTATTCGGCTTTATAAAACATAAAGTCAAACGAATTAGATAGGATGTTTTGAGAAATATTAAGAATCTTTTTGCACAATTATCTTATGCTTAGAATCATAATTAATATACTAAAAGTAAATAGTAACTGGGCCAATGTAGTAACAATGGTCCAACCCACGTAACAAGGAAATGTCATTTAATCTAAATAAAAAGAGCCCAAGATCAAATACGCTGCCTCGCCTAAAGACCTAGAAGCTAGTACATCCCATCACCCGTTTACCAAGTCAAAGCGGTAGCTCATGTAGTGCCATGTGAAGCTACTGCACATGTACTAGAGGGGGGGGGGGGTGTGTGTGTGTGTGAATAGTACTTTAAAATAATCAAGATAGTTATTCCTAATTATTGTGCAAGAAACAAACGACAATGCGGAATAAACAACAATCAACAAGAATTAAACATACGCAAACAAAGCATGTAACGGGTTCGGATCCACCCAAGTCTCAACGACTTGTTCCCGGTGATCCTACGTCCCAACCACCCGGATCCCCTCCGGATACTTGAGTTAGAACCCCTAACTCAAGATTTCCACTAACCCACTTGCGGAAACCCCACAAGTGCAATCGACCTACAATCGATGTCCGTGAATCCCACAACCCGGGATCACGCAAACTCTCACAACCGAGAGTGTACAACAATTCAAAGAAATGAAATGAAATAAACACTTACCTACAAAATCCTATGCCTTGAGTAAATCTTACCAAATTAGGGCAAGGAGGGATTTCGAGGAAGATGATGCCACCAAACCCTAGCTTCAAGAAGATGACCAGCAATGGAAGCCTAGGGTGGAGTATGGTGACTTGAATCAAGCTCTTGGCTTGAGAAGCTCACAATGGAGAGAATCTCTCTTGAGTATAAAGGCTCAAAGAGTGAAGGGAGAGATTCTTGTGAGGGAGAGAGAGTTTTGAAATAGCTTGGGAGAGCTCTTCTGTTAGGTCTGAAAATGCTTGGAAAATGGACCTCTAACCTTGCCTCAAACGAATCAGGTTTGTATTTATAGAGGCAAGGAAAATCGTGATGGAAAAGATCCCAACGGCTCTATTCTGAACCAGACTAGTCGGTCAAAGAAGGATCACTGACCGACTAGTTCATCAACTAGTCGGTCGGTGATACAATGTAGACCGACTAACGGTTGAACAGCCAAAAGGTCGAAGTACAGGAGATGACAACTAGTCGGTCTAAGAAGACTTGCCGACCGATTAGTTTCACAACTAGTCGGTCGGTGAATGATCTTTGACCGACTAACAGTCGAAATATAGTAGGCTGACTTCAAGATGAATTAGTCGGTTTAAGAACAAATGCTGACCGACTAGTTTCTCAACTAGTCGGTTGACAAACGTTCTTTGACCGACTAACTCGAAACAGTAACTCAGGCTGTTCAGAGGCAATATCAACTAGTCGGTCTAAGAAGGATTCCTAACCGACTAGATCGTCATCTAGTCGGTTGGTGACGCTTCTTTGACCGACTAATTGACCAACATGGAATGAGCTGAAATGAGCAAGGCATTATAGTCGGTTCAAGAGGAATTGCCGACCGACTAGTTCATCATCTAGTCGGTTGGTTGTTCTTCTTGAACCAACTAACATGCACTAGAAGCCGAGGGAAGAAGCGATAGGCTTCGGAAAAGTTTCTAATGGCTTCTATGATAATCCTAGCTCTAAGACATGAGCGAAATGAAGATTATATTGTAAGTCCTACTCAAGGCTTAACATTCTAAACTATGAAGCTAGAAGACAATAAATAATACATGACGAACCGTCTTCAAAGCTTCAATCTTCATTCCTCTTGACTTCAATAATGCTCCTTGAGCTTCAACGAAGCTTCAGGCACACGATCACGCATATTGAGAAGTCTTGAGACGTCGCTTTGGATGTTCATATAAGTTTGGTGACGATCTCTATAACTACGCTCACAAACAGTTAGTATACGATATTTATGTTTGCTCATCATCCAAAACCAAATCCGGGGAATCAATACTCAACAGCTCATTCGTCGCCACATCTCCCAAGAATTTAGGGGGTGGTTGATAACAGGTCAAGGGGTAGTGGCAAATGAAGTGGTCCGACATCGTGCTCTTTTTTAGGAACATGCATGCCGCCATAAAGGCAAGCCCGTTGTCCACTAACGGTACAAAGAGGGTAACCTTCATGTATAAGTAGTCTCAATGACGACAAAGACATGGGCAATACTCACCAGGTACTCTGACACTTAGACCACTCTCTTTCCACTTCACATTTCTTCCTCCATAGCTCGGCGTAACAGTAATCGGACAACCTCCCAATAGGTCGGATCTAGCTACCCAAAGCTCCTTTTTGAGTCATCCACTGACTTAAAGTATCGGAGGGGATTTGAGTTGGAAACAAGATCCGACCCCCCTGACAAACTCTCTGTGTTGCAGGCCTACAGAGTTTGTAGGAGTTAAGTCAGGCTTCAACCCAGCAGCCCGGACTTAGCTCTTCCCGCCTCATGAACGCTCTTCCTCGGGGCCCACTTCTCTGTCGACGAAGCACCATGTCATCAGAGGCGTCCTAGTCAACATCATCTTACTATGTGACGGATTTACCATCAACAATTGGCGCTGTCTGTAGGACTCTAGAGTCAACATCAATGTCATTAACAATGTCGACTCATCCCACCAACCAAGGGCTCACAGGGCCACTCACAAGTAGGGAGGCAGCCGGCCCCCTCATTCATGAAGCCTCCAGCTCCTCTTTCCTGGGAGGGCCCGAGCCAGAATTCGTCACATTGGAGCAATTCCTACCTTTCTCTCAGGCGGTCAACGCCAACATCTAGACGCTGACTTCAGTAATAGAGCGACTAGCGAACCAGCCGACCCAATTGAATGTAACCCGCTGACGTGAGATTAGGTCCCAAGGAGCTGTCACCCACACCCAAAAACCAAAGGCATGAAGGGCAGCACTCAGAGCAGCAAGTCTCTTCATTGACCACCCCTAACTGGGATGAGGGACAAGCTTGCAAGAAGGCAGGTAACAATAACTCTGCTGGACCCAAAGGCCAGATACCCTTTGCCAATGGGAAAGTTTCTTGTCGCCTATTCGGAGCGACGTTGACCTTGAAAGGAATCGCTGCATGAAGGATCACAACCGTAGTCCTCCCCATCGCCCTAAATCTGGATGCAAGGAGAAGAGTTGGTGAGGTGACCTCCCCTACACTCCCCTAATAGGTGGGGAGAAGATGAAGCCTATTACTCCAGCACCTCCACCTGTCAACAGACCAAATGTCAAGCCAGTATGTGGCGTCCTTATTCACCGTCTTCAAGCTTGAAGGACGAGCACAATCCGTTGAAGAAGAATGTCACCTCGGCCCCACAACTGTCGAAATTCAAAATTCCCCTTGGACAAATATGATGGCTTAGGCGACCCCCGAGAACACGTACATGACTACAAGAGTGTGATGGAGCTACACGGGGCAGATGATGCTTTACTTTGCCGAGCCTTTCATACAACATTACACAAGGCGACGAAGGAATGGTACAACAAGCTCTCGAATCACAGCATCAGATCTTTCAAGAGCTTAGCTCAAGCCTTTTGCCAACAGTTGATGGTAGGACGAAGGCGAAACCGAGGCTCTGACTATTTGTTTAATCTCGATCAACGAGAAGGGGAAACGTTGCGGGCCTTCCAAAGGCGTTTAGATCTTGAAAGGATAAATGCTGAGGGCAGTAATGACGATCATAATTATTGCACTCAAAAAGGAAATTCGATTTGATGAAATCATTGCACCACCGTCCTCCATGTAGCCTCGATCACCTCATTTCCAAAGTAGAATGATATATGCTGGCAAAAGAAGCACTGGCAACCCGAAAAAACATTCCCTCCAAGCCCCCTGCTGATGAGAAACGGGAAGCTCAGTCTCGAGATGGATCCCGTCGAGAGTCCCGAGACCGACGGCGACGAGAGAGAAGCCCAAAATGTTGTTCACGAATTGCCGACGAGACCTTCACCAAGCTGAATGCCTTGAAAGTCAAAGTGCTGGCATACGCTAAGGGCGAGGGATACTTCGATCAACCTTTACCCAAGATGAAGAGCAAATACGAGAAGATGGATGACCTTAAAATTTGTAGGTACCATCAAAACAATGGCCATGACACTGAAGACTGCTGGCAGCTGAAAAAGGACATTAAGGCCCTCATAAAACACGGTCACCTGAAGAAGTTCATCGATGCCCCAGAATCAAGGCCAGTGGAGGGTACTTCGAAGGGCAAAGATCGAGGTAAAGGAGTCATGAAGAGCTCCCATGCTCACTGGGTCATTGAATGATCTGTGGCGACGGTCCAGATAAAGCTCGTGACAGGTTGAGAGATGCATCGGTGGACATCTCAAGTACCATGAATAAATCCTTGTGATGTTCCCTTTGTTTATGTTTTGTTTTCTGATGAATGAATAAACAAGTTTCTTTTTTCGCCCATGCTATGTCTAGCTAATGCCTTCATGACAAATGTTCCCCGAGAAGGGCATTTGATTGATCTCTTTTGCCTCCTTTTGACATTTCACTAGTCTATCTACGACCGACGAGCACCCTCACGGGTGACTCGGCTATACGAATGGGAACAAACACCTTGTGGGCCTAGCTAGCTATACGATCGAGGACGACCAACGAGCACTGTCACGCCCTGTTTTGAACTATTCGTGTATTCTACTACATAAGTATGATATCTATACTTATGGATGCGTATGTATGCATGCTTGTATAGGAGGAGTGTGTAGGCTGCGCCATGCTAGTGTAAAAAGGAGTCAGTGTCTTGGATGAGGGCTAGTGTGAAAAGGGTTAAGGTTAATGGTATCTTTGTAAATACCTAGAATAGTGAAGGGTATTTTAGTCATTTGACTCTATGAAATATTCACTAGAATATTCCATGGAATATTCTTAAGAATAAGGAATATTCTTAAGAATATTCTATTCTTGCAAGAGAAGGAAAATAGAAAAAGAAAAAGAAAGAAAAGAAAAGAAAAGAAAGAAAAAAATCTAGAAAATGTTTTCCTTATCTTTTCCTTCTCCTTCTTTCTTTCTTTCTTTCTTCCTTGTTCCCTCTCCACTCATCTCCCCTTATAAAGGCCGAAATTCTCTCATGGTAAAAAACAAGAAAAGAGAGAAGGAAGAAGAAGAATAAGGAAGAGGAAGGAGCTATAGCTAGGAGAGCATGGATTCATAGTAAAAGATGACACCTTCGAGGTAGGAGCCACAACTTCAATGGCATGTTATTTATTTTATATTTTGTTGCATACAAATTGCAAAGATGATGCCTTTCTTTATGTAACTATGCAAAGATGATGCCTTTTGTTAGGAATCACATGATGCTAAGCCAAGATGATGTCTTTTAGTAAAATCAATATAGTGGTTGATTTCAGCTTTTGTCCTGCAACTTCAATTGGTTATAACTTTTAACACATTGCTCTAAAAGATTTTATTTAATATAATCTGGAAAGATTATCAAGTTATCTACAACTTTCTTTTAGAGACAAATCTTAAATTCTGATTACAACTTGGCTAAAATTCCTAATATGTATCGTAGTGTCATTTTTGGCAGATTCTACATCACTGTATTAAACAGAGTATAACTTTCACCACATATGTCAAAAAATTACCAACTTAGATATTATGAAATATTCATTGCATCAGCTACAACTTTCATGTCGTGACCTAAACTAGAATTTCACTTTAATGATAGATATTCCCTGATCTTTTCTGCATGATATTTCTGATTCAGGGTAGAATTTGAGCCCTATATGTTATAGGTCATAACTATTAGCCTAAATGTCTAACGATCATGAGATTTTGGATCTGGAAACACATATTGATTTATCTACAAGTTTCATTTAGACATACATGTCAAATTCTGTTTACAATTGTTGCTATGATGTGGTTGTTGTGGATGTCATGATATTTCTGATTCTGGGCAGAATCTGAGCCCTAAATTCTATAGGTCAAAACTATTAGCCTAAATGTCTAAAAATTATGAAATTTTGTATTTGGAAACTGTAGGGTTTTACTGGACCCTCAGGGCTCAAATCCGTACCCATCCTAAGTCGGACGGAACACGGAAGCAAAAAATATGCAACAGAAAAAATAGACAAATTAATCTAATTAACATACAGTTAAACATTTTAACTTAGCCCTAAGGTACAAGACCCTTTGCCAAGATCTTTGTCGATTCGGGATGGGTCAAACCATCCCAAGAAGGATCTAACCTACTGCGATTAAATTAAACTAATGCTTATAAAACACATCCCGAAATCTTGCACTGGAACAGGCAAGATGTTCCGCATCGTCTTCCGAGCTGCTCCCCGTCCTGCGTCGAACCGCTCCTCGAACCACTCCTCGAACCGCTCCATATGCTGAGGCGAGCAATCCTCGTGTCGTCGAGCTAACTACGGCCGAAGAAAGTTTCACGCGAGTGAAAGTCTTTGCCAAGATTTTGGATCCGAATCCGAACTCCTTCGCGGTTGTTTTGCTAGAGCCCTTCAGAAGCAATGCAGAAATATAGGGAGAAGAGGAATTAATTTAAGCTTAGATCCGAGTGTGCTCCAACATTTTTGGGAGACGCTAGATCTTGAGCTTAAGACAAGTTATGAGGAAGGGGGAGGGCCTATATTTATAGAGGCGGCTGACTCTCCCCTTTTATCCACAACCGATGTGGGACTATTAATTTGGAGTTAATTAAATCAAGTTAGTTTGCCTTTTATAAAGGGCAAACTTTCGTGAATTTTAACTCCCTCACCGTTGAACTTCAATCTTGGTACAACCTACCAAATCGAAGAGCACTGAACGGTGAACGCGTAGGAAAAACCGGCTTGTCAATCCGAGTCCGTTTGACCCCCTCAAATGTCATGCCAAAATTTGCCAAAAACCCTCATTTTCACATCTAATCCAGTTGCCTCAAAACATCCCAACCCTAGCAGCAGGTGGGGCCCACACGTGGGCCCCACCCGGGCTTCAGGCGAGCAACACACGCGTACTGCGTGTGTGCTGCCCTGTGCACAGAGAGCCCGGGTCCGTGCTCTGCATGGGTGCGGAGAGTGGCGCCTACGCAAGCGGGCACCCCTCCGCATTTTGGGGCAGCGGGGCCCTGCCCGCATGAACAGTGCGGGCGCTGAAAAGCGCCCGCGGGTTTCCTTGCTAAATAAATGCTACGCCCAATGGGCCATGCAAATTTGCCCCCTTTTGATTTAATCAGACCCTTGGGCTGATGTCAACATGGGCTTGGGATTTTTTATTGTTTTGGCCATAACTCTTGCGTTTGGCGTCCGATTTGGACGTCGTTCGAACTTGGGTTTAGACCGGGACATTCCCGTCTTACCCGTGAACTTTTTCTTGCATTTATATCATTAAATATTATTGTATCCGGTTTGTATCAAATGCAAAATAGTCCATATCTAAGCTTAAATTATTATATTGCATCAAATGCAATATTCCATCCCTTGCATCAAATGCAAATTACTCTTCTCCCTAACTAATTTCTACTTATTACTTGACGAAGGTCGCACTCTGTGTGGGACCCTACAGCCTGACCCTTACTACAGGTTGGGTTCGAAGCCCTATACGACAGTGACCACTAGCAGTGGTTGCCGTCCCTGTTTCAGAATCATAATTATGTGGTTGACTCATCGACATGAGAATTGTCGGGACCACCCTGACTGTGTCTGTGATGAGTTCCGCGGTTTTAGTCTCTTCATCTAAACTATGTCGTGTAGATCAAGTCTAGGGTACGGTCAAACTGTCACCCACAATTACTTGAATCCGGTTAGTTTCTATCGATCTTTAGTCAACTAATGTTGGACTTCTTCCAACTTACTCTGATCAGAGATTTTACTAAAGACCGAACTAACTCAATGACACTAACTCCCATTGGAAGAGACGAATCCTCTCTTGGTCATTACTTTCCTCGTACGCTTCAAGTGACACCCAATCAAAGACCTTTCGACAGGCCTAGCCTCGAAGCTAGGTCAGTGATCTAAGTGGCATCGTCCACACACAGGTTCGTATAATAACCTTAAGTCAAAGACCAACTTGCCTATCATCACTAAGAGTTATCAATGACAGATTGGTCAATGTAACCATATGATAACTCTTGTGGATCGTTCAGTGAACTCATTCTTTAATGAGCACATGTGTCTCGTCTTCGACTTCGCCAAGTCAAACGATCATGAGATCATCACCACCGATAAACTGTGAAGACTAAGACACAATGGTCTATCCGATGTTTCGATATCCTTGTCTCGAAACATCTATGACCACGAACCCTTTTAGACATATGCTACAGACGGTCAAGCATTTCTCCATGATCGAGATACTCATCTCGATACATGTTTGACCTTGCATAAAGTCTCAGGATTTTACCTAAGTTAATATCTAATGTTTACTACATTATTGATTAACTTAGATAAAACTATACCAAACAGCTTACTGTTATTTCGAACAGGATGTTTGTGCTATTCACATAGAGATAAATTGTCTCGAGAGCATCATCTCTCAACAGAAACACATATTGATTATTTACAATGTTCATTTAGACATACATGTCAAATTCTCATGATAAAGTGATGATAACAACCATTCTTTTTGGTATATTAGTTCTATTTTATGTTATGCATCTTTGTGCTCAATATGTGTTGCATATAAATGTTGATGAGAGGCACCGGTTATGCCTATTTTCTTTAATTATGGAATATGTGGATACTTGAAATGATATTATGGTGCCATGGTTAATTTGGTATGGTAGTGTGTCAAGGCATGGTTGTTGTGATGTGAGATGATGTGGAATGGTATGGGGATGCACCTATAGATGCATGATCCCATTGTGAATGATAAAGATGGATACATGAAAGGGTGAAATAGAATGGGAGTTATGGTGTCATGCATACATGACCCCATACAAGGTTACACATGTCATTTCCATGTTTACGTTCATTAATTTCATGCATACTCTTTGGACGTCTTAGTCCGCTCTGAAGTGGGCGAGCTTCCAAGATGGGGGTTAGGAGGAAACCTGAGTAGCATGTAAATAGATGGACTAGACTAGTGAGAATGGATATGGATATATCTCGCTCGCCCTCCCGACATCTAGTATTTGGAGTGGACAGGGTTAGAGAGACCCATATGTGTACTCGTGATGCACCATGAGGTAGAGTCTGCCTGTGTGGCTTGAGTGATTCTCACTCCTACCAGACTGGTGGAGTTCGAGAGGACCTGTTAAGGAGACAGTGCTCATGTACCACTGGCGGGATAGTTTGAGAGCCACCCACCTGAGGTGAGGTCAAGTTCCTAAAGTTCTACCATTACCCCGGGTTTCCAAGAAGCATCAATATCATCATAAGCATGAAAATTTGCATAATTTGTGATTGTTTCCTTTTTGTAGCAATATTCCTTCTTTTATATGCCATGTCTTATGCTTTTGGCCATGTTTTCTAGTTGTAGTTTTTATTTCATGTACATGTTTTCCTACCGTTACTTCTTATGCCTTATCCTGTATGTGCTAGAACCCATTGTAAATAATTGCCATTAGAGTTGTGGATTCCTACGAGACGCGCTTTGACGTGCCCTCCCCCTTTTGTCACATGTAGCTGAAGTAGAGCTTCCAGCGGTTGAGTTTTCGGAGTTGGAGATGTGGACCAATGTTGAGCAGGGAGGGTTTTGTAGTAGTCGTTGGATTGTTGTAGCCTTGATGTTGTACTAGTGAGTTGGATATTTGTATAATATGTTGTATTGGAACATAGTATATATATATATATATATATATATATATATATATATATATATATATATATATATATATATATATATATATATATATATATATATATATATATATATATATATATATATGGGTAAAGGGATCCTAAGGTGCCTCCTTAGATTCAATCTAAGGAGGCGCCCCCATTTCCCACCATCTCACACATTTTTTTTGAAATATTTTTTCATGGGTTTATTGTTCACCTTATGGATGATCAACATACCAAATTTCAAGGGATTCCAATACTTTTTGAGCCCCCATCTACCCCTTGCAACTTCGTGGGTTTTTCAGCACGTTTTTAGACCGTTGAAATAGTAAGGGGTAGATGGTGGCTCAAAAAGTATTGGAATCCCTTGAAATTTGGTATGTTGATCATCCATGATGTGAACAACAACCCCATGGAAAAAAATTTCCAAAAAAATTGTAGGAGATGGGGGAAATGGGGGCGCCTCCTTAGATTTTCATCTAAGGAGGCACCTTAGATCCCCTTTTTCCTATATATATATATATATATATATATATATATATATATATATATATATATATATATATATATATATATATATATATATATATATATATATATATATATATATATATATGGGTAAAGTGTTCCTAGGGTGCCTCCTTGATTAAATCTAAGGAGTCGCCCCCATTTTCTCCCATCTCCCACAATTTTTTTTGGATTTTATTTTTCATAGGATTGTTGGTCACATCATGGATGATCAACATACCAAAAATCAAGTCATTCCAATACTTTAAAAGCACACATCTACCCCTTGCAACTTTATGGGGTTTTCAGCACGTTTTCAGACCGTTGGAGTTGCAAGAGGTAGATGGGGGCTTTTAAAGTATAGGAATGACTTGATTTTTGGTATGTTGATCATCCATGATGTGACCAACAATTTTATGAAAAATAAAATCCAAAAAAATTGTAGGAGATGGGAGAAAATGGGGGCGACTCCTTAGATTTAATCTAAGGAGTCACCCTAGGAACACTTTACCCTATATATATATATATATATATATATATATATATATATATATATATATATATATATATATATATATATATATATATATATGTGTGTGTGTGAAAAATGGAGAAGAGCTGACAGCGCTGGAAATTTTTCCAGCGCTGTCCGCATTTTGGTCGATCTAAAAGTATTTTTTTTGAAATTTTTTTTTGCAGTAGTTAGATATACGTGTTGGGAAGCTCCCCACAAAATTTCAGCTCGATCCGACACCGTTTGAGCCTCCGTTCATCGATTTCAAAAACGTTGCGCAAAACTGTGGACAGATTTGCGCAACGTTTTTGAAATCGATGAACGGAGGCTCAAACGGTGTCGGATCGAGCTGAAATTTTGTGGGGAGCTTCCCAACACGTATATCTAACTACTGCAAAAAAAAATTTCAAAAAAAAATACTTTTAGGTCGACCAAAATGCGGACAGCGCTGGAAAAATTTCCAGCGCTGTCAGCATTGGCCCATTAACCTCTATATATATATATATATATATATATATGACTACTTTTGTAATTATATATTGGGTTGTTCTTCAGTGTTTTGGAGCATTATACATGCTGTCCCAACATGTGTGAATTGGCCTGTACTCCCTCCCTCCCTTTTCTTCTCTCTTCACCATTGCCTCTCATGCCTATCTGGGAAAGTTTTGAAAATCCCGGGTATCCTAGAGAACAGGGCATGAGAAGTGGTGGCCAATGCAGGTCACCACACTGCGATGTGCATAAGGATATTGAGGTTAATGCTCCAGTGTGGTTGGGGTAGGTTAGTCTAAGGTGGGGATTGCGACCCATATGCGAGAAATCCGATGTATAAAGTCCATTGAGTGTAGATATTGGTAGTTGTTTGCATAGAGAGGGCCACATGTCTGTGTAGATAGAAAAGTATTGTAGGATATGGGCCTGTATGTTTGTAGGTATACTTGTGAGTGTATATATCTATATCTGTCTATAAGATATTTGGATAGATACTTGTCTTGATACCTGTATGTATACTTGTATGCCATAGTATTTGTCTGTTTATTTGTATGTAAACTTGTATATCATAGTCATTGGGATGAAATGATGTATGTATATATGGGATTTTATACATGGATTACATACACTATATGTATACATGAATGCTTGTCTGAGATATATAGTTGTATAAGTTAGTGTAGTACATGGATGGTAATGTACGGTATTGCATTTTGTGTATCTGGTATGGTCATTATCTTGTGTGGATATGGAGCTATATGGATATATACATATTTGTCAGTATGGGTAGGTATGGATGATCTCACACACAGGTAAATCTTCAAATGAGAACATTTTGCAGGGTGCGAAATTTTTTTTAGTTTTTTTGAAATTTTTTCAGAAATTTTTTTCCCATCTTCATTATATGTTGTTATACCCCCCTCAAAATATAATCGTTGAGAAATAATGTCATTTGCCCTTCGATCAAGGCATTTCATCAAATTCGCATGTTTTGAGACCGTTAAATTTGTAACGGATGGATGGGTGCTCTAATTCCCAACAGGTTCATCCATTATTTTTCCTGGGGTATATAATTGTATGGATTAAAATAAAAAAAATGAAAACAATTTCAAAAAAATTTAAAAAAAGTTTTCGCATGGCTTTCGCACAGGATTGCCATATATATATATATACATACATACATATATACATATATACATATATATCTATTCTATAAAATAGGGATGTTATCAAGAGAAATTGGATAAGAGAAATTGGACAAGAGAAATTAGATAAAAGAATTTGGACAAGAGAAATTGGATAAGTGATGAGATTTTGAGAGATAAGAGAAGAGGTGTGGATCTATCCTATAAAATATGGATGTTATCAAGAGAATTTGGACAAGAGAAATTGGATAAGTGATGAGATTTTGAGAGATAAGAGAAGTTGTGTGGAATTTTTTGATGAGATTTTGAGAGATAAGAGAAGAGGTGGGGAATTTTGCACATACAATCCCGGGTTTTGCATTTTTGCCCCTGGACCCTCCACACACTCACCCACAGTTTTTATTCTTTCACCCTTCTCGAACATTTTTTTCCAGTCCACGTGCACGTGTGCACAGGTTATAGGGATTAATGGGTATCATACGCCATATCAGAGCCTCTCTCATACGCCCTCTCACATAAAGCACCCAAGAACCAAGTACAAGCTCATGTGAGACAAGAGAAGTTGGATAAGAAAATTTGGACAAGAGTATATACATATCTATTCTATAAAATAGGGATGTTAACAAGAGAAATTGGATAATAGAAATTGGACAAGAGAATTTGGATAAGATAATTTGGACATTAGTATATACATATACATACATACATACATACATGCATATATACATATACATACATACAAATACATACATCTATATTACAAAAGAGGGAGGTTTTTGAAACTGTCCCATGTGGCAATGTCACATCGCCACATAGGACAACCTTCTTAAACCCAAAACCCAAAAAACACAAAACTCCACCCAACCCCCAAAAACACACCCAAAACCAAACCCCCAAAAGCACACCCCCAAAATCTCACCCCAAGCAAATAAACCAAAAATCCTAAGACATTACACACACTCAACCCCACCATTCTCATTTTCACCCGTTTTTGCACTCATCGAAACAGCCGGCCAAAAAATTGAAACCCAAAAAACACAGGGAATGTGCAATCAAAGAGGCGGGCTGAGCTTTTTGGACGTCCGTTTCAATTAACCCCTCAAGCACAGATCCGAAGGCGCCCGCGCCGAATTTATTGTTCCGCGCCGAAGGCGGCCGTGCCTCTAAAATTTTTTACGCTAATTTGTTGTTCTTTTAATATTTGGCTGTAGAAATATTTTTTGGTGACAGATTTTGCAGGGAAAAATTTTGAATGCACCGTGCCCGCGGGCACGGGTTATGACCAGTACACACACACACACACACACATGTGTGTGTGTGTGTGTGTGTGTGTGTGTGTACTGGTCATAACCCGTGCCTGCGGGCACGGTTCATTTAAGATTTTTCGCCACGAAATCTTTGTTCCCTAAAAAATTATTTCCACAGTCAGAATTGCGCGGAACAACAAATTAGCGTAGAGCTATTTAGTGGCACGGGCGCCTTTGATGCAGAACAACAAATTCGGCGCAGGCACCTGGAGCAACAAATTAGCGTAAAAAATCGGCGCGTAACAACAAATTAGCGTAAAAAATTTCACGGGCGCCTTCGATCTGCTGCAGCATTCGATCTGCTCATTAAGTGCAAGTCAATGCTTTCCCCCCAAATGCATTAATTGTGTGTACTCTCCTATTCCCAAGAAACTTTCATTCCCCATAAAGTTTTATTTCCCCAGAAACTTTCATCTCCCTAGAAATATTTTTCCCTCCAAAACTTTCCACAAAATCTCATCTCAGCCATTCATTCCTCAAGATTAAATCCAAGCCGTCTTTCTATCAACCTGTTTGTCCTAGTCAGCTTGTCCTAGTCAGCCCTAGAATTCAAAAACAGTTGTGTTTTAATATATATATATATATATAAATATATATATATAGTGATGGATGTATGATGCTATCTAAGGTCATGTATACTGAGATAGTTGTATGTATAGAGGTGTACTTAGATATGTGAATGTGTAGTGAGTATAGTATTATTGTGTTGTGTGGTCTTGTGTGATGAATATTGACATGTGGTGATATAAGTTGTGTATATATTGGAGTATGAATGACTATATAGTTGTATGTATAGTTATAAGTGTTTATACTTATGTGCTTAAGTGATATATTTGTGTATGTCTATTTACTGGATGTGTGGTACATCATATCCGTGTGTATAAATATTGGTGTATGACTACCTACCATATGTGTATAAATATTTGAATTTACCTATTTACATATGTATGCTATTGAGGTGGTGTGTATATTGGTTGTGACGTATATAGTAGTATGTGTGCATACAGTTGGTATTATGTAACTATTACTGGTGATGTGTGTGCCTATGAATGGATGCATATCTTTGTATGATCTGTTTACTGGTATGTATGGGTGTATGTCCATGTATGAATATGTATGTGTTTCGTTGTGCATATCTGTATACATTCTATGGGTTTATGTGCCATATGTATCATAGTATGGATATAACATTGTAACATATTGTGTACACCTATGTGGTGACATACGTGTGTATATTTGGATGTATAATGGGATGCACACTTGATCGTATACTTGTATCTATACATGGAGGTATCTATGTATATTCCAATAGGTATGTTTAGTTATATATGTCTAATATGCTTATCTAATCGATTTGTGTACATATTAGTATATATATTGTGAAGATATGGATGCATACTAGTGTTAAGGCCAAAATTGACCGAGACAGTTGTCAAGCTGACTTAGACTCGAAAAACTGACTTGGAGCCTCGTCAGCAGCTGAAGTAAGACACTTGGTTGGAGGAACCAAGGTCGAATGACGGTAGCTAGATGTGATACGACCTTCGACCGACCCTCGGGTGGTCGTTGCATTGATCGTTTGAGGTTGGAGAACTTGACGTCAACCTTCGTTGTTGGACAGCAATCATCAATCTGCACCACAAGGACTCGTTAGAGGGGTCAGATCTGGGTTCCGACCCAAATCTACTCTGATGCTTAAGTTAGTGTGGAACTTAAGAAGAAAGAGAGCTAGGTGTAGCTGAGATCGACTCACGGAGGTTCGTCTCTAGACTGGCGACACAAGCTCGAAAGTAAGAATGGTAAAAGTAGAAGATAGAGTTCTATGTCTTAGACCTCGTACCTTGAAGATGGGACCCTTCTCTCTATTTATAGATGTTCAGGGTCCCTTTGGAGACATTGGGGAAATAACGGCCATCCATAATGGGTCCACGATCTTCCCCCATTAACAGGAATAAATGTTGCACACGTCCATGAAATTCTCGAGCCCGCCTTTAATTCCACGTTTGAGTGAGGCAGGCCCAATGGTCGACTGGCCATTTGGTCTTTGACTGCATCGACATCGGGCTTCTTTGGAGGGCCTGATGGGCCTTAGTCATCCGTCGATCGAGTTGTCTCGAATGCCAGCCAAATGACTCAACAGTGGCACCCGTCGCACGACCTTGAAGGATCCATCCGATGAAGTCAAGCGACGTTACATCGCATTTAATGGGGCTCGGCAATCGAGAAAATAACACTTGAGTTCTAGGTGCCAAAACACCCGCCTTGTCGATTCAGATGATCTGTCAGTTTGAAATCCAAGACATTCTGGATTCTTGGCTCCTTGACACGCGTTCCATCATGCGGTTGTTGCCTGGCCCATATATGACGGTTCCAGCGATGGAATGTGGGAGTGCTATCTTCATTTGCTCGATTCAGATTTTCCTTCTCTCGAAAGTAATGGCTTCGTCCTCTGCCTCCGAAAGGAATGTGGTCACAGCTATTCAGAAGAATCAGGAAGGGGTCATGGAGTTGGGCTTGCTGGCGAATGTGTGGTCCAAAGTTAAGGTCGGTCAAATCGAAGCACTTTAGAAGAACTATTTTTGTCTTGATTACCAAATCAGACTGCTTGGGAGGGACGAGAGGATTGTCCCGGCGATCAGGAAGCGGAGATCTATGTCAAATCCTTCGAATGGGGCCTTCGATTTTCCATGCATCCCTTCCTGTGGTACTTCCTGTGTACCTTGAACCTTTCCCTCTTCCAGCTGATGCCGAATGCTATCGGCATGTTGATGGGCTTCATATTTTTGTGCGTGACGAAGGGAATCGAGCCATCCTTGTATCTGTTCAACCACTTCTTCTTGATTCCTCCCCTTAAGACCCCGGGGTGGTATACAATAATGGCCCATCGAGGGAGGAAGCTGCTGGAAGATCTTCCCACCTCCAACCCCAAGTGAAAAAATGAGTTTGTGTGTGTGGTCTTCCAGTGGAAGGTAAGCTTCTACACTGGTTGGGGCACTCCTGATTTGGGCTTGCCGAGGATAAGTCATTGACCGTCGAGGAGAAGAAAGCCGTCGACACTCTGGAGAGCCTGCCAGAGGGCATGAGGTCAATCGAGTGGCCATGGTCGGATGTCGTGTTGTGTCGGACTATGTGGACGAAAGGTTGGTTCGACCGTATTCACCAACTGTTCGACCTTCGTTAGTCGAACTAACTCGTTTGTTGCTTTAGCAGGTATGACCAGTGTGGATTATCAGGTAGATCCCACTCTGAAAGAAGCAGTCGAGGCTTCCATCAAAGAGGCGGAGGCGAGAATGTTGTCATCCAGGGTGTCGACCGCATCAAGATCGATGATCCAGCCGTCTAAAGATCGGCCCATGATTGTTGAGTGGATTGCCCTGGTGGCTCGTCCTCAGCAGAAGAAGAAGAAAGGGCCCCTCTCCGAGTTTGAGGTGGTTGCACTGGAGGGGGCAATAAAAGGCAGAAGCTCGTTCTCAGTGACTCGGAGTCGTCTGGGTCGAACGTAGCCGTAGAGCAGGTTCTCCAGCCAGGGAGTGATGCTTATCACGAGGAGGATTCGAGGGAGACTCAGGTTCTGTCGGATCTCTGCATGCATCGGGACTCCAGGCCTTGGGGGTATCTGTTTTCCTACGTAGGGTTTCCTGAAGACATCCCAGAGGAATACAGGCCGATGTTGTTGGAGGATCGATCCCTTAGGCCCCCTTCAATTCTTTCGAGGTGGAGCTTGTCAGGGCGAGGTTTCCATTGAGGCTTGGAGATTTTGCTCTTCTTGATTGCGGGACCGCTTCCCGCATCGTCGAGAATGCGACCCTTCCACGGGAAAGAGTTGTCGTGAAAAAGGTCGATTATGAGTGGCTTGCGTCAATAGCCGTCCATGGCAGGGTCCAGGTAATTATCATCTACGCCTCTATTGATGTTGACATCAACGCACAAGCTGAACATCGAAAGTTGTATGCAGGCTCTTGTGGCGACCATGGCGTTGCGTCGTCGAGCTTCGATGGTGGCCGATCATGGTGTCACCCTGGAGGCCGTCAGGTCGAGAGTGGAGAAGTACCAGGCTGAGCTAGAAAGAATCAGCCAACTCTCCGAGATGAGGTCGTTAGTCATTCAGAAACTCGATCACAAGCTAAGCGAGTCTCGTAGGAGGGAGGTTGAGCAAATCACCTTCAGAGAGCGAGCTGAAGATGCTCTGCTGGAGGAGAGAGTCGAAGCCGATGTCATTGCAGAGAAGGCAATCCGGGATTTCACGGAGTCGTTTTCCGAATTTGACGAGCTATATAAGCAAGGTTACGGTTACGAACGATGTCGGTTGTAGATGGAGAACTGATTCCCTGACCTCTCTGCAGAGATCGACGAGATCCTGGTGATATTTTCGGACCTTGGTGATAATGAGTCGAGCCGAGGCATGGATGAGGCAGCTCCCATAGATGAGGCTACCACCATAGCTAGCAACGAGCAAGAGCAGGCGTTACCCGGGGGGGGGGGGGGGGGGGGGGGGGGGGGGGGCAGAGCCTACGACCGCGCTGGATGGAGATCAAGGGCCTGAATGTCCACTGTAAGATCTCTGTGCTTTAGTTTTTGGCCTGTTTTGTAGAAATTTTTGAATGTATATGTGGGGGATATTGCAAACAATGCAATGGAAAGTGACACGAGAATTGGCATGTGTATCCTTATATGCCATTGCCTCTCTTTGTTTGTTGTCGATCATGCCCCGTGGTGGTCTCAATGCCTGATGGTCCCTTTCAATGGGTTAGTTGCTGCTTCGGGGTGATCGAGGATAATCCATCGAACTATATTTAGAATTTAACCACCATGTTCCATGGAGAGGGAGACATCCACCCGACCTATGGTTGACGATATGGGGATTTGGATCGTTCAGTAGCGAAGGAGTGGCCCCTTCGACTTACAGATGGCTCTCGAGAAAGTCATTCAGAAGCAAAGGGGTGGCCCCTTCGACTTACGGCTGACGCTCATTTGAGAGAGTCGTTCAGTAGCGAAGGGGTGGTCCCTTCGACTTACGGTCGACGCTCATTTGAGAGAATCATTCGGTAGCGAAGGGGTGGCCCCTTCGACTTACGACTGACTCTCGTTTGCGAAAGTCATTCAGTAGTGAAGGGGTGGCCCCTTCGACTTACCGCTGCCGCTTGTTTAAGAGAGTCGTTCAGTGACGAAGGGGTGGCCCCTTCGACTTACCGATGACGCTCGCTTAAGAGAGTCGTTTAGTGGCAAAGGGATGGCCCCTTCGACTTACGGCTGACGCTCATTTACAAGAGTTGTTCAGTAGCAAAGGGATGGCCCCATCGACTTACGGCTGACGCTCGTTTGCGAGAGTCGTTCAGAGTAGCGAAGGGGTTGCCCCATCGACTTACGGCTGATGCTCATTTGCGAGAGTCGTTCAGAGTAGTGAAGGGGTTGCCCCTTCGACTAACGGCTGACGCTCGTTTGTGAGAGTCGTTCAGTAGTGAAGGGGTGGCCCCTTAGACTTACAGCTGACGCTCGTTTAAGAGAGTCGTTCAATACTGAAGGGGTAGCCCCTTCGACTTACGGCTGACCCTTGTTTAACAGAGTTATTCAGTGGTGAAGGGGTGGTCCCTTCGACTTACGGCTGATGCTCATTTAAGAGAGTCGTTTAATGGTGAAGGGGTGGCCCCTTCGACTTACAGCTGATGCTCATTTGAGAGAGTCGTTCAGTTGCGAAGGGATGGCCCCTTCGACTTACGGCTGATGCTTGTTTGAGAGAGTCGTTCAGTAGCGAAGGGGTGGCCCCTTCGACTTACGACTGATGCTCATTTGGGAGAGTCGTTCAGTGGCGAAGGGGTGGCCCTTTCTACTTACGGCTGACACTTGTTTGCGCGAGTCATTCAGTGGCGAAGGGTGGCCCCTTCGACTTACGGCTGATGCTCGTTTGCGAGAGTCGTTCAGTGACGAAGGGTTGGCCCTTTCGACTTACGGCTGACGCTCATTTGCGAGAGTCGTTCAGTGGCGAAGGGGTGGCCCCTTCGACTTACGGCTGACACTCGTTTACGAGAGTCATTTAGTGGCGAAGGGGTGGCCCATTCGACTTACGGCTGACGATCGTTTACGAGAGTTGTTCAGTGGCAAAGGGGTGGCCCTTTGACTTATGGCTGACGCTCGTTTAAGAGAGTCTTTTAGTGGCAAAGGGGTGGCCCCTTTAACTTACGGCTGACCCTCGTTTAAGAGAGTTGTTCAGTAGCGAAGGGGTGATCCCTTTGACTTACGGCTGACGCTCATTTGGGGGAGTCGTTCAGTGGCGAAGGGGTGGCCCCTTTGACTTACGGGCTGACGCTCGTTTGCGAGAGTCATTCAGTGGCGAATGGGTGGCCCCTTCGACTTACGGCTGACACTCATTTGCGAGAGTCGTTCAACAGTGAAGGGGTGGCCCCTTCAACTTACGGCTGGTGCTCGTTTGAGAGAGTTATTCAGTAGCGAAGGGGTGGCCCCCTCGACTTACGACTGACGCTCATTTAAGAGTCATTTGTATCAATGTAAGTTTTGTTTTTCCAACACCTCTTGAGGATCGGGTCATTTTTCGAGGGGGTTTTGATTGATTAATCTCTACAAACCTTACGAAGGCTCAAAGAGGCGATGTTTTATTTGATAAAGGAAACATGCTTTATTAACGGAAATAAAAAACGAAAAAGGCATACATGGTGTTTTTCGATTGATGTCGGAGTTGTTGCTATTTATTGCTGTTTTATTCGCCTGGAGTTTTAGATGGTTCATCAGTCGACCACCTTGGTGACAGGTGATCCTGTCATCTTGCCCTTCTGTTTCGAGGATCCTTCCTTGCTACGTGGATCATTGGCCGGGCCTTTGGGGTGTCCCTGTTTGACGAGGACGTCGATCTCCTTCTTAAGAGTCCAACAGTCATTTGTGTCGTGCCCATAGTCGTTGTGATATTTGCAGAATTTGAGGTCGTCTCTCTTCTCATATTTTTCCTTCTTTGCATCCTTTTGGATCAGCTCTTCTCGTAGGGCATAGGCGATGACTTCTGTCTTAGGGACGACCGACTTGGCATATGTAGGACGCTCCTTGCTTGGATGGCTCCTCTCCCTGGGCCTCTTGTCTCGGGACTCCTGGCAGGGGGTCCCTGAGTTTGGTTTCTCTCGCCTTGCTTCTCCACAGTGGAAGGGGGTGCTCTTCGCATTAGCTCCGGTGGGTTCTTCCGCTTCCTCAGAGAAAGTGAACCGATCTGTTATATAGAGCATCTCTGCGACGATGTTAGGGGGAACTGGTGAAGGGCCTTCCTTAGGTGCTTGTTTCTAACCGTCTGGGTGAGCGTCGCTATGACAGTCACGTCTGGCGTCTCTTCTACATCGAGCATCTTATCGTTGATCCTCTGGAAGAAGGCTCGGATTGACTCGTTCTCGTTTTGTTTAAGCGAGAAGAGGTGGGACAACTTCTTATTGGGTCGTCGTCCGATGGTGAATTGCTTACAGAATATCTTTACAAGTTCGTCGAATGAGCTGATGCAGCTGCAGGGTAGCCCTTCGTACCAGCTTTCTGCCCTCTTGATCTGGGTGGCATGGAAAGCTCTACAAAGGTATGGCTTGTCGGTCACGTGGAGTAGCATGACATTCAAATACTTATGAATGTGGGACCATGGGTCGCTTCTGCCATCATAAGTTGGTAGTACCGAGAGCTTGAATTTGGAAAGAAAAGGAGCAGAGAGGATATTCTCCTTCAGAGGGGTCTTCTGAATCATGGATTAGACCAGCATGGATCCTCCTGTTCCAGGTTGCGAGAAGTTGGCTCTGGAGGATCGATTCAGGATCTCCTCCTTTCTTGCGAGTACACCTGCAGGGTTTAGCTGGTTATAACCTGGAGGAGCCCGTACATTACCTGATCTAGGATGTTGCAGGTCGCCGCCTGGTAATTGGAGTAAGTGGGTTCCCCCTGGAGCACGAAAGCTTGACTATCGACTCTCGCTCCGTTGTACTGGTGGGCCGGGGGGGGGGGGGGTCGAGTTGTGGAGGTTAATCTCTGCACATGGGTCCCCTAGATCTCGGAGAAATGCTGAGCCCCTTGTTGGCCTCGGATACAGGTTTGGAGGCGGCAACGGCTTATTTACTGGGGATTGGCTCCCCATGTTCTGGCGTATCAAGGTCGCCAATGCGCCTAAGCTCCTATCGACCTGCTCGGTGAATTGGCTGAATTCCCTTCGGGTCACCCCAGCTCCTTTGTTTCCTTCGTTGGTCGAGGTGGTGGCATTGTGGAGTCTGCGACATCCTCTACCAGGACGTTGTTTGCTCTTGGCCTCTCATTCAGACCTTCGACCGGTCCGACATTGCTGGGTCCAGCTGTCTTAGCTTTTGGATTGCTTTGGGATGTCACGCCGGTTAACTATTCCCACAGACAGCGCCAAACTGTTAAGGCAAAAATTGACCGAGACAGTTGTCAAGCTGACGTAAACTCGAAATGCTGAGTTGGAGCCTCGTCAGCACTGAAGTGGGACCCTTGGTTGGAGGAACCAGGGTCGAATAACGGTAGTTGGAAGTGATGCGACTTCCACCGATCCTCGGGCAGTCGTTGTGTCGATCGTTCGAGGTTAAAGAACTTGACGTCGACCTTCATTGTTGGACATCGATCGTCGATCTGCACTACAGGGACCCGTTAGGGGGGTCGAACTGAGTTTCGACCCAAATCCCCTCAGATGCTTAGTGACCGGTGCCCCGTTTACGGTTTGGGCGCGGTGTCGTTTTATCGCAAGTGCACGGTTAGTGTAGGGTGCGGGTTTATCGAACTCAGGGAGGTGGATGGCTTGAATGGCTACTAGCTTCGCCTAGGTTGTGAGCTAGCTACGCGGATAATGTGGGTGGAAGTGTAGAAATAAAAGAAAGAAATAAAAAGACACGAAATGAATCCCCGCTAACACGAGCTAGGGCATTCATGACACGCGGCATTTGACTTGACCCAGGGTGAAACATTGCCCCAAAAGGTGGTACCTAGCACCCATCGCCCGATATTTCGGTCGGTGCCTAGTACGCTAGGACTACCCGGTTTTGGACGGTGGGCATTCCCATGTCCATTAACACCTTCCGCAACCGGGAGCATTAAGGCCACAATGATAACTCCCAACACTTTGTCCAAGCCGTTTCCACGCGCGAGGACTCAATGTCTACGCTAGGGGTGTGAGCTGTGGCTAGGGAGTCAACCGCCAAGTTTATTCCCCCTTGGCCCGACGGTCAGAGGCGGTCTTTCTCCCGCCAATGACAATGAAACACCCCCGCGTAACCCTAATGGCCAAATAGGTCGAATGTGATTTCTAGCAATACATCGAATCAGATCTTGACTGGACAAGACACCGGACCCCAATCCCCAACACAACTAGTGTGTTGTCGTACGAATTGGACTCAGATTGCTAGAAATCCCCATTGACACATTTCATCGAACACATGCCATGCAACCAAGCCAAATGAAACAACCCAAGCGTCAATTCTACTCTAACCCGTATTAGGGTTCATTAAAACTACTCAATGGTGAAGAACATAAAAACAAGCAGCACAAAAGACATACAAATGTTCACCATCAAGCAAAATAAACACAATACAAAACAATGGTAAACAAGAGAAAGAAATACTTATCTCGCGTTTGAATCTTCAATCCATTACAAGATTTATTGATCAAAAGACCTAATCTAAACTAACCTAAGCCCACAGTAAAGGGACTGAAAAAGCCCTAAAAATAGAAGAAGATCCCCCTTTAGTCGGCCATCACCGTGTATTTATAGTCCCCTTCGAAACCCTAATGGTTTGGGTCCAAACCCACGGAAAAATCGCCACCCGATCGGTTGATGAGTCAACCGATCGGGTGAGAGCTTTGAAGATCTTCAACCGGGCGCTGAGGCGAGCGGGTGGTGTGACCGGGTCGTCGTTTGAGGAATCGCGGCTACAGGTGAACCGATCGGGTGATATTTCACCCGATCGGTTGGAATTCAGTGCAATTAGACAGAGAGTTCTGTCGGTTCACCCGATCGTTGAATCGATCGGGTGAGCTGCTACTCTTCTTTAGTTGCCATCCTGGTAGGATACGCGTGCATCAACCGATCGGGTGGCTGTGTCCACCCGATCGGTTGAGGGCTGAAATATAGCAGTCTTCATCGTTTGACCCTCTGGATCACGAGTGACTCCTCCCGTTGCTCCGGGGGCTCACGATATCTTCTTTAAACGTCCCCAATGCTGGCAATCTCTTGTATTTGCACAAAAACATGAAGAAAGTGAAAAGATACAAAAAAACACGAAAGAACGGATATGAAATGATGGGAATCAACGGAAAATCACAAAGAAGACGTGCGTGAATATATAGAATATAAACGCTTGTCAAAATCCCCCAAGCTGAACCCTTCCTCGCCCTCGAGGAAGACGAGTGAGGTAGGAGCTCGGAGGGCAAAATAGAGAGAAAGAGACAGAAAGAGAAAGCAAAATCCTAGATCGCCTATCAGAGCCAACAAAACCAAACACGCCACACTATGCACGCATGCGACAAAACACAACACTAAACTAAGGAATATGAGTCCAATAAGTGTCATGGGCCCCCGCGGTGAAGCACGAGTGAGTGTGGTCGTGTGCTAGTAAACAGTGTCACTGTCTACATCGTGCAATACAGCTCCATATACACATACCCAAAGAAAGACCCAAATATCGATTTAATTCGAAATTGCGGTGAGTAAAAGCTCAAGCATGCATGAGAAGAGCGTAAGAATGGAAACGTATCATGCATCGGGGACTCCATAGCTAGGGACTGGGAAATCACCACACTATCGCCTAGATAATAGCTAGAAAGTCCCAACGTCAAGTGTTTTCGAAAACAATGGAGGTTGAGAAGATGTGGAGTAGAACACTCGGTGCAAATTCTCGCCTTTCCTTTATTCTCGATAGATAGGAAAAATATTCACACTGGAATTTTTTTGGGTTTTGGGTATTTGTATTTTTTTTGGATTTTTGACAATACATAGTTTTTTCTTCGTCCTCTTTTCTTTCCTTTTTTAGGTTTTTCTTTTTTCTCCTCTTTGGATTTTTTTTGGATTTTGAGATATATACATGTGTACTCTCCCAAGTGGGAGAACGGCACACGACGAGGGGATTTGCACCAAGTAAAACAAAAAAGAAATCGGAATCTAAACACTTGGGCAAAGGAAACTATTCTCGCTAATTAGAGCATGGGCTAAATGGGTTATCCTAGTCCTTAATTGTGGAATCCCGACACATGCGAAATGAAGTATACGATATATATATATAGCATGCATATAGAAGCAGACAATAGGAGCAAATACCGCATATTTAAATCGAAGCATGATAATCTAGGGGTCAACCAAGGATAGGTATATAAATCAACATTACAAAGTAGAAGCACGTCACCTAGCTAGTCACGACTCACGACTCACATAAAAGCAAAGTGGACCCACGAAGCATAAATGCAGTAGGACTCGACTTCCTAGGGTTAGTGAAAGTGATTATCGAAGCCATGCTAGGTGTGTGTGTAGTTTTGTGGCAATTCATCATATGGGGTCATCTCTAGGAGAGTGAGGACAAAAGAAGAGAAGAAAAAAGAAAAACACGAAGAAAAACGACTCAAAAACGAAGAAAAAGACACAAATGACGCATGAAGTGCGACTCCCCCAAGCTAAAACATGCATTGCCCTCAATGGAATAGTAGTAAATACGGAAGGGCAACGAAAATGGGGGGAAGTATGCATCGACACAAAAAAGTGAAAACATGAAAAAACACACAAACAAAACTGAAAAATAACGAAAAAGAAACACACAAATAAACATCGCATAAAAACAAACACACGACAAAGACACCACACGACAGTATGCACAAAAGTCGATATCCCCCAAGCTGAACATGGCAATGCTAGCGAATTGATATGATCAATGTGATGCAGAAAAATGCTAGGGGTAAGATCGGAAAAGAAAAAGAAAGAAATCAAAATGCAGGAGAGGACGAGTCCTCGTCCTCCTCGGTAGAGGATGGGGGTGAAATGATAGAAGGGCACGACATGATGGGTTATTATGATGCAAAATCAAATCCTAGATACGCTCCCCTCGCTAATGAGAGGAGACGAGATTATTCAAATCTAAACTAGAAAGCGGTAAATTTTTACACTACTGGATTAGGATACACCTGAGCATAGGCGCATCCAAGATCTGAAGTGGGGCAGGTAGCTGCTCTAACTGCTTCTTCTGTGGCTCCGCCAGAAGCGATGTGCCACGAGTGCCAATGGACCCAAGCAATGCACCTCCAAGCATCCCTCGTAGGTGTTCACCTGTGACTTGCAAAGGACGAGGTGCATTAGTCCATGGCAAGAAATTATTTCCAAAAATAAATGTATCCCAGAGATAATCATCAACATAAGATGGAAAAATAATAAAAGGGTGACGAATACTCCCTGAGAATGGGTCGCTATCCTCTGTACTAGCGACGACCAAGTCCTCGCTCTCCATGAGAAGTGGATCTCCAGGTGGTGACACACCGCAGCATACCTCAAGGGAAGTAGATCCTGTGTCCTGCGAGAGATATGGTATGTCAAATATATATGAGTCTAAAGAAATAGGAAGTGAAAAGCGAGACTCAACAGTGGAGTGAGAGTGAGTATGAAAATCTCCCTGAACAGGGGCAATATGCTCAAGTAGATGCTCAGCCGCAGAAGAAATGGAGAGCGACGGTAGAGGTGGATGTGACTCGGGCTCCATGAAGTGGACCATCGTATCCAGGCCCTCGTGCACATTCTCCTCGACGATATGCTCATGCTCCTCCATCTGCCGATGTCCTGAATGACATCCTCGTGGTTGACCACAGACCAAGGAGGAAGCTGTGACAGAGATGACTGTGGAGGTGGATGTGGAGCGGATCCCTCATATATGGTCGTGGTGTCCTCGTCCTCATGCACATCCTCCTCGTCGGTATGCATAATCTCTGTAAGCTCCTCAGTGCTCTCATAGGACTCATATGGGGTATCCAAATCAAGACAAGAAGTCTCTCCCACAAATCCTATAGAAATCACCCCATCCTCACTATCATCATCAAAAAATGCCTCGTCATCCAAGTGGTAGTGATGGAAAAATGGGGTATCGGCTTGAGATGTGTCTATGGTGGCCGAAGGCATGGTGGTCTTAACCATGAAAGTGGGTATATCCTCTCCTTCATCCCCTCTCCTCGGTATAGGCTCGATGATTGGTACCATCAAGTTTTGTAATATTTGGCCTTGGTTAAACATGGCACTTTCAAGGAGAGACACGAGGCTTGATTCTTCTTGTGTTTGTGGAGGGGTATAAGGTTGAGGAAATGGATGGGAGATGTTTGGGCAATGGTTGTGGGAAAATGTATGGCCTTGGTGTAGGGGGAGGCTCTCAAGCGTAAATGGGCAATCATAATACATGTGCTCAACCATCCCACAAGTCTCACAAACCACAACTGAATAAGGATCGTATCCTCCCATCTGAGCATCGAAATTTGATCTCCACATGGTAATATCAAAGATACCTGGACAACAAAAATAAGAAAACTAGAGAGGAGCGTCAATAACTGACGTCCCCACGTTGTGCGTGTTTGATGTGTGCAATAATATAATTGGGGGCGTGAGATTTAAATATTTGTAACCGCAAGCGCACGGTGTTGTAGTGTGGCTTGGGGGTCGAACTCAGGGAGTCGTGGATGTGCTTGTGTCAAGAAGGATCAAATTCACCCCATGGGCAATCTAGCCAAAATCGGATGATGGGTTGTCACGAAAAATAGAATGCAAGGGATAAACAATATAAAGGAAAAACCCGGGACTCTGGTTTCCACCCTATCGTGTGATTCTCAACGATACGGCCTACGGGTAGGATAGCGATCGGAATTAGGGTCTAAAGATGAGACGTTGCCTCTGAAAGTGGTACCAGTGTCCCATGGGCCCGATATTCCGGTCGGTGCCCAGGATGATACGCCGGACTTCTCGGGTTCAGTCAGTGGGCACTCCCGTGTCCATTAACATTGACCGACTCCGGGGGCACTAAGCTCGCAACAATAACTCCTAACGTCTCATCCTGCCACTCCCGCGCGCTAGGATTCGACGTCTACGCTAAGGGCGTGAGCTATGGCTAGGGAGTCAACCGCCAAGTTTATTCCCCCTTGGACCGACAGTCAAAGGCGGTCTTTTTCCAATCGATGATAATAAAACACCCCGCGTAACCGTTAGATTCCTAATCCATATCGATTTCCTAGTCCTATAGACGCATCGGGGAGAGCCCACGAAGGGGTTTCCACCAAAATCCCAGATTTGGGAACTACTCACACATATTTAATAAAAAGCGATCTAAATCGAAATCGACCGTAAAAATCATGATCAGGCGATTGAAAAGCAGTAAGAGCAATACTAATAACACTATATTAAAGTTTGACAAAGATCAGAAAACTTACAAATATCTGAAAAATTACAGCCGTCAAGAGAGAGAAAAAACAGCAAAAAATAACAACTCCCGTTTCTGGAAAACCTAAGGGTCCTATATATACAATACGATATCACCCGATCGGTTGAAAAGTCAACCGATTGGGTGACCTGCTTCGTTTCTTCGGCAGCTCAGAATATGACTTCACCCGGTCACCACGGCACGGTCGGTTGAGGGTTGAAGCGGGTCAGTTGGCTCTTCGTGCCGTCGGGTGAACCGGTTGGTTGATCTCTCCGTGTCATGGCTTCGGAGAATCGGCTACAGGTGAACCGATCGGGTGAAGGTCACCCGATCGGTTGGCATTCAACATCAGAATTCTAGAGAGTTGGAGCGTTTGAACCGGTCTCTGAACTGACCGGGTGACTTCTTGGCCGCTCCAACTTGTGTCCGGGTGGTGCACGCGTGCATCACCCGATCGGTTGGGAGTGACCAACCGGTCGGGTGAAGGGCTGAAAGATGCGATCTTTGTCGTTTGACCCCCTGGATCACGCGTGACTCCTCCCGTTGCTCCGGGGACTCATGATATCGTCGTTTTATGTCCCCTACGCCTGTAAACTCCTGCAAAATACAAAAAACACGGAAAAGTGAAAGAAAACAAGAAAACACGAGAAAACGAATACAAGACGAAGGTAAATAATGGAAAAACATGGAAGAAAACGTGCGCAAATATATGAAATAAAAACGCACGTTAAAATCCCCCAAGCTGAACTCGTCCTCGTCCTCGAGGAAGACGAGTTAGAGTAGGAGCTCGGAGGGAGAAAATAGAGAGAAAGAGAGAAAAAGAGAACTTTATATCCTAGATCGCCCGTCAGGGCCAACAAAATCAAAAATGACACACCAAGCAAGAAAACGCCAAATCACATTACTAAACCAAGGAATACGAGTCCAGACAAGTGCTGTGGGCCCACGCGGTGAAGCGCGAGTGAGTGTGGTCGTGTGCTAGCTGTCGGTATCACTATCTATGATGTGCAATAAAGCTCGATATACCCAAATTCAAGATATGACCCAAATATCGATTCAATTCGAATTAAGTGGTGAATATAAAGCTCAAGCATGCATGAGAATAGAGCGAGAATCGAAACATATCATGCGTCAGGGACTCCACAACTAAGGTTAAGGAAATCAACACACTATAGCCTAGATAATAGCTAAAAAGTTTCTAAGACAAGTGTTTTCGAAAACGATGGGGGTTGAGATGATGTGGAGTAGAACACTCGGTGTAAATTCTCGCCTTCCCTTTATTTTCGGTAAGTAGGAAAATATTCACACTCGTATATTTTTTGGGTTTTGGGTATTTGTATTTTTTTTGGCTTTTTGGCTATACAATTTTTTTTCTTTTCTTTTCTTTTTGAGTTTTTCTTTTCTTTTCTATCTTTTTTTTGGATTTTTGGATTTTTTGGATATACACATGTGTACTCTCCCAAGTGGAAGAACGGTACACGACGAGGGAATTTGCACCAAGTAAAACAAAAAAGAAATCGGAGTCTAAACACTTGGGCAAAAGAAACTATTCTCGCTAATTAGAGCATGGGCTAAATGGGTTATCCTAGTCCTAAATTGTGGAATCCCAACACATGCGAAATGAAGTATACGATATATAAATAGCATGCAGAAGCAGACAGGAGAAACAAATACCGCATATTCAAATCGAAGCATGATAATCTAGGGGTCATTCCTGGACAGGTATATAAAGTAAAATCACAAAGTAGAAGCACACCAAACAGCCAGGCACGACACACGATTCACAAAAAGCTAAGTGGACCCACGACGCATGAAATGCAAGAGGACTCGATATCCTAGGGTTAGTGAATGTGATTATCGATGCCATGCTAGGTGTGTGTGATTTTGTGGCAATTCATCATAGGATTCATCTCTAGGAGAAAGAGATAAAAAGAAGAAAAGAAAAAGAAAAAGAAAAAGAAAAAGACGGAGAAAAACGAATCAAATAACAAAGAAAAAGAGACAAATGACGCACGAAGTGCGACTCCCCCAAGCTGAAATTTGCATTGCTCTCAATGCAATAGAATTAAATACGGGAGGGCAATGAATATGTGGGGAATACGCACAGACACAAAAAGATACGAAAGACAAGAAAATCACACAAACGAGACTGAAAATAAGAAATAAAAATAAAAAGCACATCACACGACATATAAACAGTAAATAAAAATAAATAAAAGAAAGAAAATCACACGACACGACAAATAAACAAACAGACAAAGAAAAACGAAACACGACAGCACACAGAAAAAATTTGACTTCCCCCAAGCTAAACGTGACAATGCTAGCAAGATGATATGATCGTGAAAATGCAGAGATATACAAGGGCGAGGTCAATCGGAGTCGCTAGCAGTAGAATGGTAAGGAGACAGTGAAGAAGGTGGTGAATAATGGTAGAAGGAATCCTCCGAGGATGAAGGAGAGGGTGTGCGAATAGGAGAAGGAGGAGCAACATGCAAGACTACCGGAGGATCGGGATACATCGGTGGATCGTGGTGAATGATGGTGGGACGGGGTGGACCGACACACGGGTGCCAATCGGGAGGATCCATGGGCAGGAAGTGAACGAGTGAAGCATACCAAGGATCTGGGTAGAACTCCCAGGGTAGGTGTGTAAGTCGTAAGGGGAAACGCTCCGGAGATGAGGGTGGGAGGATGGCGAAAGGAGTGTAGGCAGGACTATAGAGGTAGGCTGCACGATCCTCCCTAAAAGGAGTAAGCATACCGATAGAGATCAAGTAATCGTGATCGATACGGCTACGTCCCGGGACAATAGGGAGGTCAGGCGGCATCCTCAAGACACAACTGACAATAAGAGTGACCATCCCCCCACAGCAGATAGAACCGGAAGCTGCGCGGCTAACGGATAGGATCTCGTGGATGATCCAATGAGCGGTGTTTAAGGGTAAAGGGATGTTGCCATGAATCCGGTCATGGGACATGGCATAGAGAAAGAGCAACTCATCCCTAGACACCGTGGATACATCTACGCGAGCGAAAATGGTGCTGGCAAGGAAGCAATGGGTGAAGCGGTAGCATGGGTGTATGATGTAGGAGGCGAGGGCTACCGCAGGAAAGGTGGTATATCGGGTGAATCTTTGCCAAGTGCCATTGGCCCGAAAGCGAGAAAGGATGTCAGATCGATCAAGAGTTGAGCATTCAACATGGCGATCGGGGTGAGGAAAGTATAGAATGTCATTAAGCGTGTTGAAGCTCATGGAAAAATAACAATTGAAGGCTCGGAAGGTAAAACCATGATCGGACACTTCAAGAGAACTGAGGAACACAAGTGTGAGATTCCTGTGTGTATTGGCGTGGGTCCGCAGAAGATAATCGCAACCTATGAAGCGAAAAAGTGCACAGACTCCCCTAAATAGTCCAAGAGATTGTAGGGTGGGGAAGTCGGCGAAAAGAGTAGGTCGCATTGGGCGATGAAGGAGGGCTTGCAAGCGATCGGATTGCTCTTCGGACGAAGGGTTTATGCCGAGGAAAGATGGGGAGAAAGGACCGTAAAGGGGATGTCTGCGTGACGACGAGGCTTTTTTCCTTTCCCTTCCCAGACATGGTGACGGCGAGGGGAAAGATGATGGAGCGGGATATGGAGTCTATGAAGATGAAGAAGCAGATAAAGTGTGCAAAAACAAATTCAAGACATTACATAAAATGAAATAAATGTGAAGAGTGGAAAGAGGTTACCTATCGACGTTGTGAGATCAAGCACCCGAAGGACCCCACGCAATATAAGGAAGCAATTTGGGAAGCCACCGCTCGCTGATCCGACAAGAATCGAAATTTGGGGGTTATGGTTAGGGTTTGGATGTTTGATGAGAGAATGTTGATGATGGCGAGGTGGCGAGGGTGGGGAGTATGGAAATGAGTGGGGGTGAAGATCTAGGGGCAGTGGGGTGGAGGGAGGAGGTCGATTCAGTAGTTGGAGGGAGGGAGATCGCGTGAAGGGGAGTTTGGGGGTCGGGTGGAGGATATCGTGCGACAGGGGTATTTATAGGGGCGAAAATGAACCGATCGGGTGAGTTTTCACCCGATCGGGTGGATAAGTCTCGAAAATTTTCCGTCGGCCAACAGCTATAGGTGAACCGATCGGGTGAGTTTTCACCCGATCGGTTGACCGCTTCTCAATTCTTCCCGCGAGTCTGTAACTTTTCACCCGGTCAGCCACACGAAAATGGCTTCACTCAACTGATCGGTTGGTATATCCCCTAAATTTCCCGAGAGTTCGGCCCTTCTCGCATGGTCTGCCACCCGGTCACACGATGCTTCACCCGACCGGTTCGCAAGGATAGCAGATACGGCTATCGTCTGATACGTCTCACCCGATCGGGTGAGGGCTTGTTTCCTGCAGAAATTCACGATTGGCCTAAGTTTCTCGACGGATGATCTCGCGGCTGAATTCAATTATTAAAATAGATAAAATAAAGTTAAAAAATGAGTCTAAAAACAAGGGTGAGAGTGTAGAACATGGGTTGCCTCCCATGAAGCGCTTTTGTTTAACGTCGTTTGCTCGACGCCTCATATGGTGGTCAATTGGGGTCTGGAGGGTTTGAGGATGAGTCGTCGGTCGCTGAGAATCCGACCGGAGAGAATTCTGGTTCTCCTATCGCATAGTGTTTCAGGCGCTGCCCGTTGACTTTGAATGGCTCATCCCTTCCCATTATCTCAAAAGCCCCAGCGGGAAGACCTTGGTGACGCGAAAAGGTCCCGACCACCTTGACTTGAGCTTTCCAGGAAAGAGCTTCAGCTTTGAGTTGAATATGAGAACTAAGTCCCCTTCCTTGAATTCCCTCTTCAAGATGCGCTTATCGTGCCACCGCTTCAGCTTCTCCTTGTAAATCCTGGCATTTTCATAAGCATTGAGCCGGATCTCGTCGAGCTCGTTAAGTTGTAACTGCCGGTGCCCTCCTACCTCCTTGGCGTCGAAGTTTAGATTCTTGATTGCCCAAAATGCCTTATGTTCCAATTCCATAGGCAGATGGCTTGCCTTCCCATAGACAAGCCGGTAGGGGGTTGTGCCGATCGGAGTTTTAAATGCCGTCCTGTAAGCCCAAAGCGCGTCAGGAAGTTTTGATGACCAATCCTTCCTAGAGTCGGCCATCATCTTTTCTAGTATGCTTTTGATCTCCCGGTTAGAGACTTCCGCCTGGTTGCTAGTCTGCGGGTGGTAGGCACGCCCCACCCAATGTTGTACCCCGTACTTTTTCAAGAGAGCCTCGAATTTCTTTTCTATAAAGTGGCTCCCTCCGTCACTGATCAGGACTCGAGGTACACCGACCCGCGGGAAGATGTTGTTTTTAAAGAACTTGGCGACCACTCTGGAATCATTGGTTGGACTGGCTATCGCTTCAACCCACTTCGATACGTAGTCCACGGCTACCAAGATATACTGGTTCCCTGAAGAGGAAGGGAACGGTCCCATGAAGTCCACTCCCCACACATCGAAGATTTCTACCTCTAGGATGTAGTGTTGATGCATCTCATTCCGCTTGGAGATATTCCCCGTCCTTTGGCATTTGTCGCAGGCCTGGACATAAGCATGGGTGTCTTTGAAGAGGGTTGGCCAGTAGAATCCGCTTTGGAGAATCTTCGCAGTCGTCTTATAGGTGATCGCATGCCCTCCACATTGCTGACCATGGCAATGGGAAATTATAGAGGTCGTTTCAGTTTCAGGGATGCATCTCCGTATCACCCCATCATTGCAGGTTTTGTACAAATAGGGGTCGTCCCAATAAAATTTGCGGACCTCATGGAAGAATTTCTTCTTCTGCTGGTATCTCACATTGTGGGGGACGATGGCACAAGCCAGATAATTTGCGATGTCGGCGTACCAAGGGGTCCAGGCGGAAGAGACGGAGAAAAGATGCTCGTCCGGGAGCGAATCATCGATCGGGGTATCGTTCAAATCGAGGGTAGACATCCTGGACAGGTGATCGACAATTACATTCTCCGCCCCCTTCTTGTCTCTGATTTTCAGGTCGAATTCCTAGAGGAGGAGAATCCATCTAATGAGCCGCGGCTTAGCCTCCTTCTTGCTCAATAGGTATTTGAGAGCCGCGTGATCAGTGTGCACGATCACCTTAGCACCAACGAGATATTGCTGGAACTTGTCCATGGCGTAGATGACCGCTAGCAATTCTTTTTCCGTTGTAGTATAATTTCTTTGGACGGCGTCAAGGGTCTTGCTCGTATAATATATGACATGCAGATTTTTATCCTTCCTCTACCCCAAGACAGCACCAACGGCATAATCACTAGCGTCGCACATTAGCTTGAAGGGTAGATTCCAGTCCGGTGGCTGTATTATGGGCGCGGAAATCAAAGCTTGCTTCAGATGGAGGAAGGCTTCCATACACTCCTCGTCGAAGACGAAAGGCACGTCCTTCACGAGGAGTTGGGTCAGCGGCCTGGAAATCTTCGAGAAGTCTTTTATGAACCGACGATAAAATCCCGCATGTCCTAAAAAACCACGGACTCCTCGAAGATTGAGCGGTGGCGGAAGCTTTTCAATCACCTCAACCTTTGCCTTATCAACCTCGATTCCCCTCGAAGAGATGACGTGTCCAAGCACCACCCCTTCTTGGACCATGAAGTGGCATTTCTTCCAGTTCAGGACTAGTCCCTTTTCTTGACACCTCTCCAGGACTTTAGTTAGATTGCTGAGGCATGAGTCAAACTCAGTTCCATAGACGGAAAAATCGTCCATGAAAACCTCCATGATATCCTGGGAGTAGTCAGAGAAGATAGCGGACATGAGTCTTTGGAATGTAGCTGGGGCGTTACAAAGTCCGAACGGCATTCTTCTATAGGCATATGTCCCAAATGGGCAAGTGAAAGTCGTCTTCTCCTGGTCATCGTTATGAATAGGGATTTGAAGGAATCCAGAGTACCCATCCATGAAACAGAAGTAGTTGTGCTTTGCCAGCCTCTCGAGCATCTGATCAATGAAAGGGAGAGGGTAGTGGTCCTTCCTCGTGGCTTTGTTCAGCTTTCTATAGTCGATGCACATCCGGTACCCTGTGACGGTCCTCGTAGGTATTAGCTCGTTCTTCTCGTTGCGAACCACCGTCATTCCTCCTTTCTTGGGTACGACGTGCACCGGGCTAACCCAGCGACTATCAGAGATAGGGTATATGATACCGGCATGTAGAAGCCTAACAATCTCCTTTTTCACCACCTCCATCATTATGGGATTTAGCCTCCGCTGCGGCTCAATCAAGGATGCTTGCTCATCCTCAAGCAGTATTCTGTGTGAGCAGAGGCCTTAGCTAACCCCTTTTAAATCTTCAATTGCATATCCGAAAACGCCCTTAAGCCTTTTTAAAACACTAAGAAGTTTGGTCATCTGGTCTTCAGGCAACGAGGAGTTCACTATGACCGGCAGGGTCGAGTCCATCCCCAAATATTCATACTTTAGTCCTGGGAGTAACTCTTTCATCTCAACTTCATGAGGCCCCGACGCATACTTCTCAAGCTGAGCATCCTCTAGTGAAAGGACTTCTTCGTGGATCTCTCGAAAGCCAGTGTTCGGAACTTCACTCCCAACTGTGGTTCCACGTGGTAAACCCTTACAAGGTATCACGGGGGCAACCGAGGAAGGCACCGGGTCTTTCTCAAGCTCATAGTAATTCTCGGGGAAGAAGGCTTCGACGTGAAAACCGGTTTCAATGGTCGAAGATTCCCCACCGTTGCTCCCAGCTTCCTCATTGCCCCAAGATCCGGGATGCTCGATAAAAGTCCGTAAGGTATAGATCGGCCCCTGTCCAATGCAACCGACAGACTCTGCCTGGTGGTTCTCCCGACCGGGCTCCGTGAACAATTCTTCTCCCCCGAATCCAGAACTGGGCATGTCGATACACGCCACATCATCAGGAGGAAGGAGAGTTGTCATGACTGGATCGTGCTGCATATCAAGATACCATCTCTGATTTTCCACAGCGGTAGACAGAAGGGTTAGAATATTCGAAGCATTTAGGGATTCCGCCAAGGTTTGTGCCAAGCAGCGGATGTGGTACGAATGATCCCAGATATCACCTGAAACGGTATACAACATCCTCGTCATTGGGGCAGAGAACCTATAAGAAAGGAGAGAGAGAACTGCACAAATAGCAAACACGTCAAAAGCACTGGTTGCATAAACGAGATGTGAATGTAGCGATAGGAGCACGACGACTCAGTCAATCAGCTCTATACAACTACTATTTACAATATTTACAAGTGAAATCAAAAAGTGTAGAGTGCAAAAATTATCGCGAGATATGGATGAGAGCTAGACTCAAGGTTTAATGAAATCCTAAAATAACAAGCACGTTGCCTCCCCGGCAACGGCGCCATAAAGCTTGACGTCCCCACGTTGTGCGTGTTTGATGTGTGCAATAATATAATTGGGGGCGTGAGATTTAAATATTTGTAACCGCAAGCGCACGGTGTTGTAGTGTGGCTTGGGGGTCAAACTCAGGGAGGCGTGCATGTGCTTGTGTCAAGAAGGAACAAATTCACCCCATGGCTGAGCTAGCCCGAATCGGATGATGGGTTGTCATGAAAAATAGAATGCAAGGGATAAACAATATAAAGGAAAAACACGGGACTCTGGTTTCCACCCTATCGTATGATTCTCGACGATACGGCCTACGGGTAGGATAGCGATCGGAATTAGGGTCTAAAGGTGAGACGTTGCCTCTGAAAGTGGTACCAGCGTCCCATGGGCCCGATATTCCGGTCGGTGCCCAGGATGATACGTCGGACTTTCCGGGTTCGGTCAGTGGGCACTCCCGTGTCCATTAACACTGACCAACTCTGGGAGCACTAAGCTCGCAACGATAACTCCCAACGTCTCATCCTGCCGCTCCCGTGCGCTAGGATTCGACGTCTACGCTAAGGGCGTGAGCTATGGCTAGGGAGTCAACCGCCAAGTTTATTCCCCCTTGGCCCGACGGTCAAAGGCGGTCTTTTTCCTGTCGATGACAATTAAACACCCCGCGTAACCGTTAGATTCCTAATCCCTATCGATTTTCTAGTCCTATAGACGCATCGAGGAGAGCCCACGAAGGGGTTTCCACCAAAATCCCAGATTTGGGAACTACTCACACATATTTAATAAAAAGCAATCTAAATCGAAATCGACCGTAAAAATCATGATCAGGCGATTGAAAAGCAGTAAGAGCAATGCTAATAACACTATATTAAAGTTTGACAAAGATCGGAAAACTTACAAATATCTGAAAAATTACAGCCATCAAGAGAGAGAAAAAACAGCAAAAAATAACAACTCTCGCTTCTGGAAAACCTAGGGGTCCTATATATAGAATACGATATCACCGGATCGGTTGAAAAGTCAACCGATCGGGTGACCTGCTTCGTTTCTTCGGCAGCTCAGAATAGGACTTCACCCGGTCACCACGACACGGTCGGTTGAGGGTTGAAGCTGATCGGTTGGCTCTTCGTGCCGTCGGGTGAACCGGTCGGTTGATCTCTCCGTGTCATGGCTTCGGAGAATCGGCTACATGTGAACCGATCGGGTGAAGGTCACCCGATCGGTTGGCATTTAGCATCAGAATTCCAGAGAGTTGGGGTGTTTGAACCGGTCTCTGAACCGACCAGGTGACTTCTTGGCCGCTCCAACTTGTGTCTGGGTGGTGCACGCGTGCATCACCCGATCGGTTGGGACTGACCAACCGGTCGGGTGAGGGGCTGAAAGATGCGGTCTGCGTCATTTTTGACCCCCTGGATCACGCGTGACTCCTCCCGTTGCTCCGGGGACTCATGATATCGTCGTTTTATGTCCCCTTCGCCTGTAAACTCCTGCAAAATACAAAAAACACGGAAAAGTGAAAGAAAACAAGAAAACACGAGAAAATGAATATAAGACGACGGTAAATAATGGAAAAATACGGAAGAAAACGTGCGCAAATATATGAAATAAAAACGCACGTCAATAGCACAATAGAATAACAAAAGATAATATAATGGTGGGAGAAAATTTCCTTTAAAATTTTTTTTTTGTGTTTTTATGCGTAGTCCAACGAACCCAAGCTAAGCTAATATCAAACCGAACGCCTCCCCGGCGACGGCGCCAATAACTTGACCGGCGCCCCATTTACGGTTTGGGCGCGGTGTCATTTTACCGCAAGTGCACGGTTAGTGTAGGGTGTGGGTTTATCGAACTCAGGGATGTGGATGGCTTGAATGGCTACTAGCTTCGCCTAGGTTGTGAGCTAGCTACGCGGATAATGTGGGTGGAAGTGTAGAAATAAAAGAAAGAAATAAAAAGACACGAAATGAATCCCCGCTAACACGGGCTAGGGCATTCATGACACACGGCATTTGACCTGACCCAGGGTGAAACATTGCCCCAAAAGGTGGTACCTAGCACCCATGGCCCGATATTCCGGTTGGTGCCTAGTACGCTAGGACTACCCGGTTTCGGACGGTGGGCATTCCCATGTCCATTAACACCTTCCGCAACCGGGAGCATTAAGGCCACAATGATAACTCCCAACACTTTGTCCAAGCCATTTCCACGTGCGAGGACTCAATGTCTATGCTAGGGGTGTGAGCTATGGCTAGGGAGTCAACCGCCAAGTTTATTTCCCATTGGCTCGACGGTCAGAGGCGGTCTTTCTCCCGCCAATGACAATGAAACACCCCCGCGTAACCCTAATGGCCAAATAGGTCGAATGTGATTTCTAGCAATACATCGAATCAGATCTTGACTGGACAAGACACCGGACCCCAACCCCCAACACAACTAGTGCGTTGCCATACGAATTGGACTCAGATTGCTAGAAATCCCCATTGACACATTTCATCGAACACATGCCATGCAACCAAGCCAAATGAAACAACCCAAGCGTCAATTCTACTCTAACCCGTATTAGGGTTCATCAATACTACTCAATGGTGAAGAACATAAAAACAAGCAGCACAAAAGACATACAAACGTTCACCATCAAGTAAAATAAACACAATACAAAACAATGGTAAACAAGAGAATGAAATACTTATCTCGCGTTTGAATCTTCAATCCATTACAAGATTTATTGATCAAAAGACCTAATCTAAACTAACCTAAGCCCCCAGCAAAGGGACCGAAAAAGCCCTAAAAATAGAAGAAGATCCCCCTTCAGTCGGCCAACACCGTGTATTTATAGTCCCCTTCGAAACCCTAATGGTTCGGGTCCAAACCCGCAAAAAAATTTCCACCCGATCGGTTGATGAGTCAACCAATCGGGTGAGAGCTTTGAAGATCTTCAACTGGGCGCTGAGACGAGTGGGTGGCGTGACCGGGTCGTCGTTTGAGGAATCGCGGCTACAGGTGAACCGATCAGGTGATATTTCACCCGATCGGTTGGAATTCGGTGCAATTAGATAGAGAGTTCTGTCGGTTCACCCGATCGCTGAATCGATCGGATGAGCTGCTACTCTTCTTTAGTTGCCGTCCGGGTAGGATACACGTGCATCAACCGATCGGGTGGCTGTGTCCACCCGATCGGTTGAGGGCTGAAATATAGCAGTCTTCATCGTTTGACCCTCTGGATCACACGTGACTCCTCCCGTTTCTCCGAGGGCTCATAATATCTTCTTTAAACGTCCCCAATGCTGGCAATCTCCTGCATTTGCACAAAAACATGAAGAAAGTGAAAAGATACAAAAAACACGAAAAAACGGATATGAAATGATGGGAATCAACGGAAAATCACAAAGAAGACGTGCTCGAATATATAGAATATAAACGCTCGTCACTTAGGTTAGTGTGGAACTTAAGGAAGAGAGGGAGCTTGGTGTAGCTGAGATCGACCCATGGAGGTTCGCCTTTAGACTGACGACGTAAGCTCGAATGTAAGAATGGTAAAAGTGAGAAGATAGAGTTCTATGTCTTAGACCTCATACCTTGAAGATGAGACCTTTCTCTCTATTTTTAGACGTTCAGGGTCCCTTTGGAGACGTTGGAGAGATAACAACCATCCATAATGGGGCAACGATCTTTCCCTATTAACATGAATAAATGTTGCGCATGTCCCCAAAATTCTCGAGCCCACCTTTAGTTCCACGTTCGAGTGAGGCGGGCCCAACAGTCTGTTGAGTATTGGTGTTTCATACCTATCTTATTTTGATGATGATCACAACATTATATTGTTGCTAATGAATCTCATGTTTTAGTCTCTCAGTCTATTTCAAGGAAATCTTTCTTGGAGACTAATCACTTGGTGTAAGGATGGACATCATGTGAAGAAGGGCCAAAGTTTGGACTCAAGGAGTGCTAAAGCTTGGAGATGGTGGAGAGCACTCAAGGCATCAAGATTGAAGACTTAGACTCTTTGAGAAGCATTGTAATCCATGTAATTTACTTTATTGCTTTCTCTCTCTTTTGAGTCTAGGTTATTGTAATGCCTTGTTAGATGGTTTACTTATCATGCATATGCATTTAGCCATCTTAGTGAACATTAGGATTATCATAGAATCCAACCCAATAGGTTCACTCTGTCCAAAGACTCATTTGGAGTCTCTGGCTTTCCGTCAGTCGCCTGTTGAGGGAACCACAGTCGACTGGATGATTTCCAGGTGCTTGTAGATCCATCTACAGTCGCCTGACATGCACAGCTCAAGTCAACATTTCAATTGACTCAAACTTGAGCTTTATGCACAGTCGCCTGACAATCAGTTTACAGTCGCCTGTATATTTACAGTCTCCTGGAAATTGGCCAACAGTCGCCTGTATAGCGTAAGTGCAATCACTGCATCTCTCTGTCTTCTCTCCATATTATACAGTAGTCGACTGATGTAGAATGTACAGTTGCCTGACTAATTGACAGACAACTGTAGTATTAACATCAGTCGCCTGTGCGAAGAATTGGATAAAGAGTGTAGCTCTCTGTTTCGATCCATCCCCTGCAGCAGTCGTCTGCTGAAGGTTTAACAGGCGCCTGTCCTATTTGTCAGTCGACTGTATTGACTTCGTCAGTCGACTGTCCTGGATCAGATTATAGCCGTTGGATATTTTCTAGCCGTTGATCAGTCGACTGTCTTTTGATCATCAGTCGACTGTTCCTGTCGTTTTCACCCAGTTTCTAGCCGTTGCAGATTTGTTCATTTGGCTGTTTCTTTGGATTTTTGGGCTTGATATAGGATTCCTATATATATGAGTGTGCTGCCATCACTTGAGAACACTTAACAACACTTGATAACTCTTGACTCTATAGAAAATCTCAAGAGATCTATAAGCAACTCTCAAGCTCCCTCATTTCCCTCTATTGAGCACTCATCTCTCTTCATGCATTGAAGTCCAGCTCAAGGGAAATCATCCAAGTGCTTTAAGCATATTCCAACACTTGGATATCCTCTTCCATGCCTTGCATTCATTCATGAGTAGCATCTCAAGGCATAGGTAAGAGTATTTACTTTACTTGGTGTAATTTGTTTTCCTATTTCTCTTTGTGGGATTAGGATACTCTCTGTGTGGGAGTTTCTCTCTTTGTGAGAGGTTGTCTCTTTGTGGGACTAGGGAATTCTCTTTGTGGGAATTAACTCTCTTTGTGGGAGTTCTAGTGTCCTAGTGTAGGGCTAACCGTAATTCTCTGAGTGGGAGTTAGTGATTCTCTATGTGGGAGTCTTAATTCTCGTGTAGGATTGGTTGGGTCTTTGTGTAAGGCATAAATCCTCTTTGTGGGGTATCTCCTTGTGAGATTTGTATTCACTTCTCTGTGTGGGAATATAGTGAATATTGGTGTGGCTGGATGTACCCAAGTTTGGGGAACCAGGGTAAAACTTTGTGTTTGCGTTTGGATTGATTGTACCTTTTAATTCCTCTTGCATTTATTATTCCGCATTTGCAAGTTAAATTTTAATTGGTCAATTTTATGTGTTGTTAGTATTGCAAGGGTTAGACGATCCCTACACAGTCTACTGGCCATATGGTCTTTGACTGAGTCGACATCGGGCTTCTTTGGCAGGCATGGTGGGCCTTAGTCATCCGTCGATCGAGTTATCTCGAATGGCGACCCAATGACTCAACAACTATGTTGATGTGTATTTATGTGTAGAGGGTGGATAGTTGTGTCTTCGTATAGTTGTACTTGTATGGATGTATCGGAGTAGTGCTATGTGTAGCATGTAGTATGTGTATCCTATGGTGTATAAGAGCATATATGTGTGTGTGCATGGATATCAAATGGATGCATAGAGTTGTCTATGTGAAGACATATTATAGGTGTGTGTGTATATATGAGACCTACTTGGATGTGTGTGTACATATGTAAGTGTAGTTATGCATATGTGTATAGGTGCATGTACTAGTAGTATGCTTATTGTATATAAGTTGGTATGTGCAATTGTAGGGATATTTGTATGTATGTGTATTGGTGTATATGTGCATAGGTGTAGCCATATTACTGCTTGCGTTGAGTATTGATTCCCCAGATTTGGTTTTGATGATGAACAAAAATAAATATCATGTACTAATTCTCTTTGAGCGTAGTTATAGAGATCGTCGCCAATTCACTCTGTGGATCTCAAGCGATGTCTCAAAACTTCTTTAGAGCGCATGATCGTTGTGCCTGAAGCTTCGTTGAAGCTCAAGAACCTGTTGATGAAATCAAGAGATTCAGACTCATCATGTTAGAGCTTTGAAGACGGTTTTCTTGTTTATCTCTTTGTCTTCTTGCTCTACTTTATAGAATGTTATGCCTTGAGTCATACTTGCTTAGCATCCCTCTTAAATATCTTATCTATTTAAGAGGGATGCTAAGCGAGGCCATTAGATAGGGTCTCTTAGCCTATCGCTCTTCTACCTGGCTTCTGGTGCATCTTAGTTGGTTCAAGTTGAAGAACTAATCGATTAAATGTCAATTTAATCGATTATGAATTCTTCTTGGATCGATTAGCCATCCTTTGAATCTTAGCCTAATCTCTGTTGACCAACTAGTTGGTCCAAGAAGGTTCACCGACTGATTAGTTCTCAAACTTGTCGGTTAGTGTATCTTCTTAGACCGACTAGATTATCTTCTCTTTCACACATATCTCTGTTTGCAACTAGTCGGTCCAAGAAGGTTCACCGACCGATTAGTTATCAAACTAGTCGGTTAGTGTTTCTTCCTAGACCGACTAGATTATCGTGACCTTTTTACTAAAATCTCTGTTTCAAACCAGTCGGTCCAAGAAGGCTCACCGACCAACTAGTTCTCCATCTAATCGGTTAATGATACTTCTTAGACTGATTAAGCTGCTTTAATTTTCCAGACGTTGGAGATTTTATTTCCACGATTTTCCTGGATCTGTTTTGATTCTTTCCATATCTGTTTGATGTGGTTCAAACATGGAAATTCTTCCCTTATATGTAGACATCCAGATCTAGTTTTTGACATAATGATTATTATTTTTAAAAGGCTCGAATTCTTGAAAAAGGCTCTAGCTCCCTTTTCGACCTAATCCTTTTCTATAGAACATTGGCTCTTCAGCGTTCAATCTGTTGAAAGATTCAAGGATCACGATCATCATCCTAGCCATCTCCATCTGTTCATCTCAGTGGTGCTAGGGTTTCAATCATTCTTCGTGATCTCTTCTCTCCATCATCCTTCCTTGCCCTAATACTGTAAGTATCTCTCAAGGCATAGGAATTTGTGGTGAGTATTTCATATTTCATTAACCTTTTTATTTGAGTTTTGCTCTCGGTTTGTGAGAGGTACGGGATCCCAGTTTGTGGGAGTCACGATTGAATCTTTGTATTCATTTGTCTTGTAGTGGTTGCTACAAGAAGTTTTTAGTGGAAGCTTGAGTTAGTGGACTCTAACTCAAGTAGCCGGAAGGGATCCGGGTGTCTGGGATGTATGATCACCGGGAACAAGTCGGGGAGACTTGGGTGGATCCGAACCCATTACATCACTTGTTTGCATTGTGATCTTCTTATTGTTACTTCTATTCCGCATTCTTGTTTGTGTTTGCAAAATAATTAGGAATTATCCTCTTAGTTATTTTAAAGTACTATTCACCCCCCTCTAGTACTTGTGCAGTAGCTTCCAGGGTATTACATTTGGTATCGGAGCTTGGTCATAGCTATGACAAACAATGACAACAAGGTCGTTCGACCACCTCCCGACTACAGCTCTTACAAGAATCGTGAAGGAGCCTCTTCAGTGCTCGAAGGTTACTCCTTACACAGGCCTCCTCACTTCAACGGTACCAACTATGGGTACTGAAAATGGCGGATGAAAACTTTCCTCCGGAGCGCATCACTTTGGAGAGGCACGTTAACGGAGTACGTTGAGCCCATTGAAGAAGACTTCACAAAGTGGACTACCGCGGAGGTTGTCGTGGAGGTGAGCAATGCCATGAATGCCTTACAATGTGTATTGGAGCCTGAAGATTTCAATAAGATATGCATATGTAAGAGTGCATATCAGATTTGGAATCAACTTCTCATCATGCACGAGGAAACGAGCAGGGTAAAACACTCTAAACGCACTATTGCTAATAAAGAGTTCGAGTTATTTCACATGGAACAGGGTGAAAGAATTAAGGAATACTATGCTCGCTTCATGGATCTAACCAACGAATTGGAAGCTCTTGGGAAGACCTATACCCAAGAAGAGAAAGTCGCAAAGATCATTGACAGACTTTCTTCGAGTTGGAAAAAGCGAACCTATGCTATCGAGGAAGGAAATGATATGTCTAAGTATACTGTTGTTCAACTAATGGGTACTGTAATGTCTTATGAGGTACGAAAGGACAGCAAGATCAAGATGCATGACAAGATGAAGGCGTTCTTGAAGCAAGAAGAGCCGAAGAAAAAGTCGATTGCTTTCAAGGCCGCCCCTACCACACCTACCGATAGTGAAGAATCGAAAGCTGAGTTGGACATAGAATCTTTGGCCCTCATGGCAAAGAAGTTCAACCGGTTTTTTCGAAAAGGTAACTTCAAGAACAAATCCAAAGTTGGTTCTACTAATACCTATTCTTCTGTGTGTTTCAAATGCAATAAGCCAGGACACATCAAGGTCGATTGTCCCCTCAACAAACAAAAGGAGAAATGGAAGGCACCTAAGTACGACAAGTCAAGAAAGTACAAGAAGGAGTACAAGAAAGGGCTTGTTGGTACATTCACCGACTCTGAAGAGGACTCTTCAAGTGGTGAGTAAGATGAAGAACAAGTGGAGAAAGCACACATGTGCTTCATGGCAAGAGAACAATATGATCAAGAGACCGCTTCAGATGAAAGCGAGGATGAAGGTGAAGAGGTAACTATGGATGACCATAGATTAGCTAATGAAGAAATTTGGTCTAAGTATTCTAAGTTAGTGAATAGATATACTAAAATCAAAGATGAGCTAACTAGTCTTCTAACCACACCTAAACCTGTCATCACCAACAATGACACCGTTGTTGAAGCCTTGAGAATTGAGATTGTAAATCTCAAATCTCAACTTGAGCATGTTAACATTGAGGATCCGGATGAACATGAGATAGCGGATTTGATTTCTCGAAACTCAACTTTGAGTATTGAGAATGAGAATATCAAGTCACGTGTCTGTGAACTCACCACGCAAGTGTCTACTTTGAATGCTATAATACTTTCTCTCACTGAGAAATATGAGTTCACATTAGGCCGTGTTGAGAAATTCAACATAGGCAAGGATCGTTTGGATAATATTCTGAATGACTTACTTCCGGTCAATCATCACATTGGGTTGGGATATAATAAGAAAAATTCATCCAAATCTTCCACCACCTTTGTGAGGCCATCCTCCAATGCCTCGACTAGTGGGAGTAAACGCCCCATGGGTAGTTCATCTTTCAATGGTACTTCCACTAAGTTCACATCCCCTTTTGGAAAGAAACACACTTTGGGTGGACCTCCAAAGAAGGGTCATGCTATACCACGTAGGAACACACCTCCTACTCCACATGTTCACACTTATGATGATTTTTATGCTCCACGTCCACGAGCATGTGCACACCAAGTGAGACACACTCACGCACGTGTTCCCCCACATGCATATGTTCACTCTCATCATTATTACATGAATGATTACCATCATGCACCGTATCATGTGCTGCATGCTTATCCACGTCATTCATACACTAGGCCACTTCCTCGTAGAACACATGCGCCACGTAAAAAACAACAAAATATGCATGTTTCTAATAGGAATAGGGCTCCCAAGACATTCTCTATTTTGGGGCCCGAAGGACACTAGCATGCATGATAAACAAACATATATAAACTCGTATCTTATGAATGTTGTGCACAATGATGATTATATTGGAAAGTCTAAGTCCAATTGGACTTGGCTTCCAAAAGTCGAATCTTTTAGGACCCAATGACCTTGGGTACCATGATACAATGTTTTTATCTTCAGGTACTCAAGAAAAAGAAAAGGAGCAACAAATCTAAATTTTTCTCCAAGAACGGTTGGATACTTGATAGCGGGTGCTCAAAACACATGACTGGTAAAGCTCTGTTGCTATCCGAAGTGGTACCCATTGAAAATGAAAACCAAGTTGGCGTTGGAGGCAACGAGAGTGGAACCATCATAGGTGTTGGAAAAGTTGGTAACCCTTCTAAACCTCTTATAAATGACGTTTACCTTGTTAAAGGTTTAAATCACAATCTAATCTCTATAAGTCAACTTTGTGACAAGGGTTACAAAGTTAGCTTTGAGAAAGGAATATGCCATATTTTAAGGATTGATAATAATAGTTTGTTGTTCTCTGGCACACGCCATAAGGATTTATATATCTTAGATATTCTAAATTCACATGAACAATGTCTTATTGCCAACACAAGTGAGCAACACTTATGGCATAGACGTTTTGGTCATGCGAATTTCGGAACACTTTTCAAACTATCCAAGCTAGATTCTATAAAAGGATTCCCTAAGCTTTCTTATAACAAGAAAATCTTTTGCGACTTGTGTCAACGAGGCAAACTTCCAAAATCGTCATTCAAACCTAAGAAAAGCATATCCTCTAAACGGCCTCTAGAGTTTTTATATCTAGATCTTTTTGGGCCAACTAGAGTTGCTTCATTAGGGAATGCCCGATTTGGACTTGTCATCGTTGATGAATTTTCTAGGTTTACTTGGGTATTTACTTTAGTTAACAAAAATGATGCTTTTGAAAACTTCACAGTATTTGCTAAGGAAGTTCAAAATCTTATTGGAACCACCATTGTCATTATTCGTAGTGATCATGGCGGGGAATTTGAGAACGAGTCTTTCTCAAACTTCTGTGATGAGGTTGGTATTACTCACACCTTTTCTTTTTCTCGTGCACCCCCTTAAAATGGTGTTGTCAAGAGAAAGAATAGGACGCTAGTAGAATGTGCTCGCAATATGTTTGATGATAGCCACCTTGGCCATCAATTTTGGTCAGAAGCGGTACATACCGCTTGCTATGTGTTTAATAGAATACTCTTGAGGCCTGGCACTAAACAAACTTGTTATGAATTGTTGTTTGGTAGGTTACCTTAAGTTAAACATTTTATAGTTTTTGGTGCAAAATGTTTTATCAAGAACACGTATGGTAGTTTGGACAAATTTGATACAAGATCCGATGAGGGGATATTTGTTGGATATTCCTCCCGTAGCAAAGCCTACCGGATATACAACAAGAGAATCTCAACGATCGAGGAATCACTTCATGTATCATTTAATGAAGACTTTGTCTCTCCTAGAATTATCGATGACGATGACTCTATGGAAGTAGTTTGTGATTTTGTTGATAAGTCTAATGCTATTGATTCTGCTGAAACTAACCCTACTAATGAATCCATCGAGTATTTTCCTAGTGTCCAGGGTGTTCCCAGAAAGCTTCCAACTGTTTGTGACCATCCTCATGAGCAAGTGATTGGCAACATGGAAGATGGTGTCAAAACAAGATCACAAGTCAACTTCTTCGCTCATTATGCCTTTGTCTCTTCCGTGGAGCCAAAGAATATCAACGAGGCGTTCGAAGATAATTCTTGGATCGTGGCCATGGAAAAGGAGTTCATTCAGTTTGAGAGGAATGAGGTCTGTGAGCTCGTTTCGTTGCCTTCGAAGAACCACAATGTTATAGGAACAAAGTGGATTTTCAAGAACAAGACAGACGAGAACCAAAATGTCATCCGGAACAAAGCTCAGTTAGTTGCTTAAGGCTACAGGCAAGAGGAAGGTATCGATTTCGAGGAATCCTTTACACATGTAGCTAGATTAGATCTATTAGACTATTATTGTTATTTGCATGCCATAAAGATTTCAAACTTTTTCAAATGGACGTAAAGAGTGCGTTCTTAAACGGAGATGTCGTTGAGGAAGTATATGTTTCTCAACCTCCGGGTTTTATAAACGAAAAATTTCCAAATCACATTTTCAAACTTAAGAAAGCATTTCATGGTTTGAGACAAGCTCCTAGAGCTTGGTATGACCGCTTAAAGAACTTTCTTTTGGATTTGGGTTTCAAAATGGGTGAGGTTGATTCAACGCTTTTTGTTAAGTATGCTAATCATGATATTATTCTAGTTCAAATTTATGTAGATGATATCATTTTTGGTGCTACTAACTTCACTCTCTGCGAAGAGTTTTCTAATGTTATGAAGGATCAGTTTGAGATGAGCCACATGGGTGAGCTCAAATACTTCTTAGGATTCCAAATTTGCCAAATGAATGATGGGATCTTCATCCACCAAACCAAGTACACGGTGGAGCTGCTAAATCGATTTGGAATGGAGAGTGCTTCTAGCAAGAAGACTTAGATGAGCACCACAGCACATCTTGAGAAAGATACGAGCGGCAAAGATGTAGACATTCGTCTATATCGAGGTATGATAGGTAGTCTATTATATCTTACTGCTAATAGGCCAGATGTAATGTTTGCCGTATGTGTTTGTGCTAGGTATCAGTCATAACCTAAGGAATCACACTTAATAGCGGTTAAACGTATTTTCTGTTATTTAAATCACACACTAGACTACGTATTATTCTATCCAAAATTAAGCACATATGAGTTAATCTCATATAGTGATGTAGATTATGCTGGATGCAAATTCGACAGGAAAAGTACTAGTGGCACTTGCCATTTTATAGGAAATTCCCTCGCCTCTTGGTTTTCCAAGAAGCAGAATTTCGTATCACTTTCAACCACCGAGGCGGAATATATCGCCGCCGGTGCTGCATGTGCACAGGTTCTTTGGATGAGACACACACTGAAAGACTTTGGTGTACACTGTGATACTTGCCATATCATGGTGGACAACCTAAGTGCACTATGTCTCTCTAAGAATCCGGTACACCATTCCCGTACAAACACATAGATGTCCGTCACCATTTCTTAGATGATCATGTAGCTAAAAAGGACATCATATTAGTGTATGTTGAAACCCAGAAGTAAATCGCCAATATTTTCACGAAACCACTTAAGGAAGATTCCTTTGTGCGGTAACGTCGAGAATTGGGGATTATGGGTGAATCCGAGATTTAAGATTCATATTTTTTATATTGTTTGCATGATAATGATATTCATAAGCTCATGCATACATTTGTTATGATATTCTCTATTCATGCTAGATTTATGACGGGTTTGTGTTTTGCGCATCGTATTTATGGTTTTATGGTTTTATGGGGGTAGCATAAGTGCATATGAGAGTGTTTAGATGATTAGTCCAAGTGCTTGTAGGAAAGATCTCAAAATTTCTCTTTTATAAACTTGTTGGACTCATTTAGTCGGTTCAAGTTCATCTTCAGACCGACTAGTTTGACTTCTAGTCGGTTAGACATTGAACGTAGACCGACTAGTGTATACATTTTTTCTTGACTAACTTGATGTTTGCCTCTTAGTCAGTCCAAGCACTATAACCGACCGACTAGAATACGTTTTAGTCGGTCGGCTACTGAACTCAGACTGACTAGTTGGGCCAGGTCAACTTCGTCTCTGGTCCTTTTTCAATCGTTTAAGTCATCCCCCATACCGATTAGAACTCATTCTAATCAGTGCTCTCTCTCTTCCTAAAAACCTAATCCGCCGACCCCTTGTCGTCTCCCGCCGCCCATCGCCGTCTCCGACCGCCTCCGTCGCCGCCGGTCGTCCTCCTCCTCCTAGGGTATCTCCTCCTCTCTTCCTTCTTTATTTAGGGTTTTGAATTCCTTTCGAAATTGCTTGTTTCCGCTTCTCGATTTCATGGTGTAGACAAGAATCCCTATCTGCTCTTTCGGTCCCTCTCAGATGACCGTCGAGCCTCCTTCTAACCCTAATCCAACCAAACGCCGATCAAAATCATCTCGTCCGCCTCCCTCTTTGCCTGTTTTGCCTTCGTCTTCTTCGCCTCCTCTGAAAAATAAGAAGATGACATTCCCTCCATCTAAGCCAACATCTCAACCCCAGTCCCAGCCTAAATTCAAAAAGACGTTGACCTCTAGACCATATCGTGCTTCTTCAGCGCCCTCTGACTCCGACGAGGATTATATCCCGGAGTTTGAGGCTGTCGAGAAAGAACTTATCACGACTGCTCGCACTACCCCACGACAGTCCAAAGGGAAGGGTCATATGCCCTCTGGTGGGGTTGATATTTCTATGTGTCACAATGATCCGTTATGTCTTGCCGCTTATAATCGTATTGAGCCTTGCCCCTTGATTCTTGAATACTACGTCAAGTTTGCTGATTTCCCTGAGCTTGCTGATCTTTTATCTTATAGCAGTCTTCTTGACTATCTTCGCCATGATCCCAAGGCGAATCCTCATCCTTACCCACGACTCGTTAAGCTTTTCTATGCCAATCGAGTTAGAGGTGAGTACGACAAAAAGCAATGCATTCAGAGCACTATTTTGAGGACACCCATTGTCCTCATTGCAGAGGTCATAGGACAGATTCTTGGGATTTCGTCTTCTGGTCTAATTCCGTCTGACATTTCTGTGGATAAGATCCATGATCTCGATCAATCTCTGTTGGTCGATATGTTTCACATCCTTCCTCCTGTCATGATAGGCGTTCCCTCCAAATCCTTCAAGCCGAATGAATTGGTTCTCAATTTGATTCTGAAGTCGTGTCTTCTTCCGAAGTACGAATCTTCTAGTCTTCCATCCCAGCCCTTTCTGAAGCTCATCTATGCCCTGTTTGAGTGGAGCGAAATAAATTGGACTCGTATCATTCTGGACAAGATGGACTCTTTTGAGTGCATAAGGAAGTCGTCCAAGGCCGTGCATATTCCTTACCCTTGCCTCTTGACTTTGGTCTTCCGTAATTTTGGAGTTCCCCTTCCCTCTGACGATCAGCGTCCTTTGGGTACTCCCTTGAACGCGACCGCTGTCAAGAAATCTCTTGCTGCCTTGAGACATGTTCAGCGGGCGACCCCTTCTGCCCTCCTTCGTCGTCTAGCACTGCCTCTTCAGTGTATCTGAGCCGTCAGGACGCTCGTCTCTTGCGTTGTGAGGAGATGCTGGAGTGCCTCTGTGATTGCTTGGTTTGGAATTTGTTTATTAAGGGTAGATTTACAATACACAAAGATAACTTTTACATGAACATTAACATGCATGAAATATAACTTAGTTAATGAGTTACAAATAATTAAAAGATGCATCAGTGTAAATGATTAAATCATCATCTATTAAGGGTAGGGTGAGTCTTGGCATATGTTGGCTATTTGTTTGATTTTTTGTAAATGCTTTATATCATCTTCTGTCCATTTCCATGGTACATTCTTTCTCAGTTTTTGTTGTAAAGGTGATCTTAATCGAGCTAATTTATTTATAAAATTATCTGCATAATTCAAACATCATAGCAATCTTTGTAATTGTTTTTTATCCTCTATTTTATCAGGGAATTCATTGATTTTTGTTAAGATATGAGGTTGTAATTCTATATAACCATTGTCAATTGTCATACCAAGGAAGTCTATTTTTTGAACTCCGATAATAGCCTTTTTGGCCGACAACGTGATACCTCTTGTGACACAAGTATCAATAATAGCATTACAATGTTTTAGATGTTCATCTAAGGTTTCAGAAAATATCAAGATATCATCAACATAAACGATACAATATTTATTATGTCTTTTTAACACATCATCCATTCTTCTTTGGAATATTTGTGGTGCATTTTTGAGGCCAAAGGGCATCACTATCCATTCAAATTGTCCTTGAGGACAACTGAAAGATGTATATGGTATTGATTCTTCTGTTAATTTTATTTGCCAGAAGCCACTCTTGCAATCTATTTTTGTAAACCATTTTTATTTTGTATTTTATTTAACAAGACTTCTTTATTGGGTAGATAGTATCCATCAAATATTGTTGCATCATTTAATGCTTTGTAATTAATAACTATTCTAGCCTTTCCTCTAACAATTTCACTATGTTTTCTCACAATAAATGCTGGTGAGCTATGTGGGCTATTAGAGGGTCTTATTACTTTGAGGTCTAATAATTCTTTGATTTGTATTTCAAATTCTTTTAAATCCAGATGTCAAAGTACCAGAAAAAGTTAGAAAAAGTAACTTACAACTGTCCTCAATCATGTAGCCGCCTCAATCATGTAGCCGCCTCAATCATGCTGCACCTTTTCCCTGTAGAAACCGCCTTTGTTTGAATTATAAATAAATGTAAAGAGTCTGTAAGGGGACAGAACTCTCGGAGCAATCTTAAAAAACTAGTGAGAGTTCCTTGTAAGCGAGGCTTCTAGTTTCTTTGAGTGTTCTTCCGTGCCTTGTAAAATCCTTCCTTTGCTATAATAAAATTCAGTGTTTTCTCAACTTCTTCTTGTACCAAATCCAAACGTTCTCACTTCTTTAAAAAGCTTCCTGGAAATCTGTTTGAGGAGTTTTGCTGGTAGTCGTCACAGTTCCTTCCTGGAGCACCGATTGATACTCAGGGGCCATAGGCGTTTGGCAAGGAGGCCGTGAAGCCGTGCAGGCCAGAGGAAAGTAGGTGTTGGAAGGCGTACTGGGCCCTAACCAGGTAACCTCAAACGATTTAACAAATGTACTTGGCCAAAATAATCTATGTATCTATAATTCTGAGTTGTATCTTTTTGAGAATATGTTGTAACTAATGATGAGTTAATGTGTGAATTTGCTGCTCCAGTATCTAGGAGTACAACCACTTCTTTGTTGTCAATAAAACCTAAAATATATAATTGTGTATTGGATTCTGTTAAGTTTAATTTATTAAAACTTAAATATGTAATTTTTGAAGTATTGCTGGATCCTTCATTACATGTTATTCTGAAAGAATTTCTTCCTTGAGATTGTACAATGTGTTGTGTTAATAATCTTCTTTTTCTGTTTGAAATCAATTCTTACGAAAATTCTATTTCTTCTGGTGTTAAATCCTTTGGTGGGATGATTTCACAGATCTCATCAAAGGGTTTTGGAATACTGATACTTTTTTCATTAACCTTTTTATTAGTGCTATGGTGCCTACTAGAATATGCATAAACCAAACAGACTGTAATACTACACACTACACTGCCTGGTGGCATTTCTAATCTATCGATTTTATGATATAGTGTTATTCCTAAATCTAGATTTTTATGTGTAAGGTTTTTCTAATTATATGTTTTCAAACATTAAAAATGAGAATATTTCCAGATTTTTTTCAGAAATATACTGGGGAGCAGCATTAGTAGCAAAAAGAGAAAACCAAGAAAAATTGTGTAAATATAAATCAGGTACGTTTAAACAGGCAGAAATAAATTATCATGCCAATGATAAGGAATTATTAGCAATTAAAAACAGAATTAAAGTTTTTATATTTATTTAAATAAACCATTTATTGTTAGAACAGATTCTGTTACAGCAAAAGCTAGAAGTAAAAATAAAATTCCAGATATTGGTCCTAATAAAAGGTTACTTAGATGGAAAGCTTGGTTTGCTTAATTTAATTTTGATATTGAACATATTACAGGAACTAATAATTTTCTTGCAGATACACTAACAAGAGAAATAGTTCCTCATGGAGATGAATGACAAAGAAAAGATCAATTATGAAGAAATATTCTATATGGTAAAAGAAGCAGAAGAAGAAGGCATAACAGCCTTTCAAAAATTCATTTGTGATGGTGCACTTTCTAATAAAGAGAAAGCAGAAGAATACTTTCTGAAATTCAGTACGCAATAATGAATCTGAAGATCAACGCAGCAACACACAGCAAATAGTGACACACAAGACTTGGTAACGCAGTTCGGTACGCACACCTACATTTGCGGGGCCACACCCAGAAAAGTAGAATACTTCACTATGAAAATCAGAGAATACTAACTCTAATAACCACGCTTCTATAAGGAAGAACACACTCTCCCTTAATACAAACCGTGAGGGGTGATCGCAATCAACCCCGTGAAGTATTCTTGGCAAGCTCCCCTTGCCTGCAAGCTCCCCTTGCACCACCGACTAGATCAACTCCCTTGATCCTATGTGCGTAGTCGTCGGCCTCCCTCTCGGAGTAATCTCACAGAACCTTTTCCACCCAAAAGTTTGTAACCTATCCGCCAATCGCTCCGAACCCTAAAAGACAGAAGCACCGCAATCTTCGATTCAATCCGCACTCATGCAATCAGATCTTGATTCGGTTCAACAACCGCAATACCTGCAACATCTCCAACAAGAAGGAGATCCCAGAAAATCCTTGGGCGAATGTTGCTAGGATATTGCCGGCGAAAATCTCTCTCCAACTGTTTCGTAATAAGGTAACAAGAGATATACAACCGATCAAATCTATAACAGTTAATAACCTCCATAAGTACCTGATCAGTTAGATAGAGATATAAAAGATTACGCGAACGCCAGTCGCACATCCTTTTGGGCAGTCAATCGATGCAAATAGACTTAGCATGTTGAACATCCTGGTACAACAAACTGTTCAACAATTCATCCAACAGCCTAACTGATTCGATTCTCTTCTTCATACGACAGTGGTTCAGATGCAACAAAACGTACAACAAACTGTCCAACATTCCCCAGATAACTTGTCTAAAAACTTCAGGAAGTAACGAACAAGAGACAATAAGCAGAGTGCCACATATGACAAGACCGAATTCATGAATAGCAATGATAAATCCTAACAATCTCCTCTTTTGTCATTTGGTGGCACAACACACGGTATGATATTCAACTTAGACCAGTCAGAAGAAGAAGGTAGGATGACATTTGTTCAATCAAACAAAACTGATGCGTCCTGACCAATACAAGAAAACTGAAATACAAGAACTGCACCAACCATACCCCCAAAACAGAAACAGGAACGGAAACAACAATGCAGCATACTCCCCTACATAAGGGGCCCCTCAGACTATCCCATACACAGTAAAACTGCACCAACCATACCCCAAAACAGGAACAGGAACGGAAACAACAATGCAGCATACTCCCCTACATAAGGGGCCCCTCAGACTATCCCATACACAGTATAACTTCCATGACTTTTCATGACAAATTGTATCAGCAGCAGACATCCAACAAAACAGCAAAACATCCCAAAACTAAGACCAAAATATCATACATTCTCCCCTTTTGAGCCACAAAGGACATAGAGAATATATCAGGGATCCTCAGAAGGACCACTCCTCAGAGAGGACAGCTTGCTCTACAGCAACAGCTTGTGGCGATTCAAAAGAACCCGCTGGCTTTCGAGAAACAGAAGTTGATCATCAATATTCTGAATATCATTTTCGAGGAACTGTATATCCACCACACTTGTTGAGGAAGAGGTGGCAGCAGCAGCATGACTAAGTGGAGGAGTCTGTGATTCGGGAGGCACTGTGGAAGAAGGTTCAGCATCTTGAGACAGGGAGGGTGTCGAAGGAACACCATGAAGAGAGGGTATCACTTCAGAGATATCATCAATTTTTCCAGCCACAGACTTTGCCGTATAAGAAATACTGTCACATGATGAAGGAAGGTCAGACGGGGACATGGGCACCCTTTGAGCCAGGAGCATCATAGATATGAGAGCTCCATGAGGTAAGGAAGTGCCGAAGGAGGATAACTCTGCAAAAGATAAGATAGAATCAAAGATGATTCTGCCAAAATTGAAAGCCTGGGAAGTGCCTGCGGAGAACAACAGCCTGCACATGTCCCGAGTAACCATAGAAACATTGGAAGTAGGGAGCCAGTTTCTCGTGGCAATCCTATATAGAATAAAATACTTGGCCGTAATAGCAGACGAAGGAAAGGTAGATGATTTCTTAGGCCAACACTTGAACTTTCTGACAGTCACAACATGAATCAGTCTGTCAATCTCCACTCCAGTTGACTCTCCAAAAGCAGGAGCAGATTGAGGACATTTCCATTCCAATAATTTGTTCAGGGTGGAAGGAGAGAATGAAATAATCTTTCCTCGAACATAATTTCTGAAACTCCAACGGGAAGACCCATCTCCAGCAGATTTGGATAAGTTACAGTAAAATTCTCTCACTAACACAGGATAGTAAGTACTGAAACAGGTGGCAGCATGATACAATCTGAGACCCTTCAGAATAGAAGCTATCTGAGTCTTATCAAAGGAAGACATGTTCAGAACCTTCTCAGGAATTAAGAATCTCTCCGAGTAAGACGCCCATCTGTTCTTGTGAGCTTTGTCGAAGAAAATTTTGCTAAACGCATCAGAAGAAGTAAATGACGGAGAGCGAGAGGAACTTGAAGCAGAGATTTTTGACCTCTTGGAAGGAGAACCCTCAGTATTACTGGAGGGAGCAGAGCGCTTCTTAGAGCCAGATCGAGCCTTGCACATAAAGGAGGACAAAGGAGGCTCAGTTGGACCAGAGGCCTCACTTGTTGCATGGAGTGTTGCAACATTTTATGCAACAATATGTTCAACACTAGCTTCCACGATGAAATCAGGCTCGATATCAGCTTCAACATTAAACTCCACATTATCAACACCAACCGCAGAAGAACCTTGACCAATTGCACATTTATCAACATTCACTTCATCATTTACCCCAATATCAGCTGAGCCACTTCCAGTCACAACATCAGCTGTAGCCTTATCATGATCATATCGCATCTCACCAACTCCAGTCTCAGCAGGAAGAGTGGGGGGATCCTGAAGGATTTCAGTAGTTTCTAATTCCATAGGATCCAGAGCAGGCTCTACTGAATTATTTAGAGACTGAACCTTTCTTGAAAAATCATCAGCAAGTGGCACTTCTACCACAGTCTCATTTTGAGAAGACTCTTCAATACAGTCAACAAGATCATAATCACCTTTCACAGATTCTGTTCCAGGCTCAGAAACATCTTGAGACGAGATAACAGACACATTCTGAGCACTCTCATCCACAATACGATTATGATCATCAGACATGTTCTGAATACCTTCATCCACACACACAGGTGACGTAGAGACATGTACCTCTTCCTGAGATGGAACAGCAGACGTAGTCTCAGCACTTAGACCACCTTCCGAAACACCATCCTTATTTAACTGCACATCATCCTGCTCAAAAGGATTCTTAGGAGGAGAATTAGATGTAGACGCTCCAGCAGTGCCCCTTGTCCTATGCATTTCTGCATACACTGGAGGGTCTTCAGAATCAGAAATATCTATCACTTCAGCTTCAAAAAATTTTACAAAATATTTGGGATTCCAGGTTCGAATGACAATCTTTCTATCTCGAGGCACTTCAACACTCATAACCTTCCCCTTAATCTTCTTATGCATGAGACCTTTAAAGTGAATGTGAGAGACATCCATCGAAGAAAGATCCAATTTCTTTCCTGTTCTCCGCAAATACCAAAAACAGTCTTGAATTATTACGGGAGCAGGATAATCTTCATCATCATCGTATACTTCATCTTCCTCGGATTTTTGGAAGAGGGGAATTTCAAGAATTGGGGAAAAATTTACCAACTCCAAATTAGAGGCTCTAGGAGAATGCATGTCACTGATAGGGGTAGAGGAGAGTGATGGAGAGGGATTACCACGGGAGGATCCTCGCGAAGAACGGGGAAACACTCCTTTCCGTTTAATAGGCGAAGACGAGGATGTCGGAGCACTTTTCCGTGCGGAGGCCGTCCGTCGAGAGAACCGACGAGGGGGCTGCGAAGATTTTTCCGACTGATCTTTTGCCATTACTGATTAAGTGGAGAGGAACTTCGAACAAGAAGATTTCAAGAACCCTAGATGGGCGGTTAGAAGAATCTTGGAGAAATTTGAGTTGAGGGAGAACACGGAAATGCGCCTTGGGAACAAAAAGAATCAGAGGGTAATAAATATCGGGTAAGGTTATTAGTGAAAAAAACAAACCCGACAACAGAGATCGCCCGACCCTCATAATTTTGCAACCTGATGTTGCAACAATATTCTCAACACAGAGAACAACATTAGATACGACACAGCCCTAGGGCTTGCCGCAATTCCTCAAATCTGGCAGAATCAAGAGGCTTTGTAAAGATGTCCGCTAGTTGATTAACTGTAGCAACATACTCCATGACAAGAGACTTCTTTTCAACCAACTCTCTAATGAAGTGGTGACGGATGTCGATATGTTTAGTTCTGGATTGCTGAACTGGGTTCTTGGAGATGTTTATAGCACTCTGATTGTCACATAGAATGGTTAGAATCCCTTGTTCCAGTCCATAATCTGTCAACATTTGCTTCATCCATAACAGTTGTGTGCAACAACTTCCTGCTGCGATATACTCAGCCTCTGCTGTAGATAGTGATATGGAGTTCTGTTTTTTACTGTACCATGACACCAGATTGTTCCCTACATAAAAACATCCTCCGGTAGTGCTTTTTCTATCATCAGTATTCCCTGCCCAGTCTGCATCACTATATCCTGAGATTAGTGTGTTTGTATCCTTTTTGTACCATATACCATAGTCTGCAGTCCCACTTACATACCTGATAATCCTCTTCACGGCAGTGATATGAGATTCCTTAGGGCATGCTTGGTAACGGGCACAAACTCCAACACTGAAGCTGATATCTGGCCTGCTAGCTGTTAAATACAAAAGACTGCCTATCATGCTTCTATATAAGGTAACTTCCACATTTCTTCCTCCTTCATCCTTGGAGAATTTTTCAGAAGTGCTCATGGGAGTCCGAACATGTCTCGCATTTTCCAAGCCAAATCACTTGACAAGATTCCTTGCATACTTTCTTTGTGATATGAATAGACCGTCTGGACATTGTTTCACTTGAAGCCCAAGAAAAATATTTAACTCACCTACCATACTCATTTCAAACTCTTTTTGCATGAGCGTGATAAACTCATGCACCAGCTGTTGTGATGTTGAGCCGAAGACAATATCATCTACATAGATCTGAGCTACCATGACACTTGATCTTGTCAGTTGAACAAATAGGGTTTTATCAGCTCCTCCTCTTTCATACCCCTTTTTAAGAAGGTATGTAGTTAATCTTTCATACTAGGCCCTCGGCGCTTGTTTTAACCCATAGAGAGCCTTCTTCAACTTGTAAACGTGGTTTGGTAGAAATGGATCTGCAAAGCCTTTGGGTTTTTCAACATACACTTCTTCATTCAGAAGCCCATTCAAGAAGGCGCTCTTCACATCCATTTGATGTAGTTTGAACTTCAGACTGCAAGCAACGGCCAGAAGTAGTCTGATGGATTCCAACCGAGCCACTGGAGCAAATGTCTCATCAAAGTCAATTCCTTCCACTTGGGTATACCCTTGAGCTACAAGACGAGCTTTGTTGCGAGTAACATTTCCCTTCTTATCTGTTTTATTTTTGAATATCCATTTTGTTCCGATAACATTGGTTCCTTTGGGTCTCTCCACAAGACTCCAGACATCATTTCATTGGAATTGGTTCAGTTCCTCTTGCATAGCCGAAACCCAGAAATTATCAACAATGGCTTCCTTCACATTTTTGGGTTCAATAGTAGAGAGAAAACATGCATACCCAGCCAGATCTCTGTAGTTGACACGACTAGCACCTCTGGTACGACGACTGTCGTGCACGTCACCAATGATAAGCTCCAGTGGATGGTCGCGTATGACTTTTGTGATCCCCTCAGCATCTTGACCATTTTCAGCCTCTTCTTGAGTCGTCTCAGCGGTGGTAGTATCCGGTGTTGCAACATTTTGTTCAACATTGGTCTGATTAGTCTTAACTGTTGCAACATCATTTTCAACACGAACCTCATCATCATTTCTGTCTTCCTGAGTCCCTTTTTCTCCAGTCAGTATAGACTCTCCCTGATCAAAATCATCAACCACCACATTAATAGATTCCATCATAACGTCTGTGCGTTCATTCAACACTCGGAAGGCACGACTCCTTGTAGAATACCCCAAGAAAATTCCTATGTCACTCTTGGCGTCGAACTTTCGTCTTGGTGTATGATCTTGCAAGATGTAGCACTTGCTTCCAAAGATATGGAAGTAGGAGACATCGGGTTTCCTCCCTTTCCAGATTTCGTATGGAGTTTTCTCAGTCCTTGGCCGAAGATATACCCTGTTGATGGTGTAGCAAGCGGTATTAACAGCTTCAGCCCACCACTTAACATTAACTTTCCGAGCATTCAGCCTAACTCGAGCCATTTCCTGAAGTGTTCGATTCTTCCTTTCTACAACTCCATTTTGCTGAGGAGTCTTAGGTACCGAGAACTCATGTCCTATACCTTGTGTCTCACAGAATGCAGAGAATGAGTGATTCTCAAAATCTTTTCCATGATCACTTCGAATCCGGATGATTTTTCCAATTTTGTCCCCTTGTTCAACCTGAAGACGAGTACATAATTTCTTGAAAGCATCATAAGTATCTGACTTCTCCTTAAGAAAATCCACCCAAGTGAACCGAGAAAAATCATCAACACATACAAAGAGGTACTTCTTACCTCCCACACTCGTTTCTGAGGTGGGTCCAATCAACTCCATGTGTAGCAGTTCCAGAAATTTTGAGGTTGTGATAGTTTGAATTTGCTTGTGACTGACTTTCTTCTGCTTTCCCAGTTGGCAAGATTCACACACCCCTTATTTCTTCCCGATCAAAGTTGGCATTCCACAAACAGCTTTGGCTTGGGAGATCTTCATTAAGGTCTTGAAGTTGACATGTCCCAGTTTCTGATGCCACTGTTCAGATACATCCGTTGTGATCCTTAGACACCTGTCAGGATCCTGCAACAAATAACAGTTGTCGCTGGATCTTTTTCCGGAAAGAATACAAACATCATCTCCATTGAATACAAGGCATTCATCCTTGTTGAACCGAACCAGAAGTCCTTGATCACACAACTGACTGATACTTATGAGATTAGCTTTTAAGTTCTCAACATGCATCACATCTTTTAGTTTCAGAGTTCCTGTCATATTCAAGTTCCCTTTTCCAACAACCCTGCTTCTCTGACCATCTCCAAACGTGACATGTCCTTTGTTGCCAGCAGTGTACTCAGATAGGAGTCCTCTATTCCCTGTCATGTGCCGAGAGCAACCGCTGTCAAAATACCACTGATTTTCTGTAAAAGTAACTAAGGACGTGTATGCAACCATGCTGACCAGTTCAGACTTCTTGACCCATTTCATACTTGTCCGCTATTGAGAGTGGTTAATATCTCTTCCTTCATTCAAATGATTCATGCGCCTAAAGCAACTCCAGTCATAGTATCCAACTTGTCTACAGTATTTACATATTAGCTGCCTGGATGTTGAACCTTTTGTTGAACCTTTTCCTTTCTTTTCTCTTGGCTTGTTCTCATTTAGTTTACTCCGTTTACCTTTCTCCTTTATAATGAGACTACTTCTAGTCTTTAGGGTATGTAGATGACTCCCTCTGTGGTAACCAACTCCTGTTCGATCTCCAGCCACCTTACCCATGTTGAGGATGTCATCAAGTTTAGATTTTCCTGAGTTCCATCTGTTGAGAGTGTTTTCTGCCTTCTCAGCTCTTAACAGTGCTCTCCTCAGGCTGCTCTCAAGATTCCAGAGGCTTGTTTCAGTCTTCAATAGCTTGGCTTGAGTCCCATCCCTCTCACTTCTCAGCTTGGAGCATTCACCTTTCAACTTCTTGTTGGCTGCACAAATTTCCAACCATTTGTAGAACATCATTTGATAAGCCATGCGGATATCCTCATCACCAATATCTTCTTCACTTTCGTTTTCTGATTCATCCTCACTGTTGTAAGTTGCATCATTTGTCACAACATTACGTATCACATCTTCTTGCTTGTGAGTGGATGTTGAAGCACGTGTTACAACATTATGTTCAACATGACTGGAAGACTTACCCTCAGACTTGTCTTTCATGGTGGCTGTGAATGCAACATAGTTGCTAGTTATGTCTTCATCTTCCGCACTTCTTTCAGAGTCTTCATCGCTCCAGGTGCTTGCAAGGAATTTCCCTTTTTGCTTCTTAAGGGTGTTTGCACATTCGGCCTGTATGTGGCCAAATCCTTCACATTCTCTACATTGTATTCCCTGCCCTTGTTTTTAGAATCATACCTTTGATTATGGCGGCTAGCACTCTTTTCACCAGCAGGTGGACCTGACCGCACCACCTTATTAGCAGCTTTGAAATTCTGACCTCTGTTACTAATCTTCCTCATCATCCTACTAAAATTTTTGGTGAGTAAAGTAATATCATCTTCGAGTTCTGACTCATTATCGGATTTTGAAGATTCATTCGCTTCAACCTTTAAAGCAACTCCCTTCTCCCTTTTGTTTTGCTTGAGATTCATCTCATAGGTTTGTAGAGAGCCCATGAGTTCGTCTAATCTCATGGTGGAAGTGTTTCTTACTTCCTCTATTGCAGCAATCTTAGCCAAAAATTTTTCTGGCAATGATCTCAGAGTCTTTTCAACTAACTTCTTTTGAGAATATTTCTTCCCCAGTTGGAATGCCCGGTTGGCTATATCCCTCAATCTTCCGTTGAACTCTGCAACATTCTCATTTTCATTCATCCTCAGGTTTTCAAACTGTGAGGCAAGCATTTGCAATTTGGATGCCTTAACAGTGCTGGTCCCTTCATGCACATTTTGAAGAATGTCCCAAGCTTCTTTTGCGTGCTCACAAGTTGATATAAGCTTGAACTGCTCTTCATCGACGGTAGTGAAGATGGCGTTAACTGCTTTGGAGTTTCCTAAGGCAGCGCGCTCCTCTTCAGGATTCCAATCTTTCACGAGTTTGATGCATTCCTTGCCTTCCTTGTTAACTTCAGTCGGAGGACTCCATCCTTCAACCGTAGCCACCCAAGCCTTTTCATCTAGGGACTTGATTAATGCTCTCATGCGTGACTCCCAATAAGTGTAATTAGATCCGGTGAGCAAGGGAGGACGAGTAACAGAAGCACCTTCTTTGGTATTCATGGTGAGCGTACTGACACACAAGATCACACCCACTTTGAATGATCAAAGTAATACGGGTGACCTGCTTTGATACCAAATGAAATTCAGTACGCAATAATGAATCTAAAGATCAATGCATCAACACACAGCAAATAGTGACACACAAGACTTGGTAACGCAGTTCGGTGCGCACACCTACATCTGCGGGGCCACGCCCAGAAAAGTAGAATACTTCACTATGAAAATCAGAGAATACTAACTCTAATAACCACGCTTCTATAAGGAAGAACACACTCTCCCTTAATACAAACCGTGAGGGGTGATCGCAATCAACCCTGTGAAGTATTCTTGGCAAGCTCTGCAAGCTCCCCTTGCACCACCGACTAGATCAACTCCCTTGATCCTATGTGCGTAGTCGTCTGCCTCCCTCTCGGAGTAATCTCACAGAACCTTTTCCACCCAAAAGTTTGTAACCTATCCGCCAATCTCTCCGAACCCTAAAAGCCAGAAGCACCGCAATCTTCGATTCAATCCGCACTCATGCAATCAGATCTTGATTCGGTTCAACAACCGCAATACCCGCAATATCTCCAACAAGAAGGAGATCCCAGAAAATCCGCGGGCGAATGTTGCTAGGATATTGCCGGCGAAAATCTCTCTCCAACTGTTTCGTAATAAGGTAACAAGAGATATACAACCGATCAAATCTATAACAGTTAATAACCTCCATAAGTACATGATCAGTTAGATAGAGATATAAAAGATTACGCGAACGCCAGTCGCACATCCTTTTGGGCAGTCAATCGATGCAAATAGACTTAGCATGTTGAACATCCTGGTACAACAAACTGTTCAACAATTCATCCAACAGCCTAACTGATTCGATTCTCTTCTTCATACGTCAGTGGCTCAGATGCAACAAAACGTACAACAAACTGTCCAACATTCCCCAGATAACTTGTCTAAAAACTTCAGGAAGTAAAGAACAAGAGACAATAAGCAGAGTGCCACATATGACAAGACCGCATTCATGAATAGCAATGATAAATCCTAACACTTTCAATATATCATATGTTTATCAGAAGATACGATAACAGAATTCCGGCAGGAAAGACTGAATCAAGATATTGTATCTCAAACTGGCAGCTCTGCAGCTCCAGGACACAGTAAGCATGATAACTAACAACAAGCTGAAAGCTCTATGGCTTCAGCAAGATACAATAATAAAGATTCAGTACAAAATCCAGTCCAACTGAAAAGTTTATTCAATGGTTCAGTGAGCAAGTTACACCATTACTCAATGAACCAGAACCGTATAAAGGAGTTTACTCCAGATATGGTTATGATATGAATAAGGTATACATACATCCAGAAGCCAGCCCATATGTAGTTGAACAACTATATAAAGCTGGTCTTATCTACTGTATCTATACAGAGGAAAATCTTAATAATCTCCGAGCATTACCAAAACTGCAAAAAGCAGTTTATGAATATACCAAAGTCCTTAAACACAGCAATGTATATATTGTACTTAATCAAGTTATTCCTGAAGAAGCAAGAGATGGAGGTATCTTCCCCATAATTTCCATGATCGAGTTAAAAATGGGCTCCAAGAGGTTTGTCCCAAAGTTCTAGAAGAATATGTTTCTTCTCACAACAGACACAATAGCAGAAACAAGGGCAAGACAACTCAAAGCCTTGGTCCAAAGAAAAATGGAAGCTTTGAATATGGTAACCTGGGTATATGATTCAGCACCATATGAACTTATATTAACAATGAGCAAAGTATCAAAAACAGATAGTAAGAAGAATATTATCAACTTTTTGGAAAGTATATTAGTTTGGCATACCCATAGAAATGCCTACAAATTATTTCTAAAACAGATGTCTGAAGAATTTCAAAAGAAGCTCCTTTTGCACGGTATCAGATGGGAATCATGGAACTTGAAAGAGATAGGAGCGGAAGGGATCGAAACGCAAGTGGAAGACATGACAGGTGGATCCAAAAAGAAGATGCTGGACATCTAAAGATAGCACGACACAACTTTATAAAAAGCAACTTTCCAGATGTCAAAGTACCAGAAAAAGTTAGAAAAAGTAACTTACAGCTGTCCTCAATCATGTAGCCCCCTCAATCATGCTGCACCTTTTCCCTGTATAAACCGCCTTTGTTTGAATTATAAATAGATGTAAAGAGTCTGTAAGGGGACAAAACTCCCAGAGTAATCTTAAAAAACTAGTGAGAGTTCGTTGTAAGCGAGGCTTGTAGTTTTTTTGAGTGTTCTTCTGTGCCTTGTAAAATCCTTCCTTTGCAATAATAAAATTCAGTGTTTTCTCAACTTCTTCTTGTACCAAATCCAAACATTCTCACTTCTTAAAAAAGCTTCCTGGAAAGCTGTTTGAGGAGTTTTGCTGGTAGTCGTCATAGTTCCTTCCTGGAGCACCGATTGATACTCAGAGGCCATAGGCGTTTGGCAAGGAGGCCGTGAAGCCGTGCAGGCCAGAGGAAAGTAGGTGTTGGAAGTTGTGCTGGGCCCTAACCAGGTAACCTCAAATGATTGTCCTTGGAGATTGCCCTTAAGAAGTTCCGAATATTTGCATTTAGTACTGTAGAAGTCTTAGAAATCTCTGAATTTCATTTATGAAAAACAGAAGGATAATTAAAGAACGTATCCAAAAGACTTATTTTCATGAAACAACTGGTCAAATAGAATATAGACTTAAGCTATACCATCTGCATAAATTTGAAAAATATTACGAAAAAGACGAACGAAGAATAAGAATCCATAACAAATTAGTTTGGAAACAGATAGCATTAAGGTATCGATATTATTTTGAAAACATATAAAAAGCAAAATCGTGAAAGATCCTGAGCGCACGCAAGAAGTGGTATCGGAGCCAGGCAACATGTTAAAAGAAATTGAAGAACTCTATGAAGAATTAAAAGAAAAACTTTCAGTTTTTCTCTTAGAAAAAACCATTATAGAACCAAAAGAAAAATTATTTATCATTAAAACTGGTGTTCCTGAATATCCTTTGTTCGTTAATATCTTAACATATAATCAGTTCAGATTATTAACAATTCAGAATAAGTCTGAAGGATCTACTATTCAAGAAATTAAAGAAAAATTAGATAAAATGGCAAAAAGAATTGGCATATCAGAAGAAATGTTACCCCCAACAACTTATGATGGCTTTTCAGTTGGTCCTAGACATGTTATAGAAAACCATAAGATGATAAAAGTTATAGGAACAAAAACATCATATGATAATATGTCAATGGAAGAACTTGAAAATCTTTGGGATAAGGCTGATGGAACACAGCTAGGTGATATTGCCATAGCTATGTCAAGACTGTCAGCCCTCCAAGACATGAAACAAAAATTAGAGACAGAAAATATAAAAGCCACTAGTAGTAATACAGAAATCACTCAGACTAATCCTACAGGAACTGGTCCTATAGTAACATCACAAAAGAAACCGAAAACCAAGATAGATCCAATAATACAAACAGAAATGAAGCTATTTACTCCGAATATAGATTTCTTAAAAAGAAAAAACCTTACAGTATCTATAATGAACTCTACAAACCAAAAACAAAATCTTTACAAGAAAAATCCAGAGCTATTTTAAATTTAGACTGTGCCATAAATACACTAGATTTAATAAAATATTGGGCTGTGGATCTACAAACATTAAGAATAACTAAAAATATCACATCTTCAATAGACATGCTTGGCATAATAGAAAATACCTTCATAGGGAATGTTAAAAATTGGTTTGCAAATCTTACTAAAGAAGCCAAATAATTAATCAATACAGGATCTAATGAAAGCTTAACTCTCTTTGATCCTTTGAACTTAATAGAATCCTATAGGAAAATATTAAAAACTGAATTTGGAGGTTTACCCTTTGAAAATAGAAAACTGATTGAAGAAGAAAAAAGGAAAGCAAGAATTAAACTTGCAAACTTGGCTATCTGTGATTTATGATACCTCGATGAATATAGTTGTGAATTTTCTAAATATTACTATGCCTCTGCACCAGATGCAGATACAATAGAAAATGTATTATCTTTATATTTCCTAAAATTACATCCTCTTTGGGGAGAGGATTTAGCAGATGAATATGAAATTTTTTTAAGGAATAATCCTTATGAATTTCCTTCATTAGGATTACAAATAAAATTTACAAAAGATAAAATAGCCTATTATTGTATACACCAATCTCTCATAGGAAGTGCTAAACAATACACAAAAGAAAAAGGATTATCGTGTAGTACCTCAGACATGGCTACACAATGGGGTTGCCACCCTATCAAGAAAAAAATATAAAAAAGTTTAGACAATATTTTAAACCTGAAAAATTTAAGAAACATAAAAAATATGATTTTAAAAAGAAAATATTTTTTAAGAAAAAAGATTATAAGAACAAAATAGACTTTGCTAAAAAGGTTTGCAGATGTTGGTCATGTAACCAAGAAGGACACTATGCGAATGAATGTCCAAAGAAAACAAAATACACTAAAACTGCAGTAAAAGCTTTTAGATTATTTGCAGAAGAAGTAGAACCAATAACAATAGAAGACTTATATGAAAACAGTTCTGATGAAGAAATATATGAATTACGATCTGAAACAGCTTCAGATATAGAAAGTGATAGCGAAGATTGTGAAGAAATAGATGTTAGATTAAACACTGTGAATATAAAAATGTTAAATGTCAAAGAACAAAATTTTGCTAAAACATATAATGAAATGTTTGAAAAAATAATTAAAACACCATTCCCATATGAGATATTAAAGTTCGAGGACCCTAAAGAGAAGAAAATTAGAACCAAGAGAAAACATAAAAAGGTAATAGCCTGCGAATACATTTTTGATCATAAACAATATAGTGTAATGACAAATAAACATAACGTAATAGTTCCTCCATCTGTTTCTGATGAGGAAGCCATGGATGCTGCTGACGATGAGGAGCCTGCTGCTGCCTTTCCCGTTCGTGCCCCCGAGGGCACTCCTGCTGCCACCATCCCTTCGGTAGATATTTCTGTTGATTCAGAGTCTACCATTTCGACTGCACAGCCTGACGCTGGTGCAGCTCCTGCCTGTGCCTCCTGAGCCTACCTTAGAGGACTCTCCTTTGAGCACTTTGGATGATACATCTAGTTGTGAGAGAGTGAGACTAGGATAGTTGGGTGGTTGTTCTATTTTCTTTTGGTATTTGATATGCTGTTGTATTGATATATGATCATGCACTTTATGCTAGATATTTTTTGTTGCCTGGATAAATGGCTTTTGCTGGTTACATATATATACACACACACACACACATCCTGTTGCACTTCGTATCATTGTGCATGTTGAGCTGTGTCTCTGTTGTTTCTTTCGTTGCTCTTCAACTATGTTGTTCTCTAGCTTTGTTTGTATGAAAACATGAATTGTTTTCCATGCACTCAATTCACTAAAATGATTGATATTGGATAGATTGTTTCTTTAATCATTCATATGATTTGATGTTGTTTTTGATGATTTCCGTTTTTTGACTGTGGTCTACGTGTCACACTTTGTTTTCCCTCGATATTTTCCTTGGTGTCATTTGGACCGTCGTCATATTCTTCGACTCTCTTGTTTGAACTTTTGTTTAGTCATTGTTGTATGTCGTTGTTTTTCCTCCCGCTCTTTTTGGATAATGCCAAAGGGGGAGAGAATTCATAATGACTTAGTACTAAATGATAATTTAAACATTACCGTGAATCTAATTTCATATGCTATATTCAGGGGGAGTGAAGATATAAAAATCTATGGATTTCGATCCTATATTTCGTAGTTGGATCATGTTTTATTCTTTTCTCTGCTGCTTGATGCTTCTGTTTATTATTTAATATGGAACTAACGTGTCATCAATGCAAGGGGAGTAAGTAAATTTCATTTATTTCATTATTATTGATTTATATTTATGTTGGGTTGTCATCACCAAAAAGGGGAGAATGTTGAGTCTTGATTCCCCAGATTTGGTTTTGATGATGAACAAATATAAATATCGTGTACTAATTCTCTTTGAGCGCAGTTATGGAGATCGTCGCCAATTCACTCTGTAGATCTCAAGCGACGTCTCAAGACTTCTTTAGAGCGCATGATCATTGTGCCTGAAGCTTCGTTGAAGCTCAAGAACTTGTTGACGAAGTCAAGCGATTCAGACTCATCATGTTAGAGCTTTGAAGACGGTTTTTATCTCTTTGTCTGCTTGCTCTACTTTATAGAATGTTAAGCCTTGAGTCATACTTGCTTATCATCCCTCTTAACTATCTTATATATTTACCAGGAATACCGTAGAAGCCATTAGATAGGGTCCCTTAGCCTATCGCTCTTCTACCTGGCTTCTGGTGCATCTTAGTTTGGTTCAAGTTAAAGAACTAATCGATTAAATGTCAATTTAATCGATTAGGAATTCTTCTTGAACGACTAGCCATCCTTTGAATCTTAGCCTAATCTCTGTTGACCAACTAGTCGGTCCAAGAAGGTTCACCGACCGATTAGTTCTCAAACTAGTCGGTTAGTGTTTCTTCTTAGACCGATTAGATTATCTTTCTTCTTTCACACATATCTCTGTTTGCAACTAGTCGGTCCAAGAAGGTTCACCAACCGATTAGTTATCAAACTAGTCTGTTAGTGTTTCTTCTTAGACCGACTAGATTATTGTGATCTTTTTACTAAAATCTCTGTTTCAAACCAGTCGGTCCAAGAAGGCTCACCGACCGACTAGTTCTACATCTAATCGGTTAATGATACTTCTTAGACCGATTAAGTTGCTTTAATTTTCCAGACGTTAGAGATTTTATTTCCACGATTTTCCTGGATCTGGTTTGATTCTTTCCATATCTGTTTGATGCGTTTCAAACATGGAAATTCTTCCCTTATGTGTAGACATTCAGATCTAGTTTTTGACATAACGATTATTATTTTTAAAGGCTCGAATTCTTGAAAAAGTCTCTAGCTCTCTTTTCGACCTAATCCTTTTCTAGAGATTATTGGCTTTTTAGCGTTCAATCTCCTGAAGGATTCAAGGATCACGATCATCATCCTAGCCATCTCCATCTGTTCATCTCAGTGGTGCTAGGGTTTCAATCATTCTTCGTGATCTCTTCTCTCCATCATCCTTCCTTATCCTAATACTGTAAGAATCTCTCAAGTCATAGGAATTTGTGGTGAGTATGTCATATTTCATTAAACTTTGTATTTGAGGTTTTCTCTCGGTTTGTGAGAGGTACGTGATCCCGGTTTGTGGGAGTCACGATTGAATCTTTGTATTCATTTGTCTTGTAGTAGTTGCTACAAGAAGTTTTTAGTGGAAGCTTGAGTTAGTGGACTCAAAATCAAGTAGCCGGAAGGGATCCGGGTGTCTGGGACATATGATCACCGGGAACAAGTCGGGGAGACTTGGGTGGATCCGAACCCATTACATCACTTGTTTTCATTGTGATCTTCTTGTTGTTACTTCTATTCCGCATTCTTGTTTGTGTTTACAAAATAATAAGGAATTATCATCTTAGTTATTTTAAAGTACTTTTTACCCCCCTCTAGTACTTGTGCAGTAGCTTCTAGGGTATTACAGCTTGTGTATAGAGTTGTATCTCTATATGATTGTGGATATGTGTTGTGTATGGATACATGTATACTTGAGAATTTTACTTGAGAAGTTTAGTGTATTAGTGGATGTATATATAGACTAATGAACATGTCCATTTGGTTTGAGTATGTTAATGGAAGATAGTATGTTGGTGTGTATATGTCATGTTTATGTGTAGGTTGTGTCTAAGTTTATGATTATACTTGGATATATACTTGGATGTATAGTTGGATGTATACTTGTAGACACACACTTGGATTTATCCTTGTATTCTTGGAGGTATCTAAGTATATACTAGTTATGGGTGATATGAGATATGTGTATACTACTTGTGTGTGGGTATTCTATTCTTGTATGGAGTTTTGTATATACTTTATGTGTGTACACATGTGTTTTATGTGGTTATGGGTACGTGTGGATATGCATCTTATGTGTATATGTGTTTTCTGTATCGCGGTTTGGATATGTTATTGTATGGTGTATATATTATGTTGTATGTACATACTTGGATGCAAGTATAAGTATTGTATACATGGATAATTATGACTATGCATATATGGATGTGTGTGTCTATTAGTATGTTAGGCATATAATTGTGTACTTGGAGGTATCTTTTATGTATATTGTGAATGTTAATGTGTGTCTAGTTATAGATATTTAAATGCCTATGGGGCGATAAGATATATTGTAATATGGCTCTATATGGTGTGTATGTTGTAATACATGTGTTGAATAGGTGTGTACGTACTACTGGGTATATATATAGTGGTGCATGTACGTGCACGTGTATGGCTAGTCTATGACTAGTATATAGATATGTGGGGATAGTAATGTAGGGCATTGTATGTAGATGGCCCTTAGAAGTGAGAAATATCTCTACTTAGACTGGACCCCTAGCATGGAAAGTCCGAGGACGGACTTTATTTTAAGGGGGTAGGATGTCACGCCCTGTTTTGAACTATACGTGTATTCTACTACATAAGTGCGGTATCTATAATTATGGATGTGTATGGATGTGTAGGGTGATCCATGCTAGTGTGAAACTGGGTTAGTGTTTTGGATGAGGGCTAAAGTGAAAAGGGTTAACGTTAGTGGCATCTTTATAAATACCTAGAATAGTGAAGGGTATTTTAGTCATTTGACTCTATGGAATATTCCCTAGAATATTCCATGGAATATTCATAAGAATATTCTATTCTTGCAAGAGAAGGAAAAGAGAGAAAGAAAAGGAAAGAAAAGAAAAAAAAGGAAAACTCTAGAAAATGTTCTCCTTATCTTTTCCTTCTCCTTCTTCTTTCTGTCTTTCTTCCTTGTTCCATCTCCTCTCCTCTCCCCATATAGAGGCCTAAATTCTCTCATGGCAAAAAAGAGAGAGAATGTAGAAGAAGAACAAGGAAGAGGACGGAGTTAGAGCTAGGAGAGCATGGATTCATAGTAAAAGATGACACCTTCAAGGTAGGAACCACAACTTCAGTGGCATGTTATTTATTTTTATGATTCATTGCGTATAAATTGCAAAGAATGTCTTTCTTTATGTAAGTATGCAAAGATGAAGCCTTTTTGTTAGAAATCACATGATGCTAAGCCAAGATGATGTCTTTTAGTAAATTCAATATAGTGGCTGATTTCAGCTTCTGTCCTGCAACTGCAATTGGTTATAACTTTTAACACATTACTCTAAAAAATTTATTTAATATAATATGGAAAGATTATCAAGTTAGCTACAACTTTCATTTAGAGACTGATCTTAAATTCTAACTACATTAGACTGGACTTGATAATATGTATTATAGTGTCATTTCTGGTAGATTCTGATCATTATATTGAACAGAGTACACCTTTCACCATAGATGTCAAAAATTACCAACTTAGATATTATGAAATCTTCATTGTATCAGCTATAACTTTCAAATTTTGACCTGAACTAGAATCTGAATTTAAATGATAGATATTCACTTATCTTTCCTGCATGATATTTCTAATTTAGGGCAGCATCTGTGCCCCATATGCTATAGGTCATAACTATTAGCCTAAATGTCTAAATTTTATGAGATTTTGGATCTGGAAACACATGTTGGTCACCTATAAGTTCCATTTAGACATACATGTCAAACTCTGTTTACAATTGTTGCTATGATGTGGTTGTTATGAATGTCATGATATTTCTGATTCCGGGCAGAATCTGAGCCCCATATTCTACAGGTCATAACCTGAATGTCTAAAAATTATGAAATTTTGTAACTGAAAACACATGTTGATTATCTACAATTTCATTTAGACATACATGTCAAATTCTCATGATAAAGTGATGATAACAACCATTCTTTTTGGTATATTAGTTCTATTTTATGTTATGCAGCTCTGTGCTCAATATGTGTTGCATACAAATGTTGATAAGAGGCACGTATTATGCCAATTTTCTTTAATTATGGAATATGTGGATGATTGAAATGATATTGTGGTGCCATGGTTAATTTGGTATGGTGGTGTGTCAAGGCAAGGTAGTTATGATGCAGATGATGTAGAATGGTAAGGGGATGAACCTATGGATGCATGACCCCATTGTGAATGATAAAGATGGATACATGAAAGGGTGAAATAGAATGTGAGTTATGGTGCCATGCATACATGACCCCATACAAGGTTACACATGTCATTGCCATGTTGACGTTCATTAATTTCATGCTTACTCTTGGGACGTCTCAGTCCACTCTAAAGTGGGTAAGCTTCCAAAATGGGGGTTTTGGGGAAACCTGAGTAGCGGGTTGGCAGATGGACTGGACTAGTGAGGATGGATATGGATATATCTCGCTCGTCCTCCCGACTTGTAGTATGGAGAGTGGACATGGTTAGAGATGCCCATGGGTGTACTCGTGATGCACCATGAGGTAGAGTTTGCCTTTGTGGCTCGAGTGATTCTCACTCCTACCAGACTAGGGGAGTTCGAGAGGCCCCGTTAAGGAGACAATGCTCGTGTACCACTGGCAAGGTATTTTGAGAGCCACCTACCTATGGTGAGGTCAAGTTCCTAATGTTCTACCGTTATCTGGGTTTCCAAGAAGCATCAATATCATCATAAGCATAAAAAGTTGCATAATTTGTGATTGTTTCCTTTTTGTAGCTATAGTCCTTCTTTTATACGACATGGCTTATGCTCTTGGCCATGTTTGCTAGTTGTAGTTTTTCTTTCTTGTACATGTTTTCCTGCCTTTACTTCTTATGCCATGTCATGTAGTTGGTAGAACCCATTGTAAATAATGTGCCATTTGAGTTGTGGATTCATACTGGAATTGCTTTGACGTGCCCTCCCCCCTTTCCCCACAGGTAGCTGAGGTAGAGCTTCCAGCATGTTGAGTTCTTGGAGTTGGAGATGTGGACCAGTGTTGAGCAAGGAGGGTGTTGTAGTAGTCGTGAGATTGTTGTAGGCTTGATGTTGTACTTATGAGTTGGATATTTGTATAATATGTTGTATTGGAATTTTGTGTGTGTGATGACTGCTTTTGTACTTTTATATTGGGTTGTTCTTCAGATTTTTAGAGCATTATATGTGATGTTCCAGCATGTGCATAATGGCCTGCTAATTTCTTTGTAGTCTCTCCCTTCCTTTTCTTCTCTCTTCACCCTTGCCTCTCTATCCTATCTGAGAAAGTTTCAAAAATCCAGGGTATCCTGGGGAAGGGGCGTGAGAAGCACCCTTGCAGGCTGCTCGACTATATGAACGTGTGCCAACAGCAAGTGAGCCGAGCCAGCTATACGATCAAGGATGACCTATGAGCACCCTCGTATACTACTTGGCTACACAAACATGGGCCAACCCCCACCACCCCCATGGGCCGAGCCAGCTATATGATCGGGAACAACTTACGAGCACCCTCGCGAGCTGTTCGGTTACATGAACATGGGGCAACCCCCACAGGTCGAGTCAACTTTACGATCGAGAACAACCTATAAGCACCCTCGCGGGCTGGTCGGCTATACAAACAGGGACCACGCCCCTTGGATGAGCCAGCTATATGATCGAGAATGACCTACGAATATCCTTACGGGCTGCTCAGCTATACGAATGTGGGCTAACACCCCCTACGGGCCAAGCCAGCTATACGATCGAGGATGACTTACGAGCACCCGCGTGGGTTGCTCAGCTATACGAACAGGGGGGCCAACACCCCCATGGGTCGAGCCATCTATACGATCGAGAATGGCCTACGAGCACCCTTGCGGGCTGCTGACTCGTCTCGAAAGATGTGAGCGCTAATCCCAAGTATATGAGATCGAACAAGTAATAAAGTACTATCGAGTCCAGGTATCTTATCCAAGGGACAACTGACCTACAAAACCATGAATTTTAATTTATAAAGAGTACTAATACGATAAGAAACTTGCACTTTCGAAGGCGAAATAGTGGAGTAAAGGTTTAAACACTAAAAAGTGATCCTACGATAAATACGGAGAAGTCGATGATAGGGTATTAATACGATGAGTATGTGTCGGTTGTGATTTCGTTAGGGTGTTTCCAATCAATGATTATTAATATCTTTTTTATAACTCAACGTTTCATCCAGCAAGGGTATGAGAACGTCGGAAAATATAACGATAAAGTTCATCAAAAAAGTGCCACAAGTAATCAAGTAAATTATTAGTTTCATGAAGAATTTAAGCTTATATGCTCGCAAGGGTCACGATAATGTCCACAAGGATCAAGCCACGAATAAGTCCGCTAAGATCATATTCGATTCAAGTACGTCAACAATGATCATACTCTAATAGTAAGTGTAGAAACTAACAAAATACTCGATATAACATGAGAAATAGGGCAAAAAGACATCAAAACCAGAGATTACATAACCCTAACTGCATCACAATCAACATATAAAAGAATTATCCAAGCATTAAGACAAAAGACTCAATATTTATTAATAAAAACATCATCTTTAGTCTCTAATACAAGAATCTAATTCAATACAATAAGAAAGTTGAGATTTTTATTACCAAAGCCTTCAATTGAACCTTAAACCCCTCTTATTTTGTTACTACAGAATTTTTTGGTGATGCCACCTCCTATGTGACGTTCCTATCTAAAAGACACAAATTTTCAGTGTTTATAACATGAGAAATTGGGCGAAAAGACATCAAAACCAGAGATTACACAACCCTAACTACATCACAACCAACACATAGAATTATCCAAGCATTAAGCATAGGACTCAATATTTATTAATAAAAACATCATCTTTAGTCTCTAATACAAGAATCTAATTCAATACAATAAGAAAGTTGAGATTTTTATCACCAAAGACTTCAATTGAACCCTAAAACCCTCTTATTGTGTTACTACATAATTTTTCTGGTGCTACCACCTCCTCTGTGACATTCCTCTCTGAAAGACACAAATTTTCAATATTTATGTGAATTTTTTTGAAGTCGTTTGATGCCCCAAAAGTCCCCAAAACCGCATATATATAGGCGAAAGATTCCTATTGGATTTAGGACTCGAAATGGGTTCAAACCCAATCAAAACCTGTGCACAACCCCGCTTCTACACATCCTGACGTCGTCATGATGTCATATATGCCCTTTTTATTTTCAGAGAATCATGTTTACCTTCTAAAGTTCATAGAAAATTGCCTCGAGCTCAGAAAAATCTAAAAAAATAGCTGTTGGAATAGTGAGATCGCGCTCTTCAACTGAAAAATATGAGAAGACAAAATTAATCAGTAAAAATAGTATTTTATGCATAAATTAAGTAATTTTCTAATAATTATGAATAATCTTAATACGCAGCCAAATTTGCATCATATATGCACTAAATGACACTAAATGAAGGGTTAAGTTTGCAATATTTACTCAAAATCAGCTGATCAGATACACAAACGGGGGCCAACCCACCGCGGGCCGAGCCAGCTATACGATAGGGGACGACCTCTCACCCTCTCACATGTTGGACTACATGTTGGGGGTGACCTCTCAGCAACACTGGCCACTACCTTACGAACCGAGCTCCCTATATGTTATGAAGATGAGCCCTCTACTTTCGGACGTGGGGATATGCGGCTTTCATATTCCGGTCACAATTGGTTATTCAACAGCTCAAGCCCTCCATTCGATTAATGTATGGGCCCGATCTGTCTTGGGGGCGACCAGGCAGCGTTATGCCCTCCAAACATGCCAGTTCCTTGACTACAAGGTACTCCCTCATGAGTTGTGCATTCTTTCCTTTTGATAAAATCCATTTTATGGAATGCAAAAAGGCATAGCCTGTGTACAAACAAAAACAACTACTACGTGCGACGAGATCAGGATGCATGAGCATTAGATGGTCAATCCCCATGGTTGCAGCTTCCTCGGTCGGGTTGTCATCTTGTTCTTCGCCTGGCTCTTTGTTGGACTCTTCATTAGACATTAACTTCAGCTGGTCAAAGTCAACCCCGGAATTGGGAAACGACTGAATCTCTTGTTTGCATCTCGAAAAGCCCGCCTTAAACACATCAACAACCCCTCCACCGCGAGTCTCCTTATATTCCTCTACAGCCTCGACAGTAATTTTTGAAGGGTCGACATCTTCCAACTCGGTCATCTGAGCTCAGAGAACATCCTCTTCCCCCATCCATCATTCCCACTCCTCAAGCAGATATTCCTTGGCACACTTCTTAATGACGGCCTCTTCTTTGGTTGTCATCGTCGCCTCGGCCAACTCTTTCTCTAGATCCTTGACTCGAGAAGTAAGCTTGGCCATGCTGTGTGAGGATTTTTTTCACTCTAGTATTCGCCTTCTCAATGGCCTTCTCAGTGGCGGTTATCCATGTCTGCTTTTGAGCTTAGCTTGCCTCATAATTAGCCATCACCAGCGGGCAGTGTCGTAGCTTGGTAGCTACAGAGGACATTTACATATCACAAGATGAAGGGGAAATTAAACCTGATGCCTAGTATTATAAAGGCAGGAAGCGAGACACTAACCTAGTGGCTATACCAGACCACGAAGGTGGATAATCTTTCATGATCGACCTTCTATAAAATAGCCCGGTCTCGAGGAAGAATAGAATTCTTAATGAATCTGGAAGCAACTTCGCAGTTCAAGAAAGCCGACTCCTCCTTCTCCACCGGTAACGTCGACTTGTGAAGTCTTCCCTCAGGACAGTCCGAAGGGGCCTGAGGTGACCTATCGGCTAACAAGATCGACCTGAATTTAGAAGGGATCTCGTCGACCAACGGGTCCTGAGGGTAGAGACCTCCCCAAGGCCAAGTATCTTTGTAACCGCCCAACTTGGGAGATGACGTTGATTCATGTGAAGGTGCGGCTTAGGTTAAAGCTCGAGCATCATCAGAAGCTGCAGCCTCAGCCTCGGTGACATCAGTATCTCGAGGGGTCATGCTCGGGAGGGACTGGGACCTCTCCTCTTTTCTTCTTGTCTTTGGCTTTTTTAGCCTTGACAACAGTACAGAGTCTCTTCCTCTTTAAACCCTTAGCCTTATCGGGAGTGCCTTGAGGTACTTGGGATGAGCTCCCGATGATTTTAGCTGTGCTTCCCACAGAATGGGTCATTGGTTATGGAGACGAGCTCTCCTTAACCATTTGAAGGGAGGGACAAAATGCATCTCGCAGCTCAGGATCGGTTTGAAACTCCCCTCTGACCCTGTCTATAGAGGAAAAAGCGTTTAGCAGAAGGCTGATACAAACACGGGACCCGACAGATGATCCTACCTTTTGCCCAGACGGTTCTCAACAGTGTATCATCAGATAGCAAATTCACCACGGACTTGCATCTATTTGGCTGCGTCGACAAGAGTTGGGCATCAATGTTCTCTTCATTAAAGAGAGGCACCTCCTCATTAGCCACAATGCCTGGGTGTTCCCAGTGAGTAAGGAAGGTCGTCTCCACTGGAAAAGCCATAAAAACAAACTGTTGTTTCCATCCTCGGTTAGAGCTGGGAAGATGTTATACCAGAAGCCTCATCCTTCTTGCAGTTATATAGTGACATAGCCCAGATGTAGTGATCTTCACCTGTAAGAAATAATTGAACATCGTCAATGTCATCTCTACCCTCTTTAGCATGTATAGCACAACAAAGCCAACCAAGCTACCAATGGAATTTGGAGTCAGTTGACAGAGAGAGAGAGAGAGAGAGAGAGAGAGAGAGAGAGAGAGAGAGAGAGAGCCCCAAAGAGTTCAACACTTGGGGTATGAAGGGGTGCATAAGGAAGTGAAGTCCATGGTGGAAGGTCTTCGTAGACACCCCGACTTCACACTTGCCAGGGAAGCAGATCCTTTCATTGCTTTAGGGGTGCTCGAGCCAGATACGAGAGTCGAAGATATTCTTCCTGAATTTTTCGGATCGTGTCAGCAGACACTTCGGAGGCTTGCTTTGTGACCTCATCGGGTATGATGGGGTTTCCTTCATCAGCCTGTCAGGTTAGGGCCACAGAGTCCATGTGGATGAGGGCCAAAACCTTCCCCTTTTCTACAATGTGGTCCAACACCGCAAGTCGAGCGACCCCTGTGCCTCGTTAAAGCCAGGAAGATTCTCCGAATCAGAGATTTGGGTGGTGGCGATCTCTGTTGAGTAATGATTCCCCGGATTTGGTTTTGGATGATGAGCAAACATAAATATCGTATACTAACTGTTTGTGAGCGCAGTTATGGAGATCGTCGCCAAACTTATATGAACATCCAAAGCAACGTCTCAAGACTTATCAATACGCGTGATCGTGTGCCTGAAGCTTCGTTGAATCTCAAGGAGCATTATTGAAGTCAAGATGTGTGAAGATTGAAGCTTTGAAGACGGTTCGTCATTGTATTATTTATTGTCTTCTAGCTTCATAGAATTGTATGTTAAGCCTTGAGTAGGACTTACATTATAATCTTCATTTCGCTCATGTCTTAGAGCTAGGATTATCATAGAAGCCGTTAGAAACTTTCCCGAAGCCTATCGCTTCTTCCCTCGGCTTCTAGTGCATGTTAGTTGGTTCAAGTAGAAGAACCAACCGACTAGATGACGATCTAGACGGTCGGCAATTCCTCTTGAACCGACTTGAATGCCTTGCTCATTTTAGCTCATTCCCTGTTGGTCAATTAGTCGGTCAAAGAAGAGTCACCGACCGACTAGATGATGATCTAGTCGGTTAGGAATCCTTCTTGGACCGACTAGTTGAGCTTGCCTCTGAACAGCCTGAGTTACTGTTTCGAGCTAGTCGGTCAAAGAACGTTTGTTGACCGACTAGTTGAGAAACTAGTCGGTCAGCATTTGTTCTTAAACCGACTAATTCATCTTGAAGTCAACCTACTCTATTTCGATTGTTAGTCGGTCAAAGATCATTCACCGACCTACTAGTTGTGAAACTAGTCGGTCGACAAGTATTCTTAGACCGACTAGTTGTCATCTCCTGTACTTCGACCTTTTGGCTGTTCAACCGTTAGTCGGTCTACGTTGTATCACCGACCGACTAGTTTATGAACTAGTCGGTCAGTGATCCTTCTTTGACCGACTAGTATGGTTCAGAATAGAGCCGTTGGGATCTTTTCCAACAGGATTTTCCTTGCCTCTATAAATACAAACCTGATTCATTTGAGGCAAGGTTAGAGGTCCAATATACAAGTAATTTCAGACCTAAGAGAAGAGTTTTCTCAAGCTAATTCTAAGCTCTCTCTTCTCACCAAGAATCTCTCCCTTCACTCTTTGAGCAAACTCCTCAAGAGAGATTCTCTCCATTGTGAGCCTTTCAAGCCAAGAGCTTGATTCTAGTCACCATACTCCACCCTAGGCTTCCATTGATGGTCAACTTCTTGAAGCTAGGTTTTGGTGGCATCATCTTCCTCAAAATCCCTCCTTGCCCTAATTTTGTAAGATTTACTAAAGGCATAGGATTTTGTAGGTAAGTGTTTATTTCATTTCATTTCTTTGAATTGTTGTACACCCTCGGTTGTGAGAGTTTGCGTGATCCCGGGTTGTGGGATTCACGGACATCGATTGTAGGTCGATTGAACTTGTGGGGTTTCCGCAAGTGGGTTAGTGGAAATCTTGAGTTAGGGTTTCTAACTCAAGTATCCGGAAGGGATCCGGGTGGTTGGGACGTAGGATCACCGGGAACAAGTCGGGGAGACTTGGGTGGATCCGAACCCGTTACATGCTTTGTTTGCGTATGTTTAATTCTTGTTGATTGTTGTTTATTCCGCATTTTCGTTTGTTTCTTGCACAATAATTAGGAATAACTATCTTGATTATTTTAAAGTACTATTCACCCCCCCTCTAGTACATGTGCAGTAGCTTCACAGGGCACTACAATTGGTATTAGAGTCATGGTTAAAGCTATGACGAACAACGACTACAACGTCTTCAAGGATCGTCACGGATCGTCTTCTGTTATGGAAGGGCAATCCTCTGTCAGGCCTCCTCACTTCAACGGTACCAACTATGGGTACTGGAAATGCCGGATGGAAACCTTCCTCCGGAGCGCTTCACTTTAGAGTGCCACATTGACAGAGTATGTCGAGCCCACCGAACAAGATTTCACGAAGTGGACTACCGAGGAAGTCACCGCGGAGGTAAGCAATGCCAAGGCAATGAATGCCTTGCAATGTGCGTTGGAGCCCGAAGACTTCAACAAGATATGCACATGTAAGAGTGCATATCAAGTATGGAACCAACTCCTCATCTTGTACGAAGGAACGAGCACGGTAAAAGATTCTAAACTCGTTGTCGCTAACAAAGAGTTTGAGTTGTTTCACATGGAACAGGGTGAAACCATGAAGGACTACTATGCTCGCTTCGTGGACATTTCCAACGAATTGGAAGCTCTTGGGAAGGTCTACACCCAAAAGGAGAAAGTCGCAATGATTATTGACGGACTTCACTCTTGTTGGGAAAAGCGTACCTTCGCCATCGAGGAAGGTAACGATATGAATAAATATACCGTTGTTCAATTAATGGGTACCTTATTGTCTTACGAGGTACGCAAGGAGAGCAAGATAAAGATGAAGGAGAAGATGAAAGCGTACTTGAAGTAAGACGAGCCAAAGAAAAATGCAATTGCATACAAGGCCGCCCCATCTACCGATGATGAAGAATCGGAAGAAGAATTGGATATGGAAGCTTTGGCCGATTTGGCAAAGAAGTTCAACCGATTATTCCGACAAGGTAAGTTGAAAAGTAAATCAAAATTTATTTCGACTAATGTTTCCTCTCCCGTGTGTTATAAATGCAATAAGCCAGGACATATCAAGCCGGATTGTCCTCTATACAAACACAAGGAGAAGCGGAAGGCATCCAAGTACGACAAGTCGAGAAAGCACAAGAAAGGACTTGTCGGCACATTCACCGATTCCGAAGAGGACTCCTCAAGTGGAGAGTCGGATGATGAACGTGTGGAGAATGCACACACGTGCTTCATGGAAAAAGAGGATCGTGATCAAGACACCTCCTCCGATGAAAGCGAGGATGGAAGCGAGGATGAAGGCGATGAGGTAACTAACGATGAACTTAAAATAGCCAATGGACAACTTTGGAACAAGTTTTCTAATTTGGCTACTAGATTTATTCAGACTAAAAAATGAGCTAGATAGTCTTAAAAACTCGCCTAAACCCATCATCGTCAACAACGACACCGTTGTTGAAGGGTTGAGAAATGAGATTGTAAATCTCAAATCTCAACTTGAGCATGTTCATGTCGAGGATTCGGATGAACATGTGATAGCGGATTTGACGTCTCAAAACTCAACTTTGAGTATTGAGAATAAAAATCTCAAGTCACGTGTTTGTGCACTCGCATCGCAAGTGTCCACATTGGATGCTTCTTTGCATTCTCTCACCGAGAAGTATGAGTGCACATTAGGCCGAATTCATGAATTCAATAAAGGTAAGGGCCATTTGGATAATATCCTAAATGACTTACCTCCGGCCAATCATCACATTGGTTTGGGGTATAAGATGGGAGATTCATCCAAATCGTCCGGCACTTTTGTTAGGCCAACGTCCGATGCTTCTACTAGTGGAAGTAAACACGTCATGGGTAGTTCTTCTACCAATGGTGCTTCCGCTAGGAACACACCCCCATTTGGAAAGAAACCCACTTTGGGTGGACCTCCAAAGAAGGGTCATGCCTACATGTACACCAATACCATGCCACGTAGGAACACACATCCTACTCCACATGTTAGCACATATGATGATTTCTATGCACCGCATCCACGGGCATGTGCACACCATATGAGACACCCTCATGCACGTGTTCCTCCACATGCATATGTTCACCCACATCATCATATGAATAATTATTGTCGTGCACCATTTCATCATGTTCCTTATGCCTATCCACGACATGCATCACGTAGAAATCAACAACGCATACATGCTCCCAATAGGACTAGGGCTCCCAAAATCTACACTATTTGGAGCCCAAAGGACACAAACATGAATGAAAAACAAGTGTATATGAATTCTTATTTTATGAATGTCGTTCATAATGATAATTATGTGGGGAAGTCTAAGTCCAATTGGATTTGGCTTCCAAAAGTCTAATTTCTTAGGACCCAATGTCCTTGGGTACCATGAAATGATATTTTATCTTTAGGTACTCAAGGATAAGAGAAGGAGCATCAAATCAAATTTTAGCTCCATATTAAGTTTTTCTAGGTTCAATCCACCGTGGGATACCAACCATACCAACTCCGTGATTTGCAAGGATTTTCATTCAATTGGAGTTGATGGTGCTTGAGTGATACACCAAAGTAGGGGGAGCTTAATGTTGTAAGTATATTCTTACTTTTGATCTACATTGGTATCCATGTGTGTTAAATGCATTCATTGGTAGATTATATTACGATTGGTATCATCTTGTTTCAATTTGAATCCTAGTGTGCTAGATTAGTATATGCCATATGTTTTTGCATGCTACATTTGGTATTCACATTGGATTTTTGTCTCTGATGTTGATTTTGGAGAGTATGTTCCAAAACTCAATACATGAAATTGATTTGAGTTTTGATGATTTCGTTTTTCGGTTTTCGCCTATGGCTTGGTGATTTCGTTTTTCGATTTGCACCTACGGTTTGATGATTTCGTTTTTCGATTTTCGCCTATGGCTTGGTGATTTCGTTTTTCGATGTTCGCATATGGATTGATGATTTCGTATCTCGATTTTCGACTTTGGTTTCATTGGCACGCTTTGCTTTTATTCGGTATTTTACATTTGATGTTTCACTTTGGTGTCTTTTGGACCATGGGCGTACTCTTCGACTCCCATGCGTTATTTTTTAGCCATTGGTTTTGTCTTTGATCTCCTCCCGCTCTTTTTGCTAATGCCAAAGGGGGAGAGATATAATAATGACAATGTGCTAATTAATAATTCAAAGGAATTTACCATGAATCTAATTTGATGTGTTAGATTCAGGGGGAGTGAAGATATAAAAATGGATTTAGATCCTATATGTCAATAATAGGATTCATATTTTATATTTCCCTCGCTGCTTGATGCGTATGAATATTATTGAATACGGAACTAACGTGTCATCAATGCAGGGGGAGTAAGTAAATTTCAATTGAATCATTATTATTGCTTATTATTTATGTTGGTTTGTCATCACCAAAAAGGGGGAGAATGTTGAGTATTGATTCCCCGGATTTGGTTTTGGATGATGAGCAAACATAAATATCGTATACTAACTGTTTGTGAGCGCAGTTATGGAGATCGTCGCCAAACTTATATGAACATCCAAAACGACGTCTCAAGACTTCTCAATACGCGTGATCGTGTGCCTGAATCTTCGTTGAAGCTCAAGGAGCATTATTGAAGTCAAGATGTGTGAAGAATGAAGCTTTGAAGACGGTTCGTCATTGTATTATTTATTGTCTTCTAGCTTCATAGAATAGTATGTTAAGCCTTGAGTAGGACTTACATTATAATCTTCATTTCGCTCATGTCTTAGAGCTAGGATTATCATAGAAGCCATTAGAAACTTTCCCGAAGCCTATCGCTTCTTCCCTCGGCTTCTAGTGCATGTTAGTTGGTTCAAGTAGAAGAACCAACCGACTAGATGACGATCTAGACGGTCGACAATTCCTCTTGAACCGACTTGAATGCCTTGCTCATTTCAGCTCATTCCCTGTTGGTCAATTAGTCGGTCAAAGAAGCGTCATCAACCAACTAGATGACGATCTAGTCGGTTAGGAATCCTTCTTGGACCGACTAGTTGAGCTTGCCTCTGAACAGCCTGAGTTACTGTTTCGAGCTAGTCGGTCAAAGAACGTTTGTCGACCGACTAGTTGAGAAACTAGTCGGTCAGCATTTGTTCTTAAACCGACTAATTCATCTTGAAGTCAACCTACTCTATTTCGACTGTTAGTCGGTCAAAGATCATTCACCGACCGACTAGTTATGAAACTAGTCGGTCGACAAGTATTCTTAGACCGACTAGTTGTCATCTCCTGTACTTCGACCTTTTGGCTGTTCAACCATTAGTCGGTCTACGTTGTATCACCGACCGACTAGTTTATGAACTAGTCGGTCAGTGATCCTTCTTTGACCGACTAGTCTGGTTCAGAATAGAGCCGTTGGGATCTTTTCCAACACGATTTTCCTTGCCTCTATAAATACTAACCTGATTCGTTTGAGGCAAGATTATAGGTCCAATATACAAGTAATTTCAGACCTAAGAGAAGAGTTTTCTCAAGCTAATTCTAAGCTCTCTCTTCTCACCAAGAATCTCTCCCTTCACTCTTTGAGCAAACTCCTCAAGAGAGATTCTCTCCATTGTGAGCCTTTCAAGCCAAGAGCTTGATTCTAGTCACCATACTCCATCCTAGTCTTCAATTGCTGGTCAACTTCTTGAAGCTAGGGTTTGGTGGCATCATCTTCCTCAAAATCCCTCCTTGCCCTAATTTGGTAAGATTTACTCAAGGCATAGGATTTTGTAGGTAAGTGTTTATTTCATTTCATTTCTTTGAATTGTTGTATACTCTCGGTTGTGAGAGTTTGCGTGATCCCGGGTTGTGGGATTCACGGACATCGATTGTAGGTCGATTGCAATTGTGGGATTTCCGCAAGTGGGTTAGTGGAAATCTTGAGTTAGGGTTTCTAACTCAAGTATCCGGAAGGGATCCGGGTGGTTGGGACGTAGGATCACCGGGAACAAGTCGGGGAGACTTGGGTGGATCCGAACCCGTTACATGCTTTGTTTGCGTATGTTTAATTCTTTTTTATTGTTGTTTATTCTGCATTGTCGTTTGTTTCTTGCACAATAATTAGGAATAACTATCTTGATTATTTTAAAGTACTATTCACACCCCCTCTAGTACATGTGCAGTAGCTTCACAGGGCACTACAATCTCCGCTCTTCCCATTTCCTCCCACTGTTCATCAATTTCAGATGAAGATGGAGAAGCCATATGCAATGTTCTCAAACCGCAACAAAGATCAAATAAGGGGAGCAAGGGGATATGAAAGGCGAGGACTTTCTGAAAATACAAGTAGGGAAAGTTCGTCTTTTTCTCCTCCTTCTCTACTTATAGTAGCAGCTGTCTTCCCCCCAAACAAGCTAAGCCGCCTGATAGGGGACACGTGTCGACATCTATGAGCATTGCCCTGGGCCTCGTACCCTTGCAACGATCAAATCAGAGGAACGAGAATTTGGCGGTCAAAATCAAAACTCGTGCTTCGACTGATGTGCCCAATTAATGAGACATCTCATTACCCGTCCTCAACTGTCACCACATCTGAACTTGGAAGATGTGGGCCATTGTTACTATATTGGCCCGGCCCACATAACAAGGAAATGTAATTTAATCTTAATAAAAAGAGCCCAAGAGGAAGTACACTGCATCAGACCAACGACCCTAAAGACAGTACAACCCACCACCGCTTACCAAGTCAAAACGTAGCTCATTCGTCACCACAGTTACAGAGTATTTAGGGTTTGGTTGATAACGGGTCGAGGAGTATGATCAAAGGAAGTTATCCACCATCATGCTCTTTTGCAGGAACAGTCATGCTGTCATAATGGCAAGCCCGGTGTCCACTAACAGCACTAAGGGGGTAACATTCATCTATAAGTAGTCTCGATGACGACAAAGACATGGGAAATCTCTTAGAGATGCTAATTACCACGTACTCTGACACTTAAACTACTCTCTTTTCACTTCATCTTTCTTCCTCCATAGCTCGACATGACAACAATCGGGCAACTTCTCAATACTTCTCAATTGGATGCTAATTACCACGGGTCGAGGAGTATAATCAAAGGAAGTTATCCACCATCATGCTCTTTTGTAGGAACAGTCATGCTGTCATAATGGCAAGCCCGGTGTCCACTAACAGCACTAAGGGGGTAACCTTCATCTATAAGTAGTCTCGACGACGACAAAGACATTGGCAATCTCTTAGAGATGCTAATTACCACGTACTCTGACACTTAAACTACTCTCTTTTCACTTCATCTTTCTTCCTCCATAGCTCGACATGACAACAATCGGGCGACTTCTCAATTGGTTGGACCTAGCTGCCCCGAGCTCCTTTTTGAGTCATCCACCAACTTAAGCATCGGAGTGGATTTGGGTCGGAACTCAGATCTGACCCCTGACGATCTCTCTGTGTTGCAGGCCTACAGAGTCAGCTAGGAGTTAGGACAGGCTTCAACCCAGCAGCCCAAACATAGCTCTTTCTGGCTCAGAAACGCTCTTCCTCATGGTCCACTTGTCCGTTAACGAAGCACAACGTCATCAAAGGCATCCTCGTCAGCATCATCTTAATGTGTGACGGATTTACCCATCAACAACTAAGAATTTTAATAAGTTAAAATTGAGGTTGTATTGGAGTCTTGTTTTGATTAGTCGTGTTTAAGCATAATTAGTATTACCCTTCTGTTATCACTACAAAAATGCTAACCCTAGTGCTAGATGAAAAATCAAGAGGATAAGTGCATGTGCAAAAGGTGTTGCCTTCTTCCGTCTTTTAACCTACTCTAGGCAAGAATCGACGAGAATTGGCCTCAACTGGTCTTCACTATCTGATCGAGTCATTCGACTCGGCTGTTGACTGATCAGCTTCCACATGACGTGCTTCAATAAATTGGCTCCTGCCACATCAATGTCCCCTCGAGAAAAGTGTCTGTCTCATCAAGTCCTGTATAAAATACGAGTCGCATTGGCTCTGCCTTAACTATTTCCAAGGCAAGGCACTAAGCGACATCTGTCTCTTCAACTTCTAGAAGGTAGCAGCCACATCAGTAGGCATGATGGAATCACATGCACGCTGGAATCTCTTTTTCCAAGACACTACTCTTTGCCTTAAACTCCTCCTTCTCAAGGCAAGAAAGACCATCTAATCAGGCGATGCCAATATTAGTGTCAAGATCAGCTACAATGCCCATACCCATCTGTTATAAGCATTAGTATAGTTTTGTCTCCTCGTCTCTCCACTCATGACCTCATGGTTGTAGCTCGGGTCTGTAGTGTCAACCCGAGAAGATGAGAGACATATGAGTGTTCATTTCATATCGTTTTCATGTAGCTTTCGTTTACATTTCATGCCACTTCACCGCACTTTTCACACCACTTCTTCTGCCTTTTGTTTATTTTATGCTTTGGGTTTTCTTGATGTGTTTCAGGTGAATTCATGGTGTTTCGGGATCCTATGAGCAAGAATGGGAGCTTTGGAAACGACTGAGGAAGCGACAGGTCTCGAATGCACATATAGAGTGAGTTAAAGACAGGACTCACACAGTCGTGTGGACTAATCCACACAACTGTGTGGAGTATCGCAACATTAAAGTCCAAGGAGAGCTGAAACCACACCCTACACAACTGTTTGACATGGTCGTATGGGTCCTTCAGGAGGAGCTGAAGGCAGTCTGACACAGTCGTGTGGCCACCCACACGACCGCATCGGCCAAATAAAGAAAATAAAGGCAGCATCCAGTTTCTGAGCACTCTAGCCATGCGGTCACATGGATCCCCCACGCAACCGCGTCAATCCACGATTTTTGAAGGACTTTTTGAATCCCAGCTGTGAGCTAAAGCCCAAACAACCGTGTGGATCTTACCTACGGTCATTTTAGTTCGGATTTTCTGCAAACCCACTAGGGTTGTGGGATGTTATTTAAGGATTGGGAGCACCGTTTTCAAGAGGGGCCTGATGATCAGACTCGTGCTTCTTCCATTTTTTATTTTCTTTTCATTTGCAATTAGTTTTAGGAGCAGGATTATATTTAGATTAGGTTTTATACGTGTTTTACCACATGGGTGCACTTGTGAATTGAGAATTTTGTATCGTTACGCTATTGAGATAAGTATTTCCTCTTTGTCTTTGTATTTTCTATTGGTTCTGCATTTTCTTAATATTATATGTGATTTTATGTGACTCTATATATGTTTTATGACTAGTTTTAGTCTAGGTTTGGTTGATCTCTTTGTTGGATGAATATGGATTAATGTCATTACTTGGATATGGAAGATTATTATCAACATAGATTGTCTTCCCGAAATTAGGGTTGTGCTAGGGAAGATTATTATCATCAAATTAGGGTTGTGCTAGGGAAGATTATTATCAACATAGATTGGCTTCCCAAAATTAGTCGCTAACAGAAGTTAGGGTCAATTTAGGGTTTCCCACCCCCACGTCGATTCATAGTAATTATGTTGCCAACAGAAGTTGGGTGTAATTTAGAGCCCTCCTAGCATTGACCGGAGTTTCGACCACGAGAGTGGCGTGAACAATGGTTGGGAAATATTTTCGAGCATTATGCACCCGTCGTGTGGGGATTACCAAGGAAAGTTGGCTTCACCATACGAGTGGTAGTCCTGTCATAGAATCACGGAAGTGGGGGACATGTGATAACATGAGGGACGATCCTATCATAGCATCACGAAAGTGGTGGATGTATGACATACTTAGGTTAGACAACCTCACTCTAGGATCGATTCGATAGCTAGGCAAAGTTTCTATCTTCATGTTCATCCTACGTTAGAGTGATACCTACCCCTAGAGCCTTTCATTCTATTTTATTCTCCATATTCCATATATTTTCCACGTAGCTAACCATAGCCTATGATTAACTAATACCCAATCACACAACCTCCTTGCGGACAACCAGTTAGTGCTACGACGAGACCGTACGCTTGTTGTTACAAATATCGAGAGCTTAATTCACACAACAAGTTTTCTAGCACCATTGCTAGGGAGATTGTGCTTGATTGATATTAGTTTAATCTTAGGTTCGTTATCTACGTGCATATAAAAATTTTAAAAATAAATAAACAAATTTTTTTCCCACTACCCCATTTATATTTGTGCTATTCTCTTGTACCACTGACGTGCATGTCTTAGTCTTATCTTTTGTTTGCCAGGTCATTTTTGGAGATTATGTGGATGCTTAATGGATGTGACGCTGGGGATTTTGATACCTCTATGCAAGAGGATGCTCAGATGGGAGAATATAATGATTTTCTGCAGGTTGCTGTGTTTTATGAAATGTGTGGGATGCAAGGACATGTGGCCACACATTGCCAAAATAGTGCCTACACTTACGACCCACACCTATATACCCACAACCTACACTATGAGCTTTCCTATCCATACCCCTAAACCTATGTGCCTCCACCACCACCAAAGTCTATCCTTGAGATTCTCTTAGAAAATTTCCTTTCAAATCAAGGCCAAATGACTGTTTCCTTCCCCCACCATCATGTTCGATACACACCTTCAAGAAATTGCCCAAAATCTAAATAACATCTTTCTTCCACGAGGGCAATCAGAACCACATGCTTGGGGTACAATCATTGAACATACATTGCAGCTTGGGGGTGGACATCTAGAGGACCCAACAACCATAGCACCCATCTCTTTTAGTACTCCAGATTATGGCGATGGAGAAGCTACATCTACATATAGGAACCAGGATGAGTGGCAATAGACACTAGGAGATCTCATTCTTAGCTTCACCCACACCAACGAAGAGAATTTCTGCCAGGCATTGGCAAGGTTCCATACATTGGTGCTTGGATTACCACATCATAAGATCAACGCACACGAGCTCATTCACTTTTTCTTTAAAGGGCTGCCAATGGCCATGTAGAAGTTCACGGTGCAGCTGAATGAAGACCAGATTTTCGATATGCTACCTGACACAACTTGGAAGTATTTGAAGGAAGCTGCTGACTCCAACGTACTATCGACCACTCATACTACAGGAGGTAATCTATTTACACTCATTTTTTATTATTCTGATATAATTTTCCCTCCTCCTGTAGGTACCATTTCTGAGATAGATGTGGTCGATGGCCACATCCCACATTACGTCATTCCTAACGATGAGAGGGATGACGAGACTTGCGTAGGACAATGGGTGGAAACAATCTTTCTCCAAGAGGTTGTTTGTAAGCAAGGACCATGTGAGGGCACCAAGGGGATTTCTAGATCTAAAAAACCCATGCCATTCATTCCCCTTGATCGCATCCCCTATTATGTATCAGGAGAGAGCACCCAGGCAGCTGCAAAGCATGTGTGTATCGATGAGGAGGATAAGCGTGAGGCCATGGATAGCAGATTCATTTCAGCAACCCTAACACATCCTTGCCTCCACCTTCACCTCCTCAGTCCCTCTCCACCCCACCAGAGGCACCGCATCCACCTGAGCTCAACACTCCCACTCATGAGACTTTCTAAACTCCATTTCGGAATCTCATGTTTTATTTAATAATTATTTAGATTCAGATATTTCTGACATAACGTACTTCCTGCAGGACACATGTTCACATTCCACAGAGGTATGCTAGGTCTTGTTAGCGCCTGATGAGCATATCGAAGGAAATGACGAGGAGTTGATCGCGTCATCGTCAGTGAGTAGCAAGTTATTCTCAGGGAGTATTCGTCACCCGATTTCATGTTTTCCATTTCATTTCGACAATTGTCTTTGTGATACCTTTATTGCGAGAAATTTTTTTCCATTTGGGATGATGCCCCCCTCATCTCTTGCAGGATTCATGTGGACGTCCTCGAGAGATGCTTGTAGGAGCGTTACTGGAGCCCATTAGAGTTCGTGACACCAAGTTGTTAGCTAAGCCATGAAAAGAGCAAATAGAGCAGTTTCCTGCTCTGTTTCGGATTCGAGATCCACCATTTGATACAGGAGTACTCAATCCAGTAGGTAGATATTTTATACCTGCTTTCTAGGGTAATTCTATGAATAAACTCGCCTCTTCTCTATAGCGAGAGGAGCGTATTAGATTTACATCTTTCTTAGGATTAATAATTTTCTTTTGAATAAGTCGCATTTACCCCTCATTCAGCACACCCCAAATCATAAAAAACCCCCAATCATAAAAAAAACCCAAATCTGAAGACAATAAACTAGTATTCTGATGTTTATTTTTATCTAGTTTCTATGTGGCAGGGACATCTCACACGACCGTGTAGCATAACACACATGGCCGCGTATGAGAGGAGAAAAGAAAGTCAAAAAGCAGCACGTGAATGGATTTTGGAGAGGACCCCACGCGACTGCGTGAAAAGATCCACACAATCATGTGCAACTTTGGGGGAGAACAACATCTCTGGGGAGCCTTTTGAGCCACTGCCACGCGGTCGAGTGGAAATTCCACTCGACCACATCAAAAATACCCCAGAACGTCAGCTACTTGACCCCATTATATACAACGGTCACACGGTAGTGTGAAATTTTGATGGGTTTTGTGGGTCCTTAGGGCTATAAAATCAACGTCCGGCCTAAGTCAGACAGACGACAAAAACATAAAAGCAGCGGAAAAAACAACTTAAAATTATTTTATGTCTAGCCCTAAAGAGTTAAACCCTAGCCAGAATCTTTACTATCCCGGGGTTGGATCCGACCAATGTTCCTCGCCTGCGATGCATGAACGAGAACACCGCAAGTGGACGATGCGTTACAGTATGTATAGAATGTCGAACTCTAAGGAGGCGGTCGTCTGACGCTTAGCTTTTTGTGGAAGGAGGAGAATATGTGGTCGGGGTTGTCACGTGTGACTTGGTTAGTTGGTTGAGGGAAGTGGAATTGACTAAATATTAAACGTCTAGGGCTTTTGGGATTTCCCGCTAGGGCCTTCGGTAATGGATTTTGGGACAATTGATCCTCTATCAGACGATGGATTAGTGTAGGAGTGCAACATCCAGAGATGGGAACGGATGTTAGACTCTCGTCGTCACCTAACATGCAATCCATAAGCTCCTAGGGATCCTCTCTAAGCCCTAGAAACACACTACTCTAACATGGGAAAAGCTCTAAATATGATAGCAATAGAGATATGCATATCTACTCGGTTAAATTGCATGAAATCAATTTCAATAGAGAGAGAAAGAGATATAAGAGCAATGCTAAAGAAATCAAAGAAATCCAACCACAAACAAGTAAATAGATTGCAAAAAAAATTATCAAAAGTGTTTAGCTACAGAAAATAAACCTTAATCTACTCTAAAAGTTGTTCACTATTTATACAAAACTGTTTGGGTTCGGTTTTTACAAGAAAAACCAACCCAAAATCCATTAATTCAAGCCAGATTGGAGTTTTCCAACCTACCGCTCGGGCAAGCACAGTGCTCGCTCGCCCGAGCGGTGCCTTATGTAGCGCTCCCTTGGGCTTCGCCTTGGCGTTTGGGAAGCGTCGCTCGGGCGAGCGATTTGAGTCGCTCGCCCGAGTTTCGTCTCGCTCGGGCGAGTGAGCGAGCTGGTCACTCGACCGAGCGATCATGTCGATCGCCCAAGCACCCTCTAGGAAGAAGTTGGCACTCTCTTTGGTGTTACAGCTCGGCCGAGAGATACACTCGCTCGGCCAAGCGATCTGGAAACAGATCCTTGGATTTCTTCTCTTCATCCCTTTTCTCCTTCTTTCTCTTCTCCTCCTCTTCTTCGCTTCTTTTGCCCCCTTGGGTCGCCGTGGCGAGGTGAGGCGGGCTTCAGCATCCAGGTTGTGTCCAAAGTCCCGCATCGCTCTGAATCGTGCCGAATTCCCTGAAAACAAATAAAACATCAAAATAATCAAGAATATCGAGAAAAACACGATATAATACGAAAATATGGATTCGAGCGATCAAAACGACATGGAAATGTGTGGTAAAAACATAGAAAATAAAGACACAACAACCAACCCCTAAGGATAGATCTGTATAACAATTTGATATTATAAACACATGTTAATAAACTACATACTTTTCACTTTGTTTCTGTAGAATACGAAGCGTCATTTTCAGCAACATGTCTTTGACTCCGAAGCGTTGCCCCGCGTCGCTTCTCCCAAGCCGAACCGCGTTCCAAGCCGCACCTTGTCCCGAACCGAACTGCGTCCAGAGTTGCACCGTGTTCCGAGGAAAGCAACACCCTTGTCATCGAGCCAACCACACACCGAAGAAAGTTTCACCTTGAGTGGATCATTTGTCAAGACTTTGGACCGTGTTCCGAGGAAAGCAACACCCTTGTCATCGAGCCAACGTCCAGAGTTGCACCGTGTTCCGAGGAAAGCAACACCCTTGTCATCGAGCCAACCACACACCGAAGAAAGTTTCACCTTGAGTGGATCATTTGTCAAGACTTTGGATCAGATCCAAACTCCTTCGCAGCTTTGCTAGAGCCTAATCAGGAGCAAGGAAGAATTAGGGAGAAAGATGGAATATTTTCTTAAGCTCAGATCCGGGCTTGCTCACGTATAAAGGAGCTACTAAGATTTGGAGCTTGGTGTGAGTTTCAAGGAGAGGGGTAGGCCCCTATTTATATAGGCGGCTGACACCTCTACTTTCTTAATTATCGATGTGGGACTAAACTATTTGGAGAAGAAAAATCAATTTAGTTTGCCTTACTCGAAGGCCAAAGAATTTTCTCTCCCTCAACGTTGAGCTACAAGAATGCTGTCATATATCGTTATGAAGAGGGTTGAATGTTGAACGCATAGGAAAAACCAGCACTCCAATCCGAGTTCATTTGGCCCCTCAAATGAAGACTTAAACATAGCCCAAAATCCATTTTTCGCAGAAAACCAGCCGTCAAACCCCACTAGGGTTTGCAACCCAATATTGTGGGGCCCACGGCGTAGGCCCAACCTCCAACACGTGTCAGTTAGGCGTATGCTCAGCACGCGCCCCGCGGGCACTTGCCAGCACGCCCCTGTGCTGGCACGGGCCGGCGGGCCCCCGCCTGCCTGAAGCTGGCGGGCCCCGCACGCTGCCAGCGGGTGCATGCCCCCACTCTTATAACTGTGAGGGCGCCTGCCTGCCAGGCGGGTCGGGCGCCCACCTAGCGGGGGCCCGACCCGCAATGTCCAAATAGCGCTTTATTCATGGTTTTGGTTCTATTTTCATCATACGAATCCATTTTGGTTACCGTTTAAACCTAGGTTTAGACCGGGATGTTCCCATCATCCAGGTAATCTTTTCCTCGCATTTATTATATTAAATATTCTTGTAATTATTTTACGACATATTTAATTCTCTTTTGCATAATTCCCACATTCTTAATTTTCTAAAACTTATATCGCAAACTCTTTGCAACTTAATTAATTCACTTTTAATATAAAAATCCATTTACATCAAATACAAATAAACTGAGGGCATACATCCCTCAACATCTCTCACTTGCACTAAGTATCATTTATCCCTCAACATCTCCATAATTTCTACCTATTACTTGACGAAGGTCTCACTCTGTGTGAGACCCTACAGCCTGATCCTATTACAGGTGGGGCTCGAAGCCCCGGATGGCAGAGACCACGAGCAGTAGGTGTCTTCCCTGTTTCATATCATAGTTATGTGGTTAACTTATCGATATGAGTATTGTCGGGACCACCCTGACTGTGTCTGTGATGAATACTGCAGTTTTAGTCCCTTCGTCAAAACTATGCCGTTGAGTCAAGCCTAGGGTATGGTCAACTGTCAACCCCAATAGCTCGAAGCTGGTTAGTCTCTATCAAACTTTAATCAAATAATGTTGGACTTCTCCCAACATACACTGGCCAGATTTTTTACTAAAGATTAAACTAACATGTGTAGTGCCCTGGGAAGCTACTGCACATGTACTAGAGGGGGGGTGAATAGTACTTTTAAATAATAAGGAGTGTTATTCCTAATTATTGTGCAATTAACAAACAACGATGCGGAATAACTACAATCAAGAAATAATGCAAACGCAAACACAATGGTTTAATGGGTTCGGATCCACCCAAGTCTCCCCGACTTGTTCCCGGTGATCCTACGTCCCAACCACCCGGATCCCTTCCGGATACTTGAGTTAGAAAACCTCTAACCCAAGATTTCCAATATGAACACTTGCGAAAATCTCACAAGTGCAATCGACCTACAATCGATGACCGTGACTCCCACAACCCGGGATCACGCAAAACCTCTCACAACCGAGAGTATACAATTCAAATATAACTGAAATGAAATGCTTACCAACAAAATACCTATGCCTTGAGATTTCTTACCAAATTAGGGCAAAGAGGATTTTGATGGAGGAAGATGGCACCAAACCCTAGCTTCAAGAAGATGACCAGCAATGGAAGCCTAGGGTGGAGATGGTGACCTAGAATCAAGCTTCTAGCTTGAATAGCTCACAATGGAGAGAATCTCTCTTGAGGATTTAGGACTCAAGAACTTGAGGGAGAGATTCTTGTGAGAAGAGAGAGCTTGGAAATAGAGTTGATTGCTCTTCTCTTTTGATCTGAAAATATCTCCAATATGTTGCTTAATCCCTTCAAGAAATGAATCAGGATTCTATTTATAGGGGCAAGGAAAAACGAGTTCAAAAAGATCCCAACGGCTCTATTCTGAACCAGACTAGTCGGTCAAAGAAGGATCACTGACCGACTAGTTCATCAACTAGTCGGTCGGTGATATAACGTAGACCGACTAACGTTTGAACAGCCAAAAGGTGAAGTTCCAGGCAAAGACAACTAGTCGGTCTAAGAAGACTTGACGACCGACTAGTTTCTCAACTAGTCGGTCGGTGAATGTTCTTGGACCGACTAACGTGGAAAAGGAATAGGTTGACTTCAAGATGACTTAGTCGGTTTAAGAACAAATGCTGACCGACTAGTTTCTCAACTAGTCGGTCGGTAAACGTTCTTTGACCGACTAACTCGAAACAGTAGCTCAGGCTGAAAAAAGACTGAACACAACTAGTCGGTCTAAGAAGGATTACTGACCGACTAAATCGTCATCTAGTCGGTCGGTGACTCTTCTTTGACCGACTAACTGTAGTCATAGAAAGAGCTGAATTAGAGAAGGCAAACTAGTCGGTTTAAGTAGAGTTTCCGACCGACTAGATCGTCATCTAGTCGGTTGGTGACTCTTCTTGAACCAACTAACATGCACTCGAAGCCGAGGGAAGAATCGATAGGCTTCGGGAAAGTTTCTAATGACTTCTAAGAATATCCTAGCTCTAAGATATGAGCGAAATGAAGATTATAAAGTAAGTCCTACTCAAGGCTTAACATTCTAATCTATGAAGCTAAAAGACTATGAAATAAACCTCAACGATCCGTCTTCAAAGCTTCAATCTTCATTCTCGACTTCAGAGAAGGTACAACAGCTTCAACGAAGCTTTATCCATGCGATCACGCGCTTTGAGAAGAGACGTCGTTTTGAGTGTTCTCGTGAATTTGGCGACGATCTACATAACTGCGCTCACAAACTGTTAGTTCATGATATATTTATGTTTGCTCATCATCCAAAACCAAATCCGGGGAGTCCAATACTCAACAACATGTGCGATACTAACTCCCCTTGACCAGGAGTGACGAATTCAATCTTGGTCATTACTCTCCTCGTATGCTTCAAGTGTTACCCAACCAAAGACCTTTCAATGGGGCTTGCCCCGAGGCTAGATCAGAGATCTAAGTGACACTGTTCACGTACAAGTTCGTAAAATAATCTCAAGTCTGAGGACCAACTTGTCTATCATCATCGAGAGTTATCATTGATAGTTTAGTCAATGTTAACCATTTGATCACTCTCGATGGGTCGTTCAGTGAATTCATTCTTTAATGAGCACCTGTGTCTTGTCTTCAACTTCGCCAAGTCAAATGACCAAGAGATCGTCTTCACCATTATATGGTGAAGACTACGACACAATGGTCTATCCGATGTGTCGATATCCTTTTCTCGAAATATCTATGACCACTAACGTTTTTAGACCTATGCTATAATCGGTCAAACACTTCTCCATGATCGAGATCTCCATCTTGATACATGTTTGACCTGCATTAAGTCTCAGGACTATACCTAAGTTCTAATAAAGATTACACTATTATTAACTTAGGTAAATTCTTACCAAACAGCTTACTGTTATTTCGAACAAGATGTTGTAAACATCTCCCACTTGCACTTAGGCCCATTTATCCCGGTATCTTATACCGCATTTACACACAAGTCTCTCTAGACTTCATGTGTTAGAGACTTTAAGAGTGGATCTGCTAAACCGTCTACTGTATAGACTTAAAGGGCGCTATGTTTCTATTAGATCATAGATTTGAATCTCATCCAAATCGTTTCCTTGGTCTCTTGGAATCCATAAAATTTGTCTTGCCTGGATCTCATCCAGCTTATCGTCGTCTACGAGAATAATCCAAAATAGTCACTTGTCATCTGCACGGTTCATAATCAATTCTAATAAAATGTCAAACTCTTTGACCACTTTGTCAAAACATATGTTCCAGCTCCTTGATGTGTTGCATGCCTTTTATTCGCTCCCGTTGACCTTGAAAACTCTATAAGTTTGTTCTTTTAAATCATATTTAAAAAACAAACATATTCCAGTATTCATGGTCATCATGAGCATTGACATCGAGTCTGATCTAAACAAATCTATACATATTTGATGGTGAGAAATTTTTATCATAATTCGTTTATAGGAGTTCTGATGATAACCGTTCTCAATCAACATAAGTTGTACTTCACTATTTTCCTTCAGCACCAATCTTTTGTCTTAAAAATCACTTGTAGCCAAAGGGAACACTTCCTTTGGGCACGTCTTCTAAGGTACATACCTTATTTACGTGCAAGGATCTTTTTCGGATCATATCAAACTATTTATCAGAGTCCCTACTCCGAATGGAGTCTTGGAAGTTGACTAGGCCATCATTAACTATGATGTTTTACTCGACTCCTTCGTCGCACGAGGCCCTAGTAACCATGTGACTTCCTAACGATTAATTTAAGAAATATTATATTTATAAGGTTCTAACATGACCTTATCAGGAACCTAGGCATTATTATCTGGGGCTTAACCCAGAAGGAGGATTGTAACTAAGAGTCACTAGCCATGTATCACACCAAGTCTAACAGAGTATGATTCATGCTCTCCAACACACCGATGTGTTGTGAGACTTGACCTCAGAGAAAATCGAATTCTCTTTTAATTACACAAGAATTACATAGCAAAGTATTCACCTCTTCGATCCAATTGAAGTGATTCAAATACTTCTGTCATTTTGTTCTATATTTCATCAGACTTGTGTTTCATCAAGAACACATGTCTAAATAAAATAAGAACACCATATCCTGGCTAATTAAGACTTGGGTCTGGATACATCCGTATGTATGTGACCATTAGTTCTCCAACTCATACCTTTGAGACAAGATTTACAAGTGTCTTTCGACTCATAATACGAGATGTCAAGAGACCCCTCTTTATGTGACTTGTCAAGCCTAGTCTCTTTAATACGGTCCCGTCAATATTTGCCATGGATATACTTTGTTACTAACTTGCGCATTTATGTATTAACTCTTAATCAATGTTGTTATACAAAATACTCACACTTAAACATTTCTTCATAAGTAAAGTGACAACATTCGCCAAGTGTGATATACGTCTCATATGGCCCAACGACAATTCTTTCTCATTAGCCAATATGTGAGACTATATTTTCCTTTGTATAACAATTATATTGAAATTTTAGAAATCAAACATGTCCCATTTTCAGTTCCTCCTACTATGCATTGTCTTATGATAGACCAAATATTCTTTCTCAATGAATTTTCCGTAGTGCATTCTCCTTTTTAAATCACATTTAGACATTTCTCGTTCTAACACAAATATTAGCGGTGCAAGCATCACATGCATCCAAACACTAGCGCTTTACAACCTTGAGGAGACTCAACAAGTTGTTCGTCTCAAGATCTAATTTGGATACATGGTCTTGCACCGCTCTTACACTCACCTTTGAGTCAAATAGTTTGATCAAAGTTTCGAACCTTGATGATTGAAACTGTTTTCCATACAACCTTGAGAAGACTCAACAAGTTATACGGAGAAACGTGTTTTAAACATCAGTGTGTTCAAGCTACCCCTGCTCATAGAGGTGAGTATTAAGTAGCGTGCTTTTATTGTGTTAGACTTTAGAGCTTAAGGAAATTATTGTCATTAACTCAGTGCTAGGAAGGAAACTTTAATATCAGTGAGAACTTGGTTTATCAACTATTCATTAACTAATCATTTTGTCCAGTTGACTTATTTCTTTTAAGGATATTACGATTTGGATTCCACTTCGGTAAAACATAGAATTACTCTAGTTTTAGCATATGTTGATGATTTTTAAATATAGTTAAAGTGGTTTTTATTCAACTATATCCTCCCACTATTTCTGCGATCATCTTTAGCCATATAGATGAACAAATATAGTTATTTAATGGGAGCGGGACCCAACCACCCTGAGCATCACAACCTTTCGGAGACTCAACAAGCTGATCGACTCTGCAGTTGGTAGATAAACTCATTATAATTCACATCATATGTGACTCCATATTGGTTTTTATCCCTAGTCACTTACGATCTTGAGGAGACTCAACAAACCATAATGACTAGTCTAGTCGAACCCTTATTTTCATGTCTAATATTAACTTACACCGATACTCGAGGAGACCCGACGCAGCGGTTTGGGTTAATACCAGACTACATCATATGTATGATGGAGTCAGTTTTTAAAAGAGACAATGGCATAGCTTGAGGAAACTCAACAACCATGACATGTGTCTTTTAGTCCCCTAATCCAAAAACAAGGAGGGATGCTGCTAATCTTGAAGAAGATTTTTAACGTATTTGACTAGATGTAATCGATGGTTTTACATAATCATAATTTGCATTCTTGCAGTCCAGCGGAACACGGACAGGGATTTGGCTAGGTCAGGATCATTATCTCTAGTCGAGCTAGGGTGATTCACAACACTAGTCAAAAACGCTAGACCGGATCAAGATCCATTAAAGAATACTAATTATTCATATGTGTGACATCGACTTGAAATGGCTTCATTAAAACTAGTTAATCCTATCAACTAGTTGAATCCTAAAATTCGAAATTATTAGAATTGGTTAATAACTTTTATTAAAGTCCTTATCCACTATAAGGATTATTAGGGTGCAATCATAATCATGTATTATGGATTTAAAATTCAAGTTGCAACAATTTTAAAACATAGCCTTTTTCAAAATTATTATTAGAACAATTAAAATAATAGTTATGGAAAAAGAGCTACCCTAATCATGTATTAGGAGTTTAATTTGTTGCAACATTTTTAAATCGTAGCATGTCCTTCAAAAATTATCATATAGTTTTTCTTAAAGCTTTTATTGGCTATCCTAAAAGTTTTTCTTGTATTATCACATAATAAGCAAGAACAATTTAAGCATTAAAAAGTGAACTAAACAATTTAGCATGATAACAAATTAACTAAAATTTATCACATAAAATTTAGCTAAACATGCAGCATAAAATTTATCTCATAAGTTTAAGTTACACAAAACTAATTATCATCATATAATAATTAAGATCTGATTTTAAAATTTGCAAAAGATTTTAAAATAGATCTAATTTTCAAAACAGTTTTTCGAAAATAAAATGTCATTTGGAAACGACTATAGTTTAATTAACAACCTCCAACTCATGGAGGAAGATGTTGTGTCAAAAACATATTATAATTGCAAAACATAGATCAAGTAGACTGGCTCTGATACCACTGATGGATTTTCTAGATCCTTAGGGCTATAAAATCGATGTCCGACGTAAGTCGGACGGACGAAGAAAACATAAAAGCATCGAAAAAACAACTTAAAACTATTTTAAGTCTAGTCCTAAATAGTTAAACCCTAGACAGAATCTCTACTATCTCAGGGTTGGGTCCGACCAACCCTTAAGGATAGATCTATCTAACAATTTGCAATTATAAACACATGTTAATAAACTACATACATTTCACTTTTTTCCACAGAATATGAACCGTCTTTTTTAGCAACATTTCTTTGACTCCGAAGCGTTACCCTGCGCCGCTTCTCTTAAGCCGAACCACGTTCAGAGCTGCAGTGCGTCCCGAGCCAAACTGCTTTTCGAACCACACCGTGTCCCGATGCGAGCAACACCCTTGTCGCCGAGCCAACCACCTGTCGAAGAAATTTTCACATTGAGTGGATCCTCCATCAAGACTTTAGATCCGATCTGACCTCCTTCGTAGCTTTGCTAGAGCTCGATCAGGAGGAAGGAAGAATTAGGGAGAATGGGGAAATATTTTCTTAAGCTTAGATCCGGGCTTGCTCACGTTTAATAGATCTACTTAGATCTGGAGCTTGGTGCGAGTTTCAAGGAGGGAGGTAGGCCCCTATTTATATATGTGGCTGACCCCTCCTCTTTCTTAATTACCGATATGGAACTAAACTATTTGGAGAAGAAAAATCAATTTAGTTTGCCTTACTCGAAGGCCCAACTTTGACAAATTTTCTGTCCCTCACCGTTGAGCTCCAAGAACGATGTCATACATCGTTTCGAAGAGGGTTGAATGGGGAATATGTATGAAAAAACGGTACTCCAATCCAAGTTCGTTTGATCCCTCAAATGAAGCCTCAAACATGGCCCAAAATCCATTTTTTGCAGAAAAAATCAGCCATAAAAAACCACTAAGGTTCGCCACCCAAAATTGTGGGGCCCACTGCGTGGGCCCAACCACTAGCATGTGCCAACTAGGTGCACGACAGGCACACGCCAGCGCTAGCACGGGCGGGCAGGTCCCCGTCCGCTGCTAGTAGGTGCGGGTACCCGCTCTTATAACGGGTGTGGGTGTCCAACCGCCAGGTGGGTTAGGCCCCGACTAGCGGGCGCCCGACCCGCAGTGCCCAAATAGGGATTTATTCATGGTTTTGGTTCTATTTTCCTCTTACGAAGTCCGTTTTGAACACCGTTTGAACCTAAGTTTAGACCGAGACGTTCCCGTCATCCATATAACCTTTTCCTTGTGTTTATTATATTAAATATGCTCGTAAATATTTTACGACATATTTAATTCTCTTTTGCATAATTCCCACATCCTTAATTTTCTAAAACGTATATCGGAAACTCTTTGCGACTTAATTAATTTCCTTTTAATATAAAAATCCATTCACATCAAATACAAATGAACTGAGGGCATACATCCCTCAACAATTTTCACATGACCATGTGACCAACTCATTCAGCCACCCCCAATTTCAGCCCAGGGTCGACACGACTGTGTCGCCCGGTCGTGTCGCCGCCCCTATAAATACCTAAAATCCAATCGATCGAACCTTACACGATTATTTTTCCCAAGTTTCGACTTCCGATCACCTCATCCCTCAAAATTTTCCCTTCTCCGGTCATCCTCAGTCCAGTGACCTCCTCCTCCTCCTTCGACCACCCCTCCTCTCTCCCTCACATAGATAATTCCCCATCAACCCCGCTGCCAACACCATTTCGCTCCATCCAAACCCTAATCGACTGATCGTAGGGATTTTTGGCAAATTTAGATGCTAGGGCTTGCTTCTGCTGAATTTGGAGCTTGGAGTAGTTACTTGGAGTCAGTATCATCTAATCGCAGTGACAATCGCCTCCGAACTTGGGTAAATTCGCTCCTTTGCCTCGATTTCAATATTTTGCCCTAAGTTTTGGATTTTACGCTGCATGTTGGTTGTGTTTGTCGGTTGCATACTTCTTGGTTGATCCACATAGCACATTATTTTACACTCTCATGCACACACGTTTCACTATGCCTCCATGCCTGAAACATCCGTCAATACACACACGACCGCAACGCAAGAGGGCCGCACGTCCATGCCTATCTGATGAATCCTCTTCAACTTTGCAACCATCCCCCGCTGGGATCGCACCACCCCGATTGACATGCTTGGAATAGAGTTTAGGAACGCCACACAATTATCCATTTTCCAACGATTAGCTCGAAGACCCGTATCCACCATGAAGTTCGCAAGCTCTTCTGTTCTTGATACATTAGGGGTCCTTAAGGGCATTCAAACGCTTTTTTCCAACATAGGGTGGGATGAGTTCCTAGCATATGAAGCCTGTACATATCCATGCCTCACCATGGAGTTTCTTAGCTCCTTCACTTACACGGGCTCGGGCATAGAGTTCAGGCTCACGTACGTTAATTACACCATTACGTTCGACGACCTATACACCATTTTTCGATGGCATACCGCCACTATCGCCGATTCCAATAGTCCTGTTAGTGCTCTTCCCCCAACCTTTGATGCTTCCCGCTTTTAGGAACATATCACCAAGGTAAAGCCCTACTCCACTGGCCAAATGAAGGCCTCTTCTATCGTCCATCCCGTCTGTCCCATCGCATTATTGTTAGTACCATTTTCTGTATGGAGGTTACATGCACCATCACGCAGTACGTACTATTGTTCTTATGGGCCATGACCCAACCACTGGTCGTCCATCACTCCGACACCACATCTCCACGCATCTTGATTAATGCTGGACAATGGTTGGCCCATAGATTCCACTCCATTAGTCATGCCACTATTGGACATATCTGCTATGGGGGCCTCATTACTGCGATTGCCCGCCACCCACCCATATCCCTCCAGATCCCTGACGAGCTACCGATGATTCATGGCCATACGTCTCTTGATATTCTTGTGCTAGTAAATATGAATATGGTCAGCCAATATTTGGCAGGGAGGTTCCTTTGGTTCTATGGCACATCCCACACTTCTTACACTACCCTTCCGCACTGACCACACTCGCATCGACGAGGCAGTTCAGTGGATATTCCCACCTACCCAGACATTGCACCTGCTGCACAGCCTCAGCCTCAGCACATCCTTACAGATCCCTCTAACTCTACTGCACATGCCACTACTATACCCGAGGGCATCCAGGAGCCCAGAGTTACTCCTCCACCTCCACCCCCTCCACCTGGTGAACATGGTTCTACTTCCGGCACTCACATCGTAGATGACCGTGTCCGTATTTTGGAGGATAGTGTTCGAGACTTGAGGACCACCATGGATGTCACGAGATCCATACTTTATAGCTTGCACTCCCTGGTCCATGATATATATGACTGGCTCATTGACCTTTGCATCATCTGTGACACCAGACCCCGCCCACTTCCACCACTCCCGCCACCATCGGAGGATGGCGCTTCTTGACACCCCCATTTTGTATGCCTTAGTTTTCTACTCCCCCATCACATATAGAGCACGACACCATTCTAGCTTGGGGGAGGCCTCTTCTCACCCTTTTGCATCTCCTTCCCCCTTACATATTTCCTCATATCTTCACTTCTTTTCGCATTGAGGATAATGCTCACTTCTAGCTTTGGGGAGGAGCATTCCATGCTTCATTTTTATAGTTTCATCTTCATTTTCATATTTTTATACCATATATACTTTTTATACGTTTTCCTTTCCAGTCCTTTTCTTCTTTTTCCATTCACCATACTCTTCCTTCTTATCTTTTCATACAAAACTAAAAACAAAATGCATCGCATTTCATGCGTTCTATCCAAAATGTACGCAATGGCTGGCTTTATCAGAGTGGCGTGTGTTTAGTTAGCTAGGCGGCACATGGTCAGCTTTGTCAGGGAGCAGTTATGACGGGCATAACTCAACCCACGACAAACCATCTGACGTGCTGGTTACAAGAGATGTGTGGAGTTTTCTAACATGACATTACTGCCCACCTGAGTCTATAAAACCAATAAGCACACCCAGCGTCAGGTATAAAAAATCAACCCTATCCATACAAGAAAATCAGAAACCTAGCAACGGCCGCCTCTAGATGGTGCTCCATCCTTCCTCCACTTGACACTAACGTAAGCATCAGAGGTGAATCAGAGGACCACCAACACTCCGGTTCTTCTGACGTGTTTTCTATCTGCTTTAGACGGTGGCAAATGAGTTCCCCTCGGCCCGACGAAACCCTGCTTGGGCCCTCTGTTACAAGAATGTCTAATGTTTCTTGATTATTGGAAGATTGATGTTTGTTACGAAGATGTTACACTTGAGAGATATAAATAGCGAAAAAGAGCATTAATATACATTTACTTCAACTAATTATTTACCTTAAAAAAGAAACAAAAGAAAGGAAAGAGCAGAAAGGGACCTAAAAATTAAATAAACAAAAATAACTTGTAGCTAGCTAAACCAAACCTTTAATTTACAACTAAAGTTGTTACATCATCGGGCCGGCCCTTGAGGAAGATGAAGATATTCTTATTCGGATTATGAAGCCCACAAGTGAGATAGATTGGACCACTAAGCCCATGAAACCCACATGGGAAGTTATCTGCACCCCCAGTCAAAGTCAAGCCACGTTTTGCTCGTTGAGCTTCTGAGCCTTCAGGAGATGGTTAATAGTGGGCTCATTGATGACAGGGTAAGTGGACAATGATTACATCTATTCTTGAATGATAATCATGTCCCCATTATGGCAAAGCGACTATCCTCCAATGGCACTACAAGGATAGCTTTACTTATAAGTAGACAGAACGTCAACAGTACAAAGGGGACACTCTAGAGGTACTGAATACTAGGTACTCTGACTACACGTCTCTTTTTCCACTTTAATATTTCTTCCTCCAAAAACTCGGTGTGATTATATCAAGACGATCTTCCTTAGGTCGATCTTGATGACCTCGAGCCACCTTAAGTCGATACTAATTTAAGCATCGTAGGGGATTTGGGTCGGAACCCAGATCTGACCCCCTAACGAGTGTATTTGTTGCAGGTCCTTTAAGGCACGACCCAGTATGAAGGTCGAAGGGTCGTCATCTACGACCCAGAGATAAGTCGAGCTCCAGCCCAGTATCACGACCCTCGCTCAGCACGACCCATGTTTCATCTGTCGCGGGTCTCACCCAACAGCTGATAAGGCTTCATCTCATCAGAGGCGTCCGAGTCAGCCCACCTTATTGTTGGCCGGAATCCATCCCTCAACAAAAGTCTAGTTAAAACATCCCATCAACTCCAAATACTTGCGTACTTGTCTTCAACAACTTAATCAACTGCAAAATTACCATGCTTTCATTAATTTGTGTTTTTTTTTCGTGGGTGGTAGACTGGTAGTCAAGTAGGAAATGAGTCATGAAGTATCTTTCATTCATTATTTAAACATTGAAATCAACGAGAGTATCAATGCATCACCATTTGATAATGATCCTTTCAAAATTTGACCATTTGTACCATTCGATTAGATATAATGCTGTTACAATAGTGTAAATAATAAAGTTGAAAATTGCTTGACGTAATGGTTAGCAGGGTAATGTCTATTATTTTAAAGACAATATTGGGTACTTCGCCAAATCTGAAAATGATTATCTACATACATGCTCGAAAAAATGAGCTAGATTAGCCTTTATTAAACATTTGCCAAATCGGAATGATTTAAGCATAGAAGAGATTTAGATCAGATTTAACACTCAATGCTTGAAGGACATGCATTATGTCGTTCTCATTCTTAATAATCTAAATTACCATGAGGCAAGCTTTTTCAAAAAGCCAATGTATCTCTCCAAGTTATATAGTGTTCTATCATTGAGATGCCATTTTCCTTATGATTATTAAAATCAATTTAATTTTGTGGTTTTGAATACAATTATATACAATTCAGCTTTATAAAATATATAGGCGAAAGAATTAGTTTGCAATGTTTTGAGAAATATTAAGAATCTTTTTGTACAATTATTGGGTCTTGAATCTAGAATCCGATACAACCCCTGACCAACTCAGAGGCCATCAAGTCAATCGCGACTAAGTATTCGGCCCAGTACGGCCCGGGGATCTAGCCCAGGGACGCTCACATGTGGGTCATCATCTCTCCATTCACGACAAAGGCCCGATTGACCGCCTGATCTCCGGGACTGGGGAGGTCGTTCCTCTAACCGAGCGAACAATGATTGCCCATTAACCTGCCATCAATCTTGACACTGCAGTGGGAAAGAAATAAATGTCATGAATACACGAGCATAATGGGAGGAGAGCGTTGGACAAAGCGCTCGCCTACAAATAGCACAACAAAGAGGTAGCTGACGAATCCTAAATATCTGACACTCAAGTACTCCTACACTCTGGATTTGCTTCCACCATACAAATTTCTTCCTCCTTATAGCTCGGCCTGAGGAGTAGTGACCGATCCCCCAGTGGGTGAGAATCAGTCCCAACGAGCATCTTTTTGTCATGATCTAACTTAAGCATCGGAGGAAAATTGGTTGGATCCCAGATCTGACCCCCCGGACGAGCTTTTTGTCTTATAGAGCACCAAGGAGATCATTCAGCCTAGCTTCGTTCGGCTCCCATCGCTCGGCTTGAAGCTCGCTCATCCCCGAAGTCCACTTGGCCAATGCCATGAAAGTCAGCTTTGTCTGCCACGTCAGCTTTGTCATTCGAACTGTACTACATCAAATCTGTGGTGAGAAAATACACTAAAACATCTGACGCCGTCTGTGGGATCGAAATCAATGCCCACGTCATCTTCCACACCAGACATGGCTCAACCCACAAATGATGGGCCTTATATGCCTACTATTATGGAGGAGGCTAGCTATTCACCGCTCGACACGAACCTCGGTCCATCTGTTGAAGAAACACAGGAGTCGCAACTAGTGTCTCTGGAGAAATTCCACCAATTCACTAGGGAAGTGAACTCCAACATTTAAGCACTGGTGGTGGTTGTAGGACGACTCACTGGTTCATAGCACCAGCCAACGGGAAGCCCACCTAACTTCTTGAACCTCCCCCGACAATGCCCTACAATATGGTCTGCCATAGTCACAGACCAAGAGGAGGCATCCTTAAACCTGGAATAGTAGTTTGGGATTCCCCCTTGTCTCAGTAGGGATCACTGACCCCAGTCTCCCCCTGAGACGAGGTGGAATGGAGGGGAGAGAGGACCAAAATTGACCAGTCCGTCGCCACTTACAAAGGTCCGTGACCTCACCCTGAGCAAGCGAGCAACCACCTCACCACCCCAGACGACGACCGGCACGCAGGGAACCGACGATGATGGAGTAGGAGTCCGCATCGAAAGTCTTGAACTGACCACAAGAGAAAATCCCGAATGGACGCCTCCCTATGACCGATCCCAGTTGTCGACTCAGGCGGTTATGGAAGCGATTCTTCCCGTGCTTCCAATGACCGGCCCAGGTGACCTAAGCATCGGAGAGATGACCAGCGACACCACTCTCCCTTGGTAAGATCAGGAGATGAGCACAATCTACTGGCAAAGAGGATCACCTCCTCTCGGGTATCATCTAAGTTTAAGGTCACTAATCTGGAGAAGTATGATGGCACGAGTGATCCCCTAGAACACATCCAGAACTACAAGGGGATCATGAAACTCCAAGGGGCCAATGATGTGCTACTCTGCCGAGGCTTCCATATCACCCTTCTAAAGTCGGCGAGGGAGTGGTATAACAGGCTCCCCAGCCGATCCATTGGGAGTTTCTAAGACCTCACCTAGGCCTTCTGCTGACAATTCATGGCGGGGTAGAGGAGGAAGAAGAGCTTGGACCACCTGTTCAACTTGGTATAGAGGCGGGGCAAAACACTGAGGGACTTCATGTTGCGCTTTAACTCCCAGAGACTGGATGTGGAAAGCTACATCGAGGAAGTCATCATTGCTGTTGTGAAGAAGGGGATCCGGTATAAGGACCACATGAAATCCTTGCACCACAACCTGCCCAAAGACATAGATCAGCTCCTTGCTCGGACAGAATGATTCATGATGGTAGAGAAAGTGATGGCTGCCGAAGAGGAAGGTCCTTTCAAAAGTCTTGTCGAGCCCAAGAAGGAAGCCAGGCACAAGGAAGGCACATGCCGATGGCTGGAAATTTGGAGAAGAAATTGTATGTTTATCCCCCTATTTCTGTGCTTTTTGTGCATATATTTTTCCATATTTTAGCTCCATCACATGCATTTTAGTGATATCACCATACTTTGGAGCTAATCACTTAATGTTTTTATGACTTGATTCTGTCATGGTTTAATTTGCAGGATTTTTGGAAATTTTTTTAGATTTTCTGGAGTTCAAAAGACATAAGTTTAAGAATTTAAAAGCCCACACGATCATGTGGTACACTCCACACGACTGTGTGGAGAATCGACTGGAAGAGGAGGAGCAGCAGCTTGTACACGGTCATTTTGCACGATCGTGTACCCATTTAGGCCCAGGAAATCATATGGCCACACATCGGTATTGGACAGCGACACGGCTGTGTATACAATTTACAAAAGGGCAGTTTTGGCGGGCGGTTTTCGGGTTCCTGGCGCCACACGATCGTGTCGTATTTTATATGACCGTGTCAGCCGATGCTACTTGGAGGAGCCACATCTCGATGAAGGCAACCTGACCGCGTCACTTTGTGACATGACCGTGTCGACCCTATTTTCTTCTTCCTTTAGTTGCGATTTTTGGGCTTTGTTTTGGTTGACCCATTTATATTTTCTTCAACCCACGAGCTGAGCTATATCTAAGGCTTTTCTCCCCCGCTATCCCTCATTCCATTCTATCACCTTCTTCATCTTAGGGTAAGAGCTATTGGAGAGGAGCAAGGAAAGCTTGAAGGAGCACGTTTAGGTGAAAGTTTGTATTTTACGTTGGAGATCTTGGTGATACTCTCTCCACCCTCTTGCGCATTTTGATTTAGATTGTTGTAATGATAATGGATGATATTTTTAGAAGTAAAAAATCTCTCTTTTCTTATTATAATAAGCTAGATCTTCTTTTGGATGGTTGTGTGGTGATATTTGGTTGTTGTGTCATCGGTCTCAAACCTGCATGATTTAATGTTTATGTGAATGAATTGATTGTGATATACTTTGAAATAGGAGACCCTAGTGGATATTCCTAGAGTGGTAAGCCTAGTGGAACAACTTTTGTATGCTTGGTTGTTTATTATCTCAATAATCCAAACACTAATTTCATTGCACACTAAGTGTTCAATTAAATGCCACATCCACCGATTGTTCACTCCTTAGCTAGGTGGACGATTGTGTTATATTCTGATTCAACTCATATGCCTAGCAACCACATTGACCCACACACTACACAAGCTTTCTCGGTTATTTTCCTCTCCGATACTCCTATCTTAGGATGTTGATTTGGTAGATGACCACATTTTCACACTATCTCCACCGTTAGCATAGTTGGTAGTATCTCTGCCATTACCCTTCCTTAGTCCTTTGAACTCGTGATTGCAAAATGACTTGTCCACGTGATCTGGCTCGGTCTCACTGGAATTTATTACTTGGCGGCCCCATATACTTGGGAGTAGCGCTTAACATATTTTAAGACGAGTCAACTGGGAGATTGCATGAAGGGAGAAAGAACCCCTTGGGCCGACCAGACAAGAATGATGCGACCTTCACTAAGCTAAACGCACCGCAGGACGTCATAAAGGCCCATGCTCAAAGCGATGGCAACATCAACAAGCCACCCCAAAGATGAAAGGCAGCCAGTGGAACGAGACTACGTATTGTAGGTACCACAAGGACTACGGGCACGACCCCTGGGACCGATGGCATTTGAGGAAAGACATCGAACAATAGATCAGTCGGGGGGTGCCTGAAGAATTTCATTGAAGCCCTAAAGGCGAACCAGTGAGAGGGCCAATCGAGGGAAGCAGACAAAGGAAAGGGGGTGAACATTATCCAACCAGCTCCCTGGATCATCGAGTGAGCGGAAGACCGAAAACAGAGCCCAAAATGATATCGCTTGTCTCTGGTTGTGCAAGTAATGCTTGCCTAATTCTATCAGAACTGTACTTTTTCTATTTTCTCGAATTAATAAAACGTCGACAAGTGTGCTCACACTTGATCAGCCATTTCCGTAACTTTTGTGTTACTTGATAGACACAGATCGATGGAGGCCCTTCGGTCAATTGTCATTGGCGGGGTTACTCCCTCAACAGGATGATTAAAAAGAACCTAGATCAGCCGTAAGGCTGGGGGCCACTCCCCCAGTGTGTCAATCCATCAGTTCGACTGTAAGGCTGGGGCCACTCTCCCAGCATGCCTGCCCAAAAAATTGGTATCAACCGTAAGATTGGGGGCAACTCCCCCAACAGTCTGACCAAAAAAACTCGGATAGTCGTAGCTAGGGCCACTCCTCTCCCTAGCGTGTCAAACCGCCCGATCGACTGTAAGGCTGGGGGTCACTCCCCAAGCAAGCTAATCCATTAGTTCAGCCGTAAGGCTGGGGTAACTCCCCCAGCAGGCCGACCAAAAACTTGGTATTAGCCATAAGACTGGGGGCAACTCGCCCAACGGGCTGACCAAGAAACTCGGATCGACCGTGAGGCTGGGATCCACTCCCCCAGTGGGCTGTTCCATCTGATCGACTAAGGCTAGGGGCCACTCTCCTAGCAGGCCAATCCATCAGTTCGACCGTAAGGCTGGGGGCCACTCCCCCAGCAGGCCGACCAAAAACTTGGTATCAGTCGTAAGGCTGGGGGCAACTCCCCCAGCAAGCTGACTTAAAAATTTGGATCGGCCATAAGGCTGGGGGCTACTACCCTAGCAGGCCGACCAAAAGCTTGGTATCAGTCATAAGGCTGGGGGCAGCTCCCCCCAGCAGGCACCAAAAAAACTCGAATCCACCGTAAGGCTGGGGGCCACTCCCCCGACAAGCCGAACCATCCAATAGACCGTAAGGCTGGGGACTCCCCCAGCAAGTCAATCTATCGATAAACTGTAAGGCTGGGGGCCACTCCCCCTACAGGCCGATCCATCAGTTCAGTCGTAAGGCTGAGGCCACTCCCCCAGTAGGCCGACCAAAAACTTAGTATCGGACGTAAGTCTATGGCCAACTCCCCCAGTGGGCTGAACCATCTGATCGACTGTAAGGCTGGAACCACTCCCCTAGCAGACCGATCCATCAGTTCGGTCGCCAAAAACTTGGTATCAGTCGTAAGGCTTGTGGCAACTCCCCTTGTAGGCTGACCAAGAAACTCGGATCGATCGTAAGGCCAGGGCCACCCCCAGCAGGCCGAACTATCCGATCGATCGTAAGGCTGGGGCCACTCCCCCAGTGGGTCGATCCATCCGATCAATCGTAAGGCTGGGGAAAACTCTCCAAGTGGGTCGATCCATCAGTTCGGTCATAAGGCTGGGGTCCACTCCCCTGGCAGGCCAACCAAAACTTGGTATCAGCCATAATGTTGGGGGAAAATTTCCTAGCATGCTGACCAAAAAACACGAATCAATTGTAAGATTGATGGTCACCTCCCCAGCAGGCACACCAAAAAACTAGTATTAGCTGTAAGGCTGGGGCAACTCCCTTAGTAGGCTGACCAAAAACTTGGGACCGACATTAAGACTTGTGCCACTCCCCCAACAGTGTCGGCACAGTGAACACAATTTCTTGTAGCTCGTGCTTATCAATGTAGACAGTGCAAGGAGGATGAAATAAACATCATGAATGTGTGAGCATAATGGGAGGAGATCGTTAACAAGGCGCTCGCCTACAAATAGCCCAACAAAGAGGTAGCTAAACGACAAATCCTGGATATCTGACACTCAGGTACTCCTACACTCTACATCTGATTCCACCATACAAATTTCTTCCTCCTTATAGCTTGGCCTAAGGACCAGTGGACGATCATCCAATGGATCAGAATTAGTCCCACCGAGCATCCTTTTGTCACGATCTGGCTTTAAGCATCAGAGGGGATCTGACTTAAGCATCGGGGCCGCTCCCCCCCAATGGCGCCATCATAGTGAACATAAATTCCCGCACCTCGTGCTTCCTACATAACAGGGCAAGCCCGGGCTGTAGAGGGGGCCCAAGACCATGACAAGTCCTACGTCACCTGCGCGATGTGGAATCTCACCCGACCCTCTGTAGTGGCCCTACTTACCCAAGATTCGGGACCTCCTAGGACTCTACATGAAAAAGCAGTAAGCACCAAAGATAACCCACATTTCATTACGAAGGAGATCTTATTCAAATCAAATTTTGTATAACTAAGGTTGAAGCGAATATAGCCTATAGAGGGAGAGCAACTGAGGCTGAGACGTCAGAAGGTTCCCCCTCAGCTTGCCCGACTTCGTCCATGACCCCACCACTTCGGGCCCGTCGGAATCAACCTCGGAGGCAGAAAAATTCCGCATGATTTTCTTTTCACATCAAATGAAGACATCCCGAAACAAATTCACAATCAGCGGGGGTGATGGCTTCATCGCAGCTCTTCATGACTTTAGCGGTGATCTGCTCGGAGTTGACCTCCTTCAGCCTGGTGATTTGAGCTCAAAGCTCACCCTTCTCCTTCTTCCATATCTCCCGCCCTAAGGCCAGCCCCTCCTCAGCCGTCTTCTTTAAAGAAGACATGATTTGAACACTTGCTTTAGCTATCAACCGATAGGGATTGACGATCGACCGTGTGCCCTTTTCCTAGGCCAATGCCCTCTCCAACCTCCCAACCTCCGACAAAAGTTTGGCAAACTTGAGAAGCACCGACTTCGATTCAATCTGTGCCTCCTTGGCTACCTTCTCGGTGAATATCTCACTTTGACACTCTTGTTTGAGGTTTGCTTCAACGTCGACCATCATTACCTAGTGTCGCCGCAGTTCGGTGGCAACCGAAGACATCTGCAAAGCATAGAAATTGGGGGTATGTTGGGACGAAGGAAAAGAAAAGAAGGGGAAGAACCAACTTGTTGGCTCTGCCATACCATGTGACTCACCAAGCTTTTGGGGTCGACCTTTCTTAGGAAGTAATGCTCTCTTGGAAGGACATAATTCTCTGCTAAACAGGCCGCCACCCCCCCCAAATCAACGAAGACCGACTCATCGGCCTGCACTTCGTGAATAGGCCGAATGAAATTCCCCCCCCCCCCCCCCCCCCCCGAATTTTCATGGTCAAAAGGGGTGGGCCTAAACATTGGTAATATCTGATCCTGTTCCAACTTCAAAGGGATCAGTTTAGTCTGTTTGAGAGGGGAGACACCCTCTGGCCAAGAATCGCCCCTGATGTCCTCTACTGAGGCCAAGACCATAGGCTCGGCCTTGACCTCTTTACTGTAGGGAATTTCAAGGTCTCTTAGGGCTAATTTAAACATATTCGTCCTAAGTCGGATGAACAAAATTAAATAAGCAGCTTAAAAATCAATTATTAAACTATTTAATAATTACAGCCCTAAGAAAAAAAATCCCTAAGCCAGGATTATCTACTGACTCGAGTTGGGTCTGACCAACTTGAGAAAGTTCTAACTACTACAGTATATGAAATGCATAAATGAATATGACTCACCCGGAATCTTGCCTTGGGACAAGCAAGATGTTCCGCACCTTCTTGCGCTCCAAAATCTGAGCCGCATCCTGAACCGCATCGTGTCGCTCCTCGTCGCGAACTGGATCACCTCCCGAGTCGCATCTTGCATCCGAGCCCATCACTAGCCGTAGAAGGTTTCACTTGAGTAAACCCGCGTCGTAGACTTCCGAATCAGATTCGGACCTCCCCGTTGCCTTGTTAGGACTTGGTTGGAGGACATGAAAATTAATAGAGGAAAAGAATAATTTTAAGTCTTGATTAAGTTTTCTCAAAATATCTGGAGCTCCTTAATAAGAGATTTGGTGCAAAAAACAAAGAAGAGAGTGCACAACTATTTATATAGGAGGTCGGCTCCTCTTCTTTTGTCATGAGCAATGTGGGACAAAAATCAGGGAAGAGGTTTAGAATTAATTTAATTAAGTTAGAATACCATTCACAAAATTCTAACTTTAATCAATTAATTCTCACACACCATTGAGCCCCAAAGACGATACAAGTTATCATTTTGAAGGGCTAGGAACACTGAACGCGTAGAAACAAACGGCGACGAAATCCGAGTTTGTTTATCCCTTCAAACAATTGCTCAAAGTTGAGCAAAAACCCACATTTCATAGCCGTCAAGGGTTTCACAAAATCCTAATTAGAAATGACTTAAATTGCGGGCACGCCCGCTAAGTTTAGCGGGCGCGCCCGCCTAAGGCATCTGGGCACGCACGGCCCGATGTGACCAGCGGGCCGCGCCCGTTGATCCCAACGGGCTGTGCCCATTGCGAACAGCAGGCTGCACCCGTTTGGTACAAGTGGGTCTTACCCACTTCTTCTTGTGCCTTTCTTGTGTTTCTGGGCTCATACGAGCTCCGTTTCCTACACGGTTTGATCCTGTGGATTCCTCACGAAATCCCTTCCAACCCCAAATGCTCTAACCTCACAACCAACTTGTGAATTCAACAATCTCATTGCATTAAATGCATTCCTCTATACAATCTTCCTATTACTAAGACGTGAATATTACTCGGTGTGAGACCCTACAGCCTGACCCTACTACAGGTTGAGACTTGAAGTCTCTAGACGACAGTGACCACTAACAGCAGGTGTCGTCCATGTTTTAGAATCATCGATTACGTGATAGACTCGTTGGCAAGAGTACCAACGGGATCACTCTGACTGTGCCCATGATGATTCCCGCAGTTTTAGTCCCTTCGTCACAACTATGTCACTTGCCTAGCCTAGGGTATGGAACTCTGTTAACCCCACTAGCTAGCAGTGGTCAGTATACGTCGGCCTCTGGTACATTCATGTTGTACATCTTACAACATACCTTGGCCAAGTTTTTACCGAGAGCCGTACTGACCTGTGACACTAACTTCCCATTAACGGAAGAGACGAATCCTCTATTGATCACTGCTCAGCTCGTATGCTTTGAGTGTCACCCAGCCTAAGATCTTCCAGCAGGCCTTGCTTCGAAGCTAGATCTTTAGACCAAAGTGACACCGTTCACACACAGCTTCGTACAATGATCTCAAGTCCTAAGGACCAACTTACCTATCATCACTTAGAGTTATTAATGACAGTTAGTTAATGTTTAACCATTTAATAACTCTTTGTTTGGGTCGTTCAGTGGACTCATTCTCTAATGAGCACATGTGCCTTGTCTCCAACTTCGCCAAGTCGCATGGTTATGAGATCAACTAGACTAAGACATAATGGTTTGTCTGATGTAACGATATCCCTATCTCGACACATCTATGACCACGAACGCTTTTAAGATTCAAGCTGCTATCGATCAGACATTTCTCATAATTGCAATCTACATCGCGAAACATGTTGACCTAACTTTGAATCCAAGGGAATAAACTAATTAATTAATAAATTGAAATAACTCAGACAATATTTTATACCAAAAAGCATACTTTCATTTATTGAACAAGATGTTTACTAAGATAAATAGCCACGAGGGCATACATCTCTCTACATCTCCCACTTGCACTCAGGCCTATTTATTTTGGTATCTCATACCATATTTACATGACAGTCTCTCTAGACGATCACGTGCCAGCAGCTTCGTGAATGGATCTACTAGGTTGTCTTCTGAAGAGACTCTAAGGAGTTTTATATCCTTTATCTGCTCGATCTCCCGTATCAGGTGATACTTGCGAAGAATGTGTCTGGATCTCTTGTGGAATATCGGCTCTTGAACCAGGCTGATGGTTGCATTGTTGTCGCAATACAACGGTATTGGACTTTCAATAGCAGGCACCATTCCAAGCTGGTTGATGAACTTCCTCATCCAGACAGCTTCCTTTGCTGCATCGTTGGCCGCTACGTATTTGTCTTCCATCGTGGAGTCTGCAATAGTGATTTGTTTGGAACTCCTCCAACTGACTGCTCTTCCGTTGAGAGTGAAAACATATCCAGAGATCGATTTTCTATCATCCACATCACTCTGAAAGCTGGAATCTGTGAAGCCTTCAACTTTCAGGTCATCACTTCCATAAACCAAGATCAAGTCTTTAGTCCTTCTCAAGTACTTAAGTATTGTCTTGACTACTTTCCAGTGCTCTTCTCCAGGGTTAGACTGATGTCGACTTACTACGCCTAGTGCATAAGCGACATCGGTTCTGGTACAGATCATGGAGTACATGATAGATCCTACAGCAGAAGCATATGGGATCTTGGTCATTTGTTCCTTTTCCAAGTCAGTCTGCGGAGACATCTTCTTGGAAAGGGTTATTCCATGATTGGCTGGTATAAAACCACCCTTACTGTTTTCCATGCTAAAACATTTTAACACAATGTCAATGTACCTGGTTTGGGAGAGTCCTAGCATCCGTTTAGATCTATCTCTATGGATCTTCACAGCTAGTATGTAGGATGCTTCTCCCAAGTCTTTCATGGAGAAATTGGTTGATAGCCATATTTTAACAGACTTCAACATCTCTATGTTGTTACCTATTATCAGAATGTCATCTACGTATAGAACGAGGATAACTAAAGAATTATTATTACCGGTCCTTTTGTAGATGCATGGATCATCCTCATTTCTGAGAAAACCAAACTCTTTGATTGTTTTGTCGAAGTGGATGTTCCAACTCCTTGAAGCTTGCTTAAGCCCATAGATGGACCTATGCAGCCTACACGCTTTTCCTTCACTCCCACTGACTTCGAAGCCTTCTGGCTGAGTCATGCAAATCTGCTCTTCTAAATCACAGTTTAGGAAAGTAGTCTTCACATCCATTTGCCAGATTTCGTAGTCGTAGTGGGCAGCAATAGCGAGTACGATCCGAATAGACTTGTGCATGGCCACTGGTGAGAAGGTTTCGTCATAATCTATTCCTAGAATTTGACGATATTCTTTTGCAACCAGTTTAGCCTTGTACGTTTCTACTTTTCCATTTGCACCGATCTTCTTCTTGAAGATCCATTTGCATCTTATGGGAACATTGCCCTTGGGTACGTTTTCTAAGGTCCATACCTTATTCGCGTGCATTGAATCTATTTCGGACTTCATTGCATCTAGCCATTTGTTAGAGTCTATACTCTTTACGGCTTCCTGATAGCTAACAAGGTCATCATTTAATATGATGCAATCCTCAATCCCACCGTCTACGAGAAAATCGTAGTACCTTTCGGGGACTCGAGGAACCCTATTGGACTTCCTACTGACTGGTTAGGAGATGCCAAGTTCTGACTCTCCCACTGGTTTCGACACTTGTTCATGTGTGAGTATTTCCTCCGAGCATTCATCCATATCAATTACCTTGCCAGTTGATTCCTTCGCAAGGAATTCCTTTTCCAAAAAAGTGGCATGTCTAGAGACAACAATCTTTTGTTGCTCTGGATGGTAAAAGACATAACCTAATGAATGTCTCGGGTACCCTATGAATTTACATAGTATGGATCTGTCTTCCAGTTTGTCCGGATTTCACCTTTTGACATACGCAGGACAACCCCATACCCTTAAGTGATTAAGGCTGGGTTTCTTGTCGGTCTATATCTGATATGGTGTCATATGCACAGATCTTGATGAAACTTTATTTAGAATGTTATAGCAGTTTCCAGGGCATAGCCCCAGAGGGAAGTAGTTAACTCAGTGTCACTTATCATGGACCGCACCATGTCTAACAAGGTACGGTTCCTCCTTTCTGATACACCGTTATGTTGAGGTGTGTAAGAAGGTGTGATCTGAGAGAGAATCACATTATCTTTTAAGTAAGTAAGGAATTTATGTCTTAAGTATTCTCCTCCTCGATCTGATCGACGGATCTTAATACTTTTCCCAGTCTGATTTTCGACTTCGGCACGGTACTCTTTGAATCGCTCAAAGGTTTCGGACTTATGTTTCATCAAGAACACATGTCCAAACCTTGAGTGATCGTCAGTAAACGTGACGAAATATGAAAATCCACCTTTGCCTAATATAGACATGGGTCCATATACATCGGAATGTACTAGATCCAAGAGTTCGATAACTCTTTCCCCTTGACTTGCAAAAGGAGTTTTGGCCGTCTTACCTTTGAGGCAAGACTCGCAAGTGTCGAATGACTCATAATTCGAGAGGCCCAAGAGCCACTCTTTATGTAACTTGCTGAGTCTCTTCTCTCTGATATGACCTAGTCTACAATGCCAAAGATAGGTTTCATTAAAACTAGACTCCTTACGTTTTCTTGTATTAACGTTTAATACAACATTATTGCTTAAAGTGTATACACCATTATTAAGTGTACCAAAACCTAGCAAATTACCATCAAAAGAAATGTTCATGACATTTTCGTTGATAGTAAAATTATAACCATCTTTAGCCAAAGCCAAGACGAGTACATTATTGCATAGGAAGTTTGGGATGTAGTAACATTGCTTCAAAAGCAAGTTAGCTCCACTAGCTAATGTGTGTTTAAGGTCTCCCACGGCTACAACATCAACATTTGCTGCATTGCCGACTTGGAGAACGATTTCATTCTTTTCGAGTTTTCTAATGATTCTCATTCTCTGTAATTGATTACAGATATGAGAACCTGAACCGGTGTCTAACACCCATGCATTAGAATTAACCGAAAGAACTACAGTTTGCACTTTAGAAGTTAAGGCATAAACTCGCCCTTCCTTCATTTGTTCCCTTTTTGCTATAGATTTCTTTGACCAGTCATTATTTTTATTATAACCAGTTAATAAGTTCTTATCTCGGATATTATTTATCTTACTTGTCATGCTGCAAAGATTAGAACTCCTATAATTAGCATGTGTTCAAAATATTTTAAAATATAATTAGAATGGTTTTTATCCAATTATACTCTCTCATTAATTTAAAGATCGTTTAAGCCAAAATATAATTAATATTAAATGGGAGCAAGAATCCAAGAACTTTGAGTCGCCCGACCTTGAGTGTAGCTCAACAAGTCGTTCGACTCGGCTGTCGGTAGACAAACTCTTTGTCAATCATATCGAATATGACTCCCTATTTGATTTTTACCCTTAGTCATTTGCGATCATGAGTGTGCTCATCCAAATCACAACGACTAGTCTAGTTAGACCCTTGTTTTCGAGTCTAGCTTGACTTACCCCGGCGCTCGGTGTATTCTGTAGGAGGATATATGCCCATAAAGTGATTTATCCTAAGTGTACGTCTTGTTAGTATAATATATGGTGTCCATTACCCTAAGTATGAATTCATTTGAACAATATACTTAGATAATGTCCATAGACTTAAAGTTAGGTCCTTACTATCCAGATAAGATCTCGATTGTGAGTAGTAAGCGACCGTATAGAAACTTAAGTCTTAAATGGTTCGTGGTCATAGATGTGTCGAGAACTGGATATTGGCACATAGGACAGATCACTGTGTCTTAGTCTTACCTTAGGGTAATGATGATCTCATAGTCATTTGACTTGGTGAAGTTGGAGACAAGACACAGGTGCTCATTGAAGAATGAGTTCACTGAACGACCAGCATAGAGTTATTATATGGTTAAACTTTAACTAAACTGTCTATAATAACTCTAGGGTGATGATAGGTAAGCTGGTCCTTAAGACCTGAAGTCATTTGTACAAACCTGTGAGTAAACGATGTCACTTAGACCTATGATCTAGCTTCAAGGTTAGGCCTGCTGAAAGATCCTAGGTTGGGTTACACATGAAGCTCTCGAGGCGAGTAGATGACTAAGATGGGATTCGTCTCTTCCGTTAAAGGGAATTTAGTGTCACAGGCTCAGTACGGTCTTTGTGTTAATCCTCGGCTGGGGTACGTTGTACAACGTGAATACAACAAAGACCGCCGTATACTGACCAATGTTGTCTAATGGGGTTGACAGTAAACCATACCCTAGGCCAACAGAGACACAGTCTTGACGAAGGGACTATAGCTAACGGTATTCATCAGACTATAGCTAACGGTATTCATCACTGACACAGCCTAGGTAAACCCAACGATACTTTTGTCAATGGGTCGATCACGTTATGGTGATTCTGAAACAGGGACGACAACTACTGCTCGTGGTGACCGTCGTCTAGGGGTTTCGAACTCCAACCTGTAGTAAGGTCAGGCTGTAGAGTCTCACACCGAGTAGCGTTCGTGTCTTAGTAATAGGAAGATTAATAAGAGAAATTCATTTGATGAAATGGAATAGTTAAATGTCCACAAGTCAGTTGTGAGACTAAGTCGTAGATGCAATAGGGACAATGTTGCATTTGATGCAAACAAAGATTAAACGTGTCGTAAATTGGTTACGACAATAATTGTAGGAACAAATGCATTGAAAAGGGTTACCTGGTTGACGGGATTGTCCCGGTCTAAACACAGGTTCAAACCGCGTCCAAATCAGAACTCAAACGAGCCCAGAAACGCAAAAACAGTCCGAGGCAAAGTGGGTTAGACCCACTTGGGCTTACGGGCTCATCCGCGAGGGGTAAACGGGCTCCTGCCCGCTATGGAGTGGGCACGGCCCGCTGCGATAGCGGGCACGGACCGCTGGTTGCAGCGGGCGTGCGCCCGCTGCACAGTAGGCTCAGCCCGCTACAGCAGCAGGCTCAGCCTGCTGTTTGCAGCGGGCGCACGCCCGCTGCCCAGCAGGCTGGTGCGCCCGCCCTTCTTGCCTAGAGCGGGCACGCCCGATAAGCCTAGCAGGCGCGCCCGCAATTTAAGTGAAAATAGGGTTTTTTTTAAAACCCCAAATGACGGCTACGAAAATTGACTAATTGCCCATCTTTGGGCAATTGTTTGAGGGGTCAAATGAAGTCGAAATTTGTCACCGTTCATTCCTACGCGTTCACCATTCGAAGCTCTTCGAATTGATAGCTTGTTTGGTGTCCAAATTTTAATGTATAAAGAGATTTAATTTGTTGAAGTTGGCCTTTATAAAAGGCTTACTAAAACTTCAATTAAGCTAAATTAGCTTAATTAATTTTCTCTTCTATTTGTTTTGTCCCACATTGCTCACAACGAAAGTAGAAGTGCCGATTCCCTATATAAAGAGGGGTGCACTCTCTTCGTTGAAAGATGCACCAAGTCCTCGATCGAGTAGCTCCAGATTTTAGAGCAAGCTCGATCTACGACTAAACTATTCTCTCTCTCTCTCTCTTCTTCCTATTCTCCCAACTAGTCCTAGCAAGACTACGAAGTGGGTTTGGATTCGGATCCAGACGTCTAAGACGTGGGTCTACTCAAGTGAAACCTTCTACCGCGTGTGATCGGCTTGGAGGCGGGTGTCGGCTCGGGCAGATCGGTTCGAAGGTGCGAGGCGGCTCGGGTGGATCGAGTCACAGCGGTTCAGCTACGAGGAGCGTCAGAAGACGGTACGGTACATCTTGCCTGTCCCAGGGTCGAGATTCCCAGTATGTTCTCTAAGTTTAGTATAGTTTAATTTCGTCGCAGTAGAATAGATCCCTCTTGGGGTGGTCAGATCCACCCCAAGTTGGAATAGATCTGGCTAGGTTCTGGCTCCCTCGGGGCCTAGTTAAAATTGCTTAGATAGCAAGTTTTATTTCCGCTGCGCTTTTTGCCTCTATGGTCCGTCCGACTTAGGACGGACACAGATCCAAGCTCCGAGGGTACGCCAAACCTCCTACAGTGGTATCAGAGCTTCGTTATGCTTCAAGATCTATTTTGCGACGATTTTAAATTGCTTGTTTTGAACATACGCGAATTTTGACTTTATGTTAAAATCAGTTTAATATTTTTTTGTGTTTTAAAATGGTTTTGTAACATTAAAAAAAATTTGAAGACGTTTTAAATTTTATGCGATAAATTTTAAACGGGTCTTCTATTTAAATGCCTTTTAAAATTTTATTCTATGAGATAAAATAATTTTAGTAAGGATTTAAAAGTTTTAAAACTTTATGTAACATTAAGAAATTTTTTTTGAGATGATATTTAATTTCTTTTAGTTACATAAAGGCTGAAAATTTTAAACTTTATCTGAAAGTTTTAAAATTAATTTCAAATGATTTTAAAAATGTTTTAAAAATGTTTTAATGTATATGTAACATAAAGATAAATTTTATTCCCATGAGATGGAATTAAAAATTTATTTCTTTTAATTACATATAGGTTTCAAGATTATTTATGCAATTTTTTAATCTTAGAAATGTATCGTTAAAATTTTTAAAGCTTAGGTTTGAATTTAAAATTATTTGATAATTTTATGAAACCGAGATTTATGTGATAAAAATGATTCAAGCTTTAAAATTTTAGATCTTTAAATTTAAATGTTAAATTTTTAGATTTGCAAGTTATTTAATTATGTTGTAGATAATTTTAACTTGCATGTTCTTATTGTATGTCACTATTAATTGAACCTTTAATTTATGTGATTAAATTAGTTGGTTTATGTTCTAAAACATGACGAATAAAGTATTCATGAACCTTTTAGGTTAGCCATTAATTGATTAAAACTTTATAAGATAAAATTTTAATGACTAGTGACATGCTACGTTTTATATAAACACTAGTCATTACCCGTGCCCATAGGGCACGGTTTATTTAATGGCTGAGTTTTTCTCCCCCACAAATTTCAAGTTCCCCCAAATTTCAAGTTTTCCCACAAAATTTCAAGTTTCCCTCCAAATTTAACTTTTCCCCCAAAATTTAAGTCCCCCCAAAATTGTCATTACCACCTAGGACAAACTTGCCACGTAGGACAAAGCTTTGTCCTAGTAGGATAAGATTCTAAATCTTCAAAGAACTGGGAAAAAATGGTCGGAAGGGGTGAGAATAAAAAGTGTGGGTGGGTGTGTGGGGAGGGTCCATGGGCAAAAATACAAAAACCGGGGTTGTATGTGCAAAATTCCCCACCTCCTCTTTTATCCCTCAAAATCTCATCTCTTATATTTTCTCTTATCCAATTTCCCTGTTTTATATAATAGATATCCAAATTCTCTTATCCAATTTCTCATGTCCAAATTCCCTTATCAATTTCTCTTGATAACATCCGTCTTTTATAGAATAGATATCTCTTATCCAATTTCTCTTGTCCAATATCTCTTATCCAATTTCTCTTGATAACATCTCTCGATAACATCACTCTTATCCAATTTCTATTTTCCAATATCTCTTATTCAATTTCTCTTGATAACATCCCTCTTTTATAATATAGATATCTCTTATCCAATTTATCTTGTCAAATATCTCTTATCCAATTTCTCTTGATAACATCCCTCTTTTATAGAATAGATATCTCTTATCCAATTTCTCTTGTCCAATATCTCTTATCCAATTTCTCTTGATAACATCCCTCTCTTTTAATATAGATATCTCTTATCCAATTTCTCTTGCCCAATATCTCTTATCCAATTTCTCTTGATAACATCCCTCTTTTATAATATAGAGAGGGGAAAGAGATAAAAGAAATAAATTGCTAAGCTCTGAGCCCCTTCACTCTCACCCATCCTCTATCTAAGAACTAATCCAACTGAATATTATTAAACTTTTACCCATATCAGTTCTACAAATCAAAAGCCACACATAGCAAATCAAGGCCTAAATACCCAAATGAAGCAATTTTCCAACACGCAATGTTAATATTTTGAAATGGGTATCCCTCAAATCTCCAAAATAACGTGCAAAAGTTAAAGAAGCAGCACATAAAATTCCATTATATCATTAATTTTGAAGTAAAATTCTAATATATGAGTTCTTTAGTAAGAAAATAGATGGAGGTGAGAGTGAAACCAACAACTGATCAAGTACTCCTCAATGGGGATATTCTTATTGTTTCTTCTCTCTTGAGCCATAGAAGGAGGAGGGTTGACTGCTGACATGCTGAGGGGCAGAATTGAGATTAGAAGGGCATTTCTTCTCAAATGGGCAGCAGTCGAAGAACAACAACAGTTGAGAACATATCAAAAATGAGCAAACTTTCATCATTGCATCAGCAACTGAAACTTTCTGCAATCCTTCAGCTGGTTCCAAAGATCTGCCTTTGACATTGTGGACCTTGATTCTCGCTGCGAACGTGAAAGAACAACAAAGATCAGATGACACCAGAGATATAAAGAATAAGCATAGAAATTAGAAGAAAATAAGATGAAATCTTACACATTACCCCAGACGACCAAGAGAAGGAACAAAAATAAACAAAACATCGTGCTAAAATCAGAAGATCCACGATCAAGGGCACACCAAATTCAGGATTCGGAGAAATTGAGAGCTCTGATCAGCTCCAGTTTCACGATCGGAAACATCGATGAGAAGTGATTCGCATGTGTTCGTCGTCTTCAAGATAGGGAGAGAGAGAGAGGGAGAGGAATAGAGGGGAGGAGAGAGAGAGAGAGAGAGAGAGAGAGAGAGAGAGAGAGAGAGAGAGAAGAATTTGAGAGAGAGAGAGAGAGACTTTTTCAGAACGATGAGTTTTGGGGCTGAGATTTTAGCCACAGATTGATGATGTGGCTGCACTTATTTTGCCATGGATTGATGATGTGGCATCATCTCTTGCGTTCATCCCCACCTTGCGTGTGAGATAGAGAGAGTGCAGAACTTTTGTTTATAAAGAATATTAAATGTATTGATTTTCCCCCCGGGTTTCCCCCAATACAAACTTTCTCCCTCCCCCAAAATATTTCACAAACAAATTTTTTGTTCCTCCCAACAAATTTTCTCCCAACCCAAAAATTTTCCCCCCAAAACTTGATGTGACATTGCCACATAGGATAAGTTCAAAAACAGCTCTCAATTATAATATAGATATACAACATCAAAACCTAATACCAGATTAGGGTAATCCATTTGATTGACAATCATTATCATAAATTGTTTAAATAATGATTATCATTAAATGACTCATTTTGTAAAATGTTGTAATTGTTTTATTAAAATCCTAATTAGATTGGGGTAGCACGATGAACATATGAACCTTATAGTTGATAAGGACCTAATAAAAATTGTTCAACAAATCCATAAAATTTCGAATTTTAGGATCCACTAGTTGATAAGGATTAACTAGTATTAATTAAAAGCCATTTAGTTAACGGATGAACATAGAATTGATGAACCTCCTTCAATGGATCATGATGTCGGTCAATGTGCTTGGCTAAGTTTACTGGACCACCCTAGCTAGTCTAGGGGCCGAGTGGTCCTGGCTTAGTCAATTCCCTGGCCGCGTCTACTGGACCGCACGGAGTCAAATCATGACTGTGTAAGTCCATCAACTATACCTAAGTTAAATACGATAATAATCTTGTTCAAGATAAATCGTAGCCCTCCTTGTTTTAGGAGTTGGCAACTGTAAGACCCGTGTTACGGTTGTTGAGCTACACTCAAGCTGTGACATGGTAATCTTATAGAAACTGATATCTTGATAACATCTTGACTTGACCCAAACCGTCATCTCGTGCATACACCGAGCACCGGCGTAAGTCTAAACAAGAATGTAGTCTAAGACCTGACCCAAACCGATGGGTCGTGCATACACCGAGCGTCGGGGCAAGTCGGGCTAGCCATTAAAACAAGGGTCAGACTAGGCTAGCCATTGTGATTTGGATGAGCACACTCATGATCACAAATGACTAGGGGTAAAAATCGATAGGGAATCATATTTAATATGATTGACGATGAGTTCGTCTACCGACTGCAGAGTCGGACAACTTGTTGAGATACACTCAAGGTTGTCAGACTCAGGGTAGTCGGATCCCTTTCCCATAAATGTTATTGTATAATAAACTGTTTATTATTATGGCTTTAATAAATTTAGTGGGAGAATATAGTTTTATTAAAAACCATTAAAACTATACAATGAACATATACTGACTAAAGTATCTACTAAATTGCAGAATGGATTCGGGTCTTAATTATATGATAGAGAAGAATGTGCTTGACAGAACAAACCATAAGGATTGGCTTAGAAACATTAAGTTAGTCCTTTCTCTAGCCGGGATTGGATATATGCTGTTCGAGGATCCTCTGGAGAGGCCTGACGACGATGCGACCTACGAGGAAAAGGAAGCCTATAAGCTATACCAGAGGGATGCAGAGAAGGCCAGGTGCCTTACTCTGGCTTCAATGAATAACAAACTGCAGAGGAAGCATGAACATTTGGATGTTCAAAGCATGCTTTTGAATGCACAAGAGTTATACGGCAAGTAGTCCAGAGCTGCCAAGTTTGAAGCCACGAGCAATCTCTGGGGCACTAAGATGGAGACATGGCCCGTACAAGATCATTTCTTTAAGATGATCGGGTACGTGGAAGATGCCGCCCAGTTGGGTTTTGTCCTGGACAATGAGATGTCCATAGACATCATCCTTAAGTCTTTGACCCCAGCCTTCAAGCCTTTCATTACTGGTTTCATAATGAACAGTATTGAAATGGATCTTCCTGGTCTCCTCAACTTGCTTAGGCATTTTGAGAAAATTGAGAAGAAACCGACTGCATTTGTTGTTGGTTCTGCTTCTTCAAACCAGCCGAAAGGCAAGGGTAAGAAGTGGCAGGTCCCACAACCTGCCAAGGTGAAGAAGGGGAAGAAAAAGACGAAAGGGGCCCCGTCAAAATCTGAGTGCTTCCACTGCCATAAGATGGGCCATTGGAAGAGAAACTGCAAGGTTTACCTTGCAGAAAAGAAGAAGGGGCATACTGATGCCTCTACCTCAGGTACAACAAATTAAATTCAATAAAGCATAATTATTTCCATAAATGCTTTATCACTTAGTATGAGATACTAAGACATCTGTGTAATGTATACATGTGACTGATATGAAGCAGAGGTTGGAAGAAGTTCCGAGGACGGTCGGCATCTGAGCAATCGTTACTGCAAGGGCCTTGCGAGGACTTCAAAGAGACATGATGAAAAAGGAGCTGATACTCATTTTCTTTTATGAATAAAATGTATCATTCCTTAAAGTTAAAACAATGATTGAGTGTTTAACACTCAAAGTTTATTTGATAAACAAATTATGGTTCATTTTTCTGAATCCGTTGTTTGAATGAATGTCTCGGGAAATGTGCTTTCCTTTGAAATTGAAATTTGTCGAGAATGCTTAAATTTCTATGAATGTGGCTATCTAAGTTAGTTGCATAAATTCTTGAACTATGATGCAGAGCTTCAGAAAATTTTGATTGTTTGAAGCTGACTTAATGTTATAGTCAGTCGATAGTTAAGTATAAGTTCCAGGAGCGTATAAATTGTGTGTGATCACAATTATACGCATAATTAAGATTGATTCTTAATAAACTACATTTGATTCTTAAACAGATAATATTAAATGTAGTTAAGGGAAAAGTATAGTGAAGGACGTTTGACTGAGTAAGTCAATGTCAAGATTCCTTAAATCGATCTTGATTTGACTCATTCGTCAAACCCAACCTAACACTAGTACGTTCCATCTAAGCATATATCAAATGGTTATGCTCTTCATATATATAGTCTACATATGATTTAGATATAAAATTGAAGTGCTTAACCAGATAATTCTTAAAGTCAGTGGGAGCTAGCTCATATACTTAGTTCCGATTTCTCGGACTAAGTAAAAAGGTTTCCAACTTATTTGAATCATCTATATAAAACATTGAATCAAAATAGTTTTGATTTAATCGAATATATAGAGACTTAGGGTGTCATGTATGTACTTGACATATTGACACCAGAATATTGGAATAAGCTGAGACTGACTTATAGAAATGTTAGACCCTACATCTAGATTGTATGAGCTAATTGTTTGCTATACAAAGAAAGGAAAATTGATCCAAATCATTTTTCAAGGATCAACCTTGTGTGATCAAAAGATGTACCAATAATAAATCCATTAAAATGCATTATAGATACTCGTTAGTAAATCCACTCTTAGGTTTTCCATATAAATGTCCAATGTGATTGATATGCTATGATGGTATGAGATACCGTGATAAATAGCCTAAGTGGGAGATGTAGGAGGATATATGCACATAAGGCGATTTATCCTAAGTGTACGTCTTGTTAATATAATATATGATGTCCATTACCCTAAGTATGAATTCGTTTGAATAATATACTTAGATAATGTCCATAGACTTAAAGTTAGGTCCTTACTATCCAGATAAGATCTCGATTGTGAGTAGTAAGTGACTGTATAGAAACTTAAGTCTTAAACGGTTCATGGTCATAGATGTGTCGAGAACTGGATATCGACACATTGGACAGACCACTGTGTCTTAGTCTTATCTTAGGGTAATGATGATCTCATAGTTATTCAACTTGGTGAAGTTGGAGACGAGACACAGGTGCACATTGAAGAATGAGTTCACTGAACGACCAACATAGAGTTATTATATGGTTAAACTTTAACTAAACTGTTTATAATAACTCTAGGGTGATGATAGGTAAGCTGGTCCTTAAGACCAGAAGTCATTTGTACAAACTGTGAGTAAACGGTGTCGCTTAGACCTATGATCTAGCTTCAAGGCTAGGCCTGCTAAAAGATCATAGGTTGGGTTACACATGAAGCTCTCGAGGCGAGTAGATGACTAAGATGGGATTTGTCTCTTCCGTTAAAGGGAAGTTAGTGTCATAGGCTCAGTACGCTCTTTGTGTTAATCATCGGTCGGGGTACGTTGTACTACGTGAATACAACAAAGACCGCCGTATACTGACCAATAGTGTCTAATGGGGTTGACAGTAAACCATACCCTAGGCCAACAGAGACACAGTCTTGACAAAGGGACTATAGCTAACGGTATTCATCACTGACACAGCCTAAGTAAACCCAACGATACTTTTGTCAATGGGTCCATCACGTTATGATGATTCTGAAACAGGGACAACAACTACTGCTCGTGGTGACCGTCGTCTAGGGGTTTCGAGCCCCAACCTGTAGTAAGGTCAGGCTGTAGGGTCTCACACCGAGTAGCGTTCGTGTCTTAGTAATAGGAAGATTAATAAGAGAAATTCATTTGATGATATGTAATAGTTAAATGTTCACAAGCCAGTTGTGAGACTAAGTCGTAGATGCAATAGGGACAATGTTGCATTTGATGCAAATAAAGATTAAACGTGTCGTAAATTGGTTACGACAATAATTTTAGGAACAAATGCATTGGAAAGGGTTACCTGTTTGACGGGATCGTTTTGGTCTAAACACAAGTTTAAACCGTGTCCAAATCAGAGCTCAAACGAGCCTAAAAATGTAAAAACAGTCCGAGGCAAACTGGGTTAGACCCACGTGGGCTTACGGGCCCATCCGCGAGGGGTAAACGGGCGCGCGCCCGCTGTCGCGCGCGCCCGCTACGACAGCGGGCGCGCGCCCGCTGCCCAGCGGGCGCAGCCCGCTACTGGCCCGCTGCCCAGCGGGCTGGTGCACCCGCTCTCCTTGCCTTGGGTGGGCACGCCCGCTAAGCCTAGCGGGCGCATCTGCAACTTAAGTGAAAATAGGGTTTTTTTGAAACCCTTAATGACGGCTACGAAAATTGACTAATTGCCCATCTTTAGGCAATTGTTTGAGGGGTCAAACGAAGTCGAAATTCGTCTCCATTTGTTCCAACGCGTTCACCATTCGAAGCCCTTCGAATTGATAGCTTGTTTGGTGTCCAAAGTTTAATGTATAAAGAGAATTAATTCGTTGAATTTGGCCTTTATGAAAGGCTTACTAAAACTTCAGTTAAGCTAAATTAGCTTAATTAATTTTCTGTTCTATTTGTTTTGTCCCACATTGCTCACAACGAAAGTGGAAGTGCCAAATCCCTATATAAATAGGGGAGCACTCTCTTCGTTAAAGATGCACCAAGTCCTCGATCAAGTAGCTCCAGATTTTAGAGCAAGCTCGATCTATGACTAAACTATTCTCTCTCTCTCTCTCTCTCTCTCTCTCTCTCTCTCTCTCTCTCTCTCTCTCTCTATTTTCCCGACTAGTTCTAGCAAGACTACGAAGGGGGTTTAGATTCGGATCCAGACGTTTAAGACGCGGGTCTACTCAAGTGAAACCTTCTACCGCGTGTGATCGGCTTGGAGGCGGGTGTCGGCTCGGGCAGATCGGTTCGAAGGTGAGAGGCGGGTTCGGTGGATCAAGTCAAGGCGGTTCGGCTACGAGGAGCGTCAGAAGACGGTGCGGTACATCTTGCCCGCCCCAGGTTCGAGATTCCGGGTATGTTCTCTAATAATTTTAGTGTAGTTTAATTTTGTCGCAGTAGAATAGATCCCTCTTGGGGTGGTCAGATCCACCCCAAGTTGGCATAGATCTGGCTAGGTTCTGGCTCCCTCAGGGCCTAGCTAAAATTGTTTAGCTAGCAAGTTTTAATTTTCCGCTGCGCTTTTTACCTCTGTGGTCTGTCCGACTTAGGATGTACACAGATCCGAGCTCTGAGGGTCCGCCAAAACCCCTACATATTCACGACGCATCGGTTTGGGCTTAGACTACATCGTTGGCCTAACTTACACCGGTGCTCGGTGTATTCACGACGTGACGGTTTGGGTTAAGACACATGTATGAAGAAATTGGTTTCTGTAAGGTTGTCGTGTCACAGCTTGAGTGTAGCTCAATAGCCGTAACACAGATCCTACAGATTCCAACGTCTAAAACAAAGAGGGCTACGGATTATCTTGTAAAAGATTTATTAACGTTTTTGACTAGATATAGTTGACAGCGTTGCATAATAATGATTTGATTCCTTGCGGTCCAGCGGATACGGCCAGTGAATTGACTAAGCCAGGACCACATAACCCATAGTCGAGCTAGGGTGATCCAGCAAACTTAGCCAAATACATTGACCGGTATCATGGTCCATTGAAGGTAGCTTGTCATTTATATGCGTACTATCAACTAAAGGCTTTTATTAACTCTAGTTAATCCTTATCAACTAGTGGATCCATAAAATTCGAAATTTTATGGATTTATTTGATGATTTTTATTATGTCCTTATCAGCTATAAGGATTTAATAAATGTGCTGCTACCCTAATCGTCCAATAGGCATTTTTAAAACAATTTAAAACATAGCAGAGTCTCAAAAATGATCTCATAAAAATTTGAGGAATGTTAATGGCTATCCTAATCGTCCATTAGTTAATTTTAAACAATTTAAAATTATTGCATGGTATCAAAATTTATCTTATAAAATTTGAGAATTCATTAATGGCTAACCTTACATGTTCCTCTTGTGTTATCACATAAACAAGAACATGTCATTAAACTAATTATCACATAATTAAAACATGCAGTTCATATAGAAGCAGTGTAAGAACAGAGCAGATCTGGCTCTGATACCACTGTAAGGAATTTCAAGGTCCCTTAGGGCTAATTTAAACATATTCGTCCTAAGTCGGACGAACAAAATTAAATAAGCAGCGGAAAAAATCAATTATTAAACTATTTAATAATTACGGCCATAAGTAAAAAATCCCTCAGCCAGGATTATCTACTGACTCGAGTTAGGTCTGACCAACTCGAGAAAGTTCTAACTACTACAGAATATGAAATGCATAAATGAATATGACTCACCCGGAATCTTGACTTGGGACAGGCAAGATGTTCTGCACCTTATTGCGCTCCAAAATCTGAGCCGCATCCTGAATCGCATCGCGTCGCTCCTCGTCGCGAACTGGGTCACCTCCCGAGCCTGACCTTGCATCTGAGCCCATCACTAGCCGTAGAAGATTTCACTTGAGTAAACCCGCGTAATACACTTCCGAATCAGATTCCAACCTCCCCGTTGCCTTGCTAGGACTCGGTTGGAGGACAGGAAAATTAATAGAGGAAAAGAATAATTTTAAGTCTTGATTAAGTTTGCTCAAAATATCCGGAGCTCCTTAATCAAAGACTTGGTGCAAAAAACAAAGAAGAGAGTGCACACCTATTTATATAGGAGGTCGTCTCTTCTTCTTTTGTCAAGAGCAATGTGGGACAAAAATTAGAGAAGAGGTTTATGATTAATTTAATTAAGTTAGAATACCTTTCACAAAAGTCTAACTTTAATCAATTAATTCTCACTCACTATTGAGCTATAGAGACGATACAAGTTATCATTTCGAATGGCTAGGAATGGTGAACGCGTAGGAACAAACGGCGACGAAATCCGAGTTTGTTTAACCCTTCAAACAATTGCTCAAAGTTGAGCAAAAACCCACATTTCGTAGCCGTCAAGGGTTTCACAAAAATCCTAATTAGAAACGACTTAAATTGCGGGCGCGCCTATGCGGGCGCACGGCCCGCTGTGCCCAGCGGGCAGCGCCCATTGCAAACAGCAGGCTGCGCCCGTTTGGTCCGAGTGGGTCTTACCCACGTCTTCTTGTGCCTTTCTTGTGTTTCTGGGCTCATACGAGCTCCGTTTCCTACACGGTTTGATCCTGTAGATTCCTCACAAAATCCCTTCCAACCCCAAATGCTCTAACCTCACAACCAACTTATGAATTCAACAATCTCATTGCATCAAATGCATTCCTCTATACGATCTTCCTATTACTAAGACGTGAATATTACTCGGTGTGAGACCCTACAGCCTGACCCTACTACGGGTTGAGACTCGAAGTTTCTAGACGACATTGACCACTAGCAGTAGGTGTCGTCCTTGTTTCAGAATCATCGATTACGTGATAGACTCATTGGTAAGAGTGCCAACGGGATCACTCTGACTGTGACCGTGATGATTTCCTTAGTTTTAGTCCCTTCATCACAACTATGTCACTTGCCTAGCATAGTGTACTGAACTCTGTCAACCCCACTAGCTAACAGTGGTCAGTATATGTCGTCTCTGGTACCTTCATGTTGTACATCTTGCAACATACCTTGGCCATGGTTTTACCGAGAGCCGTACTGACCTGTGACACTAACTTCCCATTAACAGAAGAGACGAATCCTCTATTGATCACTGCTCAGGTCGTATGCTTCGAGTGTCACCCAGCCTAAGATCTTCCTACAGGCTTTGCCTCGAAGCTAGATCTTTAGACCTAAGTGACACCGTTCACACACAGCTTCGTACAATGATCTCAAGTCCGAAGGACCAACTTACCTATCATCACTTAGAGTTATTAATGACAGTTAGTTAATGTTAACCATTTAATAACTCTTTGTTTGGGTCGTTCAGTGGACTCATTCTCTAATGAGCACATGCGCCTTGTCTCCGACTTCGCCAAGTCACATGGTTATGAGACCAACTAGACTAAGACATAATGGTCTGTCTGATGCGCCGATATCCCTATCTCAACACATCTATGACCACGAACGCTTTTAAGATTCAAGCTGCTATCGGTCAGACATTTCTTATAATCGCAATCTACATCGCAAAACATGTGTGACCTAACTTTGAATCCAAGGGAATAATCTAAGTAATTAATAAATTGAAATAACTCAGACAATATTTTTAACCTGAAAGCATACTTTCATTTATTGAACAAGATGTATACTAAGATAAATAGCCACGATGGTATACATCTCTCTACATTTACTCCTCTTCTCAAGAACCTCAGGACGGGCAGGCGAGCGCTCCTTTCTCTTCTGCGACTGCTTCGACCAGGCTTCCATTGGGGTCGGCCAAACCCTCTTCCATAGACACCGAGCAGTCGGTCACCTGAACCAACTCCCAGATGGCCATAGGGGAGCTCTCTACAACCGGGGCTAGTGCAGAACCAACACCACCAGAACTCTGCTTCCAAATCGGTTGCGCGAATCCTTGCTCCACATCACCTACCGGGTTGCTGGATGGGCGACCGGACGTGCCACCCTTTGCCTTATGAAAGCCACAACAGATTAGCTGAGTCATATCGAAGGGCTGGTTGAACTACTGACCAGCCATCCCTACAAGGAGGGAGAAGATAAGGATAAGCTTATGTGAGAAAGAAATCAAAAGACTACCCTTACCCAGGCCCACCGAGCACTCTTCAGCAATTGGTCATCCAACAAGACCCAGTTCGACCTCTCTCTGGCCGACAGGGCCGGTAAGAGGTTAGCAACTCTAGTCTCAACCTCAGAAAGGTTTAATTTTATCGATTCTGCAACACCGAAGCGACCCCAACGAGAATGTAGTAGCGCTTCCCCGAGAAAGGTGACGAAGACGAACTTAGTCCACCAATCATTAATTTTAAGAGGGAGCACAAGTAGGATGTTCTTGACCTCCTAGCAGAGATATGATACCACGTTCCTGAAGGGGCAAGCCTCACTTGCAAGAAGAATAGAAAGATCGGTAAGGTCGGCACTGCTCTATGCAGCTGGCAAATCATGAGGAAGCTGATCAAATGAGGGATAGAATGGGGCGTCAGCTGACAGAGGGAGAGCTCCAGTGACCCAAGATCTCAAGAACTAAGGGACGAATGGGGAAATGAAACCCGAACCAGAACATCTTGGTGCAAAATCCGGCTTCACACTTCATGGGGAACAAATCCTTTCATCGTAAAAGGGGACCCAACCCCCGTACAGATAGAAGAGGTATTCGGAACTGATCTTGTCGACCACAGAGTAAGAGATAGAGGAGGCCGCATGATAGTTGAGTTTTACAATTTATAACCGCAAGTGTATGGCGTCGTCGTATCGCGTTACGAGTTGTCCGTAGGTAAATGGATTGGAGAAACATGGTAAATGGGGTTTAACAAAGAAAAATGACATGGAGGCATGAAAACATTAATAACGACAAAGGGAAATCGATGGAACAACAACACAACAACAACAAACAAGAACAACAAATAGGAACGACAAGAACAACAAAACAACACCAACAATAACAAGAAAATAGAAGAGAAAACTTATCTCACTGATTTACAAGAAAGGTTGTCAATCTCCATTACAAATCAAGAGGGAAAGCTCCAAAATCCTCCTCTAAACTCTAATCTACTCCTAAAACTAAGTTAATACATGAAAAAGCGGTCAAAACGAGCCCAAGGGTCGATTCCCCCTTCAAAACGGCACCCCCAACCCTTAAATACAACTCAAAACCCCTAATGTGTCCACAAAAAATTCGACCCGAAACGGCCGCGTCGTTTATCCACGTGGCCGCGTCAAATTGGCCCAAGAAAACAGTTCAAACCCCTCAAAAACCTCAATTCCACGCGGCCGCGTTAATTGACAGACGGTGCGTCGTTTAGATCTCCAAAACAGCAGTTTTCGCACTTTCAGCCGTCTAAATTCGTTTTGGCGCGGTCGCGTCGTTTGGTCGCTTCGTTTTTCCTGCATCGCAGCCTCGTCTTCCAGAAAATATATATAATCACTCTGATCTTCGAAAAATACAAATAAAATATGTGTTGGAATCGGTACGAGACGCTCTTCGAAGGAAAAATAAGAAGGAGTGAAGAAGACCACGGGGTTAAGAGCAGATCTTCAGTCTTTGCCAGGGTTGCGCGCTCCATGTGGCTACTCCTCCATGCGGTAGAGTGGTGTAGCCACACAGCCACGTGGATCCTCTTTTCTGGCTCTTCTATGCGGTCGTGTGGTTTGAGTTTACACAACCGCATCATTTTAGCAATGATGAATTTTGGGCCAAAGAAACAGAGAGTTACGCGACGCGTCGACTGAGTGACGCGGCCGTATGGAATTGGAAATAAAGCTCTCCTCACTTGCCTCTACACGACGCGGTCGTGTGCATTTTTGCGACGCGGTCGCGTCGAATAGCTTTCTAGCACCTCTCCCACACGGCCGTGTGGAATGATCCGTAGGGCCGTGTGGAGCACAAAATGCTCCAAATCAGCACTATTTTGATTCCATTGCTTCGCCTTGCTTCTCCTTTTCGTTCATTGATTCCCTTAAGCTCTTTTTTGCCTTTTTAGTGCTCCAATATCCTGAGTTAGCTTTTTTCTCCTCAAACGCACAAATTGGAACTAAAAAGTAAAAAGGAAACAAAAGTGGATAAAATAGAATGAAGCGACGCATAAAATGGGGCGAAAAGCGTATGAGATGAGCGTAGAATGTACATATATAAACCACTCATCACCACATTTCAGACCTCCGGCGGAGCTAAGGACCCATCATCACAGAATGGGTCCATCAGAGAACCGACAAGCAAATCCTTCCCCTTTATTGGGGTCCCCCCAAACCCTATGGGCTAAGCAACCCTCAGCATTGCTATGATATCCCTAGAAGTGGACACTTCCCTGATCCTCAACATACGAACGAAATGTCAAAAGGGGGGCGTTAACGAAGGAAAAGAGTTACCTTGCTCAAACGAAGATGAAATGGCGCAAGAAGCAGTAAAGACGTAGAACTATCTGGCTGCGAAGTGGAAGTCCCGCCACTTCCCTAATTCATACCTTATATAAGTGATGATATCAATCCAGACCATCCGATGTGGAGCACACATCGACATCTGGTAACATCAACCCTCCAAATTCTGTACCATTTTTGACGCCCTCGCCATATGGCACAGAGCTATGGTAGCCAACATCAAATGTGTCGTCTCGATTGTTATGCCAGTCCCATCTCCATATGTCACATCCCTCGACCCTGACCGCCATGTTGATCTAGCTCGGGCGATGGGGCCAATGATACAACCCCTGACCAGCCCAGCAGCCATCAAGTCAACTGCGACTAACTATTCAGCCTAGTACGGCCCGGGGCTCTAGCCCAGGGACCCTCACGTGCGGGTCATCATCTCTCCATTCATGACAAAGGCCCGATTGACCGTCTGATCTCTGGGATTGAGGAGGTCGTTCCTCTAACCAAGCAAACAATGATTGCCTATTAACCTGCCATCAATGCAGACAGTGTAGTGGGGAGGAGATAAACTTGATAAATGCGCGAGCATAATGTGGGGAGCGCATTGACAAAGCGCTCGCATATAAATAGCCCAACAAAAAGGTAGCTAAAGGACGAATCCTGGATATTTGACACTCAGGTACTCATACACTCTAGATCTGCTTCCACAATACAAATTTCTTCCTCCTTATAGCGTGGCCTGAGGACTAGTGAACGATCCCCAACAGGTCGGAATCAGTCCCACCGAGCATACTTTTGTCACGATCTGACTTAAGCATCGGATGAGATGACCATCGGACCGCCCTACATCAAATCCGTGGTGAGAAAACACACTGAAACAGAATTGGTGATAATAAACCAAAAGGCACGTCTTTAGCATTAACAATAAAATTAATTTATACTAATCCGACAAATAAATTAAATAACATTAATAAACAATTAGCTCTTAATAAGAACCGGAGCTCCAGTGATACGTGCTCAGGCCATTTTCTCTCGTACCAATACTTTTGTACTTTTTCCTGGGTGCTTCGGAAAATATACTTTTGTGCTTTCAAATGTCTTCCGACTAAAATGAGTTTGATATAAGTAACGAATAAGCTTGAATCCACTAGGCACGATTAGGCTTGGCGTGAGTTGAGCTCAACTTGATACGGCCGGATCATATAAGCTCAGGTTGGCTGCACTTCGAGTTTGGTTTACTGGGAATTTAATATGTTAGAATTAAGATTGTGTTGGAGTCTTGTTATGATTAGTCAAGATTAAATCATTAATATTATCCTTGTATATTGTCACTACTTGAACCCTAACCCTAGCTAGCAACATTTAATTATAATACCCCATTGCAATGAGTTCTTCCTCTTTCTCATTTTTTTGTCATGTTTCCTTCTTAATCATTTAATTTTCTTGACCTTCCGATTAGGACGGATCTTGATAGAATATGTCTACACGATAACAATATTTACAAGAAGAATCTAGAATTTGTTGTTGAAATTTTCAAGTTACCAAGATCAGATTTCGTGCCGTACTAAGGGGGTGCAAAATAGCTTGTCAACTTGAACGAAATGGACTAATTAATATATCTATATATATAATGTAGCTATTAGAGATGAAAAAGAAATTAAATTATATGATTCAAAAGTAGTCATTTTCTTAACAGCTAGATATACAGGTAGTTGTTGAAGCAAAACATTTAAAAAAAAACGATTATAAATACAAACACTTTGTTAGCTTGCTAATCATGATTTAAAAAAATCAACCACCAAAATTAAGTAAGTTTCTTTTGTTAACGAAGCCGATCAATGGCTCTCTCGCTATTCCTCTCGATCTTCTCCTCTTACCCCGAGCTCTTTCTTGCTGCTGCTTGCTTCCTCGTCTTCCTCACAGTCCGCCGAGTGAACCGCGCCGGCGGCCTCCCGGTCGAATGGCCGGTCGTCGGCCACATCCCATACCTCCTCCTCCACTCCCACCACCTCCACGACTGGCTGGTCGACGTCCTCCGCCGCAGCGGCCGCACCTTCGTCTTCAAGGGCCCGGCCGGCACCTCCCGCGACGTCGTCCTCACCTGCGACCCCGCCGACGTCAACCACGTCTTCACCTCAAACTTCACAAACTACCCCAAGGGCGAAGACTTCGCCGACTTGTTCGACTTCCTCGGCCACGGCATCTTCAACTCCGACAATGACTCCTGGGCCTTCCAGCGGCGGAAGGCCCAGTCCCTGATGGGCAGCCGCAAGTTCAGGGCGTTCGTGCTCGAAGCCAGCAGGTCGAAGGTCGAGACGAGCCTCGTCCCTCTCCTCGACCGCTTCGCCGCCGACGGCCACAAGGTGTTGGACCTTCAGGACGCGTTCCTGAGGCTGAGCTTCGACGTCACCTGCACCCTGGTTTTCGGCGTCGACCCGGGCTGCCTGTCGCCGGAGCTCCCGACCGTCCCGTTCGCGGCGGCGATGGACGACGCCGAGGAGGCGGCGTTCTTCCGGCAGACCGTGCCGGTCGCGTGGTGGAAGGCCCTCCGGTGGGTGAACGCCGGGCCCGAGAGGAGGATGGCGGCGGCCGTGAAAGTCATGGACGGGTTCATCAACGGCTTCGTGTCGAGGAGGGTGGAGGGGAGGAGGGGCGGGGCCCACCTGCTGGCGTCATACCTGGACTCTCGGGCGGAGGTCGCCGACAGCGGGGTAGAGGACTTCGACGGGTTCATCAGGGACACGGCGCTGAACCTGATGGTGGCGGGAAGGGACACGATAGGCTCGGCCCTGACGTGGTTCTTCTACTCGGTGGCCACGAACCCCGGCGTCGAGGCCAAGATCGTGGAGGAGGTGAGGACGCACGGGGTCGACGATCTCGGCAAGCTGGTCTACCTGCACGCAGCACTGTGCGAGTCGCTGAGGCTGTACCCGCCGGTGCCGTTCGAGCACAAGGGGGCGGTCGAGCCGGACCGGCTGCCGAGCGGGGTCGAGGTCCACGTGAGGAGGAGGGTGCTGTTCTCGACGTACGCGATGGCGAGGATGGAGGGGGTGTGGGGGGACGACTGCACGGAGTTCAGGCCGGAGAGGTGGGTCTCGCCGGCGTCCGGGAGGGCGAGGCACGAGCCGGCGTGCAAGTTCTTCGCGTTCAACGCCGGGCCGAGGGCTTGTCTGGGGAAGGACGTGGCGTTTACGCAGATGAAGGCGGTGGCGGCCGCCGTGGTCGGCCGGTTCCGGGTTAGGGTTGCGGAGGGGTTCGTTGCCCGGCCGAAGCTGTCCATCATTTTGCACATGAAGGGCGGGCTGAAGGTTAGGGTTTGGAAGAGGGAGGACGATGAGTAGGGGGGGAAGCAGCTTGGTGTGCTATATTTGGATCGTCGTGGATTGTTCACTATATCGATGTGCTAAGTATGGTTAAAAGAACCATAGCTCAAATTATGTACGTTTTATTATTGATGCAGGGGATGGTCTAGTGTGAAAGTGTGTATACTAATGCAATGGTGAAGGTGATGCAAATATTGTGTGTTTATAGTTGCAATGAAAAGAATTGCAATTATTACAAAGTTTTCGTTTTGATAAGGGTGAAATTTACAATGAATGCTTTTGAAAATAAATGTTTTGAAAATTAACAAAAAATTACTAATGGAATAGTGTTATGAATAGGCCCATTGGGCCAATTGGGTATCCAACCCACTATTGAAAGCTATAAATACAAGGGTAGAGGGGCTCTAAACCCCCTACACCGATTTCCCTACTTTTCCCTTCACAACACGTTATAAGCACGATCACGCTCGTTGGAGGAGACGGCGGCTCGCGGGGAAGGAGATCCATCAATCGCTCAGATTCAAGAAGATCGTAATCTTCTCAACGGGGAGCGAAAATGGCATCCTTCACCAACCGTCGACTAGATTCCCTAGTCGAATCTAGAGGTAAAAATCAAAACTTTTAGATCTAAACTTGCTTTTCACGTTAGATCTGCATGTTTTAGGATCAAAAAGTTTAAAAACACGGTAAAAACCACATTTTTTTAGATCCGCATGCCTAAACACAATAAAAATCTGTTTTTTAGCGATCTAAATCCTTGAAAAATCCGGTTTTTACCCCCCTTTGATCCAAAATTTTCGCACGCCGTAAGGCGAAACGGCGGCGCTTCATAAGCGCCACCGGCGGCATATAATCGCCGCGGCCTGCAGGCCGCGGCCCGCACGGCCCCGGGCCGCGGCCCGCCGTAGCGGCCCGTCGCCGCCATGTCGGTCGCGTTTCTGCGCGGCTAGCCGTCGCGGCGACACGCTGCGGGCCCCCCTAGGGTTTTCCGAAACCCTAACCTTAAGCGGGCCAATTTTTCGGGGGATGCCCAATTAACCCTAATGGGTTGTTTTCATGGCCCAAAAGGCCAGAAAATTAGCCCATTTAGATAAATAATTTTTCTTTTATTTTTTTTGGCCCTAAAAAGCCCAAAATAATTAAAAGAAATTTTAAAGGGTTTTATAGCGGTAAAACAAAACATTAAAATATGGATCAAAGGTAAAAGTTTGTCAAAATAAATTTTTAGCACGTCACACACAATTTAGATTATTTAATATAATCTTTACATGCCTGTGATTGATTATCTGCGTGGTTGTATGTTTTCAAATATATTATCTGCGTGGATGTGCAAATTAGGCTATGTTTTTAGGGATCAGCCAGGTTTCCGACACCTTTTCTTTTTTTTCCTGCAATTTTTCCTTTTTTTGAGAGAAATTTGTAAGTGAGGATATAAATGTAAAAAGAAGACCGAAGGACACCAAAAAGGAGCTGAAGGCGTACGCACAATGAAGATAGGGGCTTCTCTCTGAAGTTCCCGAGTTGTATTTTATTCTTTCATGCAATTTTTTTGATGTAACTTCGGACTGTACTTCTCTTTATTTCGGTGTCGGCTGGCTGATCCCCATAGTCCTAAGTCATTTTCTTTTTCATTGCTTATGCATTAATTGCGTGGATGTCTATTTCAAAATAGTTTTAATGATACATGCTATTTTTATATATTGATAGATCATCCAATGGCCAGACTTGCGAATGTCGACTTTTCGGTCCTGAAGGCCGATGGGTCAAACTACCTGAGTTGGCAGTTGGACCTGAAGTTCCATTTGCGCTCTCATGGTTTCAGCCTCACAAAGACTGAGAAAGAAACAACAAGTACTGCCTCAGCCGACAAGGATGCTTCAGTGGAAGCACCTCATACAGAGGAAGTTTCCGATATATTAAAGGCGAAAGCCATTATATATATCAGGAAACATTTAGACTCGACCCTGAAGGACGAGTACCTCACTGTAGAGGATCCTTACGAGCTGTGGGACGCACTCGAGGAGAGATACAGGCATCAGAGAGATGTCATACTCCCCCGTGCGCAGTACGAGTGGACTCATCTCCGCATACAGGATTACAAATCCGTAGTGGAGTACAACTCAGCTCTCTTCCGTATCACCTCACGCCTGAAGTTGTGCGGTGAAACGGTGACGGAGAAAATGTTGCTGGAAAAGACGTTCACGTCTTTCCACGAAAAGGACATGATCCTTATGCAACAATACCGTGAGAGGAAGTTCACAAAGTACTCTGATCTGCTTTCATGCCTACTTATGGCTGAACAAAACAGAGACCTGTTGGTTGCCACTCACAACCTGCGCCCTCCTGGCTCCGCTCCACTACAACCTCCTGCAGAGGCACACTTCCAGTCTTCCCAGAAGAAGAAGATGGACAAAAAGGCGAAATTCCAGAAATGGAAAGAACAAAAGCAGCGGAAGAAGGCCACTCCCCCAACTCCTCCTCAGAACCAGAAGTTCGTGGACAAGAAGCAAAAGAGGATGTCCAACAAAGGAGGCACTCCCAAGAAAGACTGGGAGGACAAGTGCTCCAAATGCGGAATGACGGGCCACTGGTCCAGAATCTGCCGCACACCAAAACACCTCCAGGACCTCTACCAGGCAAGCCTCAAGCCTCGAGTTGAGACAAACCTGATTGAGAGCGCAGCATTGCCAGAGACCTCATGGACTCCCGAAGACTTCATGGGAGATGACACTCTCTAGTTCTGGACCACTTCTATGTCCTAGCAATGTATCTTACTTTTATGCATCGTATCTAGTTTTGTTTCCATGTCAAACAATATTTTGAGCATTTATCTTTATGAAAGTAGATCTTTTCATTTCATACCATTTACTGCTTGAATGTCTTTCTTTTTAGATATGGAATTAATCTGCCTAATGGACAGTGCATCGACGCACTCGATCCTTCAAAACATAGACTACTTCACGAGCATAAGTAGATATTCTGGTCTACTGAGAACAATCTCAGGACCAGCAAACATAATCGAAGGATCAGGGGAAGCAATTATATTGCTCCCCGGTAACACACAAATAACACTTAAAAATGCGTTATTCTCCCCTAAATCTATCCGAAACCTCCTAAGCTTTAAAGATATCCGTTTAAACGGATATCACTTAGAGACGGTCGAGGAAGATAAAAGGGAATACTTGCTTGTAACGTCTCTTACAAATGGTTCAAAAACCATTGTGGAACATTTTAAGGGACTCCCCTCGGGAATCTACCAAACAAGTATTCAAACTCCAGAAACATCCATGGCGGAGCACCTGCAGTGCCCCCAAACACCAGAATTCCAACTCTGGCACAATAGACTGGGACACCCTGGCTCTGTTATGATGTACCGCATCATAAAGAGCTCTAGGGGTATAGACCTGAAAAACCTGAAGATTCTTCAAAAAGGCAAATTCCCATGTCCACCCTGTTACAAGGGTAAACTGATCACGAGACCCCCTCCACTGAAAGTGGACGTGGAGTCCCCCAGCTTTCTGGAAAGAATCCACGGAGACATTTGTGGGCCGATACACCCATCAAGTGGTCCGTTCAGGTACTTTATGGTCCTGATAGACGCATCTACTAAGTGGTCACATGTGTGTCTACTGTCCACCTGTAACCTAGCACTATCTAAGCTTTTAGCTCAGATAATCAAGTTACGGGCCCACTTCCCCGACTACCAGATAAAGAAACTTCGTCTGGACAATGCGGGGGAGTTTACGTCATAAGTCTTTCTAGACTATTGCCAAGCTCAGGGAATTGAAGTCGAACATCATGTAGCACATGTTCACACCCAAAATGGGCTAGCAGAATCTCTAATTAAGAGACTGCAATGGATTGCTCGTCCATTATTACTTCAATCCCAGATGCCAGTGAATGCGTGGGGTCATGCAATTTTGCATGCTGCATCCTTAATAAAATTAAGACCTTCTGGAGGTCAGTCATCATCTCCAATGCAACTAGCACTTGGAACCCCACCAATTGTCTCACACTTGAGAATATTTGGTTGTGCAGTATACGTCCCCATAGCACCACCACAAAGGACAAAGATGGGTCCACAACGTCGCCTAGGCATTTATGTTGGGTTTGACACCCCCTCCATAATTAGATTCCTAGAACCCCTTACGGGAGACGTTTTCAAGGCACGTCTAGAAGACTGTGAATTCGATGAAACATTGTTTCCAAGACTAGGCTCACAGACAAAGAAGCCCGAAGCTTCAGAATGTATCACTTGGGATACAAAGACATTATGTCACTTTGATCTGCCTACAAGCCAGTGTGAGGAGGAGGTCCTGAAGATTCTCCACATCCAAAACACTGTCATTCTCTTACCGGACAAATTTACTGACAACCAGAAGATTGTCAAATCACACGTCCCTGCTGCTAACACTCCAGGTAGGATTGACATACCACAAAATGGATGCAATCCGCCTGCAGCAGAAATGGTTGGACCTCTCAAAAAGAGAGGGCGACCACCGGGATCCAAGGACCAAGTCCCTCGAAAGAGTAGGACCCTTGGCAATGGTAAACAAATACCACCACAGGATGCTAATATGAGCCCTGCTACCCCATCTCTCCCAAACTCTCATGAAGAGGAAAAACCGGGAGAAAATGAAGTATCGATACACTATGTACGAACTGGGGAGTATTGGGACAGAAAGAGCACAACCATATATGACACATTTGTGTGTAATATTGCCATCAACGTCGCGTACTGCGACGATGATATTGAACCACGCTCTCTGACAGAATGTCAAAGCAGAGATGATTGGCCAAAGTGGAAAGCGGTAATATGAGTGGAGTTGGATTCACTCACCAAACGCAAGGTCTTCGGACCCATAGTCCAGACACCAAAAGGTGTAAAACCTGTGGGTTATAAATGGGTGTTTGTTAGAAAACGAAATGAACAGAATGAGATCGTTCGCTACAAAGCAAGGCTTGTAGCGCATGGTTTTACCCAACGTCCAGGGGTGGATTTTGAAGCCACATACTCCCCGGTCATGGACGCGATCACCTTCCGATTCCTCATTGGCTTAACAGCCCAAGAGGGTTTAGATATACAACTTATGGACGTGGTTACTGCATACCTATATGGCAACCTAGACCGAGACATCTATATGAGATTGCCTGACGGTTATTCTTTGCTTGCAGCACTAAAAGAGAGAGAACGTGACATCTTCTCAATGAAACTGCAAAGATCATTATATGGTCTAAAACAATCTGGAAGGATGTGGTATAACAGACTGAGCGAATTCCTTGCAAAACAAGGATTCTCAAACGACCCAGTCTGTCCTTGCATCTTTATAAGAGCAAAGGCAACATGATTTGTAATCATAGCCATCTACGTAGACGACTTGAACCTCATCGGATCTCCTGAAGAGATCGCAGAGATTTCTAGAAGCTTGACAGAAACCTTCGAGATGAAAGAGCTCGGAAAGTCAAAATTCTGTTTAGGTCTTCAAATAGAGCATCTTAACGATGGGATCCTGTTACATCAGTCAACTTACACATCGAACTTATTGAAAAAGTTTCAGATGGATAAGTGCCACCCCTCAGCACTCTAATGGTCGTTAGATCATTGGATGTACATAAAGACCCCTTCCGGCCGCTAGAAGAGGGGGAGGAAGCACTAGGCCCTGAAGTGCCTTATCTAAGTGCTATCGGTGCACTCCTTTACCTGGCTAACTGCACTCGCCCTGACATAGCATTTGCAGTCAACTTACTAGCCAGATATAGTGCTGCACCTACACAGCGGCACTGGGACGGAGTTAAGCATCTTCTGCGCTACCTCCAAGGGTCCATAGACTTAGGTCTATTCTACAGGAAAGGGGCATCAACTGGTTTAGTTGGTTATGCTGATGCAGGATACAGGTCCGATCCTCATACAGAGAAGTCTCAGACAGGATACATGTTCACTTTTGACGGCACAGCCATATCCTGGAGATCTGTGAAGCAGACCATGACGATCGTCTCATCCACACACTCAGCGCTCCTAGCGATCTTCGAAGCAAGCAAGGAAATTTTTTGGCTACGCTCTGTGATCCAGCACATCCTCACCTCCACCAGCCTGATGACCGGCGTCCTTGCGCCTACTCCACTTTATGAAGACAATGCAGCATGTATAGCCCAGCTACAGGACGGATACATAAAAGGTGACAAGACGAAGCATATCTCTACCAAGTTCTTCTGGACGCACGACCTTCAGAAGCAAAAGCAGATTGAGGTACAGAAGATCCAATCATGTAATAACTTGGCGGATTTGCTTACCAAATCCCTACCTACTAGTATCTTTGAGAAACTTGTATATGGGATTGGGATGAGGAGAGTGAGTAAATGTAAACTGGGTCAGGATGAGAGGACTATGAACTCATAGATACATAGAAAACTGATGTATAGATTCATAGGAAATCTGCAAGCCTGAAGCTTGGTCAGATGAAGGGGAGTCAACCGCAGAGTTGTACTCTTTTCCCTTGGCTACAGGTTTTTTCCCACAGGGTTTTCCGTAGTCAAGGTTTTGACGAGGCAGCCTCGTTGACTCTGGATCCTGAAGTATCCACCCCTAGACACATCCCCAAAACAGGGGAAGTTATGGATTAACTGTCAAGGTAGTTATCCTAACTCGGATCCTGAAGAATCCACCTCTTATTCAATGTTGGTTGGATAAGGGGAAGTGTTATGAATAGGCCCATTGGGCCAATTGGGTATCTAACCCACTATTGAAAGCTATAAATACAAGGGTAGAGGGGCTCTAAACCCCCTACACCGATTTCCCTACTTTTCCCTTCACAACAAATAGAATTTAATTATAAAAATATTTACAAAGGAAGGTTAACTTATGGTCACCAAACACACCTGTTAAATCATTGGGCCGGCATTCGAGGAAGGGAAAAAATAGTCGCCAAAAAGCCGATAAAGATAGCGTCAGGGCCCACTAAACACACGAGACTCATGAAGAATGTTAGCCATCAACCTAGTCAGAGCCTGCAGGCCATTTAGCAGTTAAGCTTCTGTTGCTTAAGGGGGTGGTTGATAATGGCCTCATAAATGGCGGGAGGAGTGGACAACGGTTATGCCTATTTATGAGGAATGATTGTGCCACCATAATTGGTTACCATTATTTCCCAACATCACTAAAAGACACTTCGATCTATAAATAAAGCAGAGACTAACAGATGAGGAGACATACGTCGAAGGTATGAAAGACCTGATACTATATATGACATTTATTCTTCCTCCACTCTTATAATTCTTTCTCCAAATAACTTGAGGTGACTGACTTTAGACGAACCTCAGTGGGTCGATCTTGACAGCCCCAAGCCTCTCTTAAGTCCCGAACTAACTCGGAACCCAGATCTGACCCCCCTGACGACTGTCTGTGGTGTAGGAAATTCGACACTCGACCCAGCATCTGGGTTGAATGGTCGACACATCCATCAATAGTTGGTGTCGTCTGTGGGAAACATTAGTCTACATCCCAAGGCAACCAAAGCCCCATGTCGACTGGACCCGAATATTGGACCGATCATTGGTCCAAACGACAACACTAGTCCAATCCTTGGTTTGAATGAGAACACTTTGAACGATATTGTTCAAAATGAGGACACTGATGATTCTTGGTCATCGTCGAAGGTACCAAACGTACAATTGGTGACTCAAGAGCAATTCCACGAATTCGCTGAGCAAATAAAAGAGAGCCTAGCAGTATTGGCTACAGCCATTCAGCGAAACATGGAATGTTCCCAGCATGTGAACGAGGAGCAGCAGCCTCCTAATCCAACACAAACACCAGTCGAAGAGTAGTTTACTCCCAGGAACCAGAAGGCTAACGAGAAGGGACCTAAGCGACAGGTCAACCAACAGCTCAATGCCACTCCTACATCTCAGCGAAGATGGTAGCTTGTGAATAACAACCGCACGTCCGAACGTCTCATGGGTCCAGGGCCCTATAGTAATGGACGAAACACTCGCAACATTGTTGATCAGGTGAGGGATCACCTCACCCAGGACCACAACCATAGTCCCCCCCAGACGCACGACTTGCCAGAAGAGAAAGAAGAGGGAGGCAAGCCATATCCATTCCTCCACCAATTCACCTCTGCCACGTAGGGAGGAACGAGTTCCATTTGTCCTTCCTACTAATTGATGTACTCCTTTGAAGGAGAACATCACATCCGCACCGCGGCTCTCCAAGTTCAAGATCCCACCTCAGCAGATGTATGATGGCACGTGTAACCCATGGGAGCACGTCCGCAAATATCAGAGTGTAATGGAGCTACATGGAGCCGACAAACCATATCTCTTCCGAGCTTTCCATACCACATTAACAAAGCAGGCAGACGAATGGAACAACCAGTTACCCGATGATAGCATCGTGTTATTTGATGATTTGTCTCAAATCTTTTGCATGTAATTCATTGCAGGAAGGCACCCAAAGCAAAAGTCATCTCACATTTTCACATTGGAGCAAGGTGAGAAGGAGTCGATCCGGGATTTTGTTCAGTGCTTCAACGAAAAAAGACTGCAAGTTGAGGATGTCCTGGATGCTTCCATCATCGGGGCACTCACCTAAGCGGTTCACAACGAAGGTCTGCTGAAATCCATGCATCAATGCCTGCCAAGCAATCTCGAAGAGCTGTTCAACACGACGGATCGTTTCATGACCTTGGAGGAGGCACTCACTGGTAAGAAGAAAGGCACCCCAAAGCGCCAAGAAGAAACAAATCGAGATGCACGACCTCGAGGAAACCCCCGTCAGGAACCACGTGTTCGACGGCAAAGAGACAAGAGTCCCCAGAGCAAGGAACATCCTGCTAAAGATGCTTACATTAGGCCGAATGCCCCCAACGTAGAAGTCCTGGCATATGATCAACGAGAAGGAATTGTTAATGAAACTGTTAAAAAGAGCAGGTATGAAAAGAGATGACCTCAAATTCTACAGGTACCACAACGACCACGGCCATGACACTGATGATTGATGGACTCTGAAGAAAGAGACTGACGCCTTGGTTAAGCGTGGTCATCGAAAGAAATCTGGTGATGACCCACAAACCAAAGAAGGAGCCTCGAAACAGAAGGGCAAGAGGCCGATGATAGGGTCGCCAGTTACCAAGGTAGTCGATTAAAGCTTTCGAGCAAAGATCAGATAGTGTCTGGCGAGAACAACTCAGAGAGAAATAAAAACACATGTATGATTTTCTTTTATCAAGATGTTTAAGATTCTTTCCAAATAGATAAATTTTATTTTTCTTCAAAGGCACTTTCTCCATATGACATGTATGCTTTTTGTGTCTTGAGAGGATTATTCCATCTAAAGCTCGTTTAAATTTCGATAACTTTCTTCTCACAAGGATCCGATCCCTAAAGAAAGTTTGGATGGACCAAGACTGTCTCCATCCCTACTGCCTTGGTGAAAGAGGACATGAATGACTATCGTCTTCAGCCATGAATCGATGGACCACGCTCCCTCAACACTGAGCGACCCACCTTTGTCGTCGATCGTAAGTCGAAGGGGCCATACCCCTTACAACCGAATGACATCATCTACCGTCAGCCATAAGTCCAAAGGCCATCCCCTCGCCATTAAACAACTATCATCGTCAGCCGTGAGTTAAGGGACCATGCTCCATCGTCACTGAACGACCCACCTTTATCGTCGGTCGTAATTTGAAGGGGCCATACCCCTCACAACCAAATGACATTATCTATCGTCAGCTGTAAGTCGAGGTGCCGTTCCCTCGCCACTGAATGACTATCATCGTCAGCCGTAAGTCGAGGGATCATGCTCCCTCGCTACTGAACGACCCACATTTGTCGTCGGCTGTAAGTCTAGAGGGCCATGCCCCTCAAAACCGAATGACACTATCTATCGTCAGTCGTAAACCGAGGGGCCGTCCCCTTGCCACTGAAAGACTATCTTTGTCAGCCATAATTAGAGGGACCATACTCCCTCGTCACTAAATGACCCACCTTTGTCGTAAGTCGTAAGTCAAAGGGGTCATGCCCCTCGCAACCGAATGCCATCATCTGTCGTCGGCCGTAAGTCAGAGGCCGCATCCTCCCCACTGAACGACTATCGTCGCCAGCCGTAAGTTAAGGCACCATGCTCCCTCACCAATGAATGACCCTCCATTGTCGTCGATCGTAAATCGAAGGGGCCATACCCCTCGCAACCGAACGACATTATTTGTCGTCAGCCGTAAGTCGAGAGGCCGTCTCCTCGCCACTAAACGACTATTGTCGCCAGCCGTAAGTCAATGGACCATGCTCCCTTGCCACTAACAGACCCATATTTTTCGTCGATCATAAGTTGAAGGGGCCATACCCCTTGCAACCGAACGACATCATCAGTATAAGTCGAGGGGCCGTCTCCTTGCCACTGAACGACTATCGTCGTCAGTTTTCAGTCGAGGGACCATGCTCCCTTGCCACTGAATGACCATCTTTTTCGTCGGCTGTAAGTCGAAGGGGCCATGCCCCTCGCAACCGCACGATACTATTTGTTGTCAGCCGTAAACCGAGGGACCGTCCCCTAGCCACTGAACGACTATCGTTGTATACCGTAAGTCGAGGGGGCCATGCTCCCTCTCCACTGAATAATCCACCTTTGTCGTAAGTCGTAACTCGAATAAGCCATACCTCTTGCAACCGAACGACATCATCTGTCATCAGCCGTAAGTCAAGGGGCCGTCCCCTCGCCACTGAACGACTATCGTCGTCAGCCGTAAGTCGAGAGACCATACTCCCTTGCAACTGAATGACCCACCTTATTCGTCGGCGATAAGTTGAAGGGGCCATGCCCCTCGCAACCGAATGACTATCGTCATCAGTCATAAATTAAGGGACCATGCTCCCTTGCCACTGAATGATACACCTTTATCGTCGGCCGTAATGTGAATGGGCCATGCCACTCGCAACCGAACGACATCATCTGTCATCAGCCGAAAGTAAAAGGGTTGTCCCCTTGCCACTGAACGACTATCGTCATCAGCATTAAGTCGAGGGACCATGCAACCTCGCCACTAAATGACTATCGTCATTAGCCGTAAGTCGAGGGACCATGCTCCCTCGACATTCAAATGATCCACTTTTGTCATCGATCGTAAGTCGAAGGGGCCATGCCCCTCGCAACCAAACGTCATACTTTGTCAGCTGTAAGTCAAAGGACCATCTCTCACTACTGAACAAAGCTCATGACGTCATCCGTAATCCGAGGGGCCAACTCCTTGCCATTGAACGACAATCGTCGTCAGCTGTAAGCCGAGGGACCATGTCCCCTTGCCGCTGAATGACACTCACGAGATCAACTGTAAGTCGAAGGGGCCATTTCCATCCCAACTGAATCTCCATCGTCGTCTGACATGGGTGGAGAGGTCATTCCTCTTACTACTTAAAGAATCATTCAACAACTCAATCCCTACTCTTATCATCGGTGGATGCTTAACCTATTGAAAGGGGCCAACCGGTGACACGGAACGCTCATGCTCTTTAAAACAAAGAGGTACAAGAAATTTTGAATATATCATACGTTTTGTCATACTTTGTCATACTTTTACAAAGATTAACACCCTAAGTACAAAAAGAAAGGTTCAAAAGCCTCGAGGAGTGTGAGATTTCTAAGGTGCCCGAAGCTATATGCCCTTGGTCTTCATCGACCAAAGCAATATGCTCCTGATCCCCTGAAGCAACTTCATCAACAACATCACTTGTCTCGATTATGGACTCGTCGATTGGAAAGGAAGCTTCCATGATCGTGACTTGACCAACTTCACCTAATGGGCTATCCGGTTCGTCATCACCATAGTAACGGATCTCGACTGCAAAGTCGGGAAATCGATCCTTCATCTCTTGACGACGCCGTTCATAACCTCTTATATACAGCTCATCCAGGTCGGCCAAGTTATCCTTGTATTCCTGAACATCCTTCTCCGCGATCTCTTTCGCGTTGAATTCTTGAGGGCCAACAAAAGGTCGAGTCTGAAGCTCGATTTCTCTAGCCTCCCCTTGCACTCTCCTCGAGCAGCATCTTCTCCGCTTGCTCCCTCAAAACAATTTGCTTATCAATTTTTATCGAAAGGGCAGCCTCCCTCGTATGAGTTTCACCCAATCCTTGCTTAAGTCTCTTGGCCGACTCAGTCCCCTTCACCTCCTCGGTCAGGGTGGCTTCGCAATTAGCCACCACCAATGAGCGACGGTGCAGCTCCATGTTAGCCAAAAGGGCCTGCAGACAGGCAAGAGCATCAACTTCAATGCTTGGAATCAAGCAAGCAAGAAGTGGATTGGCATAATCATTACCTAAAGACTTCTGTGGATGACGATTGTGGTAAGCTTCTCATAATCGACCCTTGCTAGAATGTCCATGTCCTTGGGAAAGGTCGAATTCTCGGCCAGTCGTGAAGCAGTCCCACAATCCAAAAGGGCTGATTCTTCCTTTTCCATCGGGTAACCCGGTCGAAAAAACTCTTCTTCAAGGTATTCGACCAGGGCTTGGGGCGATCTATCTTCCAATAAAATCGACCTAAACTTAGAGGGAATGTCCCTAGGGCCAGTAGCTCCTGAGAAAATAGACCTCCCTAGGGCCAGGAATCTTGACGTAGAGATGGCCCCTGAGAGGAGGATGACTCCTCCGAAGTCTTATCTGAAGAAGGATCCTGACCTCGCTCGAGAGTTTGATCATGCTCAAAAGATTGATCATGTTTCGAGGCCACAGTCAAAATAGTGGAGTCATTCGACTCAGATGAATCTAAGTTGGCAATGACGACCTTTCACCTCGACTTTTCCTTCTTGGCCTCGACCTCTTCAACTTTAGTCGACAAATGCTTCTTCTTCCTTTTCAATGTTTGATTCGACTGGGGATCTTCATGAACCACCAGTGATAGACCCTCGATGGCTTCAATTGTGCCACTTTCCAGAAGGTCCTCATGAGGGTAAGGCACATCCTTCTCAGCCTCTCTAATGGAAGCCTCAAGTGCCTCCCGTACACCTGGTTCAACCTGGTATTCCACTATGACCATACCTGCAAAGACGAGTTAAAGTTCAGGGAGAAGAAAAACAAGCTAAGGGCGAGTGAGAGATTCGGCCTTTCGTCCATACAATCTTGCCCAGCATCTGGTCGGACAAAATCCATTTTGTCGATCTACGCCCCTCAGGCAAATTCAGCAGAAGATTTGCAACCTTTTCTTCCTCTTTAGAAAGGGGGTTGTCTTCATTCATGGCAAGCTAAGGATTCCCCCATCAGGTGACGAAACTTGCCTCGTCTGGAAATACCACAACCACAAATTGGTCTTTCCATTTTGGGTTGGAGGTACGAAGATCATTAAAAACTTCCTGCTATGGCGAGCGGTGATCAGGTACCAACCTGGAGACTGAAGAGTGGAGTTGAATCAATGGGCCGGCATTCAAAGTGACTCGACCGATGGATGACGAAGGCCCACAAGGCCTACGAGAGAAGCCCAACATCGACTCGGTCGGCCGACCGTTGCATTCTCTCCACTCAAACGTGAGATTAAAGACATGCTCGTAATTAGCGGGAACGTGGGCAACGTTCATTCCTATTAAAGGGGGGAAGATCACGTTGGGTTTTGATTGACCCTCAAGGCATAAATCTATGCATGTCCTACATCAAATGGATGATAGAATCATAAAATAGCAGCAGAAAAATTATTAAACACTTTAATAAACGAACCCTAAGGATATCATGCACTATAGCCAGGAAAATCTACTATCTTGGGGTGGGTCTGACCAACCCCGAAGATAGATCTAAACTACTGCTAATAAATGAAAACATAAATGTTACGGGGTAAAATCCGCTAACACTGAATTTGTATTAAAATGGGAATTACGATTACAATGATTACAAGTGTTTAGGGGGTAGACGAGGTTAATCACGTGTCCGCGAGCACTTGGAGGAGGAAGATCTCTAGGTCGCCCTTCATTTGGTGAAGATCGCTCGTCGATTGATGAAGGTCTCCGCAGGTTGCTTCGACCGCTGGTAGCTGTGGCGAGCTTCCTGCAAGAAGAACAACTCGTCAGAAAGGCTCGGTTGGCTGTCAACCGAAAGCCTCTCATAAGTCAATTGATGAGTATTTGGAGAGCATCGGACATGCTGGGTAATCTTAGAGGCACATCGGCATCCATGTGGCAAACTTGAGTGGAAGGCTTGAATATATAGAGGATATTCGGCCTTAAATGTAAATAGAAGTGTTAGGATTTCTTACTGATTAGCCAACCCCTTTGTCGTTGTAAGGGAGGGGGTATTTATAGGTTGTTGGATTTGGTTGCTTTAGCTGAGCTGGCGGTATCAGGGTGTCAGGAGGGTTGTTGGAGTAGGTTGCTTTAGCTGAGCTGGCGGTGTCAGGGTGTCAGAAGATCAGGTCGACAATGTCAGAGCCGAAACTGTCAGGCGTGAAAATGTCAGGCAGCGAAACTCCTAAAGTGTCGTCAGCCATAATTCAAAGGGGCCACCCCTTCGCCACTGAACGACACTCCTAATGTGCTGTCAGTCGTAATTCGAAGGGCCACACCTTCGCCACTGGATGACTCACTGACGTGTCATCAGTCGTAAGTTGAAGGGGCCACCCCTTCACCACTGAACGACACTCCTGACATGTCGTTAGCTATAAGTCGAAGGGGCCACCCCTTTGCCACTAAACGATTATCATAAGGCATCGTTAGCCGTAAGTCGAAGGGGCCACCCCTTCGCCACTGAACGACTCACTAATGTGTCGTCAGTCGTAAGTCGAAGGGGCCACCCCTTCGCTACTGAACAACACTCATGACGTGTCATGAACCGTAAGTCGATGTGGCCACCCCTTTGCCACTGAAAGACTCTCCTAAGGCGTCATCAGCCGTAAGTCAAAGGGGCCACCCCTTCGCCACTGAACGACTCACTGACGTGTCGTCAGCCATAAGTCAAAAGGGCATCCCCTTCGCCGTTGGACAACCCACTGATGTGTCGTCAGCCGTAAGTCGAAGGGGCCACCCATTCTCCATTGAACAACTCTTCTAATGTTTCGGTAGTTGTAAATCGAAGGGGCCACCCCTTCGCCATTGAACGACTCATTGTCGTGTCGTCAGCCGTAAGTCGAAGGGGACACCCCTTCGCCACTGAACGACTATCCTAAGGCATCGTCAGCCGTAAGTCAAATGGCCACCCCTTCTCCACTGAACGACTCTCCTAATCTGTCGTTAGCCGTAAGTCGAAGGGGCCACCACTTTGCCATTGAACGACTCACTAATGTGTCGTCAGCCGTAAGTCGAAGGGATCACCCCTTCGCCACTGAACGACTCTCCTAACGTGTCGTTTGTCGTAAGTCGAAGGGGCCACCCCGTTGCCCTTGAACGACTCTCCTAATGTGTCGTTAGCCGTAAATCGAAGGGGCCACCCCTTCGCCACTAAACGACTCACTGACGTATTGTCAGCCGTAAGTCGAAGGGGCTGTCCCTTCACCGCTGAACAACTTTCCTAATGTGTCGTCAGCCGTAAGTCAAAGGGGACACCCCTTCACCACTGAATGAACCCCTCATGTCGTCAGCCGTAAGTCGAAGGGCCACCCCTTTCGTCACTGAACGACTCCCGTGTCATCAGTTGTGAGTCGAAAAAATTGCTCATCACCATGGAACATAATGGTCTATTTCCAACATGGTTCGATGGCTTACCCTCGATCATCTTGAAGCAGGGTCTAACCCATCGAAAGGGGCCATCAGGCATTGCGACCACCACATGGTGTAAGCGATAACAAACAAAGAGATGCAACAATAAACCAAGATATACAAGCCAACTCTTCTGGCTCTTTTTCTACCAAAATTGTTTTCATTTACATCTGCATCACCCCCTATACATTCGAAAATTAAAGTAGGAATAAGAGGAGCGCTAAGATCCTACAATGATTGGCTAGGCCCTTGGTCTCCCTCCAACACAGCTGCAGGTTCTTGGTCTTCTGAAGCACCAACTCCTGCATTATTGCCTGTCTTGGTGACAACTTCACCAAAAGGAGTGGCATCCCCCATGCCTTGACTCGGTTCATCGTCACTGAGATCTAGAAACAACACCGGGATTCGGTCGATCTCAGCGAAGAGGCCAGGGAATCGATTTTTCAATTCTGATCGACATCGCTCGTAGTCTTTCGTGTACAGCTCATCGAAATCAAAAAATGAGTCCTTGAATTCCAGGACTTCCCTCTCCGATGCGGCCTCGGTACTGACCTTCTCCTCCAGCAGAGCTTTCTCGGCCCACTCCCTCAAGGCAGATTGATCGACTTCTCTCTTACGAGACTCTCGCAAGTCATGCTCAAGCTGCTGAATGTGATTCAGTCTCAATTTGCACAGGAGCCTAATTCCAGCCATCTCGGCCTGAGACTTCTCCACGGCCAACTTGACGGCCTCCAAGGTGACTTCATGATTAGCCACCACTGGCGCGCATCAACGCATGCAACAGTGGCCACGAGAGCCTGTAAACAATGTTTGATAGTCAACATTCATGCTTGCTTCACCTACAGTTGAGGATGGTGCAATAATTACCTAAACACTGGCATGGACGGCTATCGATGTAAGCCGCTCGTAATCGATCCTCTCCATGATAACCCTGTCACGTGGAAAGGTTGCATTTTCAGCAGTCCCACAATCAAGAAGAGCGGAATCTTCTCGCCTCATCGAAAACTTTGCTTGAATGAGCTCCCTCATGGAGTAGTCAAATGGAGTCTGGGGAGATCAACTCTCTAGCAAAATCGGCCTGAATTCATCAGGGATGTCTTCAGACAATTGTACAGGAGGGAACATACCTCCCCAAGGCCAAGAATCCTCGTGCAGAAGGAGCTCCAGAGAGACCTGGGTCTCCCCCGAGTCTCCCTCTAAAGGAATACCCCTCTCCTACTGGGAGACCTGCTCCACAGCTTCATTCGACCTAGACAGCTCCGGGTCGTTAAGAAGAATTCGATGCCTCCTCTTACTCCCCTCAAGAGCAACCACTTCAAATTCGGAGGCGGGCTTCTCCTTTTTCTTTCGCTGAAGACGGGCCACCTGAGAAGTCCTCTCAACAACAACGGGTCGATCCTCCGACGATTAGGTCGTCCTTTCCCCCATAGTCGGCACATGAGGAGATAACATGCTCACGTCAGCCTCTCTGATGGAAGCCTCAACTGCCTCCCTCAATGCAGGGTCCACCTGATAGTCCACACCAGCCATGCCTGTAGAAGAAACAAACGAGTTAAGTCGAAGAACAAGGGTCGAACAGTTGGCAGGCACGATCGAACCAACCTTTTGTCCACACAGTCCGACGTAATACATCATCCGACCATAGCCACTTCTTGTGTTCTCTGGCAGACTCTCAATGTATTGGTGGCGTTCTTATCCTCTCAAGTCAAAGGCTTGTCCTCGGCCGGGCCTAAGTTAGGGGCACCCCAGCCGGTGAAGAAGCTCGCCTCTCCTTGGAAGACCACAAACACGAACTCCTCTTTTCATTTGTGGTTAGAAATCAGGAGGTCGTCGAATAACTTCCTGCCTCGATGAGCCTACCAGCCTGGTGTCTTGAGAGGGAGAATCAAGAAGAAGTTGTTGAACAGTCTCATCGACGGTTCAATCTCTTTCATCACGCACAAAGCTATAAAGACCATCAACATGCCAATGGCATTCGGTATAAACTGTCAGAGAGAGATATTCAGGGTGCACAAGAAGTACCGCATGAAGGGGGCATGGGAAATCGAAGCCCTCGTTGGAAGGCTTTGACATATACCCCCACTTCCCGGACGCCGGGACGATGGACCCTCCCGTCTCTCCTAGGTACCCGGATTCGAACATAATTCCTCTAAAGCTCAGGGATCTGGTCGGCTCCGAATTTAGACCTCAGATTCGCGATCAAACCCGGCTCCTAACCCCTCCTTGTTCTTCTGCATGATGGTGACCACGCTCCTCTCAGAAGCAGGGACGGAAGACGAAGAAATTTCTTTCGAAGGAAGAAAACCAAATCAACGAAGATGAAGAGGGTATCTTCGAATTCTGTCGCTGGACCCGTCTTATATCGGCAAGGCGACAACCACATGATGAAACACACATCGAAGATCCAAAGACTCTGAGCATATTGGATTGCGAACCGGCAAATCATCCGAATCGGCTAGGCAGACGTTTTGGCGCCTGAAACTTGAGTGCTAATTTCTCGACTGTCGTGCTCCATTAATGCGATGTAACGTCGCTGGACTGCAATATGCAAACCCTTTAAGGTCGTGCGACATGGGCCATTGTTGAATCATTGGGTCGGCATTCGAGGTGACTCGACCGATGGGTGACGGAGGCCCACGAGGCCCACGAAAGAAGCCCAAATTCAACTCTGTCAAAGCCCATCAGTCGACCGACTGTTGCATTCTCCCCACTCAAACATGGGATTAAAGACGGGCTTATAATTAGCGGGAACATGGGCAACGTTCATTCCTATTAAAGGGGGAAGATCATGGCCCCTTAAGGGGTGACCGTTATCTCCCCACGTCACTAAAGAGACCCAAATGCCCATAAATATCGAGCGGGTTCTAATTCTCGAGGTACGAGATCTAATACACAGACTTTACTCCTTCAGTTAATATTTCTTGCATTATAGAGATTGCGAAGTTAGATCTGAGATGAACCTCCGTGGGTCTATCTCGGCTGCTCCAAGCTCCCTATCTTCCTTACGTTTCGGTACTACCTTAAGCGTCAGAGGGGATTTGGGTCGGGAACCGAACCGACCTCTCTGACGTTTCTTTGTGGTGTAGATCGCCGAGTCTCGATATCTCACGAGGGTCGCTCCCGAGCTTCCCAGCCTCGATCCGTCGACGTACAAGCAGCTTAAGGGTCGATCGACCACCACATCCCAATCAACATCCATCATCCAACCCTTGTTCTTCCAACCTAGGGTCCCCTTCAACCTGCTGATGAGGCTCCGACTCAGCATGAAGGGTCCACGTCAGCTTGATAACTGTCTCGATCATTTTTGGCCTTAACAAGAGGGTACTCTGAAAAAGAAGTTGAACAATCCTAGGGATGGTTCAATTCCATTCAGGACACACAACGTTATGAAGCTGACCAGGATGCCCACATCATTCGGCATTAATTGATAAAGGGAAATGCATAGCATCTTCAATACGCACAACATGAAGGGGTGCATGGGATATCGAATCTCATGGTGAAAAGCTTTGACATAAACCCCAACTTCTCAATCACCAGGAGAATGAACCCTCTCCTCTGCACGGGGCAATTTGATTTGGTAATCGCACCGCACATATCTACTTTGGAAATTATGGATTTGGTCAGCCCCTACTTAAGAGTCTTGGCTAGAAACTAGATCGGGTGCGACGACCTCCCCTTTATCTTTTCGAGAGACGGAAGCCAAGGTTAAAACAGAGACACAAGCAGAGGAGGAAGCCATTGTTAAAGGTTGAAGTTCGATTCAAGAACACCTGAGACGATGAAGTTTCTCTCTCCAAAACTAGCTTATCAAAGTAAGGTATGTCAAACGATGATCTCAGCTTATCTCGTCATCTAGGGACCCGTGTCAAGGATCCGGGCGTGTCCATATCTCGGATTTTGAACCGACACAGCTTCCAAATCAGAAGAGTTTTTGGCGCTTAAACTCAAATACTTTCCCCTCGACTGTCGTGCCACATTAATGAGATATCACGTCACTTGATCCTAACAGGCAAATCGTCTGAGCCTAGTGATGGGGGCCATTGTTAAATCATTGGATCGGCACTCGAGGAAGGAAAAAATAGTCGCCAAAAAGCTTATAAAGATAGTGTCAGGGCCCACTAAGCCCACGAGACCCATGAAGAATGTGAGCAGTTAACTTAGTCAGAGCTCGCAGGCCATGTCCCATTGAGCGTATGTTGCGTAAGGAGGCGGTTGATAATGGCTTCATAAATGGTGGAAGGAGTGGACAATAGTTATGCCTATTTATGAGGAATGATCGTGTCACTATAATTAGTGATCGTTATTCCCCAACATCACTAAATAGACACTTAGGTCTATAAATAAAGTAGAAACAAACAGATGAAGAGATTAGACACCCAAGGTATGAATGACCTGATACTCTGACATTTTATTCTTCCTCCACTCTTATAATTCTTCCTCCAAAAAGATTGAGGCGACTGACTCAAGACGAATCTCAGTGGGTTGATCTTGACAGCCCTAAGCCTCTCTTAAGCCCCAAACTAACTTAAGCATCGAAGGAAATTTGGGTCGGAACCCTGATCCGACCCCTGACGACTGTCTGTGGTGCATAAAATTCGAGGCTCGACCCAGCATCTGGGTCGAACGATCATCGCACTTGATCGAGATAACAATCAAGCTCCAGCTCAGCACCCTTAGCTCAACCTTCATCGACCCCGGTTCTTCCAACCGAGGGTCCCACTTCACCATTTGACGAGGCTCCAACCTGACAGAGGACTCCACGTCAGCCCCCTCTACAGTTGGCAGAACACATCCGTCAACAGTTGGTGTCGTCTGTGGGAAACATCAGTCTACATCCCTAGGCAACTAAAGCCCCATATCGACTAGATCCGATAACACTGGAACGATCCTTGGTCCAAACAATAACACTGGACCAATCATTGGTTTGAATGAGAACACTTTGAGCGATAGTGTTCAAAACGAGGATGTCGAGGATTCTAGGTCATCGTCGAAGGTACCAAACGTATGATTGGTGACTCAAGAGCAATTCGACGAATTCGCTGAGGAAATCAAAGATAGCCTAGCAGTATTGGCTGCAGCCGTTCAACGAAACATGGAATGTTCCCAGCATGTGAACGAGGAGCAGCAACCTCCCAATCCAACATAAACACCAGCCGGATAGCGGGTTACTCCCAAGAACCAGAAGGCTAACAAGCAGGGGCCTGAGCGACATGTCAACCAACAGCTCAATACCACTCCTACATCTCAGCGAAGAGGGGAACTGAGGAACTACAATCACACCTCCAGAAGTCTCATGGGTCCAGGGCCCTCCAACAATGGGTGAAACACTAGCAGCATTGTTGATCACCATAACCTTAGTCCCACCCGGACCCACGACTGGCCAGAAGAGGAAGGAGAGGGAGGCAAGCCATATGCATTCCTCCACCGCTTCACCTCCGCCATGTAGGGAGGAACAAGTTCCATTTGTCCTTCCTAGTAACCGATGTAATCCTTTGAAGGAGAACATCACATCCGCCCCGTGGCTTTCCAAGTTCAAGATCCCACCTCTGTAGATGTATGATGGCACGGGTGACCCATGGGAGCACGTCCGCAAATATCAGAGCGTGATGGAGCTGCATGGAGCCGATGAACTATATCCATACCGAGCTTTCCTTACCACATTAACAAAGCGGCAGATGAATGGTACAACTGGGTACCCGATGATAGCATCTGGTCATTTGATGATTTGTCTCAAATCTTTTGTAGGCAATTCATTGCAGGAAGGCGCCCAAAGCAAGTCATATCACCTTTTCACTTTGGAGCAAGGTGAGAAGGAGTCGAGCTGAGATTTCGTTCAGTGCTTCAATGAAAAAAGACTGCAAGTTAATGACGTCCCATCATCGGGGCACTCAGTGGTAAGAAGAAAGGCACCTCAAAGAGCCAAGAAGAAGCAAGGCGAGATGCACGACCTTGAGGAAATCGCCGTCAGGAACCATGAGATCGACGGAAAAGAGACCAGAGTCCCCGGAACAAGGAGCGTCCTGCTAAAGATGCTTACATCAGGCCGAATGCCCCCAAGGCAGAAGTCCTGGCATATGCCCAATGAGAAGGACTCATCAATGAACCCGTTAAAAAGAGCAGGTATGAAAAAGAGATGATCTCAAATTCTGTAGGTACCACAATGACCACGACCATGACACTGATGATTGCTGGACTCTGAAGAAAGAGATATTGTTTACTAGTGTTTTTTCACCACGTGAACCAATACACGAATGTACAGTAGCGATAGTTAGTCGTAGGATGACTTTGAAAGAGACTTAGCATACTTATGGGCATGATCTTTTCTCGCTGTTTTTTTTTGTTTCTTTGTTTTTAGGCACCTCTCATCAGGAAGCTCGTTTAGTCCACCCATTTCATCTGCAAAACGTACAGAACAAATTCATATAAGGGAAGCACAAATATTTCTATAATTTAAATTTGTGAGGACTAAGGGCTAAGTGTCGACGGTAAATGCGATTGATTAGGCCACCGGAAAGAGTATTCTCGCAACAGTGGAGACCGAACAGGACGGTTTTACCGGACTGAGAGGGAAGATCCCTCAAGGCCTCTTGAAATAGATAGAAAATGTTAGAAAAGGATAGTACTACTATGATTGAAGAGGCAAAAGAACAGACAAACACAGCAGGCAAACAGAGAACAGAAGACCGAAAAATAGATCAACGTCAAGATTACTTAGCAGATGAATGCGAAAGTGCTGTGGCATGGGAAGACCACTGCCTTGAAAGTAATTACGGCGCGACCTCGGTGGTAATCGCTATTGTTGGTTGCTCCCCAAGGTTAACATAGCAGCCACTGGACGTGTCCACTCGTGGCCAGAGACATGGAGTTTGCACCGCTCGGGTACCCAGGAAATATAGCAGAGGAAGAGTTGATCTGTGGAAGAACAGAATTGTCTTTTGTATATTTCTGAAGAAGAAATGCTAAGAGATATATATAGAATTTTGAAGAGGAGGTTTCAAAATTCCAACGGACAGATTTAATTAGGCTGCAATTAAATCAGAAATTAAAAGGGTAGCTGTTTGGAATTAATAGCTGCAATAAAATGCAATAATCAGAATTGGAACGCTTGAGCAATTAAGGGCAATCAAAATGGGAACGTTGAGGCAATTTAAGGGGCTAGATCCAAAAAAGGAAAGGCACGTCGTCCAAAAAAAGAAGGCACTCGCGACACGACACGCGAGCGGGCGTGCGGCGCACGCACGTCACGCCACGGCCGGCCGGTCAGCGGATGGTCGGCGACGGCGGTGCGCGCGCGTGTGATGGACCTATGACCACGTAGGTCCTCTCACCTTCACAAAATTGTCGTATCCCTTGGGGCACACCCCAAGCCTCTACAACTCCTCTAATAAACTCCTCCAAAGCAAATTACCCAAGCAATGTGGGACAAAAAGAATTACTGGGAATGAAACAAGACTTTTGAGAGCCTATTATTTCCAACAGAAAACACGTCAGAGGAATCGGAGGGTGGTGGCCCTCTGATTCCACTCCGATGCTTACATAATTAGTATCAAGCGGGGAAAGGACGGGGCGACTACCTCTTTTAGATGAAAAGAGAGATGGATATGCTAGATCAATTAGTTTCACATTAACCCTAATTAGAGTAATATTGGGCTTCTACATATTATAAGGCCCATACTCATTAGAAATGTCCAAGGCACCAAACTGATCACTCGTTTGATCCTTTCAAACCATCAATTTGTCAGAATGAAAAACCACTGACCCCCCATCCTTAGCTACATATAGATCAATAGTGTCAATATCATCATCAAGCATTCCATCGTCTGATCCGTGGATAAAGAACCTCGGCAGTTTTCTTTAAAATGCACATACATTATCTAGCGCAGCATCCCTAACATAAAACAAATGACATACATTATCTATAAGGCCCAAGACTATTAGAAAGGCCCAACAATTTTTGGGCCCGGGCCTAGGCCCAAATTCCCTGTGCCGGCACTCAAAATTTTCATTTTTCAACTTCTTGTTTGAATGATTAGAATCGATCATACAAGCCTAAATGCCGTAAAAACATAAATATATACTAAAAACCTTGCGATTTTGATATTATTTGCACGTCCATCGGATTGTTAGAATTTTAACGGTTTGACGATTAAAAATGTCTTCGATTTTTGATATATTTCGTCTTAAGTATGATCTCTACATCAGTAAAATCACAGCTTCTGTTGGTGTTCAAACATTTGGAAAATGCAAGCATCAGAGTTTTCAAAACTTAATCTATTTTTATAGGTTATCTCCTCCTTTTAGGGTTTTGAGCCTCTGCCTTGAGATTAATCTCAAAATTTCACATTTTCACACAGATTGCATGCCAACTTAATTATGGGCAAGTTTGATGTCTTTTGCCTTCAACACTTGCTCCTTTGGACTGCTAGCTAGTTTGCTATGTTAATTAACATCTCTTTATTTTTTGTTTATATTAATTCATGGACTTCAGAGAAAGCAAGAGCATTGGGCTGTGTGGATGTTTGTTAATTAGACTAGTTAAGTATGGGGGCTGCTACAAAAGTAAACAGTAAGTGACAACCTACAACTTAGGGTTTTGGGGGCTCCATGAAGTAGATGCACTCAACTGTGATTTTTAAATTGGAGGCTACATGTTGAGCTCATTCGAGAAGTAGGGTTTGGGTTTCTTCTTGATGTTTTCACTTTAGCTAACCTTGGGTGCCAGGTGTTGTGCAAAAATCAGTAGTATATTGGTGTTTGCAGTTGTATGTTTCTAGGGTTTGCTGGGTTATCAACCTTTTGGGACTGAGAGATTGTGGTTGTGGGTTCTTTGGGAAGAGGGCAGAGAACTTAATGGAGGGTGGACTTGATATAATGCTGGATGCTTGGGAATTGGTAGGGGTTTATGGGTAAATGGGTGCTGATGGGATTAGCCCAGTAAATTTTTTACAGTAAATTCTCTTGTCTCAAATGTGTTGTGTCTGTGTGATTGTTATCTTCCATCATGAAGTTGGGTTGCCTTGCTTTTGATGTTAGGCAGGCCTCCTCCTGTTTTGTGGTGTATAATAATGTAAGAATTTGATGATATTATATATTTTTTTCTCTGGATTAATACAATTCAAAAGATTGCTTGTTGTTATGAGAGTGCCTGCTACTGAATCTGTAGCCCTCTATTTATTGAAAACAATTGCATAATGGGTGGATACCCTAAACCCTATTACGCTCCACTTAGGCCTAAAAGAGCCTGTTCATAACACTTTCTCTTATCCATCCATTGTTGTAAGATTGGTATATGAATGCTTCGGGATTCATAGAGCTTATCAGGTCATGAGGATATTGATACTTCTAGATCGTAAGTTAGGTGGTCTTGCCTCCTTAAAACTGTTGGCTATGAAAAACCCAGTGGGAAAAACCAATAACTAAGGGAAAAGAGTGCAAGTCTATTTAACTTCCCCTGATCGGTGGATATCACCAGGGGTGGATGCTTCTGGATCCAGAGTTGATATGGTTGCCTCGTTAAAACCTTTGGCTATGGAAAACCCAGTAGGAAAAACCAAAAAGAGTACAACACAACATTAACTCCAACTGTTGTGTACAAGCTTCAGGCGTGTAAGTCTTTCAACTATCTCATCCTAATTCATATTACAAGTTTTCTAAAGGTACAACGAGGTAGTGCTTTAGTAAATAGATCTTCCAGGTTGTTGCAAGATTGGATCTGCTGGATGTCGATCTGTCTGTCTTCTTGTAATTCATGTGTCCAGAAAAGCTGGGAGAAATGTGCTTCGTCATGTCACCTTTGATGTAGCCACCTCGTAGTTGAGCTATGCAGGCTGCATTGTCTTCGTACATGGTGGTTGGTTCAAGGTCACCCGTCTTCAGGCCGGTCGTCACCAGGATGTGGTGAATGACTGAACGTAGTCAAAAACATTCTCTGCCAGTTTCATGGATCGCAATGAGTTCGGAGTGGTTGGATGAGGTTGTTGTCGAGGTCTGCTTCACAGATCTCCATGAGATGGTTGTTCCACCGTAGGTGAATACAAAACCAGCCTGGGATTTTGCGGTGTGAGGATCAGATTTGTATCATGCATCTACAAAACCAACTAAGTTGGAGGATACGCCTTTCTGGTAGTATAGTCACATGTCTACTGACCCTTGGAGGTAGCGCACAAGATACTTCACTCTGTTCCAGTAGCGATTTATGGGCGCTAAACTGTATCTGGCTAGTAAGTTAACTGCGAACGCTATATCGGGACGCGTGTAGTTTGCCAGATAGAGGAGTACTCAAATGGCACTATGGTAAGGTACTTCAGGACCAAGTGTTTCGTCCCCCTCTTCCAGTGGACGGAAGGGGTCTTTATCAACATCCAATGATCTGACGACCATTGGTGTACTCAGCGGGTGACATTTGTATTTTTCAGTAATTTCCTTATGTAAGTGGATTGATGTAACAGGATTCCTCCGCTGAGGTGTTTAATTTGTAAGTCAAGGCAATATTTGGTTTTGTCAAGGTCTTTCATCTTAAAAGTCTGAGTAAGGCTTTTGATATCTCAGCCATCTCTTCAGGAGATCCAATGAGATTTAAATTATCTATTACGAATCTTGTTCCATTTGCTCTTATAAAGATGCAAGGGCAGACTTCATTATTTGTGAATCCTTATTGCACGAGGAATTCACTGAGTCTGTTATACCATATTCTTCCCGATTGTTTTAAACCATACAGTGATCTTTGGAGTTTGATAGAATAGATGTTCCGAGCTATATCAAACATTTTTGTTGGTAGTTTATAACCGTTCGAAAGTCTCACATAGATGTCCTTATCTATATTACCATATAGATATGCAGTCACAACGTCCATGAGCTACATATCCAGGCCTTCTGTAGCTGTTAAGCTAATTATAAATCGAAAAGTGATCGTATCCATAACCGAAGAGTATGTATCATCATAGTCTATTCCTGGTCGTTGGAAAAAATCTTGAGCAACAAGGCGTGATTTGTAGCGTACGATCTTGTTATTTTCGTTTCTCTTTCTTACGAATACCCATTTATATCCCACAAACTTTACACCCTTTGGTGTTGGAACTACAGGTCCAAAAACTTTGTGTTTCGATAGTGAGTCCAGCTCTACTCCTATTGCCTCGTTCCATTTTGGTCATTCCTCTCTGCGTTTACACTCTGCTAGAGAGTGTGGATCGATATCATCGTCATATTCAGTGATATGATTAGCAATAACGAACGCAAAGTTATCATCGATGATTGTGCTTTTTCTGTCCAGTACCTCTCCAGTACGTACATAATTTAATGATATTTCTTCTATATTTTCCTCTTTAGGGGGTTGTTAGGAGGAGAGAGGTGTCTAGGCTGAGCTCAGCATCATATGGTGGTATTGTTATAGTTTCTCCAGGAGTTTTCCTCTTTTGAGGAAGTTTATCCTTGGAGCCTGGGGTCGTGCTCTCTTTGTTGAGTACGGCCGCTTCTGCTGCAGGTGGATTGCATCATCTTTGGGTATGTTAATCCTAGCTGGCGTGTTTGCAGCAAGGACGTGTGATCTGATAATCTTCTGGTTGTCAGTGAATTTGTCCGGTAGTATGTGAACTGTATTTTGTATTTGGAGGATCTTCAGGATCTCATCTTCACATTGGTTTGTACGCGGATCAAAGCGGGATAAAGTTTTGGTCTCCCATGAAATGGTCTTTGAAGCTTCAGGCTTCTTAGAGTTCATGCCTAGTTTGGGAAATTTATTTTCGTTAAACTCACAGTCTTCGAGGCGTGCCTTAAAAGCGTCCCCCGTTAGGGATTCCAGGTATCTAATGATTGACGGTGAATCGACCCAATATAGATACATAGGCAACGTTGAGGACCCATCTTGGTCCTCTGTGGTGGTGCGATGGGGACATAGACTATGCATACAAATATCCTCAAGTGAGAGATATTTAATGGAGTTCCATATGCAAGTTGCATCGGAAAATAAGTTTGACTACCAGATGGTCGTAATCTTATTAGCGATGCAGCATGCAGGATTGCTTGTCCCCATGCAGTCTCGGGCAACTGGGATTGCATTAGCAATGGACGAGCGATCCATTGTAATCTCTTTATAAGAGATTCAGCTAACCCGTTTTAGGTGTGGACATGTGCTACAGGATGTTCAACTTCAATGCCAGTTGCTTGGTAGTAGTTTAGAAAGACTTGTGATGTAAATTCCCCAGCGTTATCCAGACGTAATTTCTTAATCTGGTTATTTGGAAAATGTGCCCGAAACTTAATGATTTGTGTCAGTAGCTTTGCAAAGGCTACGTTGCGGGTGGACAGTAGGCACACATATGACCATTTGGAAGATGTGTCTATCAGTACTATAAAGTACAGAAATGTGCCACTTGAGAGGTGAATAGGCCCACAAATGTCTCCATGTATTCTTAACAGGAAGCTAGGAGACTCTCAGTCCACTTTAGGTGGAGATGGTTGTTGAGTATTGATTCCCCTGATTTGGTTTTGATGATGAACAAACATAAATATCAAGTACTAATTCTCTTTGAGTGCAGTTATGGAGATCGTCGCCAATTTACTCGGTAGATCTCAAGCGACGTCTCAAGACTTCTTTAGAGCGCATGTTCGTTGTGCCTGAAGCTTCGTTAAAGTTCACAGACTTGTTGATGAAGTCAAGAGATTCAGACTCATCATGTTGGAGCTTTGAAGACGGTTTGTCTTGTTTATTTGTGTGTCTTCTAGATCTATATTATAGAATGTTAAGCCTTGAGTCTTACTTGCTTTGCAACCCTCATATCTTTATGATCTACTTCCTAGGAATACCTTAGAAGCCATTAGAAAAGGTCCCTTAGCTTATCGCTCCTTCTCCTGGCTTTGTGTGCATCTTAGTTGGTTCAAGTTGAAGAACTAATCGATTAAATGTCAATTTAATCGATTAAGAATTCTTCTTGAATCAACTAGCCATCCTTTGGATCTTAGCCTAATCTCTGTTGACCAACTAATCGGTCCAAGAAGGTTTGCCGACCGATTAGTTCTCAAACTAGTCGGTTATTGTTTCTTCTTAGACCGACTGGATTTTCCCTCTAACTTTCGAACTATTATCTGTTTGCAACTAGTCGGTCCAAGAAGGTTCACCGACAAATTAGTTATCAAACTAGTCGGTTAGTGTTTCTTCTTAGACCGACTAAATTATCGTGACATTTTTCCTATAATCTATGTTTCAAACTAGTCGGTCCAAGAAGGCTTACCGACCGACTAGTTCTACATCTAATCGGTTAATGATCCTTCTTAGACTGAATAAGCTGCTTTAATTTTCCAGACGTTGGAGATTTTATTTCCACGATTTTCTTGGATCTGTTTTGATTCTTTCCATATCTGTTTGATGCGTTTCAAACATGGAAATTCTTCCCTTATGTGTAAAGATTCAGATCTAGTTTTTCAGATATTGATTATCAATTTGAAAAGGCTCGCTCTCTCTCGAAAAAGTGCGCTCTCTCTTTTCGACCTAATCCTTCCTAGAGATCATTGGCTTTTGTGCGTTCATTCTCCTGAAGGATTCAAGGATCACGATCATCATCCTAGCCGTCTCCATCTGTTCATCTCAGTGGTGCTAGGGTTTCAATCGTTCTTCTTGATCTTTTCTCTCCATCATCTTTCCTTGTCCTAATACTATAAGTATCTCTCAAGGCATAGGAATGTGTGGTGAGTATTTTATATTTCATTAAACTCTTTATTAAAGTTTGCTCTCTGTTTGTGAGAGGTACGTGATCCCGGTTTGTGGGAGTCACGATTGAATCTTTGTATTCATTTGTCTTGTAGTAGTTGCTACAAGAAGTTTTTAGTGGAAGCTTGAGTTAGTGGACTCTAACTCAAGTAACCGGAAGGGATCCGGGTGTCAGGGACGTAGGATCACCAGGAACAAGTCGGGGAGACTTGGGTGGATCCGAACTCGTTAAATCTATTATTTGTGTTGTGTTATTCGTGTTGTTCATCTTTATTCCGCATTGTTGTTTGTGTTTGCACGATAATTGGGAATTATCCTCTTAATTATTTTAAAGTACTATTCACCTCCTCTAGTACTTGTGCAGTAGCTACCAGGGTATTACAATTGTCTCGTAATAAATTTACCTTTTAAACAAGAGGGACAATAAAAATCACCCTTTCGAAGTAACTTCAGGTTCCTCAAATTAATTCCACGGGATTGGAATATGATGTGGTGCATCATTGCCGATCTAGAGTGTCCGAGTCTATTATGCCAGAGTTGGAATTCTGGTTGATTTTTGCGCTTCTGGTGCTTACTTGTATTGACTTCCATTGCTCGTATTGTTGTATGGTAGAGACCCGACAGGAGTCCCTTGAAACGCTCAACGATGGTTTTAGCACCGTTTTTAAGAGCCGTCACATACAAGTATTCTTTGTCATGTTTGTTCACCGTTTCTAGGTGGTATCTGTTTAAACGGATGTCTCTGAAACTTAGTAAGTTTTTGTGCGAGCTTGGAGAGAAAAGAGCATCTTTTATTAAAATTTGTGTTTTATTGGGGAGCAAAAGGTTTGGTTCCCCTGATCCTTCTATTATACTTGATGGACCGGAAATAGTATGTACGGTGCCATCGTATTGGTTGATGCTTTGAAAGAAGCAAATATCTTGAAGGATCGTGTGCGTAGAAGCACTATCCACCAGGCATTTATTATCCATCTATAGCAAGAAAGAAAGGTATATCAATACAAGGTACAAAGTAAGCAAATTTTATTTAAATTCTGAAAAAAAATTAACATGTTGAAGAGAAACAAACATCTGAAAAAGAAATTGTTTTCAACTACAATAAATTGCAAAAATAGATCAGGCATCAGTCTACATGTCATCGATCGAGAAGTTCTCGGCGATGTACCGAATTGGAGCAGGTCTTCTTTTTCCACTAGGTTTGTTTCAGCAGACTTCTGACTAGCTTGGTACAAATCCTGGATGTGGCGTGGAGTGCGAAAGTTTCTGGACCAGTGTCCAGCCACATCTGTGGCATTCGTCTTTCCAATCTTTCTTGGGGCAGATATCTGGCCGTTGTCCTTCCTCTTCTACACATTTTTCCTCTTCCCCTCATTTTTTGGTCTTTGGAGGGGTTCCTCTAGCCTGCTTCTTCAATGTCTTTCCCTTCTGGGGTTTGCCTTTGAATTTATTCTTCTTCTTCTGAGAGGAGATATTGCGCGCTTCAGGCGCAGGTGCAGTGCCAGCAGGGCGCAAGTTATGGGTGGCCAGTAAGAGGTCTATATTCTGTTCTGCCATCAGAAGACATGAGAGAAGTTCAGAGTTTTTCGTGAATTTTCGTACACGATACTGTTGCATGATGATAACATCCTTCTCGTCGAAAGATGTATAAGTTTTCTCCAGCATGCGTTCTTTCGGCACTTTTTCACCACACAACTTCAGGCGTGAGGTGATGCTGAATAGTGCCGAGTTGTACTCAACAGTGGACTTGAAGTCCTGTAGAGGAAGGTTCTCTCATTCATATCACGCTCGAGGAAGGATAATATCTTTTTTATGTTTGTATCGATCCTCGAGGGTGACCAATAACTCGTATGAGTCTTCCACTGTGAGGTACTAAGCCTTCAAGGTCCGATCGATATGGCGTCTGATATAGATAATTGCTTTCGCCTTATCTATGTCAGAAACCGTATCGCTAACAGCAATGACATGACTTAATCCCTGTGAGCGCAGGTGGAATTTGATATCCAACTGTCAACTCTGTTGGTAGCAACGATCTGTGAACTTCGTGTTTGATGATAACAAACGTGTGTGAACGTTTTTAATGTGTGTATTGAGTGTTTCAGGAATGGCGAACTGTTGAAAATTGGACTCCCCGGATTTGGTTTTGGATGATGAGCAAACATAAATAATTCATGTACTAACAATTTGTGAGCGCAGTTATGGAGATCATCGCCAAATTCACGAGAACATTCAAAGCGACATCTCAAGACTTCTCAAAGCTCGTATTCTATGCCTAAAGCTTCGTTGAAGCTTTTGGACCATTTTGGAAGTCATGAAGAATTAATCGAAGCTCTCGAAGACCGTTCCTTAAGGTTTTATTTATAGTCTTTTAGCTTTGATCTATAGAATATTAAGCCTTGAGTATATCTTACAATTCTATCTTCATAACGCTCATATCGTAGCTCTAGGATCTTAGTAGAAGTCCATTCTAACTTCCTCGAAGCATCGCGCTTCGATTCGGACTTATTCGTGCATGTTAGTTGGTTCAAGAAGAAGAACTGACCGACTAGATGGTGATCTAGTCGGTCAGCAAAGCTTCTTGGACCGACTAGTTTGTGTTAATCTTTTCTTGCTCAGTACCGTTTACAGTTAGTCGGTCTACGTTGACTCACCGACCGACTAGTTTGTGAACTAGTCGGTCAGTGATGCTTCTTTGACCGACTAGTTGAGCTTTACTGTTCATGCTAATTTTCTCCTGAGCTAATGTTTATCGTTAGTCGGTCTAAGAACGTTTGGTGACCGACTAGTTGATAATCTAGTCGGTCAACATTTGTTCTTGGACCGACTAAATCAATTTGTATTCAGACTATTTGTTTTTGACTCTTAGTCGGTCTAAGTTCACTGACCGACCGACTAGTTGTGAAACCAGTCGGTCAGAAAGTCTTCTTGGACCGACTAGATTTCTAGGTCTGAAATTCAATCTCTTCACAGTTCTTCACTTAGTCGGTCCATGTTGTTTGACTGACCGACTAGTTGATGAACTAGTCGGTCAGTGGTTGTTCTTTGACCGACTAGTTGCTTCAGATTTCTAACCGTTGGGATTTGACCTAACTTGTTTTTATGGGACCCTATAAATACGAACCTTGGTCATTTCTCTCTAGGTTAGAGCTGACATTAAGAGATTCATTGAGATTGAAAGAGATAGACATTCTCACTCATTTCCAAAGCTCTCTTCCTCACAAGAAATCCATTCTCTCACTTTCTAGATCTAGAACCCATCTTGAGAGAAGTTTGTTCTTGGTGAGCCCTTCAAGCTCTAGCTTGATTCAAGTCTCCAAATCACTCCTAGGCACCCATTGCTGGTCATTTCAGTTGTGCTAGGTCTTGGTGACCTCATCTTCCTCAAATCCCTCCTTGCACCTATTTGGTAAGAAAACTCAAGGTATAGGATTTTGTGGTAAGATTGTTTATTTCATTATAAACTCATTTATATTGCTTATTGATTCTCTCGGTTGTGAGAGAAGGTTGTGATCCCGGGTTGTGGGATTCACTATTGCCATTGCATGTATGATTTGATCTTGTGAAGGTTTTTCACAAGATATCATAGTGGAAATCTTGGGTTAGGGTTTCTAACCTAAGTATCCGGAGGGGATCCGGGTGGTTGGGACGTAGGATCACCGGGAACAAGCCGGGGAGACTTGGGTGGATCCGAACCCAGTAACATCTTTTGTTTGCATTGTTAATTTTGTTGTTGTCATTCAATTTAAGCTTCCGCAAATTGATTTGGTAGTTGTTTGCACGATAATTAGGAATTATACTCCTTGTTATTTTTAAAGTACTATTCACCCCCCCTCTAGTACTTGTGCAGTAGCTTGTAGGGCATTACATTTGGTATCAGAGCCAGATACTTAGCTATGTCTGCCAACGACAACAAGACCGTTCGTCCACCTGCGGATTATGGATCCTTCAGGAACCGTGAAGGAGCGTCTTCGGTCATGGAAGGACATTCCTCGACTAGGCCTCCATTCTTCAACGACGTCAATTATGGATATTGGAAATGCCGGATGGAAACGTTCCTTTGGAGCGCCTCCTTGTGGAGAATTACCATGTCGGAGTACAATGTGCCTACCGAAGAAGATTTTGACAAGTGGACTACCGCGGAGGTCGTCGCGGAGATTGCAAATGCCAAAGCTATGAATGCTTTACAATGTGCATTGGAACCCGAAGATTGTAATAAGATATGCACATGTAAGAGTGCATATCAAATTTGGAATTCGCTCCTCATTTTGCATGAAGGAACGAGTCGGGTAAGAGATTCTAAACTCGTGGTAGTCAATAGAGATTACGAATTGTTTCATATGGAACAGGGAGAAAAGATGAAGGAGTATTATGCTCGCTTCGTCGACATAATGAACGAGTTGAAAGCTCTTGGCAAAACCTACACCCAAAAGGAGAAGTGTTCGAAGCATATCGAAGGACTTCCTTCTTCGTGGGAGAAACGTACCTTCGCCATCGAGGAAGGTAATGTCACGACCCGCTTCCCTAAAATGGAGGCGAGACGTGAAAAGGTCCGCACGAGAGTGGAGCTGTGAAGCCCCAAACCCGATAAGCGTCAATAAAACATAAGCAGGTCCCTGTAACCACGATGGAATAACAATAATAACACAAGCAGAGACTGAAATAAAATCTCACATCTCATAAATTGTCCAACATGAAAATAAGTCCAACAACCAGAAAAGCCACCAGGCTAAAAAGGCAACTAGCAACCTAGCAGTTTAGTATGCATGACATGGCAGTTATAACATGAGTGCACAATTAAAACATGGCAAGACAATTTGTACAAGAGAACAATCATCGGGACAAGACAAGAGTAGCCAAGCTACTATCAATCTCAATCAAATCACATTGTTTCGTAGGTGTTTACGCCCTTCAGCTGAATGGTACATCATTCACACCGATCGGCACTAAACACAATTCACGTTTCACGTTGTTTTGTAGATGTTTACGCCCTTCAGCTGAATGGTACATCATTCACACCGATCGGTACTAAACACTACCCCACCCCAGAGTTTACGCCTTACAACTGCAGTTGTTGATCAAACAGACCCCCAGTTGCCTGGCCGCTTAACCCTTACCCCATCCCACACGTAAACAAGCCAGGGTCCCTGCACATGAGCCCAGCAAGTGAGCCAGGGTTGCCCCGCACGGGAGCTTGTTTCTTAGTTCACAATTCAATATATCGAGCGTTGGGGTTAGCAACTCATTATGCTCGCTTCTGGTCACGAGCCAGGAACACAAGTATTGTAGCGATGCTACGCAATCACGGGGTCACCAAAAGAATGCAATGACATGACATTTAATTCGCGTACCGTTAATGGAAAGTAAACATGACATGGTAATTGTGCAACATGATATATGTCGGAACTAGCTTCGTTGTCAAGCTAGTTCCCCCAATTTGCGCCTAGGCGAGTATCATTTCGTCGCCTAGCCTCTTTTACGCCTACAACAAGCAAAATGGCCTAAAACATGGCCTAAACCCTAAGTGGCAAGTTTCACTTGCCTAGCACCGGGGATGACGACCACTTCGTCTCACGGACGCTAATCTATGGGGAAAAATCGCTGTTATGGGGAAACAACCAACAAACAACATAAAATTTTATTAGGGTTTCATAAAAATATAAATAGGTTATGAAAACAACGGTAGATCGATTTCTTACCGAGAGGAGGCGGAAGAAACACTCCGGGGAACCCTAAGTTCAGATCTGGAGAAGATTGGAGAAGTTTGGGGAAACTAGGGTTTTGGGGGGATTTGGGGATTTTGATGGATTTGGTGAGATTTTGGGGAAGATGAGAGGTAGATAGAGTGGATGGATGGTTTGGATGATGGATTTAGGGCTTGGAATGAAGGATTGAAGCTTGGAGGAAGATGGGGGCTCAAGGGGGAAGATTTTAGGGTTTTGGGTCGTGTTGAGGAAGTAGAAAACGTTTTGGGTTGGGTTTAAATAGGATGGGCTGGCGGCTGCCCAGAAATTAGGGTTTTAACATAGGTTAGTCGGTCAAAGAGCAACCACTGAGCCGACTAGTTTGGCAACTAAGTCGGTTCGGTCGACCAACGCAGACCGAACTAAGTGCAAACAGTAACTTCTGAACGAAATTAGGATTTAGAGTTAGTCGGTCCATGAACAAATACTGACTGACTAGTTTAGCATCTAGTCGGTCGATGAACGTTCTTAGACCGACTAAGAGTAAACAGTAACTCAACTAAAATTAAGATGATGTGTTAGTCGGTTAAAGAAGCATTGCTGACCGACTAGTTTGCAACCTAGTCGGTCAACCAACGTTCTTAGACCGACTAACGATAAACAGTAACTCATGAGAAATTTAGAAAGCCAACTAGTCGGTCCAAGAAGGATTGCCGACCGACTGGATCGTCATCTAGTCGGTCGGTGCCCCTTCTTATACTGGCTAATGAGCACAAAAAGTTCCGATACGGAGCGCAGAGCTCCGGGATCGATTCCTAAGACTCCTAGGCTTGATCTAATAGTTAGATACGACCGTTATGAAGTCCGTCACGAGTGACATACTTCGAAATCGACAATCCTAAGGAAGAAACGAGAAAATACGACGAATCGATCGAAAATGAAAGCTACGGAGACGAAAACCACACACGAGGAGAAAATCCACCAAAACATATATTATATTATATTAAATCCAGATACATGAAAAGCAGTCGTTACATCCTCCCCAACTTAAGAAAAATTCCGTCCTCGGAATTTCCAAATACTCACGAGTCCGGAAACAAAAGTGGGAAACGCTCTCGCATCTCATCCTCATTCTCCCAAGTAGACTCTCCAGGTGAGCCGTGTTGCCACATCACCCTCACAAGATTGACAATCTTGTTCCGAAGCGATTTCTGACGCCTGTCCAGAATCTGCACTGGATGCTGGTCATACGTCATATCGGGGCGAACGGTAATCTCCGAAAAATCTACCGCATGAGACGGATCGCTAATGTATCGACGGAGCTGCGACACATGGAAAACATTGTGAACTCCTTCCAAAGATGGCGGCAAGGCCAAGCGATAAGCTACCTCGCCAACCCTCTCCAAAATGTCAAACGGTCCAATGTATCGCAGGCTCAACTTCCCCACGCTTCCAAAACGAATCACACCACGATTCGGGGAAATCTTCAAGAACACATGGTCACACGGCTGAAATTCCAAAGGACAACGTTTAGCATCCGCCCAATGCTTAAAACGGTCCTGAGCAATCCTCAACCTCTCCCGAATATTCCTGACGATATCCACGGCCTCCACGATCATCTCAGGTCCCAACAACTCCCGATCACCAACGTCATCCCAACTCAATGGCGATCGACATTTCCTCCCATAAAGAGCGGCGAAAGGCGCCATGCCAATACTCGCCTGGAAGCTGTTGTTGTAAGAGAACTCCACCAAATGTAGATGGTCCTCCCACGAACCCTTGAAATCCAACATGCACGCCCTCAGCATGTCTTCCAAAATCTGAATCGTCCTCTCGGACTGGCCATCCGTCTGCGGATGGTACGCCGTGCTGAAACTCAGACGTGTACCCAAGCTCTTCTGTAAACTCTGCCAGAACTGAGATGTGAACCTCGTGTCTTTGTCAGACACGATACTCACGGGGACTCCATGTAGTCGCATAACCTCCTGCACGATTCACGTTACATCACTATCCAAACTAGGAAAAGGAAGTAAAACAGAGAGTAAAAAGAATTTTTACCTCCATATATCTCCTCGCTAGCGCCTCAGTGGACTGTCCCACTCGGAACGGAATAAAGTGCGCAGATTTGGTCAATCGATCTACGATCACCCAAATCGTGTCATTCTGCTTCGGGCTCCGAGGTAGTCCAGTCACGAAGTCCATAGTGATGTGTTGCCATTTCCACTCCGGAATCGGAAGCGGTTGTAGCAACCCGGCCGTACGCTGATGCTCCGCCTTCACTTGCTGGCAAACCAAGCACTTGGCTACACTCCGAGCCACGCTCCTCTTCATACCATGCCACCAATAATTCAGACGAAGATCCTGGTACATCTTGGTGCCACCAGGATGCACAGAATACGGCGAACTGTGTGCCTCCACCATCAACTCCTCTCTAATATCCCCAGCCGGCACACACAACCTGGCTCCGAACCTCAGCGAGCCATCCTCATGAATCAAAAAGTCAGTCCGCAGACCGGCTTCCACCTGCTCCCGAATCTTTAACAGCTTCGGATCCTCAGCCTGGCCAGCCTTAATCTGACCCCACGATCGTCGACTGTACCTGCATGTACATCAACGACGAAGCCTCCCCAGGAAGAACAATCTCCACGCCAGACTCGCAAAAATCCTGCTGCAATCTCCACTGCGAGGTCAAAATCATCACCGCTGGAAGCCTACTCAGCGCATCAGGAACCACATTCACCTTGCCAGGGTGAAACTGCAAATCAATATCATAATCCTCCATGAGCTCCAACCATCGACGCTGTCGCATGTTGAGCTCCTTCTGAGTGAAAATGTACTTCAAACTTTTGTGATCGGTGAAAATCTTCACTTTCTCACTCAGCAAGAAGTGCCTCCAAATCTTAAGAGCAAACACAACGGCAGCCAACTCCAAATCATGCGGTCGGGTAATTCTTCTCATGAACCTTAAGCTGACGAGACGCATACGCCACAACATGTCCATGCTGATGCAACACACAACCGAGACCCTTGCCAGAAGCATCGCAAAAGATCTCAAATCCACCGCTGCGATCAGGCACAACCAGAATAGGGGCAGTCGTCAACCTCTCCTTCAGAACACCAAAAGCACTCTCACAATCACCCGACCAAACAAAAGCAACATCCTTCCGCGTCAACCTGGTCATCAGCTCAGCAATACGAGAAAAGTCCTTAATGAAACGCCGATAGTAACCAGCAAGTCCAAGGAAACTCCGAATCTCAGACGCAGACGACGGAACAGGCCACTCCCTGATGGCCCTAATCTTCTCGGGATCCACTGAAATACCATCTCCAGTCACCACATGCCCGAGAAAAGCAACTCTATCCAGCCAGAACTCGCACTTCGAAAACTTAGCATACAAACGATGCTTCCTCAAGATCTCCAACACCGTCCTTAAGTGCGAGGCATGCTCTTCCTCTGACTTCGAATAGATCAGAATGTCGTCAATAAAGATAACGACAAACTTATCCAAAAATTCGTAGAAAATCAGGTTCATCAGATTCATGAAAACTGCGGGCGCGTTAGTTACGCCGAAAGGCATAACCACAAACTCATAGTGTCCATACTTCGTCCTGAACGCTGTCTTCGGAACATCATCCTTCTTCACCTTCAACTGATGGTAACCACTCCTCAAATCCAATTTAGAAAACACCCTCGAACCTCCAAGCTGATCAAAAATATCATCAATGCGAGGCAACGGGTATTTATTCTTAATGGTTACCGCATTCAACCCCCGATAGTCCACGCACATGCGACGCGAACCATCCTTCTTCTTCACCAGCAACACCGGTGCTCCCCACGGAGACACGCTAGGATTAATATAACCCTTCAGCAAAAGCTCATCCAACTGCTTCCGCAACTCTTCCAATTCTGCAGGTGCCATACGATACGGCGCCTTCGAGATCGGCTGCGCACCTGGAACAAGATCGATAGAAAATTCTAGAGCTCGATCAGGTGGCAAGCCAGACATCTCCTCGGGGAAGACGTCGCCAAAATCTCGCACCACAGCTGGCCACTCCAGCTCCATCTGCATAGCCACAGCCTCCACCGGCCTGGTCCGAAATCTGACAGGACCAAGCGAACTGCTACCACGACTGAACTCAAATACTGGATGTCCGGGAATCTCGAACACCACCTTCTTTCTCCGACAGTCGATCGTAGCATAGAAGCTCGCAAGCCAATCCATCCCAAGAACTGCATCATAGTTGATGATGTCGTGGACAATGAAATCAGCGAAAAGCTCATGTCCACAGACCACCAACGAGCAAGAATTGCAACCACGATGCACCGAGACCACGCCATTCCCTGTAACGATATTCCAACTCTTGGGAAGAGGGGACGTCGACAAGGAATGCCTCTCCACGAAGCTCCGAGAAATAATGCACATCGATGCACCAGAGTCAAAGAGGACTCGTGCAGGAAATGTGCAAACCAAAACCACACCTAACAATCAATTAACAATCAAACCCTAGTCTAGCAAACAATCATGTTCAAGCAAACAACACAATCTAAAAACCAGCTAGGAAAGTAACAGCTAGATTGAGGATTACCTGCGATAACCTCATCCACAACCTCGCTCTCCGCAGCGGTCATCAGGAAAGCCTGCCTCCTCGGCGGAACAGCCTGCTGAAAAGCCTGCATCTGCGGAACAAGAGCTGCTCCACGACCAGCAGGAACAGACGCTCGCTGCTGCAATGGCTGAGCTGCAACAGGTGCCCTCCGCAAGCTGACCCGCATGCCGACAATCCTTCGCGACATGGGAAGCATCACCACAAACCAGACACTGGCCCAAAAACTTCCGACACTGATCCTTGATGTGGCCAGGCTTGCCGCAGAAATGGCAAGTCTTCAGAATAGGCCCTCCTGGTCTCTTAAACTGAGCAGACTGATTAGGCCTGAATCCAGGTCTAACCACATCTCTCGCCTGTTCCATAGGCCTCTTCCCAGCACCAACAACAGACCCCCTCCTCTGGTTCACTAGCAGCTCCTGCCTCTTAGCCGCTACCAGAACCTTCTGATAAGACTCTCGGTCAGAGGAGGTCACAAAACTCTGGAGCTCCGAAGCAAGCCCCTGCAGGAACCCTCTGAGCCTTCTCCTCAGCGTCCTGCACCATCTTTGGTGCAAACCGACTCAGCCTCATGAACTCTTGGTGATATAGATCCACCGACGAGCTCCCCTGCTTCAAGTCGATAAAACGCTGTTGCATCTCCTCCCTGGCAGCTTTCGGGAAGAACTCACCCTCAAATCTGGCCTTGAAGGTAGCCCAAGCTATCGGTTCCACCAACATCTTCTCTTCCGCATCCCACCAATTCCGAGCATTATCTTTGAGTTGCCTCCTTCGCCAAATCAACCCATCCAGCCGGGGTGATCTTGGCCATCTTCAGATTGTCCTCGATGTTCCGAATCCACTCATCGGCAGCCAGAGGACCCTCAGACCCATCAAAATATGCGGGACCCAGCTCCCGAAATTGCTTCGCTCCTGGCTCAGAGCGAGGAACATCCGGAAGATCCCGGGAAGCTCGAGCAAGTGGAGCATTCTAGACTTGCAGAAGCACGCCCTGCTGCACTTGCATCATCTGCAGCATCATCCGCATCATCTCCCCGTTGGTGGGTTCCCGCTCAGGCTCCTCATCATGAGGGATCGCGCCACTACCCCCACCACGGGTGAAACGTCTTCCTGCCATCTAGTGACACAGAAAACGAATCAGATTAGACTCATAGCTTATGACTCGGACATCGAACTTAGTTTATTGGAAATTCTAATATTATTATCGCTATTCCAAAAAGCGCAGTTACAGAGGGACCTGCATGGGCCACCAACAAAACCTGTCACGACCCGCTTCCCTAAAATGGAGGCGAGACGTGAAAAGGTCCGCACGAGAGTGGAGCTGTGAAGCCCCCAAACCCGATAAGCGTCAATAAAACATAAGCAGGTCCCTGTAACCACGATGGAATAACAATAATAACACAAGCAGAGACTGAAATAAAATCTCACATCTCATAAATTGTCCAACATGAAAATAAGTCCAACAACCAGAAAAGCCACCAGGCTAAAAAGAAAAGAGTCTAAAGGCCCAGAACAAGGCCAACAAAAGCAACAACAACAACAAGGTATAGGTGCTACGCACCGATAACAAAACAACTGTCTAACAAAAGTAAAACACAACGAAGACACTAGGACTGATCCCCAGTGTCCACGTACTCCCCGTCAAACACAAGCTCGGGCTCGGCGTCAGCAAACACCTCGTCCTCAACAAGGTACTCAGGCTCAGGGTCTAACATGTGTCACCCAAAAGAGTAAAGGGGCACATGTCAGCAAGTCTAAAAGACTTGGGCAAGGAAACTGAAAGTAAGGCAACTAGCAACCTAGCAGTTTAGTATGCATGACATGGCAGTTATAACATGAGTGCACAATTAAAACATGGCAAGACAATTTGTACAAGAGAACAATCATCGGGACAAGACAAGAGTAGCCAAGCTACTATCAATCTCAATCAAATCACATTGTTTCGTAGGTGTTTACGCCCTTCAGCTGAATGGTACATCATTCACACCGATCGGCACTAAACACAATTCACGTTTCACGTTGTTTTGTAGATGTTTACGCCCTTCAGCTGAATGGTACATCATTCACACCGATCGGCACTAAACACTACCCCACCCCAGAGTTTACGCCTTACAACTGCAGTTGTTGATCAAACAGACCCCCAGTTGCCTGGCCGCTTAACCCTTACCCCATCCCACACGTAAACAAGCCAGGGTCCCTGCACATGAGCCCAGCAAGTGAGCCAGGGTTGCCCCGCACGGGAGCTTGTTTCTTAGTTCACAATTCAATATATCGAGCGTTGGGGTTAGCAACTCATTATGCTCGCTTCTGGTCACGAGCCAGGAACACAAGTATTGTAGCGATGCTACGCAATCACGGGATCACCAAAAGAATGCAATGACATGACATTTAATTCGCGTACCGTTAATGGAAAGTAAACATGACATGGTAATTGTGCAACATGATATATGTCGGAACTAGCTTCGTTGTCAAGCTAGTTCCCCAATTTGCGCCTAGGCGAGTATCATTTCGTCGCCTAGCCTCTTTTACGCCTACAACAAGCAAAATGGCCTAAAACATGGCCTAAACCCTAAGTGGCAAGTTTCACTTGCCTAGCACCGGGGATGACGACCACTTCGTCTCACGGACGCTAATCTATGGGGAAAAATCGCTGTTATGGGGAAACAACCAACAAACAACATAAAATTTTATTAGGGTTTCATAAAAATATAAATAGGTTATGAAAACAACGGTAGATCGATTTCTTACCGAGAGGAGGCGGAAGAAACACTCCGGGGAACCCTAGGTTCAGATCTGGAGAAGATTGGAGAAGTTTGGGGAAACTAGGGTTTTGGGGGATTTGGGGATTTTGATGGATTTGGTGAGATTTTGGGGAAGATGAGAGGTAGATAGAGTGGATGGATGGTTTGGATGATGGATTTAGGGCTTGGAATGAAGGATTGAAGCTTGGAGGAAGATGGGGGCTCAAGGGGGAAGATTTTAGGGTTTTGGGTCGTGTTGAGGAAGTAGAAAACGTTTGGGTTGGGTTTAAATAGGATGGGCTGGCGGCTGCCCAGAAATTAGGGTTTTAACACAGGTTAGTCGGTCAAAGAGCAACCACTGACCGACTAGTTTGGCAACTAGTCGGTCGGTCGACCAACGCAGACCGACTAAGTGCAAACAGTAACTTCTGAACGAAATTAGGATTTAGAGTTAGTCGGTCCATGAACAAATACTGACCGACTAGTTTAGCATCTAGTCGGTCGATGAACGTTCTTAGACCGACTAAGAGTAAACAGTAACTCAACTAAAATTAAGATGATGTGTTAGTCGGTTAAAGAAGCATTGCTGACCGACTAGTTTGCAACCTAGTCGGTCAACCAACGTTCTTAGACCGACTAACGATAAACAGTAACTCCTGAGAAATTTAGAAAGCCAACTAGTCGGTCCAAGAAGGATTGCCGACCGACTGGATCGTCATCTAGTCGGTCGGTGCCCCTTCTTATACCGGCTAATGAGCACAAAAAGTTCCGATACGGAGCGCGGAGCTCCGGGATCGATTCCTAAGACTCCTAGGCTTGATCTAATAGTTAGATACGACCGTTATGAAGTCCGTCACGAGTGACATACTTCGAAATCGACAATCCTAAGGAAGAAACGAGAAAATACGACGAATCGATCGAAAATGAAAGCTACGGAGACGAAAACCACACACGAGGAGAAAATCCACCAAAACATATATTATATTATATTAAATCCAGATACATGAAAAGCAGTCGTTACAGGTAATGACATGAATAAGTATACCGTAGTTCAATTGATGGGTACTTTGATGTCATACGTGGTACGCAAAGATAGCAAGGTGAAGTTACAAGAAAAGATGAAGTCCTATTTGAACCAAGACGTGCCTAAGAAAAAGGCGATTGCATTCAAGACGGCTTCATCCACCTCTACCGATGATGAGGACTCGGAAGAAGAAATGGACATGGAATCCATTGCACTCATGGCAAAGAAGTTCAATCGCTTCTTCCGAAAGGGTAACTTCAAACAAAAATCTAAATTTACTTCTACTAACGCCTCTCCACCTTTGTGCTTTAAATGCAATAAGCCAGGACACATCAAAGCGGATTGTCCTCAAAAACAAGCAAAAGGAGAAGTGGAAGGCGCCGAAGTTCGACAAGTCCAAGAAGTACAAAAAGGGGTACAAAAAGGGACTTGTCGGAGCAACATTCACCGACTCCGAGGATTCCTCAAGCGGAGAGTCAGACGATGAGAAAGTGGAGCAAGCGCACATGTGCTTCATGGCAAGAGAGGAGCATGATCAAGGATCTTCCTCCTCCGATGATAGCGATAACGAAGGCGATGAGGTAACTATGGATGATCTTAGGAATGCTAACTCTCAATTATGGTCCAAATACACTAAATTAGTAAATAGATATACTAAAGTAAAAGATGACCTAGCTAGCATTCAAACCTCGCCTAAGACTATCATCACCAACAACGACACCGTTGTTGAAGAGTTAAGAAATGAGATTGTTAATCTCAAATCTAAACTTGAACATGTTAGCATTGATGATCCGGAAGAACATAGGGTAGCGGATTTGACTTCTCAAAACTCGACTTTGAGTATTGAGAATGAGAATCTTAAATCTCGTGTTTATGTGCTCACATCGCAAGTATCCAATTTGGATACTTCTATGCGTTCTCTCACCGAGAAATATGAGAACACATTAGGCCGAATTAATAAATTCAATAAGGGTAAGGACCAATTGGATAAAATCCTAAGTGACTTACTTCTGGCCAATCACCACATTGGTTTGTGGTATACGATGGGATGTTCATCCAAATCGGCCACTACTTTTGTTAGGCCAACTTCCGATGACTCTACGAGTGGTAGCAAACACTCTATTGGTAGTTCTTCTACCAATGGTGCTTCCACCTCGTTCACACCCTCTTTCGGAAAGAAACCCACTAAGGGTGGACCTCCAAAGAAGGGGCATGCTTATATGTACACCAATAACATGCCACGAAGGAACACACGTCCTACTCCACCGTCTCACACATATGATGATTTTTATGCAACACATTCTCGGGCACGTGCACACCATGTGAGACACCCTCACGCACGTGTTCCCACACATGCATATGTTCACCCACCTCATCATATGAATAACTCTCGTCGTACACCATTCCATCATGTTCCTTATGCCTATCCACAACATGCATCACGTAGAAATCAACGTCGCATGCATGCACCTAATAGGATGAGGGCTCCCAAGATTTTCACTATTTGGAGCCCAAAGGACACAAACATGGATGAAAAACAAGTATATATGAATGCTTATTTTTCGGATGTTGTGCATAGTAGAAATTATGTGGGGAAGTCTAAGTCCAATTGGACTTGGCTTCCAAAGGTCTAACCTTTGAGGACCCAATGACCTTGGGTACCATGATATGAAATTTTCTATCTTTAGGTACTCAAGGAAAAGAAAAAGAAAAGGAGCAACAAATTTAAATTTAGCTCCAAAGGGAATTGGATACTCGATAGCGTGTGTTCAAAACACATGACGGGTGACGCTCAATTGCTTTCCGGAGTGGTGCCCATTGCTAATGGGAACCGGGTAGTCTTTGGAGGCAACGAGAGCGGAACCATCGTCGGTGTTGGTAAAGTGGGTAACCCATCTAAACCCTTAATTAGTGATGTTTATCTAGTTAATGGTTTAAATCATAATCTTATTTCAATAAGCCAACTTTGTGACAAAGGTTACAAAGTTAGCCTTGCGAAAGGATTGTGTCATATTTCAAATGATAATAATGATGTATTATTTTCCGGCACACGTCATAAAGATATTTATATTTTGGATCTTCCTAAGTCATATGAACAATGTCTCGTTGCCAACACAAGTGAACAACACTTATGGCATCGACGCTTTGGACATGTGAACTTTGGAACACTTTATAAGCTTTCAAAATTAAATTCCATTAAAGGTTTTCCGAAGCTCGTTTTTGAAAAGAAAAGTTTTTGTGATTCTTGTCAACGTGGCAAGCTTCCTAAATCTTCATTTAAACCTAAGAAAAGCATTTCTACTAAACGGCCACTAGAGCTATTACATCTAGATTTATTTAGGCCAACCAGAGTTGCTTCCTTAGGAAATGCAAGATATGGACTTGTCATCGTCGATGATTATTCTAGATTTACATGGGTATTTTTCTTATGTAATAAAAATGAAGCTTTTGAAAACTTCACAATATTTGTGAAGAAAGTACAAAATCTCATCGGAACCACCATTGTCACTATTCGCAGTGATCATGGGGGTGAATTTGAGAATGAGTCTTTCTCAAATTTTTGTGATGATCTTGGAATTACTTACACGTTTTCTTTCCCTCGCGCACCTCCTCAAAATGGTGTTGTTGAGAGGAAGAATAGAACGCTTGTGGAGTGTGCTCGCACTATGCTCGAAGATAGTCAACTTGGTTATCAATTTTGGGCGGAAGCGGTACACACCGCTTGCTATGTGTTTAATAGAATACTCTTGAGGCCCGGCACCAAACAAACTTGCTATGAATTGTTGTTTGGTAGATTGCCTCAAGTTAAACATTTTCGTGTTTTCGGCGCAAAATGTTTTATTAAAAACACATATGATAATTTGGACAAGTTTGATCCGAGATCGGATGAGGGGATATTTGTTGGTATTCCTCATGTAGCAAAGCCTACCGGATATACAACAAAAGATCCTCTATGATCGAGGAATCACTACATGTCTCTTTTAATGAGAATTTTATTACTTCTAGAACTTCAAATGATGATGATTCTATGGATGTTTTATGTGATTCGTTTGAAAATTCTAAGTCTATTGATTCAATTGATTCTATTGATACTAACCCGACTAATGAAGTTGTTGAGAATGTACCTAGTGATCAAGGTATTCCCAAGCGGCTTCATATCGTTCGTGACCATCCCCATGAGCAAGTCATTGGCAATATTCAAGATATAGTCAAGACGAGATCGCAAGTCCACCACTTCGCCAATTGTGCCTTTGCCTCATCGATAGAGCCAAAGAATATAGTTGAAGCATGCGAAGATAGTGCTTGGATCCTTGCCATGGAGGAGGAACTCATTCAATTCGAGAGGAATGAGGTATGGGAGCTTGTTCCTTTGCCATCGAAGAACCACACCGTCATAGGGACAAAGTGGATCTTCAAGAACAAAACCGACGAAAACCAAGTCGTCGTCCGGAACAAAGCTCGGTTAGTAGCTCAAGGCTATCGACAAGAGGAAGGTATCGATTTCGAAGAATCCTTCGCTCCGGTAGCTAGATTAGAATCAATTAGACTATTATTGTCTTTTGCATGCCATAAAAATTTTAAATTATTTCAAATGGATGTTAAAAGTGCATTTTTAAACGGAGATGTCGTTGAGGAAGTTTACGTTTCTCAACCTCCGGGCTTCATAAATGAAAATTTTCCAAATCATGTTTTTAAACTAAAGAAAGCTCTTTATGGTTTGAGACAAGCTCCTCGAGCTTGGTATGATCGCCTAAAGAATTTTCTTTTGGATTTGAATTTTAAAATGGGCGAAGCCGATTCTACACTTTTTGTTAAGCATGCGAATAATGATATTTTATTAGTTCAAATTTATGTTGATGATATCATTTTCGGTGCTACTAACTTCACTCTTTGCGAAGAGTTTTCTAATGTTATGAAGGAACAATTTGAAATGAGCCACATGGGCGAACTCAAATATTTCTTAGGTCTCCAAATTCGCCAATTGAACGATGCAATCTTCATCCACCAAACGAAATACACGGTGGAGTTGCTAAAGCGATTTGGAATGGAGAATGCCTCCGGGAAAAAGACTCCTATGAGCACTACAACGCATCTTGATAAAGATACGGGCGGAAAAGATGTAGACATTCGTCTATATCGAGGTATGATAGGTAGTTTACTTTATCTTACCGCAAGTAGGCCCGATATTATGTTTGCCGTTTGTATTTGTGCTCGTTATCAGTCTCAACCTAAGGATTCTCACTTAGTAGCGGTTAAACGTATTTTTCGCTATCTAAGTTACACTTTAGATTTTGGATTACTTTATCTGAAATCTAGCACATATGAGTTAGTCTCATATAGTGACGCTGATTATGTGGGATGCAAATCCGACAGGAAGAGTACTAGTGACACTTGCCATTTTCTAGGAAATTCCCTTGTCTCTTGGTTTTCCAAGAAGCAAAATTCGGTATCACTTTCAACCACCGAGGTGGAATACATTGCCGTCGGTGCCGCTTGTGCCCAGGTTCTTTGGATGAGACACACACTGAAGGATTTTGGTATTCATTGTGATACTAGCCCTATCATGGTGGATAACCAAAGTGCTATTTGTCTTTCAAAGAATCCGGTGCACCATTCCCGATCTAAACACATAGATGTCCGACACCATTTTTTAGATGATCATGTTGCTAAAAAGGACATCATTTTAGTGTACGTTGAAACCCAAAAGCAAATCGTCGATATTTTCACGAAACCCCTAAAGGAGGACTCCTTTGTGCGGTTGCGTCGAGAATTGGGGATTATGGGTGAATCCGAGATATAGGATTCATGTTTCATTCAATTATCTTGCATGCTATTATATTTTGCAATATTTCCTTCATGCTAGACTTATTGACTTTTTCGGGATTTTATGTGATATGTTTGAATTTTTGCTCGAATTCTTATTTGAATGTCGTATTTGAGATTTCGATGTTTTATGGGGTAGTTTAGATGACTTATGAGAGGGTTAAGATGTTTCGTCCAAGTGTTTTGAGGAGAGATCTCATTTATCAACTTTTGGACTCTTCTAGTCGGTTTCAGTTCATCAGCCAACCGACTAGATGCACATCTAGTCGGTCAGCTAGTGAACTCAGACCGACTAGTTCAAGCTTTGAATTTTCCCTTGTCATTGACTTCTTTTAGTCGGTCACAGTTGACTTACCGACCGACTAGATTGAAAACTAGTCGGTCAGTGATTCTACTGTGACCGACTAACTCTAGCCCTAGAATTTTCGTTTTGCCTCTGTTTCGACTTAGTCGGTTTAAGCTCATTGACCGACCGACTAGATCGTAATCTAGTCGGTCAGTGCTTGAACTGTGACCGACTAAGTGCTCTAGGGCATTCACGTCTTTTCGCATTCTCGACCGACTTAATACCATTTTATCCGACTGTTTCTCATTTTAGTCGGTCTATTTCGTTTCTCCAACTCGAAAACCCCCTAGCCCCGATCGTGACCCTTCGACTTCCGTCGTTCTCCGGCCATTTTTTCCGGCCAACTCCGCCGCCAGTCGTCGTCGATCACTCCCCTAGGTAACTCCCTCCTTCCTAGGTCGTTTTCATCTCTAGGGTTTGTCCTAGAACTTGATTTCTCCTCTAGGGTTTCGGATTCTATCTTAGGGTTTGTTGTGTTAGGTTCTAGGGTTTGAGCTAGGTTATTTGATCTTCTCATATCGCTAGATTGATCTCGTTGTGCCGTGATCATGGCACGAACAAGGATCCCGATTACCTCTTCTGGGGCATCCCACATGACCATAGAGGCCGCGACCGCTTCGACCCCTCCTAAGCGTAGGGCCAAGACCACTCGTCCCCCCTCTTCGTCTTCAACTCCGTTGAAGAGGAAGAGGACATCAAAGCCCAAACCTTCAGGCCAATCATCCAAGCCCAAAGCTAAACCCAAAAAGTTCCGTGCTCCTACCCCTCCCGGTGAGCGTTCAGATAGTGATTCCGAGGATGATTCCGAGGAAGAATACACTCCTGAGAATCCCGAGAAGGCACCTACTCCACCCCCTCCTCCACCTCCTCCTAAGACCCGTAAGGCTAAGGGTAAAGGTCCGATGCCAGTCGGCGGTGTTGATATATCGTTGTGTCGTGACGACCCTCATTGTCTAGCGGCTTACAACCGTATAGAGCATTGCCCACTACTGTTGGAGCATTACGTTCAGTTTTCTGATTTTCTTGGCCTTGCTGATCTGCTATCCTATAGTGGCCTATTGGACTACCTTAGATTTGACCCTAAGGCGAACCCTCGACCCTATCCTCGCCTGGTCAAGCTCTTCTATGCCAATCGTGTCCGGGGTCAGTACGGTGAGACTCACTCTATCGAGACTTCTGTTTTGGGGACTCCGATAGTCCTCACGGCAGAGATCTTGGGGGAGTTGATAGGTTGCTCATCGTGTGGCCTCCTCCCGTCTGACATCTCTGTTGACGATATCTCCTCCCTCGATCAGCAGACCCTAGCTAAAATCTTCCAGGTTATCCCCCCTGCATTCATTGGCGTCCCTTCCAAATCATTCAAGCCGAATGCTTGGGTGATTAACCTGATCTTGATATCCTGCCTTCTTCCCAAGTATGGATCTTCTTCACTTCCGTCTCAGCCGTTTCTGAAATTGATATACGCTCTTTTCATGGGTAGCGAGATTAATTGGGCTCGCATTATACTCGACAAGATGGACTCTTTCGAGTGTATTTGCAAGACCACTAAATCTGCGCATATCCCGTACCCGTGTCTGTTGACCTTGGTTTTCCGTCATTTCCGTATCCCTCTGCCTCCTGACGATGAGCGTCCTCTTGGTCCTCCACTGAACGCGATGGCCGTAAAGAAATCTCTTGCGGCACTCCGTCACGTGCAGCGGACGACTCCTTCTGCGTCTCAGGGCACTACTTCTGCAGCTGCTGCTTCTCGACCTCCCACCACACTTGATGATGTCGTCCGGTTACTTCATCGTCACGAGTCTCGCTTGGCTCATACCGAGGAGGTAGTTTGCCGTATGGCTAGTTTGATGGGCGTCCAGCTTCCTCCTCCTGTTTCTGAGGATGAGGAGATGGATGATGAGGATATCGATGAGCTTGTCACCTCCCTTGCTCGTGGCGCTGAGGCCACTGCTGCTGCTGCTACCACATCTGCTCCTGGAGCTGGCACCTCTTCCGGTGCTCCAGAGACTTCTGCACTAGTGGATCAGACTTCTGATGCTACTGCTGCTCCTGCTGACGACCCTGCTCCTGTTCTGCCTGCTGATGTTCCTGTTGATACCCCAGCCGTTGAGCCAGTCGTCGCTGTTTCCACTCCTGCCCCGACGATCCCGTCTGTTGACACGCCTCTCCTCCCAGCAGAGCCTGAGTCCACTCCCTCGACTGGACCCATGGAGACTGCTGATCCTGCCACTTCCTCGTGATCGTCTGTTTCGAGGCCTCTCCTGTGATCTTTGGATGATGCATCTTGTTGAGAGTGTTTTAGGTTAGGATGGGATGGAGTTTGGGTGGTGATTTGATGTATTTTGATTTTATGGATGTCAGTGTTTGTGATATATTTTTGGATGTTGATGATGGTGCCCCGATGATTTTGTTGTACCTTTTTGATGTTGATATAGTTGGTATGTTGCACTTATTATGATGTAGTCGATGTGAATTTTGGATGTACTCATGGTATTCATATATATATATATATACATCGATGTTTTTTTTGTTTTACTTCGTCGTGCACATTTAGTATTCATTCAATGTCTATGATATGTGAAATCGTCGCTTGTCGCTTAAAAACTTGGTTAAATAGATTATATTTCTATGATTGTATAGAATTGTTTTCCATGCACAAATTTAACCAAGAATATTGAATATTGGAGGGTATGTTCCTTTATTCAATAAATAAATTAATATTTGGTATTTTTGATGATTTTAGTTTTCCATTTTTGTTGATAATGGACAATTTGGCACACCTTGATTTGATTTCATCGCTTTTCCCTTGGTGTCAATTAGGTCCATCGTCAATATCTAAGACTCCCGATGTTGGATTTTCCTTTTCCTACTTGTTGTCGTTGTATGCCCCCCATTTTTGGGATAATGCCAAAGGGGGAGAGATAATGATAATAAATAGTGCAAATGAAAATTTAACTCAATTTCCAAGAATCTAATTTGATGTGTTAGATTCAGGGGGAGTTAAGATATATATAAGGATTTTCAAAATCCGATATTTCAAAAATCGATTCTCGTTATATATCTTACTCGTCTGATTGATGCAATTTATATATATTCATTTTGGAATTAACGTGTCATCAATGCAGGGGGAGTAAGTATTTTACATTTGAATCATTATTTTTGTTTATTATTTATGTTGGTTTGTCATCACCAAAAAGGGGGAGAATGTTGAATATTGGACTCCCCGGATTTGGTTTTGGATGATGAGCAAACATAAATAATTCATGTACTAACAATTTGTGAGCGCAGTTATGGAGATCGTCGCCAAATTCACGAGAACATTCAAAGCGACATCTCAAGACTTCTCAAAGCTCGTATTCTATGCCTAAAGCTTCGTTGAAGCTTTTGGACCGTTTTGGAAGTCATGAAGAATTAATCGAAGCTCTCGAAGACCGTTCCTTAAGGTTTTATTTATAGTCTTTTAGCTTCGATCTATAGAATGTTAAGCCTTGAGTATATCTTACAATTCTATCTTCATAACGCTCATATCGTAGCTCTAGGATCTTAGTAGAAGTCCATTCTAACTTCCTCGAAGCATCGCGCTTCGATTCGGACTTATTCGTGCATGTTAGTTAGTTCAAGAAGAAGAACTGACCGACTAGATGGTGATCTAGTCGGTAGCAAAGCTTCTTGGACCGACTAGTTTGTGTTAATCTTTTCTTGCTCAGTACTGTTTACAGTTAGTCGGTCTACGTTGACTCACCGACCGACTAGTTTGTGACCTAGTCGGTCAGTGATGCTTCTTTGACCGACTAGTTGAGCTTTACTGTTCATGCTAATTTTCTCCTGAGCTACTGTTTATCGTTAGTCGGTCTAAGAACGTTTGGTGACCGACTAGTTGATAATCTAGTCGGTCAACATTTGTTCTTGGACCGACTAAATCAATTTGTATTCAGACTATTTGTTTTTGACTCTTAGTCGGTCTAAGTTCACTGACCGACCGACTAGTTGTGAAACTAGTCGGTCAGAAAGTCTTCTTGGACCGACTAGATTTCTAGGTCTGAAATTCAATCTCTTCACAGTTCTTCACTTAGTCGGTCCATGTTGTTTGACTGACCGACTAGTTGATGAACTAGTCGGTCAGTGATTGTTCTTTGACCGACTAGTTGCTTCAGATTTCTAACCGTTGGGATTTGACCTAACTTGTTTTTATGGGACCCTATAAATACGAACTTAGGTCATTTCTCTCTAGGTTAGAGCTGCCATTAAGAGATTCATTGAGATTGAAAGAGATAGACATTCTCACTCATTTCCAAAGCTCTCTTCCTCACAAGAAATCCATTCTCTCACTTTCTAGATCTAGAATCCATCTTGAGAGAAGTTTGTTCTTGGTGAGCCCTTCAAGCTCTAGCTTGATTCAAGTCCCCAAATCACTCCTAGGCACCCATTGCTGGTCATTTCAGTTGTGCTAGGTCTTGGTGACCTCATCTTCCTCAAATCCCTCCTTGCACCTATTTGGTAAGAAAACTCAAGGTATAGGATTTTGTGATAAGATTGTTTATTTCATTATAAACTCATTTATATTGCTTATTGATTCTCTCGGTTGTGAGAGAAGGTTGTGATCCCGGGTTGTGGGATTCACTATTGCCATTGCATGTATGATTTGATCTTGTGAAGGTTTTTCACAAGATATCATAGTGGAAATCTTGGGTTAGGGTTTCTAACCTAAGTATCCGGAGGGGATCCGGGTGGTTGGGATGTAGGATCACCGAGAACAAGTCGGGGAGACTTGGGTGGATCCGAACCCAGTAACATCTTTTGTTTGCATTGTTAATTTTGTTGTTGTCATTCAATTTAAGCTTCCGCAAATTGATTTGGTAGTTGTTTGCACGATAATTAGGAATTATACTCCTTGTTATTTTTAAAGTACTATTCACCCCCCCTCTAGTACTTGTGCAGTAGCTTGTAGGGCATTACACGAACGTGCGATTAATTCACAGAGAGACTTGGTCAATGTGCAAAGGGAAAAGAGGAGAACCTAGCCAGAGTTGACTTAATATCTATTTGAGTCAAACCCTAATCATATTCAGTATCAAGTCCAAACTCCATTTCTATTGCTAATCACCATATCAACTATGACCATAGGTTATGGGGGAGTCAACGAGAAAGCCACAAAATTTTTCGGATCTGAAAACAGACTTAAAAAGGATAATATTAGTTAAAATAGGCTTACAGTGGCATCTTTGTAAATAGACAAACTAGGGTTTTTAAAATACCCTATATATAACCATGTGGCCGGCCCTACAAAAAATACAGAACTCTCCAAAAATTATTATTCGGCGGCTGCTTGGTGAACAAAGAGAAAGAGGGAATTGAGAAAAGAAAGAGAAAACGCAATCTCTCTCCCATAGTGCATTGTGTTTTGCCCCCCCCCCCCCCAATGAAACTTGAACGCATGGAACAAAGGACAGCATGCTAATGGAAGTAATAAAGGTAAGCTCTTTTTAAATAAACTAATTAAAGAACTGGCCATTGTCCTTTGGTTCTTCTTGCAGGGAAACCAAGACAGCAACATGCGAAATCCCCTTTGAGACAATTCCTCTTGGAGCCGAAAATTTACAAGAAGAGAAACCCCATGTGCAGTCGCACAAATTGAAGGAAAATCATAGCAAATTGAGGAGGGCACCAATTTATTTGAGAGCAGCCGCAATCGTTGACCAAAGATCCCCAAGCCATAGAAAAATCCCCCAGCAATAAGAGGCCGAAATCAATTGGAAGGTTTTTGTGCTCTGTGCTTTGCAATTTTTTAAGCCAGCCGAATTTTAAGTGGGGTTTTCATTTTCTTTGGTGATTTTGTTATTAGCCGCATGAATTGAAATACTATTGCAAACGAGTTGCTTTCTTCTCCATTGTTTTAATTTTAAAAAAAAAACACACACACACACAACAAAGGCTGCCGAATTTTTTTCCCTGTGTTTATTTTTCCAGGAGCCGCACCAAAATCCAAGGGAGCACACTTGAAGGCCTCTTCATCAGAGATCTCAAAGCACAAGGACGTTGCGTTGGTTCTTGAATAACAGGAGCACTTCATCAGCACAAAATTTGTGTTTTTCTTTAATAATTTTTATGCACAGGGTGTGTGTGTGTTTTTTATTAATATCAGGCTGCTGAACTCTTATTGTTTGTTTGTTGTTCAATCAAAACAGAAGCAGCCGCTGCACGCTATCATTACAGGTGGAAGCCGCAACTCTGAGATCCACGACTGTCGCAAGTTTCAATATTGGGTGAAGGCCGCAGGTTTCAACCTTTAATGGAAGGCGCTAGTTTCATTGAGAGGGGAGCCGAACTATTGAGGGGACATCGGGGACATCTACATCTACGTCAGACGAGATCTGACACGCGCTGAACGACAGAGACGACACACCATTACTGAGCATTTCTAAAACTCTATCTATTTATCTTTGTATTGGTGTAGCGATCTCTGTAGGGGAAATTTTACCATTTGTGTTACTTTCTGGGGACTTGACGACTTTGGGAGTCGTCACTGAGGGAGAGCATCTGACTAGATTGATAGTGTAGAGCACGTGGTGTGCGTACGAGCTAGGTGAGAGTAGATTTGGGATCTTGACTCATTGTAGCTATACAGGTTTACATATCTATCTAGTATTTGCTTTCGGGGGCTGGAGTAGGTCGTGGGGACGACCGAACCAGGGTATATCTGTGCGTATTCTGTGATTGCTATTTTGTTGCCCTGTCTGTGCCTATAACTGCGTGGGATTGTTCGTGGGTTGCACGAATATTTTTATTAGCCTATTCACCCCCCCCTCTAGGCTACGATCCAGATCCAACAAGTGGTATCAGAGCCAAGTTTAGAGGATCTAGTCTAGATTTTTTAGATGACCATGAATATATCTGATTGTGCTTTTGCTGAAGGTCAGTCTATAGCCCGTCCCCCTAAATTTAACGGTGTAGACTTTGCATATTGGAAGGCTAGGATGAAAATCTATCTAGTGTCTGTAGATTATGATGTGTGGGATATTGTTGAAAATGGTTATAGTCTACCCACTATTAAAATTGAAGACACTGTTACTATTAAGCCTAAAGACAAGTGGGATTTAGCTGATAAGAAACTTTATACTCTTAATGGTAAAGCTATGAATGCGCTTATATGTTCTCTTGATAAATCTGAGTTTAATCGTATCTCACATTGTCTAACTGCGCAGGAAATCTGGCATACTCTGGAGGTGACACACGAGGGAACATCGCAAGTGAAGGAATCCAGACTTGCATTGCTTTCCACAGAATATGAGAGCTTCCGCATGCTACCAACAGAATCTGTGAAAGAGATGTTTGCGAGGTTCACGGACATTGTCTACAAATCCAGTTCCCTCGGTAAGCCATACTCTAGCCATGAACAGGTACGAAAGATCTTAAGGGCGCTACCAAGTTCGTTCAGGCCTAAAGTCACTGCTATTCAAGAAGCTAAGGACTTGTCAACAATGAAAGTGGAGGACTTGATAGGCAACCTAATGTCACACGAGCTTGAGTTGCAGAGTATAGAAGCCAGAGAGAAACCTGAAGAGAAGACCAAAGCTTCCACACCATTAGCTCTTCAAGCTAACGACGACGATCTTGATGAAGAGCAAGCCCTAATGGTCAGAAACTTCAGGAGATACATTCAGACTGATCAAGGAAGAGCTAAGATGGGAAAAAGGTTCATTCGTTCTAATAATTCTAATTTTGATAGAAATTCCTATGATTAGAAAGCTATTAATAGAAGTGAATGTTTTAAATGCAGGAAGAAATGACACCACATAAAAGATTGCCCACAACAACACACAGCTCAAGTTGCAAAAGGAAAAACGAAAGTGCTGACGTGGGACATGGATAGCGAAGCTGAGGAGGAGGATGAGGAACATGAAGCCCACTCCTGCATGGCATTAATGGCCAAACACAATGAGGTAGGATCTCCCACTAAAGCTGAATTGTTAGAAATCTTGAAAGGAATGCAAAATACTATTAAAGAGCTAGAAGCTGATGTGGATAGTTATAGGAATGATAACTTTGATATGCAACAATCTGAGTATGACATGTCTAAGGAAATTGAAAAACTGAAAACTGAAATTGTTGCATGTAACGCTACAATTGACATGTTAAATAAGGAGAAAGCTAGCTTGCCTGAAAAAATTGATTGTCTTTCATGTCCCTCTTTATTAAAGGATATTAGCATGTATAAGCTAGATAAGACAAAGCTTGAAGTTGAAAATGAATTGCTTTCTGAAAAGATTAACATGCTAAATCTTGAACTTAAAGAAAAAGTGAGGGATTTTGAAAAGAAAGAAGAGGAAAACAAGCGAGCTTTCGTTAGTAAATCCACTTTGCTTGTGAACGAAAATGATCATTTGAAATCCAAAGTTGCTAGTTTAGAATTGTCAATAAAGAGATTTTCCATTGGTAAACAAAATTTGGACATTATTCTTGGAAATCAATTGTATGGCAATAATAGGCGTGGCCTTGGATTTAGCGCTAAAAATGTTGAAAAATCAAAATATAGAAAAGTTCACATTGAATCAACAAAGGTTGGAAATTTTCATGCTAAGTGCTTTACATGTGGATGCGTTGGTCATACTTCATATCATTGCAAATATAGGAACAAAAACATTAAGTTCAAATAAATATGGGTTCCTAAATCTTTGATGACTAACGTAAGTGGACCTTGTTGGATTCCAAGGTCACACACGACACCTCTTTTGTAGGTGGATGGAAATTTGACGAGGAGCGATAAATTGAATGTCTCATTACTTTTTAGCTCCTTAGTCAAACGGCGACGTGAAGGTATATCTCATTCTTTGAACTTAATGAATACCTTCATAACTTTTTGTGTGCATGATTTTTCTTTGTTTGTGTGCTAGTAGTTGCATTGCTATGTGTGCATGTTTTTTTTGGTTGTTTGTGTGATTGCATCTCATGTTTGCTTTAGTACTTCATGCATTTTAAAAAAAATGAAAAAAAATGAAAACTGAAAAACCAAATAAATTGGTGCTTAAATGTGTATCTTTTCTCTTTGATTCATTAGTAAAGTATGCTTGAATGATTTTCATATCTATGTAGAAATTGGTGTATTATTATTTTTGCTACATGCGCATGTTTATCTTTCTGAATATTCATGGCATGTTCAATGACTGAAAATAACTTGATTTCTACACCACCTACTTCACTTCCACATGTATTACTATTGTTGCACATTTGGAGACATCGTTTATGAAGTATGGAAAGTGAATGTAGGAGGAAAACTTAATTGAATATCTAAGGGATATGATATACCTTGCCATGGATAAAAATTGAGCAAAAGAAATTGTTGTTATAAGTACTTTGTACAAAAAAAATTGTGAAAACAAAAGATAATTGCTCTGTATGAAAAATGGATACAATCCGTGGCAACGGTATTACCCACGAGTATCCAACATAAGCTTTATGGGTAAACTTTAGCGTTGGTGTATTTACTCGTCAAGCAATGCCACCCCCACATCTAAGAGTCCTTATAGGCTATGTTTTGGGGTGTGGTACCTTGAACTCATTTTTAATGAGGTGGGGAAAATCAATCCTAGGTGATAGAATGTTATTTGGAAAATGAGGATTGGTTTTGGTTGACTTTCTAAATGATTCCCCCCACGTGCTTCAATTTTAATCATCACACGTACACGTTGGTGTTGAAGTCTTAGTTGTTTAATTTCATTGGATTTTGACTTGATTATTCTATGTTTGTATACATGCAATTGTTGGTATTGGCTTATAATGCTCTGTTTTTGCATGGTATATGTTTTTGACTTCGTGTTATAACTTTTGATGATAACAAAGGGGGAGAAAAATTTGGGAAGATTTGGTAGTACTATGTGAAATTGTTGTATATGATATGAATGCTCATGAACATATGAATGCTTGATTAAGGGGGAGCATTAATGAATATTGGGGAATCACTAAAATAGGGGGAGCATGCATATTGTTAACTTTGCACATCATTACATCTCATTGCATGCTATCCTCTATCGTCACACTTTCACACACACTACTTTGGAACTTTATTGTGCAAATCCTATACGTAGTTTGTCATTATCAAAAGGGGGAGATTGTTGGTAGCAACGGTCTGTGAACTTCGTGTTTGATGATAACAAACGTGTGTGAACGTTTTTAATGTGTGTATTGAGTGTTTCAGGAATGGCGAACGTGCGATTAATTCACAGAGAGACTTGGTCAATGTGCAAAGGGAAAAGAGGAGAACCTAGCCAGAGTTGACTTAATATCTATTTGAGTCAAACCCTAATCATATTCAGTATCAAGTCCAAACTCCATTTCTATTGCTAATCACCATATCAACTATGACCATAGGTTATGGGGGAGTCAACGAGAAAGCCAAAAAAAATTTCTGATCTGAAAACGGACTTAAAAAGGATAATATTAGTTAAAATAGGCTTACGGTGGCATCTTTGTAAATAGACAAACTAGGGTTTTTAAAATACCCTATATATAACCATGTGGCCGGCCCTACAAAAATACAAAACTCTCCAAAAATTATTATTCGGCGGCTGCTTGGTGAACAAAGAGAAAGAGGGAATTGAGAAAAGAAAGAGAAAACGCAATCTCTCTCCCATAGTGCATTGTGTTTTGCCCCCCCCCCCCAAATGAAACTTGAACGCATGGAACAAAGGACAACATGCTAATGGAAGTAATAAAGGTAAGCTCTTTTTAAATAAACTAATTAAAGAACTGGCCATTGTCCTTTGGTTCTTCTTGCAGGGAAACCAAGACAGCAACATGCGAAATCCCCTTTGAGACAATTCCTCTTGGAGCCGAAAATTTACAAGAAGAGAAACCCCATGTGCAGTCGCACAAATTGAAGGAGAATCATAGCAAATTGAGAAGGGCACCAATTTATTTGAGAGAAGCCGCAATCGTTGACCAAAGATCCCCAAGCCATACAAAAATCCCCCAGCAACAAGAGGCCGAAATCAATTGGAAGGTTTTTGTGCTCTGTGCTTTGCAATTGTTTAAGCCAGCCAAATTTTAAGTGGGGTTTTCATTTTCTTTGGTGATTTTGTTATTAGCCGCATGAATTGAAATCCTATTGCAAACGAGTTGCTTTCTTCTCCATTGTTTTAATTTTAAAAAAACACACACACACAACAAAGGCTGCCGAATTTTTTTCCCTGTGTTTATTTTTCCAGGAGCCGCACCAAAATCAAGGGAGCACACTTGAAAGCCTCTTCATCAGAGATCTCAAAGCACAGGGACGTTGCGTTGGTTCTTGAATAACAGGAGCACTTCATCAGCACAAAATTTGTGTTTTTCTTTAATAATTTTTATGCACAGGGTGTGTGTGTGTTTTATTAATATCAGGCTGCTGAACTCTTATTGTTTGTTTGTTGTTCAATCAAAACAGAAGCAGCCGCTGCACGCTATCGTTACAGGTGGAAGCCGCAACTCTGAGATCCACGACTGTCGCAAGTTTCAATATTGGGTGAAGGCCGCAGGTTTCAACCTTTGGTGGAAGGCGCTAGTTTCATTGAGAGTGGAGCCGAACTATTGAGGGGACATCGGGGACATCTACATCTACGTCAGACGAGATCTGACACGCGCTGAACGACAGAGACGACACACCATTACTGAGCATTTCTAAAACTCTATTTATTTATCTTTGTATTGGTGTAGCGATCTCTATAGGGGAAATTTTACCATTTGTGTTACTTTCTGGGGACTTGACGACTGTGGGAGTCGTCACTGAGGGAGAGCATCTGACTAGATTGATAGTGTAGAGCACGTGGTGTGCGTACGAGCTAGGTGAGAGTAGATTTGGGATCTTGACTCATTGTAGCTGTACAGGTTTACATATCTATCTAGTATTTGCTTTCGGGGACTGGAGTATGTCGTGGGGACGACCGAACCAGGGTATATCTGTGCGTATTCTGTGATTGCTATTTTGTTGCCCTGTCTGTGCCTATAACTGCGTGGGATTGTTCGTGGGTTGCACGAATATTTTTATTAGCCTATTCACCCCCCTCTAGGCTACGATCCAGATCCAACAAACTCAAGTAGTTCTTGCATGTTGCATCCAATACGTCGAAGTCGACGCTCGCTATCTTTGCCATTTATCTAAGCATGTCAAACAAGCAGTAATTAAATATTTGAAAATAAATAATTATGCATTTCAGACACAGATATTTGTTGTAAGGATCGGTTAATCACCACTTTTAAAGTACAAAATAAAGTCCATTTACAGTACCATTAAAAAGAAAATACAACTCGGGAACCTCCATGGGGCCCCTCTTCTTCTGGAAGTAGATCTTTATCACTATAGGACGTGCACTAGATTTGGAATTTATACAATTTAATTCTCACTACAATTTCTATCAAAAAAGAACAAAATGCTAAGAAAATAAATGGTGACAATAGCCGATCCAAAACCACAACAAAATATTAACATTCGTCGCAGAGACATCAACATTGCAGCATGCATTTAATTATTCATCACAGGCATGTGGTATGTGATGGAAATTGAATTCCACCTCTAAGTAATTTTGATGATGAGCACACCAAATGAATGCTTAGTGTACTAACTACACTACACTTTAAGTATACAGATTTCGTGAAGCTATAATAATACTCCAAGAAGCATCGTGAAGCTCTACTAATACTCCAAGAAGCACGCATTAATACTCCACGACAAAGACGAACATGGCTAAACTCAAGTGATGAAGCTCAAGCTCAAAACAAAACAAGAAGCTCAAAGAGAAGCTCATCAAAGCATCATCAAGTTGACTAAACTGCCGAAGACATGTTCAGAGTCTAGTGTGAGTGTGTCGTGTCTTTTAGGATATTTGTCAAAGCCATATCAAATAGACAACACACACACACAAATGATTTCGAAACAATTTTTAACTACCTTCAAAATAGTTTTTAAAGAGCTTTTCTAGTCACTTCATAATTCTCGTAGTGAAACTCCTCGCACCCTGGAGTTAACTACTCTTTTGACTAGAACAACAGGAAAAACTCCTCTGGGAGTCGACTACCAAAAGTAGGGAGTCGACTACTTGTCAGGGATGAAAATTTCCTAGACTCCTCTGGGAGTCGACTACCTATAGAGGGAGTCGACTACCTGCTGGAAATTTTCAGACGTTTTGAATTTGAATTTTAAAATCTTATGAGCAATTTACTCCGAAATTTTTGGGACAAAAGTCAAACGAAATTCAAAATTCAAATCTCAGTTTTTCCCTATAAATAGAGCTTAATTCTTTTGTGAAATACACAATATTGAAAATCAAAAATTCGTAAAAGCTCTTGTGAATCAAAGCTCTCTCAATTCTTCTCTAGCCAATTTTAAATTCAGTTTTGATCTTGCAATATTTTCTCATCTTATTTAAGATCGTATTATTGTTTTCTATTGGCTAAATTGTTTTTCAAAATCCTCTCTATTATTTCTCTCTAATTTTATTTAAAGGATTTTTGAAAAAGCTCTAGATCACAAAGAACTTATCTCGTATCTTTGTGTGATCTAGATTATCATTCTATTAAGCCACTACACAATTGTATATCTTTTGATTGGCTATAGAATCGGGTGTATTTTAAATCTCTATCATTTATTGTAGAGTATTGAACAAATCTCTTATTGTGTTAATTGTTGGAACACTAGACAAGTCTAGTTGTTGCCAGTTGGAAAGTCCTCGGTTTGTGAGGCAAGGGTAAACCCTAGACAAGTCTAGGTGTTGCGTTCGGAAATCCTGGTCAAGGCTAGGTCGTTGGAAATCCTAACGAGTGAAGTTAGGTGCTTGTATTTGCCAAGGCAGATAGTGGAAATCTCGTACCGGATTGGTCGGGGACTGGACGTACCCGGGTTGCGGGGAACCAGGATAAAATCCTTTTGTTTGCGCTTGTTGATCTGTGTTTGATTATCTTTTCATTCATATCTTTTATTTACAGCAAAGATCAATTTTTTCTATACACGCTGAAATTCATATTTATAATCTTATTTGTCCTAACATATTCTCTGGGAGTCGACTACTGCTCATAAGGAGTCGACTACCTGCTGTGAAATTTCGCTGTGCATTTTTTAATTATATAGTTGATTAAGAACCAAGCGTAGATCACTCTACTTGGTTTCTTAGGCAACGTTAGAAGGAATTTATTTGTGTTAATATCGTTGAGCGAAAAAGTTTTAGTATTTGATCAACACTATTCAACCCCCCCTTCTAGTGTTGCTTTCCATCCACAGGATCCAACACTTGGTATCAGAGAAAGGTTACAATAGTGATGGTGTCAACATCCTTTCACTCCGAAGGACTGAACACCATGCGACCACCTCTATTCAACGGAACCAACTACGCCAGCTGGAAGATCCGAATGAAGACTCACCTAGAGTCATTGGACATTGAAGCATGGACTATCACCAAAATCCTGTACATCGCACCCACCGACGTTGAGTTTGGAAAATGGTCTATCGATGACAAGAAGAGGGCTAATCTCAATGCAAAAGCAATGAATGCCTTGTTTTGCGCTGTTACAGGAAATGAGTTCAATCGAGTTTCCCAATGTGAGACAGCACATCAAATTTGGCACACTCTTCAGGTAAGTCACGAAGGTACAGAAAAGGTAAAAGAATCTCGTATAAATGTATTACATTCAAAATTCGAAACTTTTAAAATGGAAGAAGGAGAGAGTATCACCGATGTGAATACTCGTTTTACTAACATTACAAATGAGCTTGCAGGACTAGGAAAGAAACTTTCCGAGTATGAACAGGTAATGAAGATACTAAGATCCCTCCGACCCGAATGGAAGGGAAAGACTACGGCCATTCGAGAAGCTCATAATGTAAAGGATCTCACCATCGAAGAACTGATGGGAAATCTCATGGCATATGAGATCGAGCTTGAAGAAGACAAGAAAATCGAAGAAAAACCAAAGAAGAAAAATCTTGCATTCAAAGCTCAAGAAGAAGACTCCGACTACACGGACAAAGAAGATCACATCGCGTTCATTTCAAAGAACTTTAAAGAGTTCATCACAAGTAAGTATGGAAAACGATCTTTAAGACCCACTAACGGTATTATTTGTTTTGGTTGCAATAAACCAGGGCATGTCAAGAGAGATTGTCCATTGGAAAGAAACAACCGTGATTCCAGAGATCGTGGGAAGAACAAAGAGAATAATGAAAGACGAACCAATACAAGAAACAAGTTTCGACGACCAAAGAAAGAAGCCTATGCAGCCTTCGATCAGAGCGACGATTCTTCATCCGACGAATCCTCAGACGAAGAAAATGATGAAAGAAGAGAGACGGCACATATGTGTTTCATGGCATCTACATCCTCTAAGGTAAGCTCGCATCATGATTCATCTAGCGACAATGAGTCATCGTCAAGCGATGATGAAGACTTGGACTATAGGGGAGCATATAAAGAGCTATGCAAAATGCATGAAAAGCTCATTAAAGAACATAGAAAAACACTTAGAATTGCTAAAAGAGAGACTAAGGAAAAAGAAGAAGTCATTAAAGAAAATAGCCTTCTTAAAGAGAAAAATGATTTTTTACAAAAGGATATTTTGCTAGTAAATGAAAAGGTTGAAAGTCTGAATAATCTTCTCGTATCCGTCAAAGATAAATACGACGCTACGATGAAAATTATTGAGAATTTCAATAAAGGAAAAGGGAAGCTAGATAATATAATAGATAATCAAAAAGCTTCATCTAGCAAAACCGGACTTGGCTATGATTCACATCATACCAAGAAACGGGTTAAGCACACTACGATGCATCATGCTAACGATAATGTTTTAAGCATCTGGGTACCAAAGAGATTATCTGATCAGCAAAAAGAAAGGTACGCTACTAACTTTGTTCAACAGATTCACTGTAACAAAAATTATAAATATATTGTTCATGAAGGAACTAAACCATACTGGGTTTGGTTTCCTAAAGACTAACTCATCGGACTCAAAGCCAAAGAGTACCATAAAACGCTTATCTTTCAGGTGCTCTAAAAAGGAGGAAAACAATGAAGAAAATTCAGGAAGTCAAACGGCTGAATCGGAACAAATATTTTTTTATATATATTTACATAATTATTTAAATGAGTTGAAATAAGTTAAATTTGTATGCATGATTGTGTTTTATTGCTTAAAATATTTTTGTTAAAAGAGCTCGTTCAACCTGGACCAAACCATCTCCGGGATGAGAAAACGACTCAACCCAGTAGGGAGTCGACTACCTACAGGAGGGAGTCGACTACCAGTGCGTAAAATTCTGGGTTGCCTCTTTTCTGACTATCTCCTATTGGGTTCTATTTGGGTGAATGGGTCAAATCCGTTAAGATAACTTACCCACTAATACCTAAAACCCATCCTAGCCACCCAAATCTAGATCTAATGGCTCTCACTTCTCTTCATCTCCTCACCTCTTCAATCAAAACCCCAAGAAAACCCTAGAGGTAGCCGACTACCTCCTTTTCCCCTCTCCTCTCTTGGGTTTTCATCTTGGAGCTTGGACCTTTGAAGCATTTTTTTTTATCTTCCTTCAAATTTACCCAAGGTAAAATTTTTTTACTTCCATGACCTTTATTATTTCATTTCTCTTGGTTATCTAGTAGTGTAAAAATATGTTTTTTGTTGTTTTACTCTATCTAGATGCCTTTCAAAGGAGCTTTCCCTAAGAAGAGAAAAATTGCTACTGCTAATGTTGATTCTGAGAAAGAAATCATCCTACCCTATCTCTTCAAATCAACTACCTATGAACATTTTGTTAAAGTGTCTAAGAAACCAATCTTGCATGAAAGATTTGTCAAACTTAATGATGTTATCAATTACGGTATTGACAGTCTGCTAGATTTCCAAAACTTAGCAAATTTGTTCTCCTCTGAAAATGTGTATCTGTGTTATCCTAGGCTTGTTCATCTCTTTTATGCAAACATGGATTATGATCTCGTGAAAAGTCGTTTCATTACTAAGGTTCTGGATACCAAACTTGCAATAACTGTAAAATCCCTAGGTGAAGCCCTAGGAATCCCATACTCCTGTATGATCCTTGACAAAATTGAGATGACTGACGAGAATACCCTAGAGAGAATGTATCTGCCTGGCAAACACTTTCAGACTAAACTTCCTTGTAGCCATCTTCGCTATCCGGCTAGAATCTTAGCTAATATTCTGTCGTATAACATAACTCAAAAATCTGGGAGTCATGCTATCCTCTCTGAAAAACAAGCTAAATGCATTTATGCCATTCTTGGTAACATTCGTGTGAATTGGGCTAAAGTCATCATGGATTCCATCCTACTTTCAGCTTCATCTGACAGACCTTCCTCCACTCTTTCTCATGGGCACTATCTGACCATTCTATTCATTAGCTTTAATGTGCCTTTGGATCATGAAACAACCATTCTAGAACCTGCCCGTGTCTTTGATGTTCATGCTCTTGGGAGAATGAATCTCCATCATGACCTTGATGAGAATGTCCCTGAAGAGCAAATCGCTACCGAAGGAGGATCATCATCCTCAAGGCGAGGTAAGAAGGTTGTTATTTCAGATTCAGATGAAGAAAGTGAAGAAGAAGAAAAAGAAAGCGGCGAGGAAGAAGAAGAAGTTCCTGCTTACATCCTTGAACTTCAGGAGATGCTCCTGAAAAATATTGGAAAATTGAAGATCTCACAGGAGAAAGGATTTGAAGATCTCCATCAAAAGGTGGACGACCTCAAGGAGATCGTCGTGAAAAGCAACAAAATGACTGAGGAGACGCTTGTTATGATCCTTGGAGAGATCAAGGAACTGAAAAAGAACAGCGGTCATCCTTAGTCTCATGAAATTCTCTTTCAAAACAATGGTTCCCTTTTTCAAAAACAATGTTCTCTTAAACTATGGTTTGTAATAACTCTTATGGTGTGATGCTAGCTACTATGAAGTTATCTGCTATGCCAAACTTAGTTGTTCTATGAACTAACATCTCCATTGCAGGCATATGGAATTGAATTCCTCCCATTTTTAATGATCCATAGAAATTACTGTTTTATTTTTTGTTGATGACAAGGGGGAGAAAAATATATAATGCAAAAATGTGAATTGTATTTCTAATAGCTTCGATGCAGGGAATCAAAAATATATAATGCAAAAATGTGAATTGTATTTCTAATAGCTTCGATGCAGGGGGAGTACCGCATCAAAGCAGGGAGAGTAAGTATACTTAAAATATTATTCATATTCATGTCTTACTTCAAATTACTTCAAATTTTGCATTTGGGTGTCATCATCAAAAAGGGGGAGAGTGATGGAAATTGAATTCCACCCCTAAGTAATTTTGATGATGAGCACACCAAATGAATGCTTAGTGTACTAACTACACTACACTTTAAGTATACAGATTTCGTGAAGCTCTACTAATACTCCAAGAAGCATCGCGAAGCTCTACTAATACTGCAAGAAGCACACATTAATACTCCACGACAAAGACGAACATGGCTAAACTCAAGTGATGAAGCTCAAGCTCAAAACAAAACAAGAAGCTCAAAGAGAAGCTCATCAAAGCATCATCAAGTTGACTAAACTGCCGAAGACATGTTCAGAGTCTAGTGTGAGTGTGTCGTGTCTTTTAGGATATTTGTCAAAGCCATATCAAATAGACAACACACACACACAAATGATTTCGAAACAATTTTTAACTACCTTCAAAATAGTTTTTAAAGAGCTTTTCTAGTCACTTCATAATTCTCGTAGTGAAACTCCTCGCACCCTGGAGTTAACTACTCTTTTGACTAGAACAACAGGAAAAACTCCTCTGGGAGTCGACTACCAAAAGTAGGGAGTCGACTACTTGTCAGGGATGAAAATTTCCTAGACTCCTCTGGGAGTCGACTACCTATAGAGGGAGTCGACTACCTGCTGGAAATTTTCAGACGTTTTGAATTTGAATTTTAAAATCTTATGAGCAATTTACTCCGAAATTTTTGGGACAAAAGTCAAACGAAATTCAAAATTCAAATCTCAGTTTTTCCCTATAAATAGAGCTTAATTCTTTTGTGAAATACACAATATTGAAAATCAAAAATTCGTAAAAGCTCTTGTGAATCAAAGCTCTCTCAATTCTTCTCTAGCCAATTTTAAATTCAGTTTTGATCTTGCAATATTTTCTCATCTTATTTAAGATCGTATTATTGTTTTCTATTGGCTAAATTGTTTTTCAAAATCCTCTCTATTATTTCTCTCTAATTTTATTTGAAGGATTTTTGAAAAAGCTCTAGATCACAAAGAACTTATCTCGTATCTTTGTGTGATCTAGATTATCATTCTATTAAGCCACTACACAATTGTATATCTTTTGATTGGCTATAGAATCGGGTGTATTTTCAATCTCTATCATTTATTGTAGAGTATTGAACAAATCTCTTATTGTGTTAATTGTTGGAACACTAGACAAGTCTAGTTGTTGCCAGTTGGAAAGTCCTCGGTTTGTGAGGCAAGGGTAAACCCTAGACAAGTCTAGGTGTTGCGTTCAGAAATCCTGGTCAAGGCTAGGTCGTTGGAAATCCTAACGAGTGAAGTTAGGTGCTTGTATTTGCCAAGGCAGATAGTGGAAATCTCGTACCGGATTGGTCGGGGACTGGACGTACCCGGGTTGCGGGGAACCAGGATAAAATCCTTTTGTTTGCGCTTGTTGATCTGTGTTTGATTATCTTTTCATTCATATCTTTTATTTACAGCAAAGATCAATTTTTTCTATACACGCTGAAATTCATATTTATAATCTTATTTGTCCTAACATATTCTCTGGGAGTCGACTACTGCTCATAAGGAGTCGACTACCTGCTGTGAAATTTCGTTGTGCATTTTTTAATTATATAGTTGATTAAGAACCAAGCGTAGATCACTCTACTTGGTTTCTTAGGCAACGTTAGAAGGAATTTATTTGTGTTAATATCGTTGAGCGAAAAAGTTTTAGTATTTGATCAACACTATTCAACCCCCCCTTCTAGTGTTGCTTTCCATCCACAGGATCCAACAGTATGTTTAAGCGCAATTTCATGATACAGACAATAAAAAAATTCAACATCCCAGGCATTTTTAATGGAATAAAATATTTTTATTAATAATTAATTGGACCACGTGGAAACGTCATTCCCCGTTAGGTTAGTTGACTAACGACAGAGCGGTCTCAGGATCCTCATAATTATTAAACGTAATAAATAATCAAATAATCCAAAAAATACGACTAGTGATGATTTACACATATGATAAATCAGAATTATTTAGGAAAATATTTTGATCATGAAATCCTAATTAATATCTGAAATAGCCTTTGTTAAAAAAATTTCGAAAACCCCCTAGTTAGGGCATTGTTGCGATGGCCGCGAACGGCGGCACGCGCGACGACTTCTGGTAACAACACATGCAGTGGGCGCGCGCGGGGAGCGCATGCGACGAGGCACGCGTGGGAGGCACATGCGACGAGGCACGCGCGGGAGGCGGCGATGCACGCGTGGCAGGCGCATGCTCGGCGGCAACGCCCATGCGGGAGGCTCGCGCGACAGGCGCGCTCTCTCGGTGGTGATGCGTGCGGGGCAGGTGCGCGTCGGGGCAGCGGTGTGCGCGCGTCAGGCGCGCGTCGGGGCGACGGTGTGCGCGTGTCAGGCGCGCGTCGGGCCGACGGGAGGGGTGCCAATGTAACGCCCCGTTCCCCGGGATACCCGATAGTACGAATTCATATCAGGTATTTCCGAAGAGACGGGTGCTACGGAAGAGAAGCACAAAATTTCAAAACACAAGCAGGCCCACTGCGCACTGCTGGGATAGTACATGTAGCATTCCAGATAACAAACACAGAACACAAAGGGACAACAGCTCAACCTGGAAATATAAATAAACCACTGATACATATAAACACACAAATATCCAAATTAACATCATTAATACATATCTCATATATACAACATGATACCACATATTACTAGAGTACAATAACACCGTCCAACTCTCTCTCTCTAAGTCCTCAACTCTCATATCTAACCAACTGGGTTCGCGGCCTCTGACTCCAAGATCCAACACCTGTAAAATATCAACGGGACACGTCACAGCGTGACCCAGTAGGAAACCGAAACCCAACTCACATGGTGCACAAATACAAGGCACTAAGTAACAACGAGAGGCTAACGCATGGCATATCATGGCAAATTCATATGAAAATGTAAATGGTGTCATTCAAAACATGTACCTGCCGCAAGGGAGAACCTGCGAAGCAAAGTGAGTACCATGCAAGAGGAATAAGCAACAACTCAAATTTGTTCTTTAACAAGTAAAACCACCTTAATAACAAATATGGGAATGTTGGCAATTTTAGAGATTATTATGCAAGCACAATTTAACATTAAGCCCTAACAGTTTCAATATGTTGCAGGCACCAATATTAGCAAGCTAGAGAATATGTATGAACCTTATCTATCTCAAATAGCTTTAACAGGATCTTGATGCAAGTTGCAAGACAACATGGAAAGAAAACATGGACTTACAAGGAGACATAAAGTTACAATATTTAAGAATGGTATCCCATAACTCCAAAAGCATGTTGATTACAATACCACGACTAGCTGTAAGATCAAGCATTTCTACTACAAATGCAACATTTATAAGCCACTGCTAATGGCAAGAAAGCTAACTCAACACCAAGTGGAAAGCGTAAACAATCCTACACAATATGCGATTTCTACTACAAGTGCTAGCAATCTTAATTAGTGAGAAACACATTGTCTCAATCATGTTTTAACAAGGGAGTACCACCTTACAAATTTACACTCGAGATTGCGTTGTAAATGTAGTATCAAGGTACTAGTTCTAATTAAGGGATGTCATTTCTAACACAAGAGGGGCATGTTACTTGAGAAAGATACAACTTTAAGAAGCTCTTAGCTAAGACCACGTCTACCAAGAATCACCTGATATTGCAAATATCACAACAACCCCAAATTAATGTTATTGCGCTAATAGGAGTTCCTAGCTTAAGTTTCTAGTGCTTAAGATGTTATCGAAATGGTCTTAAAAATTTCGGCAGAGTTTCTCTTGTATTTATCAAGGGTTCCAAGTACAACATAAGTAATATTTCCAAAAGAAAACATAAATAGTATTGCAAAGAGCATATGGTATAATCTTAACATCCACATAACACCAACACCACCAACACCACCAATATTACTATAAGCATCAACATAAGCATCAACATATCATTTCCAACTTGCAAATGAGGGCCATTTATTGGTACAATGGAATAAAGGAGAGCAATTTTGTTTACTTCATGAAACAAAATGAGATCTATTCAATTTACCCAAGGAACCAACATAAGATTAATTTCATAAAGAGGAGCATTTCCATCTTCTCATGCAATGGAAGAATAATAATGCTTCCATGTTTCAAAATGAGAGCACTTTGCATGATTATTGGGACAAAACATTCAAGCAACAAGGGACATGATCATTGCATCAAATAATTCAAAGTAGCATCCCAGACATGGGGCATGATCATTACATCAAATGATTCAAATTAGCATCCCAATTCAACCATGAATGCTTCATGGTAACTTGGATGTTAAAATGTTCTACATTCCATAATACTTCCAACATCCCAATATTTCTAAATAACATTAATAAACACCAATACCAACATCAATATCATTCATATCACTACGAGCAAAAATAACAATATTACTACCAACAACCCATACTTTCCATTATTCCATCATTCAAGCACCAAATGCTTCCATGGCAACATGCATTCTCAAAGGTCAACCATCACACAAATGCAACCACAATCACCCAACAATGTTACATGATGCCATGATGCATATGATGCACAAACAATGCAATGCAATGCGATGGGATCCCATGAATGGCCGGCGTGCAAGTGTATCGTGATTTCTACTCCGATATCAACGTGGAGCCACCTCCACGTGGAGCCACCTAATGGATCAAGAGGTGGCCAACGGCGTGTTCACCCGCCTCCTACCGCGACACTTTGTCCATGCCCGTGCACTCCACCTCGTGTCCTAACGTGACCATGTCACCATGTCACACATTCCATATTCCGCAAGTTTCCAACATCACATTTCCAATTTCCCAACTCAATTTATTTTCACATGTTCTCATTTCATACAAATTAAATTGAACCAATAACTTCCAACGACCCAAAATGGAAGCAACTTTCATTTAATCAATGTACAAAATGAGAACGATTTCATTTAATCAATAAAACAAAATGAGAGCAATAGAAATTTCCAACATGCTAAATGAGAGACATTCCACAAGGTGAATGAACAATGCAAACAAATGCAACATGACTCATAACATAGCATCTTATAATCTCAACACCATCATAAAATTTAATCACTCATTTTAATAATTCTTCATAGCCAAGTTGCACAACTCCATCTCATCATCACATACTTCACATTTTCATACAAGGGAAAATTAAAGAAGGTTTTCAACATCACAAAGAGAGAAATTTCACAACTTAATTTAACCTCCAACTAGATAAGGGCAATTTCACCAAATCATTGAAGCAAGCTATTTAAACCACATGGACATGATCATGGCATCATATATTGCAACATACCCTATATATTCGAACTCAATTGCACCGTGTCGAGGGAGTTCATGAAAAACCATAAACATGCCAAATATCAAGACCCTAGGCCGAAAACCCTAAATATGACTTCTCAAGACCCTAGGCCGAACTTCATGGGTGGTCTCAAGCCCCCAGTTTTATCACATCTTCATGACCATCCTCACCTCGCAATTCATTATCATATGAAACTCATTTTGCATACAAGCAAATTTTTAATAACAAGCTATCAACATTAAAAATGAGAGCAATTTCAAAGATTTAGTGGAACAAATCATTTGAATGCATCATCATCATAAACATAGCATCATATAAGTTCAACATATCATATGAATTCAATCTAGGATGAGAGCAATTTCAGAAAAATGAGTAGAAGTTTCCAACATAAAAAATGAGAGCAATTTCTCCAAAATTAGTGAATCAAGGCAATTATAAGCACCATGAAACATATTGATAGCACCAAATAACTCAACATCTCATATAAATTCATCAAGAATGCACCATGTCAAGGGGTTTCAATTAAAACCCTAAAAAGCCAACTTTACTCAACAAAGTGAAATGAAATCAACATGAGAGTTGAGATTGGACTCCTACCTCTCCCAATTAGATGAAATCCTCCATCATTCTCAAGCTCAAGCCCTAATTCTCTTTCAATTTCATGTAGTTCTTCCATCTCCATCAAGCTCCCAAGAATTCCCAAACCCTAGCTTTCTCCTCTTCTCTTTTCCTCCTTCCTCTAGCTTGGAAATTTCGGCCCTGCCTGAAAATTTTCGGCCTACAACAGAATTCGGCCATACAAGGGTGATTTTCGGCCATGGGGTTGAGAAAAAACATGGAGAAGATGGATGGTAGAAGGAGGGGTTGGGCTACGGCTTGATTCCTCTCTTCCTCTTCTTCTTTTTCTTTCTTTCTCCCTTCTTTTCTCCTCCAATTTCCCCCTCAAAATTTCGGCAACCTCCAGGAATTTGGCCAGCCCGTGTTTTTGGGGAGAAGGGGGGAAAATGAGGAAGTTGGAAGAAGGAAGAAGAAAGGGTTGAGTATTTACAGGTTTGCCATTCATTTCTGGAATTTGCATGACAGTCCCAAACAGGGGCAACTAACTCAATATTTTTGAATTACACTTAAACTTTACTCCTCTTATGAGTTGTAGATATAGGTGTTATGCATTCACATATCAAGTTTCATGATGTTTTACCAAGTATTCAATTTAATACAGAATTTACGGCGAAGGGTATACGTGCTGAAACTGTGCTGGAAAGTAATACATAAACTGTCCTGTATTGAGGACCAGATTGCTCCTAAATGCAGACAGATTCAGGAAAAATGGAAAATTACAAAGTTGTAGGGCTTGAAGTTAACTTTCCAACGAGACCAAGAATACACCATTTCGTTAAGAATTGAGGGATTGATCGCCGTTCTCGTAACATGTGTCAAAGCTGAGGAAAAACAGACATGCTGATTTCATGTAATTCATATCCCAATTTTTAATCTGAATTAGAAAATGTGTTCAACATGAAAGCTGGAGATAATAGTCCCAAGTTTATGCTGTAAAATTTACAGGACATTCGTAATTCTAAATTAGAAGAAATCATCAACACTTTAAGCATGTACTTCTGCCCAAATTCCCAGCAACTCCAAAGTAGCAAGCAAGCAACTTCTACTTAACAATTAATCAAGTCAACATGTTGATACTTGAGGCAAAATAAATCTAACAATTAATCAAGTCAACATATCAATTAAATTCAACACTTCCTATAAATTCATTCGCATAATTCCCATTTCCATATACATAATTCACATTCCCATTTCACATTCATCCATATATCCAAAGCATATCATAGTCACCTTTGAGCCATACATGTAGGAAATCACTATACACACAACAAAATTACTATACGCACATACGCAGACAGTATTTTACACATACGGGCATTACAGCCAAGTTCTCTAGGTTCATATATTTTGGAGGAAAAAATCAATTTTTATTGTAAAAATACAATTTTTAATCTTCGAATCAACGTTTTTAAGTAAAAATTTGATTTTTAGTGTAAAACCGTTGATTTTTCATCCAAAAATGATTTTAAAACTATTTTTGAATAGAGATCTATGTTTAAAATGTGATTTTTCATACAGATCTAAGTAAAGGAAATAGATCTAATAAAAGAAATCACGGATCCATTATCATGCGCACGAAAATTTTAGATCTAGGGGATATGATGATTACATCTAGATCTTACCCGCCGGATCTAGCGACGTTTGGTGAAGGAAGCCATTTCGCGTCGCGATTCGACTCAGCTGACGAGCGTGCTGATAACGTGTTATGAGAGTGACAGCTACTGAACGCGTAGCCCTCTATTTATAAAAAACAATTACATAATGGGTGAATACCCTATACCCTATTGGGCTCTACTTGGGCCTACAAAAGCCCGTTCATAACGCTTGTCTGGATGTGTGTGTGTGTGTTTTTTTTTTAATTTTTAATTTGTTTTTGGGTTTTTTTGGTTTTGGGATGATCTTTTTCAACCAAATAACTAAAAAGATTAACTATATAAACCTGTTGAATAGAGTTGTATACTTGTATGCATTTGACAGCGTTTTTTGAATTCTAGGGCTGACTAGGACAAGATAAAGAGTGGTGGTGATTTGATCTTGGAAAATCGATGGCTGAGATTGGATTTTGTGAAAATTTTAGTGGGAAAACTTAAATTTTGGGGGGAAAAGTGTCTTGGGAACCAAAACTTTGAAATTAGAAGTGTCTTGGAAAAGATTGTGGAGATTAAATTTGAGGGAAAAGTGTATTGGAAACCTAAACTTTGAAATTAGGAGTGCCTTGAGAAAGATTGTGGAGATTAAATTTTTTTTTTTTGGGGGGGGGAGTGTCTTGAGAACCTAAAATTTGAAATTAAAAGTGCCTTGGAAAAGATTGTGGAGAAGCATTATCCATTAAATTAAACAAAATAAAAAATTTAGCGTAAAAAATTTAGCGGAACAATAAGTTAGCGTAAAAATACCCTGAGGTTTGTTGTTCCGCGCCGAAGGCGACCGCTAAAATTTTTTACGCTAATTTGTTGTTCCGCATCAAAGCCACTAAATTTTTTTACGCTAATTTGTTGTTCCGCGCCAAAGCCACGGGCGCCAAATTTGTTCTTCGACGTCGAATTTGTTGTTCCGCACCGAAGGCACCGGCGTCAATTTTGTTGTTCCGCGCCGAAGGCGCCGCGCCGCTAAATATTTTTACGCTAATTTGTTGTTCTTTTAAATTTTGGCTGTGGAAATAATTTTTTAGGGAACAAAGATTTCGCAGGGGAAATGTTAAATGAACCGTGCCCGTGAGCACGGGTTATGACTAGTACTTGTATATAAGAGTTTGATCCAATTTTTTGCTAAAAATAGAAGAGAGAGAACAAGAATAGACATGAACAATCATTTGATTCTTACATTTTTTTGCCAATAAAATGCTATATACACTAGTCAGCACTTTCCTATCTAAATATTTGACCATTAAGTATTAATATATCATCATGTATCCCAAGCCCGGCCCACGAACCACCCGATTCGGTTCACCTAGTCCAATTCCCGACGCAGTGTCTCGTGTTAGTACGCTCAAAAACTTGAAAACCAAACAAAAACAAGGAAAGAACTGAAGCAAAAAACCAAAACCCTAATAAAACCCCAAGGTCGTGAACCGTGCCCCCAACAATAAAATAAACCCCAGGCAATGACCTGGTTCGGTTTTTAAATAAATTTCTCGGACCGGTTCCCGAAACACCCCCACCGATTTTGTCTCGGTAGCCCCAAATCACCCATACCATTTCCCAAACTGCCCCTCCAAGGCGCCAAGCTACCATCCACGCCACAGCGAGCTTTAAACTTAAGATTTAAAAAATAAAAACAGGCCCATTTACGGAGTCCCAGGTGGAAAAAAGGATTAATTAATAGTTAATAATAATTATTAGTGGGGGGTTTTGGTTTTCCTTTAGCTTTTACTGATTCACAGTCCCCAAAGCCTTTTGCCTCGCTCCCATTGTCATCAAAGATCTGCCCTTCCCAATGCAATGGGCCAAGCATTGCCGGAATCTGACCCAATGGGCCTGGCTCACATGGGCTTGCTGCTAAGATTACAAAACTACCCTTGGATCCGGGTAGGGATACAAACTGCTCGGTTATTTGTGGTTAGGGTTTGGGGATTTGGATTTGGGGATTAGGGTATTGGATAAGAGGTCATTGGTTAAACGTGGATGGGTTTACTAATCCCAATGGTGTCAGTCTTTGCTTGGGCCAATTTAAACCAGGCCCATAATTACTTATTGTGAAGCCCATCCCAAATTTTACCCCCACCGCTTTCCTTGTCTTTTTAGTGCATCAAAGCTTTGAATTATTTACATATTAGACGTTGGTAAGTAATCATAGTTTTATGTGAATTCATGGACATTAATTCATATAAGAGCATAATGTAGAAAAGTTGTCACCTGATCTAATAGATCGGGTGCCAAGAGTCCAAGACACATAAAGTTGGAAAGTACAAGGGCTTGTATTTGCCATGAGCTCCTCCTTTTTGTGTCTTGCACCTGATGTATTAGATGCCACCTGATCTACATGAATCACTTCGTATAACACCAAGTTGTGTTGATCGCTCGAAGAAAGTAGGTCAAAGGGAAGACGCGATCTGACGGTCATTGCACGCGCCAAGCTTTTTTTTTCCTACTTTATTTCAACGGCCCTGATCAAATTCACATCCGTAGGATCATTAGGATCTCTAATGGTCAGTTAAACCTTAAACTAGTGCGTAACAAAAGTGCTAACCACCAGAATGTATGCTTCCTAATTAGTCAAGTTAGGGTTTTAGGGCCAGTACGAAGAGGGACAAAATGAGATCACGTGAGGGGGTTAACTTAGATTTTTATCTGACGGAGGAGTCAGAAGTTAAGCAGCATGTAGTTAGTTTAATCAAATCCCCTAATTAACGAGGAAGCTTAAGGCGTAATCTTAAGATAATTTCAGAGAGAGGGAGAGGGGAGGTGAGCAGACACCAAATCCTCCGGCCGCGGCTTTCATAGGGTGAAGCTTAAGCAACCTCTCACCTCACCTCCACGTCTCTTTAGAATCACTCAACCGTCCGAAGATCTTCCCTCCTCTTGCTTGCATTCGTCTCTTCATGTCTGCAACGGGAATCTTGATCACAATGCAGCCAAAATCTTGAGAGCTCACTCTCTCGCTCTCACTTTCGACAATGGCAAAAAATCTCGTGTTATTCATGGTGGCCTTGTCGGCCCTCTTCTTCCCGTTGTCGGCGTCGCTGTCGCCGGACGGCGAGGCGCTCCTCTCTCTGGTCACGCAGTACTCTTCCGGCCTCTTGCCGTCGTGGAACCCCGAGCAGCAGACCCCCTGCTCGTGGCAGGGGGTCACCTGCTCGCCGCAGGGCAGGGTCATCTCCCTCTCTCTCCCGGCCACGTTCCTCAACCTCACCTCGATCCCCCCTCTGCTCTCCTCCCTCTCCTCTCTCCAGCTGCTGAACCTCTCCTCCTCGAACGTCTCCGGCCCCATTCCCCCTTCTCTCGGCGCCTTGTCTTCCCTCCGCCTCCTCGACCTCTCGTCCAACTCCCTCTCGGGGCCGATCCCGGCGGAGCTCGGCGGCCTGTCGAGCCTCCAGTACCTCCTGCTCAACTCCAACCATCTCTCTGGGCCGATACCTCCGACTCTGGCCAACCTCTCCGCGTTGCAGGTCCTCTGCCTTCAGGACAACCTCCTCAATGGCTCCATCCCTGCGCGGCTGGGCTCGCTCTCGTCGCTGGAGCAGTTTCGGATCGGCGGCAACCCGTTCTTGACCGGCGAAATCCCCCCGCAGCTCGGCCTCCTCTCCAACCTGACCACCTTCGGCGCGGCGGCCACCGGGCTCTCGGGCCCCATCCCCGCCGAGTTCGGCAGCCTGGTGAACTTGCAGACGTTGGCGTTGTACGACACCGATATATCGGGCTCGGTTCCGGCTGAGCTCGGCTCGTGCTCGGAGCTCAGAAACCTCTACTTGCACATGAATAAGCTGACCGGGCCGATTCCGGCGGAGCTGGGGAAGCTGCAGAAGCTGACCAGCTTGCTTCTATGGGGGAATTCGCTGTCCGGGCCGATCCCCGGCGGGCTCGCCAACTGCTCGGCGTTGGTGGTGCTCGACCTATCGGCGAACAGGCTCACGGACGAGATCCCCGGAGAGCTCGGCATGCTCGGGCTCTTGGAGCAGCTTCATCTGTCGGATAACTCGCTGACGGGTCCCATCCCGGCGGAGCTCGCCAACTGCAGCAGCCTCACCGCCCTGCAGCTCGACAAGAATTCGATATCGGGGCCCATCCCCGGCGAGATCGGAGAGCTGAAGTCCCTGCAGAGCTTGTTTCTGTGGGGGAACTCGATATCGGGGACGATTCCCCCCTCTTTCGGCAACTGCAGCGAGCTGTACGCGCTCGATCTTTCCAAAAACAGGCTCACCGGTTCGATCCCCGACGAGCTCTTCGGCCTGACCAAGCTCAGCAAGCTCCTCCTGCTGGGGAACGAGCTGACCGGCGAGTTGCCGGCCAGCGTCGCAAACTGCCAGTCATTGGTGAGATTGAGGCTGGGAGAGAACAAGCTTGCCGGCGAGATTCCGAAAGAGATTGGCAAGCTTCAGAACCTGGTGTTCTTGGATCTTTACACCAACAATTTCGCCGGGACACTGCCCGCGGAGATTGCCAACATCACGGTACTCGAGCTGTTGGACGTCCACGACAACGAGATCGCCGGAGAGATCCCGGCGCGGCTGGGAGAGCTGATGAATCTCGAGCAGCTCGACCTCAGCCTAAACAATTTCTCCGGCGAGATCCCCCAGAGCTTTGGAAACTTCAGCTACTTGAACAAGCTCATTCTCAACAACAATTTGCTGTCCGGGCCGCTCCCGAAATCAATCAAGAACCTGCAGAAGCTGACGCTGCTGGACTTGAGCCACAACAACTTCTCCGGCCCGATTCCCGCCGAAATCGGATCGCTGACGAGCCTGGCGATCAGCCTCGACTTGAGCTTCAACAAGTTCAACAGAGAGATACCGCCGGAGATGTCAGCATTGGCGCAGCTGCAGTCGTTGGACCTATCGAGCAACTCGCTCGTCGGAGGGATACAGGTCTTGGGCATGCTAACAAGCCTAGCCTCTCTCAACATCTCCTGCAACAATTTCTCCGGCCCGATTCCGGTGACTCCATTTTTCAGAACCCTGTCGGCAAACTCCTACCTCCAGAACTCGAACCTCTGCCAGTCTTTCGACGGGCTCACCTGCTCCTCGGACCTCGTCCGCCGCACTGCCCTCAAGTCGATCAAGACGGTCGCGCTCGTCTGCGCGATCTTCGGCTCCACGGCGATCCTGTTCTTCGCCGCGTGGATGCTGATCATCAGACGCAGAAGGCTCTCGGCGGAGAAGGCAATGTCGCTGTCCACGTCGGGGGCGGAGGATTTCTCGTACCCGTGGACATTCACCCCGTTTCAGAAGCTCAACTTCACGGTCGACAACATCTTGGAGTGCCTGAAGGACGAGAATGTGATCGGAAAGGGGTGCTCGGGGGTGGTGTACAAGGCCGAGATGCCCAACGGGGAGCTGATCGCGGTGAAGCGGCTGTGGGGCCCGAGGAAGGCCGGCGACCAGGCCGACGCGTTCGCGTCCGAGATCGGCATCCTCGGCCACATCAGGCATAGGAACATCGTGAAGCTAATCGGATACTGCTCGAACAAGTGCGTGAAGCTCCTGCTGTACAACTACATACCGAACGGGAACCTGCAGCAGCTGCTGCAGGAGAGCCGGGGCCTGGACTGGGAGACGAGGTACAAGGTCGCGGTCGGGTCCGCGCAGGGGCTGGCGTACCTGCACCACGACTGCGTGCCGGCGATCCTGCACCGGGACGTGAAGTGCAACAACATTCTGCTTGATTCCAAGTTCGAGGCTTACCTGGCCGATTTCGGGCTGGCCAAGCTGATGCACTCGCCCAACTTTCATCACGCAATGTCCAGGATCGCAGGCTCCTATGGCTACATTGCACCAGGCAAGTTTCCTTCATCTGTATTCTATCAAGAAACATAGCTCAAAAAGATTCACTAAACGTTCACACTGATGTCGCACAGAGTACGGGTACACGACAAACATAACGGAGAAGAGCGACGTCTACAGCTACGGGGTGGTGCTGCTGGAGATCCTGAGCGGCCGCAGCGCCATCGAGCCGATGGTGGGCGACGGCCTGCACATTGTCGAATGGGTCAAGAAGAAGATGGGGGGCTTCGAGCCGGCGATCAGCATCCTGGACTCCAAGCTGCGGGGCCTGCCGGATCAGATGGTGCAGGAGATGCTGCAGACCCTCGGCATCGCCATGTTCTGCGTGAACTCGTCGCCGTCGGAGAGGCCGACGATGAAGGAGGTGGTGGCGTTGCTGATGGAGGTGAAGAGCCCGCCCGAAGAGTGGGGGAAGACGTCGCAGCAGCCGCTCATAAAGCCCGGCCGGAGCCATAGCTCCAATGCTTGAAGGTTGACAATCTATATTAGGTGACAGATTGATGATTTTTGTTTCATGAGATTGAGATGGCTGAGGCTTGTGTCTGTTAGGGTTTAGGGTTTTGAGATTGTTGTACAGTTTTTTTTTTTTTGTTGACATTGCAAGTTTGATCAGATGAAGTTCCCTTTTGCGCGGATGATAATAAGATTAATGTTAAGGAAAACTTGTCCACTCATCTTCTTGCTACATGAATCAAATGTATCCTACAGTCCGAGCCCGAGTCCGAAGCCCCGGTTAATGGCGGCCATAACAATTACGGTCATAAGGTAGCGAAATTCCTTGTCGATTAAGTTACGACCCGCACGAAAAGCGCAACGATGTGAGCACGGTTTCGGAGAGAGTGAAATAGACATGTCTGTGAGGATGCAGACTAACTCAGCACCTGGACAGAGAGTCATGTGAGCATTAGCTCCAATTATCTGTGTCTAGGTTGGGTGTATCTTGGGTCAAAGAAAAACATCATGCCGAAATAGCAGGGCCTGGCTGCTTCCTACAAGAGGGGCCTGCGCCAAGGAAACAAGAGAGGCAGCAGCAAACACAAACAATGAGAAGTCACTTCAAGAGAAATAACCATCAATCTATCGATCCAACTAGGGAGGCCAAGAGAGAGGAGTCCATATCCATATCTTGAGGAGGGTCCATGTGTTCCCCTCAACATAAACTCATTGTGTTTGGTCTGATGATTCTGCATTTCAAGCTGTTGAGTAGCTTTGCCCCTTGGAATCCAGACAGCATTCTTCTCTGCCTTTTTTTTGGGTTAGCTTAGGGCCTGTTTCTTTGAGTGAGAATGGGTTGGGATTTACTGTTGTGAATAGTAAATCTTGGTGGAATCTTGATGTAAGGCCCACGGGTTGGAAAGTTGGTATGATAATTGTATGTGGGCTCCACCCAACTTTCTTGTGTTTGTGTGTTTCTTTTGTAGAGAAAGTTGTATGAGAAAGTTTGATTTGGGGTCTACTAATTAATTAATTGTAATTTAAAAAGTGGGAAAAAACAGGCTGGAATTGTTGCAATTGGGTGAAATACGCATCTTGGACCCACCCACCCACTTTCTCGCGTCGAAGCCGTGAAATCCCCGCATTTTGCGGGGATTGTGAGAAGGTCGCAAAATCCCTCCACGTTGGCGTCATAGGAACAAAATTTCCGAGCGTATTTTCGCCCAAAGAAACGAGTTGCTCTCCTCTGCAACGATCTGACACAAAACAGTGAATTCATTTCACTTTCCAGGCTACAATCCGCAAAAGAAACAGGCCCTTAGATGCAGCCACGGTTAAAAGAGTGCGTGACAACTCGCTGGTCAAGCACTCATGTGATGGGAAAGGATATGGACTGTTCTTTTGTAGGAAAGTATAAACTGGGAAAGTTGAGAAGTGTGGAATCTGATGAGAGAGAAATTTGGATTGGTTGTGGGTCCCGTAGCAAATTTCTTGTGTATGTGTGTTCTTTTGGGTATGAAAGTTGAGATAGAAAGTGAGATATGGGGTCCACTTTTGTTAAAATAATTATGTAAATAGTATTAAATTAATCACATGATGTTTATTTATTAATTTTAAAAAAAAATCAAAACAACAAATACAATGCGCTGCTGCCGCGGAGAGAGAAGGGGAGGGGGGCCCACACGCTGGGAATCTTGTGTAATCCCCGCAATTTACAGGGATAGTTTGGAATGCAAAATAAAACGCCACGTCGACATTTCTGACCGCAATTTTGTTTGGCAAAAGAACAAATAACTCGAAATCTGTGGAAAGTTAATATGATGGGATGTTCAATAGTGTTTTTTGGATGAATCTCTTCAAACAATCGGAGAAAAGAATTAACCCCATAACAAAACTCCACTCTGAATTTTTTTTTTGGAAGGATCGGCACCAATCATTTTGATATTTATATGTTAAACATCAAAGCACCAAACATCAGATGGATCCAAAGAGTGCAATACATTCATCCACCGGTTACAAAAGTTACATTCATGCAAAACCATCAAATTTGTGAGCGGCATATCAACGAATAAAACACATTTGGGTTCATCCAATATTTTGTGTTGGGTTTTAGAATACGTAGATCAAAACAAATTGTTCCTATCCTTAAAAATAGCAGAATGTTCGAGTTTTGGAGGCTTATATGAGACTTCACCTTGTATAGCATATGACACACATTATTCTCCTTTGACAAGTATTCTTTTGGTAAGTAATTTGCTGAAAATGATGAGTATAAGTTGACAACTCCTTTAAGAAAGTGAGAGGTGAATAAATGCCGGCCCAGGTTCCCTCATATTGGACGAGTAGCATGAGCCTTGATGTGTTCCCCCTTTACTACAGCTGTTGAACAATAGTATGTATGATGCACACACAACCATACACAACCAATCAAATCTAATCAATTGAACTCAATACAGCTCTAAACATGGCCAATGAAATCGAATCAACTGAACTGAAACAGCTCTAAAGTTCAGATAAGAAAAATCAGGGGTTCTCCTGAGTGTCACTTGCTCGACATTGATGAAGTTGGAGCAATCCTAATTATATTGCAGTTGGGCATGAAGTTTACCACAAATGGTTAGCTACTTGCATCTCATTCAAATGTTCTCTCTTCGCCATCTTAAGACCCATTTTCAGATGCCATACACCTTCCACCTCTATCTTCGAAATCAAACGCATAGCATGAATCGCATTCAGGATGGCGATTACATCAATCTGAACAGATATCCTTCCAACTTCATCGCACTAACACCAGTTTACGCTCCTCTCTACAATGTGGCAGGAGGTAGCTGTATCCTGGCTTCAATAATGTTGCCGCATATGAAGTATGCAACGGGCTAATTAGAAAGAGAGAACAAGAAAACTATACAAGAACCAAGAGATATCATCTCAGATAACATGTGTTAATGATCTGACCATCAGGATGTGCAAATGGCTACTCAGAAAGACAGAAGGAATAAATAAACGAGTTTACTGCGATAAATAAGATGGTCATTAGTTAACACCCGCCCAACATATAAGATTGTGACCAGGGTTACTCGAGTTTGTCATATCCTGGTAGAAACAAGCTAACCGATTGAGTTAATGCAAGTTCATGCCTGCAAAAATGAGTTTGGGTATAAACTTTTAGACATCTCAGCTTCCGAACAGTCTGGGTATCACCCTAACCCGACCAGACCCTATAAGATTCATCTTCAACTAACCGGACCATCCCAGGCCGATCATACACACATATGTGTGCATCCATGCACAAACGTCAGACTGATAAGAGAGAGCCGATCCATGCTGTTCTTTAATGATGTGTTATTGAGTTGATGATGGACCTTCGGACTCTCAAGTTTATTAGCTCTTTGAGTAAATCAAACATCATCACAAGGTTGCAATATTCATTCTCCAGTCGTGTGAATTTGAATGTTACTCATGTTTTAAACCTTACTATTAAGTGTGCACTTAAGAATCAAACATGGTTATGCCCACACACCCACACACAGAGGGTATGTGATTGTAGGATCCACTGGTGCCTCCTTCCTTAATCAGTGCAGTTTAGGGCATTTCTCGTTTCTCTAGACATCTCTCCTGCCTCCGCTCTCTGTCCTCCGTGCCCTCTAATTCTCGAAAAGGGCCACTGCAATATAATTTGCATCATGTATTACTCGTGGCCTTGAGCACAGAGTACAAGCTAGATGGGCTACTAGAGAGTTCAGGTTCTTCTGAAGCGCTTTCATCAAGGTCTTTTCCCTTTCTTTGCATACACTTCTTCAACAGCATCACTCGTATATGTAACGTGACTTATGACCTTTAAAATGGGGAGTAATGAGTATATAATTCCTAGTGCTATCAGAAATCTAGATATCTTAGTTGAGAGCTGACATTCTTCTGAAGAACTTTAAATCAAGGTCACGGTTGACATTAGTCACAAAATGAATGGTGCTTTAAAGAATTCAGTGGATAGTAGCATATTAAGTGGCTTTATGTGGGCCAAAACCAACTCCATAGAGATGCTATCTTATCCCTGCCACCCCCAACACACTAAAAAAAAAAAACACACACACACACTGTTAGAATTGGGGTGCGTGTGGTAAGCTTGTAATTTTGGGCTTCATGTGGCATTTTTGTAATTATGGACAAATAAGTCTGTTATATATAGTTGGAGGGATTAGGGCTATGTAATGTGGTGAAGAATATTGATTGAGAATATGAATAGATACTTTAGCTTAGTAGGAGAGTTCGGCTTCCTCTCGAATTGAAGCTTGGAAGAGCTGTTTCTTCTCGAAAGAAACCAGCTTATCTTTGTATTCCACTTTATATCTATAAAAATATGATCTTTACCACTCAAAACCCGAAAATTTCCAATCAAATTGGTATCGAAGCTTCGATCTTGGCATCAATGGCTATGTCAAGGAAAAAGATTGAAGCTTTAAAGAAGAGACTCGACATCGAAGTGGTGGGATTGAAGAAATCATGTTAATCAATGGAGGTAAGATTTTCGTTAATCGAATCTACGATGAAGATGTTTGACGCGTGGATTATAGCATCGATGGAGGCCCTAATGGATAAAATTTCGAAGATAGAGCGTCGTTCATCCGAGAAATAAGATCTAAAGGATGATGACAATAAAAATTCAGATCTAGAGCAAAAGGCACGATCGTTGACGAATGGAAAGGAGAAAGTCGACGACTTTACGCAAGACCACCTCCGAACGACGTAGATCTGAGATGACATGCTAACTTTTTCGTCGATAGCAAAGGAAAAGTTGTCGTCGTTGAAGATGAACAACCCCGGAGTCAAATCTAGGGCTTACAATCCATTGAAAGAAGCGGCGGGGTGGTGGTGACCCCCTATCTCAGTGCAACGACCCCTAGGCAGCCTTTAAGGGGACCCACGGACCCCAGTCAGCAGACGGATGCCTTCTTAGGCCTCGATGACAACACTAAGGGCACGTCGGACCTTCAAGCAGGCTCGCTGATCATGGTGGCGTCCATCCGGGCTACGAGAAAGGTGGTGAAGACTTTGAGTGGACCGACGGCGGTAAAGGAGGCCCACGAGGCTACGTCTGGCAAGCAGGAGGACCACACAGGGGCAACGGCCCATAGGGCAGTGGAGGATGGCCTGAGGGTGAACGTCACCAACACATAGGAGGCGCTGCCTCTTCAGGGGCAATATTGATAATGTGGGCGGATTTTGGAGATTCAACGACGATGTATGAGATCCAAATTGGGGTGACGGTGACTGGGAAAACATGAGGCCCATGTGAAGATCTTGGTGTACAGCAGAATACCTACCAGCAATTTTCTTTCGGACATCCTAGAGGAAGAGTATGACAGTATGTCTTTGGTGTCGAAAGCATGGTCATAAAGTTGAAGATGCACGTCTTCAAGTGAGATGATCCTTATGACTGGATTTACTGTGCAGAGAGAGATTTTGCGGTGAATCACATGGCGGAGGGGAATTTGCATGTGATCGGTATCTGTTGGAATGAAAATGCTTTGGACGGGTTCGATAGAGGGAACAGAGGCAACATGTAAGGTCTTGAAAGGAGTTTAAGTACTGCTTGTTGGACACAATCAGAGCACTCAAAGAGGTACTTTGCATGAGCAGCTCCTTCCACTCAGGTAGCACGATACCGTCAGTGACTGCAGTGTGTAGTTTAAGACACTCGAACAGAGTGAGCGGGATACCTGAGACGATGTTGGATGGGAGTTTCATGAAAGGCCTAAATGCGAGCATTAGAGCAGAGCTCCGCATACTGAGACCGAAAGCGCTTATGGAGAGGATGGAGCTGGCCTAGATGATCGAGAATAGACACAGCGGATTGGGCTGCCAAGGGACGGTGAGCGGAGCCACATCCTGCGCTCATGCTGTTAAGGAGGCCCAGAAGTCCCAGCCAACGATGAGTCAAATAGTTCAAGAGAAGAATAGCAAGTCTCCTACAAACAAGTTCAAACATCTCACACAGAAGGAAATCATGGACATCTGCGCCAAGGGGTTATGCTTCTGATGTTGAGAGAGATTTGGGTCGGAACATCATTGTCGAGATCGTAGTCTATAGGTATTGGTCGTCGAAGAAAATGAAGACATAGCTGCTGAAGAGGAAGAGCCATGAGAGAACGAGCACCCCATTTGGAGTTGTATATCCACAAGTATCATAACACCAGCTTAAGGACAATGTGGTTCAGAAGGAGCATAGTAATGTTAGAATTGGGATGCGGATGGCAAAGTTGTAATTTTGGGCTTCATGGGCATTTTTGTAATTATGGACAAATCAATCTATTATATATGTGAAGGGGTTAGGGCTATATTTTTATGTTGAATATGGCGAAGAATATTGATTGGGATTAGGAGTAGATCCTTTAGGTTGGTGGGAGGGTTCGGCTTCCTTCCAAGTTGAAGCTTGGGAGAGTGGTTTCCTATTGAAAGAAACCAACTTATCTTTGTCTTTCATTATATCTATAAAAATCTGATCTTTACCACTCAAAATCCTATAATTTCCTCGCACACGTGCACCGATAAAGAAAGAAAAAAATTTGACGGTTGATGATATTCCGTTCGAACTGTGGTTGAGTTTACAAACGGCCAGCATAAAAAATTTATGTATATATTAACTTACCCCACTAGGAAACAAGATATAAAGGAGTTTCAGGAACCTATTACCGTCAAAGATAGAGGGTGAGGAACAAAATCTAGGGAGTCCAAGTATACAGCTCGATAAGGGGTGATGGCACGAAAAATTATGAGCTTTCCTCTTGGTAAAGTAAAACAACCATATAATCAAGAAAATGATATGAACTTTCACGGTTACAAACTAAATCCCCATCAAACTTAATACCTAATCTAATAACCTAAGTTGCACTGAAACCTCAACTACGAAGCCGTGTCATGCAAACACATGTTCAGACACGCATGTCAGGCACAATATTTCTATTATTATTAAATTTTAAAGAAATTGCTCAAGTGTCATCATGTCTAGTCGTATTGTCCCCATGTACGGTTAACATAGTTAATAACCAAATCAACTCAAGAAATTTCACAACAGACACCGTCACATATACTTATGGAGCCTGTAAACCAGCCATTAAGATCTATATATTTCTAAGTTAACGTAAAAGAAAGAATCCTACATCTAATTAGACAAGACAGCCCATTCTACACCAAAATAATGTTGACTACTCTATAGAACTGAAAAAATGAAAATAGCTTCCAACCGTAAAATGAAAAATGAAGATATGCATAGATCACGTAGTTGAGATTATCGAATCCATTTCCATGATGGCCCAATTTCACTGAAATTCTCCCATCTAATCAACTGTGTAACTCGAATTACAATTCATGGAATTATTCTTCGTGCCACTTAACTCGTACAACTCATAAACTTGAACCTCAAAAATCTAAACTTTGATCACATAGTCGATACGACCTTCAATAACAAGCAGAACCCAGTTCACCAAAAGGCCCAATTTATACTAAAACCTTAAACTTTAAGCAAAAATCTTGACAAAAAATGAACGCACCTCGAGTTCTAGTCCTCGAGTTGCTGGAGCTCGGCCTTGAGCTGCTCCATCTTGAGCCCCATTGACCGCTGCACTGCTGTCCTCTCCTTCTCGTCCAACCTAGCGAGTAGCCCTTGAAACTTATCGAGCACGACCTTCACGGCCTCGCGAGCGCACTCCGCCTCCTCGTCGAAGTAGACAGTCTCCTTCGATTCCAACGCCGCATCGATCTCCTCCCGTGCCTCGGCAAACTTTAGGTTGATCTCGTCGATCTCGGCGTTGTAGTTGCCAACACCGCCGGTGGCGAAACTGCGGCGGTTTTCGATTAGTTTGTGCGATTGAATCGAACTGATGGAACGTGAGAATGTGGAAAGATTGGATTTTGGGGGGATTTGAGGGGACTTTGAGGGTTTTGGGAGAGATTTTGAGATGGATTTTGGGGATTTTGGGGATTTTGGGAGTTTTGAGATGAGAGATCGAACACTTCGCTGCATCATTTTTGAGAATCGACAAGTTGAGATTGAGCGATGGAGAGAAACCCTACCGTATTGGTGCCTTTAAAATTCAAGTTGAGATCAAGTTGAAATTTGGCAGCTTGATAAGCAATATGGGTTCGGGTTGGGTTCTTCGGGCGGTTGGACGATTTGATCGTCCGACGTCCCCTCAGCCGTCCGATTTTCCTGTCTTAATTGTCATCTAATTTACTCGTTTACCCCGTTAATAATCGTTGTTAATGCCGTTAAACCCCAAAATTCCAGTTGTTCTCTCCTCTCTCCTCCCACCTCCACAGCAAAATCTCCCCTCCCGCTTGTAGGCAGCAACTCCCCTCCTCCCACCTCTGATTTCCCCAGCGCCTCCGCCCCAGCGCCTCCCATCTTTTCCAGGCGCTCCTCCCATGTCCGACCCCATCCCCCCCCCCCCCCATATTTTCCCTGCGCCTACACCCACACCCCTTCCCCTCTTTTCCCACCGCCTCCCGGCGCTCCTACTTCTACGCGAAGGCAAAATTCACAAAGATTCCATTAAAAAGATTTTCCTGAGTTAGTGTCTCTTCTAAATTCAATTACAGATTCTGACCATATTTCTGGGTTGATCCAATTATCTCCTCTCTTGTTTGGATTATTCAACCATGTACTTGTCCCTTTCTTGACTGAATTATTCAAAGTCCGATTATCTTTGCTTGAGACACTGGAAATTGTCAAAAGGAATTCCTGTTTTGATACACAGTTTCCCTTGATTGTCAAGAAAATAGCCTGGTGTTTGAAAAAGTGAAGAAAGCTTGGAATGAAAGAGGTCCATGATAGTGTTATGAATCAGGCTGCGGCTTAAGAGGAAAGGGGGTCCGATACAAGGGAAGAAGCTTGTAATTTACCTGTGTATTGATAAATTAGATATGAAGAAGTATGTTTGCAAGATAATTCCAAAAGGGGTGGTCATTGCTGGAGTTGAGTGTGAGGAAGCAATGTTGATTTTTCTTGTGATAGAACCGTGTGCAGGTGGCAGACATGATGATTCTTGCCCTGGGAAAAATAAGAACAGTAGCTCAATTGGTCCCTTGAATATTTTTGGCATATGGAGTAAGAACATAATAAAAGATGCATCAATTGCAAAACTTTCTAATTAATTAAGTGTTCTTCATTATGTATTATAACAGGGAAATCCATACTTTGATACACCAGGTGTTTTTCATCCATATCTATTATATTATATACTTAGTTCAACAAATGCACTGTGACTGTTTTCTCTGTAATAATAAAAATATAGCAAATGTTGTATGCAGAAAATTAATTGAGAGGTGATTTAGCTGCAACAATGCTGCAGCTGCTCCATTCCATCCATTCCATCAAGTAAGGGCCTGTTCTTTTCGCGAGAATAGGCCACGGAATAGGGAAATAGGCACTGTTCACGTACGAATTTCTTGATTCCACGTTTGGATTCCGGCGACATGTTCTTTTGTAATTTTAGAAGTCGGAGGCCGACTGCTTGCGTGGCGGGGGGGTTTTGGAATACAAGGGGCGTGTCAGGAGTTTGCGAATTTGGGTTGGAATGGGCTGGAATCCGTCGATGGAGATGGGTCCCACGTTGGCGTTCGCTCTCTCTCTCTCCGCTTGTGATCACCCCCCGGCCTCGAATCTGCCAAAAGCCCTTCGTATCCCTCTTCTCGCCGCTACATCAGGCGAAACCCTAAAAATTTGGCTCCTTTTTGGTTGGCTTCGACCCCAAGCCATTATCTTTTTTGGGTTGTCGCCGTCGAATGAGTATGGCAGCTGCGTCGGTTGTGACCTAGCCTGATTGAAGGAGGTGATGAACTTAACATCTGTTGGATCCGAGCGTCTGAGCTGAAAAAAACGGTAAAGTTGGAATTTTTCCTTACAAATAGTTCAAGTTTATGAATGATTTCTTGTCCAAAGAACTGATCCCCACGAATTTATCTCCACACTAGCTTCGGACAGTAGATTGCGTCGTAAGGGTTGCCGTTTTTGATCCCTGACGTCGCGGATCTGCGGGTGTGCCCAAGGCAGCGTGATCTCTGTCACGCAAGCTTCATCTCCATTTTTCTCTTCTGATCAACTGAAAGGTATATCTCCGGCTATCATGTGTGTGTGGTTTGGATGTTCATTGCGGGTCGAAATACTGAATTTTTGTCATCCGTGGTTTCTTTGATGGACATGGGTGTGTTTTGATATTGTGATGATGGGTTAACATGCTCGGGTTTCATTAACCCCGCCTCCGCAGTCCTTGAATGTTGAATATATTTGGGATTGTTTTAAGAAGGCTTTATCAAAAAATTTAAACAGATCATTGCCCACTATGTATGCTACATTTCATATATTAGATGTTTTTGCCATCCAACGCAATACATGCAAGCTGAAAACATTTGATAATTACGGCCAAGGAAACATTGCCCTATGAGGAATCATACTTACGGGAAGGGGGAATGCGTGATATAGACCAATAAATTCGAACTGATTAAATGATTTGGTATAAATTCTGAGGGCAATTTCAAGTAGTTTCAAGCATGGCGTGTAATGGTGTTGGTGGCGGCATCCAGTTGTATGAAATGAAAGTTGAGGCATAAATAAAGGGTTCATGTAACCCTACATGCCATGCTGTTTAGAGAATTTGAAGTGTCCAGCACACTGGCATGCAACAGATACAAAAATTGAATGTACAGAATGAAATAAAACCCAAAGGTCCGTACGTATAATTTTTTTCACTGTTATCATATAATAAGTTTTCCTATATATGTGAGCCTAGTGATGAAGCATATGCAAAGAAAAAATTATGATAGGCTGGCAGGAAGGTTCCTATATTTGAAATTGGCTTATGGATATGATTAAATTTAGTGTATGGAAATATTTAAATATGAGGAGCAACCGCCATGCCACCAAGGGGGAAAATGAAAATAAATGTAAACCTGAGGGCTACTATTACAAATTATTTTAGTTTCCAATTCTTTGTAATTTTCGTATACGGTTTTTATTTGATGAGAATACATGTATGATTGTTGGTTATATCAATTTAAGCATAATTATTTAGTTGCTTCCTAAATGCTTTAGATGGATAACCACGGGGACCTGATCGGGGGTAACCCACGTGCCGCGGCAGCGGCGACAGTCATTCTTTTCATCATACACTGCATGCGTAACCTAGAGGGTAGGCCAAATCGTATACCTAGAGAGCCATCGGCTATGCGGGATCTACATAGGAAATCCCACATGCGTAGAATTCTCTATGGGGGTGAAAGTAGTTGTTTACACTACTTGAAAATGAGGAGCCATGCATTCATGAATTTGGCCGGATTAATGAGACAAATGGATTTACTTAAAGACACTATTCATGTGTCCGTAGAGGAGCAGTTGGCCATGTTTCTACATATCGTAGGGCACAAGTCAAAGAACAGAGTCATGCAAGTTGATTTTATACGCTCCGGTTCAACAGTTAGCCGATACTTTGGCCAAGTAATGCAAGCAGTATGTGGCATTCGGGATATGTACTTGAAGCAAGCTCCAAATGAGACCCCTACTGAGATCGTCAATAATCCTAACTGGTACCCTTATTTCAAGGTACGTACGTGTCATATAAATTTGATGGAGTGACATGTAGTAGTTAGAGTTGTATTATTTTACTCTTTTGTAACCAATTGACCCACCATTACGATGTAGGATTGCATTGGTCTCATTGATGGGACACATGTCGATGCCATGCTACCAGCACATCTTGTACCCCGGTTTAGAGGCCGAAAGGGGGTGACACAAAATGTTCTCGCAGCTGCAACGCCGAATAAAAGATTCACGTATGTAATGGCAGGTTGGGAAGGGTCAGCAAATGATTTCACCGTCCTTAAATCTACGTTGTCATTACCCCCCCCCCCAAACGGTCTTCGAGTGTATGAAGGTAAGAGGTCGATTTTAACCAAAATTATAATTCGTTGCACTTATTAAATCATGTGAATAAATTATACTAATTTATAAAGGTTATGATTGTAGGTAAATATTACCTATGCGATGCTGGATATACTACCATGCCATGATTCATATCTCCATACAGGGGCGTTAGATATCATCTGAAGGACCATACTGATCGAGCTCCTTGAAATCACAAGGAGCTATTCAACCTACGGCACTCGTCTTTACGAACTAAGATCGAGTCGACTTTTGGTATCCTAAAGAACAAGTTTAAGATATTGACTTCCAAGCCCCACTATCCATTCCCATGTCAGGTCGATACCGTCCTAGCATGCACTGTGTTGCATAATTACATCCAAGTTGCAGATCCACATGACCCTCAACTTAGGGAGGATGCTGTTGATGTGATTGCGGAAGATGGAGATGTTCACGATGACTCGATTTTGGATATGTCCCAACAGATGTCCATGCGTGACCAAACCCAACAGAGGGAATTCAAATTTTAAATTATTTTAATATTCTAATCCTATTAGATCTAGCCCTAGACCAAGTCAACCCATCTATACTATATAAGCAACCCCTAGGAAGTCCTATTTTCGCAAGAAATTAGCCCTAGCCTCTTCCAAAACTCAAATTGGACGTTGCGACGATTCGTCGCAACGTTGCGACGTTCAGCCACCGCAGCGACCGAAGGAAACGGCCCCGTTCCCCCGCTCCGACCGTAGCCCCGCCCCGCACCAAGCCGCTCCGCATCGCTGCAGCCGCTAGCCGCTCCGTTCCCTCGGTCTGACCGAGGGATTGGCCCGCACCAAGCAGCTCCGCATCGCAGCACAGCGCTCGCACCGTCGCCCGCTTGTCGCCCCGCTCCGCAGCCCGCACGACCGACCCGCTGCTCCGTACCGACCGCTGTTACAAGCGCTGCAACGTTGCAACGCTGCCCCACCCCGCATCCAAGCGCCTGACCGAGGCTTCCCATCGATCTGACCGAGAAGAAACCCCGCACCAAGCACTGCACCGCAGCCGCTGCACAGCCCAAACGTCGCAGCCCCACATTTTGAGCGCACGACCGACGGATCTCCCCGCATTGGCTGTGTACGACCGAGAGCCACTCGTCGCAACCCCGCATCCGTCGCACCGCTTGCCACCGTGGGCCCCCCCAAGTTCTCCAGAGTTATTGTGGGTCCCCCAAAGGCCCCTAGGACTACTGTGGGCCCCACCTAGGTGCTTGCTCTTTAAGGATTCGTCGCGTACGACGTCGTCGCACGTCGTAGCCCGTCGTCGCACGTGCGAGCTTTGGAATCTGGAATCGTCGCCCGGTCGATTGCTCTGAAATTTCCAGCGAGGAATCTAATTGGAATCTGGACTTGGAGCGCGATCTTTTATTCCAACCCCCGGCGTCGCTACCCGACGCCGGTGTAGCTTTCGCGTCGTGTTGAGGTAACGCTTTGCACCCCTAGGACCCCCAACCCAATGCATGCTAATCAAGACTAAAATCAGTATTTTTTAAGTATTTTAAATGTTTTAAATTCACTAATCAAGATTAATAATATGGACTTTAGGCCGGTGGACTTGTGCACGTAGGATAATTGTGATTTTTGGACTCATTGGACGGTGTGCTCAGACGTCGTAATTGCAGGCAAGTGAAACTTGCCAACTCTTGTGTAGGGCCATGTTTTTAGGCCACTTCCTTGTTTCAGCGTAAAAGAGACTAGTCAGTGAAATGATAGCTGGCTAGACGCCTACTTGATCTAGTTTGACAACGAAACTAGATCCGTCACCTAATTGATCTAGCTCGACAACGAAGCTAGATCCACCCCTTTAAACTTGTTGTTCATGCATACTAAACTGTCACGTTTACTTTCCTTATCTGTACGCACTTTTAACTGCCATGCATTACATTCTACATGTCATCCAAGTTGAATATTGCATTTGTAGCACACGCTACATACTTGTACTTGCTTGTCCTGGCTAGGTGCACCCCTATGCCATCATGAAAACACTTCCTGGCTCGTGTTCCAGAAGCGAGCATTACCGTTCGGGGGTAAGGCCCTGGCTCGATACACGTGGGATGGGGTAAGAGTTAAGCGGCCAATCAGCTGGGAGTCTGCCTGATCAGCAACTGCAGCTGTAAGGCGTAAACTCTGGGTGGGGCGGAGTTAAGCGACCAATCAGTGTGAAAGAAAGTCATTTCAGCTGTAAGGCGTAAACTCTGCACTTGACATGAAAACATGACTAGAGAAATCCTTGTAAATATTATTAGTCTTGCCACACTTGCCATGCCATGCTAGTTTACTTGTTGCTTTCTTTACCTGCTGCACTCAAACTTTAACTGCCATGTCATTGCATCATGCTAGAACTGCTAGGTTGCTCTTACTTGTACTTTCAGTTTCACTTGCACAAGTCTTCCAGACTTGCTGACATGTGCCCCTTTCTCTTTGGGTGTCACATGCTAGACCCTGAGCCAGAGATAGTTGTAGCGGACGAGGTAGTTGCTGACACTGAGCCTACGTTCGTCGAGGAGTTCGTGGACACCGGAGACCAGTTTTAGAGACTGTTGGCGTTGCTTTTGCTTTAGGTTGCTGTTAGATGTCGGTGCTTGCACCATTACTTTGTTGTTGTACTTTGTACTTTTGTTGGCCATGCTCGGCCTCTTTTAGACTCTTTTCTTTTAGCCTGGTGGCTTTTCTGTGATGTTGAGATTTATTGCTATGGATATTCTGAGATGTTTCTTTTGTCTCTTTCGTTATTATTATCTTTGTTTCGTTTCGCGTTGCAAGGACCTGCAGTTTTAATTTGATTGACGCTTATCGGACTTGCAGCTTTGTAGCTTCAAGTCTGAGCGGACCTTCTCACGCTTCGCCTCCACGTTCTTGGGAAGCGGGGCATGACAGGTTTTGTTGGTGGCCCATGCAGGTCCAGTCTTGCAATTGCGAATTAACGAAACAACGATAATAACGGAATGTCCATTAAATAAATTGCAACATCCGAGTCATAAGCCCTGAGTCTAGTTGTTTTCTTAGGACACTAGGTGATAAGAAGGCTTAGTTAGACGTCTGTGCTTGCTAGTTAGAGGCCCTGATTGTAGTTAGACTCCCTTTTAGCAATTGATTTAATCGTCGTAGGAGTTACCTTAGTGGTCCTTGCCTAACCCTGACCATATTAGACTTCTAGATTTTCCTTAGTCGTTCGCTTGGGCTCATCGATTTCGGACCAAGCTGAACGCACTTCGTTTCCGTCTAACCTTTGGAAGTCTTAGCGCTTAGTTCCTAATCTTTAGTTGGTCGACCGTAGGAGTTTCCCCGTAGACTCTTCTGATTCATATCCTAGGCGTAGGTATGATTTGATCATCCAACCAATTTCCTTGCCTCGATTCACGAGATCGCCCCGTGACGATCATCGTCAATTTCCAAACATCGCCATTGCAAAACTTGAACCTTCTGAAAGTATTTTTCAATCTTCTCGTCCACTAAGTTTAATTTTGTTCAAAATTTTAATATACTTATACTTCATACTCCTTCATTGGTCTAAATTTTAAAACGCTTGTCGGAATTTTTGGAATACTAGTTTATAGTATTTTCCCAGCCTACGTTTTTCGTACTTAGGTAAATGCGTCGTCCCTTCATATATTAATTCTGAACCGTACTTTTATTTTGCCCTATTTGATTTATGATTTGCCTTCTTATTTATGCCATTCGAATGATACGTTGTGTTTACTTTAATATACTTTCAAGACACATGGAATTTCAGCTTTCAGCAAGTTGGTTTTGCTCGTCGATTTTTGCAAAATTACTATTTTCATAACCACTTCCTGATTTAGACCCTCCATGATTTGATTTTAAAGACTTGCTATTCGATCTTGATAATTCTACTACTAAGTCATTATTATTATTTCTCCGTGCACCATACATACTTTCAATTATTTTTATATTCGTACCAGACTGGTTGTGCTCGTATATTAAGAACCTTGTGTAAATCAGTTTCTCATTTTTGGCAAATCTTGATTTCTCTAAAAGAAGTTTCAATATTGATTTTCCATAGCCTAAAAGTTTTGAAAGCATTTAACATGAGGTTAAATTTTTCCGTTACTTGATTTCATTCTTCGACTTTCCAAAACTTTTTGACAAAATTATATTAAATTACTGACGTATAAATTTCCTAAACCACATCCTTAATACTCGTGTAAATGATTTACTTCCTTTCTTAATGATTTTCGATAAGCCAATAAAACACTTTCTCTTATTATGAATATTTGACTCAAACTTATTTTGAACGACTCGTTTTATCGATCTCCAAATATTCCTTTTCAGACCGGGATTTCAACTTTTGAAGTACAACAGTTTTCAGATTTCGCGTATTTTAGCTTGTGCCATTCACCCTATTTCCTTTTCTGTATCCTATTTAAGCATCACTACATCTCCTTTTCCTTCAACCTAAACATCACCATTGAGTCAATGTTTCGTCTAACCAAGCTGTCTCCTTGTATTCGTCATGTCTGAACTCGTGCTTATCGATTCTTCCCTCGTCACGCTCCCGATCTCTCTTTATTGCTTAGGCCTTAGGATCCTTCAATGTCTGTGTCAACTCTTAGTTGTTAGTAGACCCTTGGACCCTTGTGAGGTTGTCGTGGTGCACGTACCTAAGTTGTGTACGTGGGCTTGAATGAGGATCCCCATAGTATATTGATGTTTGCCTATTGAGTGATATATATATATATATACCCGGAGTTATTCGTAATAGTATGAAGTTGTGGTGTGTTAGTAGTTATAAATTTTTGTGTGGATAGCTATACTATACTAGAGATGCCTGTGTATATAAGAGTTAGCGTTGAAATATCTAAGTTGCGTATGTAGTAAGAGATACTTATAATGGTTGAAATAAAATGATTGGTAAAGCTATGTGTATGTTAGGTTGTAATAATAATAGGTGGATGTACAGTTAAGAGAGTAGGCCTATTGAGTGACCTATATATTAGTACGTGTGAGTATGTGCTCGTAGGTAGATATATAATGTGCTTATATGTAAGTAGTTATGTTTTGTTGCCTGAGTATATAGGAGAAATGCATATGATAGTAGAATTATAATTTTGATTTGTATTGCTTGCTTTTACGGGATGTTGCATGCGTGCATACCGTGAGGTATACACGACTATTGCACATCTTAATTATGTACGTGTGGATGTGTTAGTATACTAATTATAGGTAGTAGGCTAAGGTATGAATATATGTGTTACATGTGTGTGACTATACGATGAATACGTATGCATGTATTAGGGAGGGTATTATAAATATGTGGGTGCTGATGTCTGTAATGTTATTATTATGGTATATAAATTGATTTAACTACGTGAGTATTTCCTGACTAAATATTAAGTGTGATTGATTTATGGAATGTATATGGTTGTATTGGTAGATGTATATATATGGAAGTGGTATTGGTATATGTATGAATGTCGTGTTACGTATATAGAATATTCTGATATATGTACCGAGTCTCACTCAAGCTTGAGTGGGTATACTCTAAGTATATTGAATGTATGTTTGTAGTTTGAATATAGCAATGCTTGATGTATGTATAGCGATAGGAGTGTTTGTGCCTGGTTGTGCTACGCACATGATTGTGGGTCGCTACGCCAGTATATAGTTATAGGTGCTGGTCTTGTGGTATAGTTATTTACTCAGGACTTGCTCGTGTGAACGTATGTGTACTAGCTAAAACTAGGTGTGTTTGTGTGCTAGTTACATAATGGTATGATTGGTGTATGTAAATGAAATGTTAGCGTGTATGGGTGTGCACCATGCACGGGTAAGTATGTGCTTAGTTATAAGTATTGATGACTATGATATATGTGGCGTGTCGTAAATGCAGTTATAGGACCGTACGTGAGGTGAATGTATGGTGAAATATTTGAATGCATTGAATGGCTATATATCGTGAAATTATAGTAGTGGTGAATGTATATTAGATATAGTGAATTTGATTTAATAATGGTATGGTGAGACTATATGTGCTGAGATGATGGTATTGGATGAATATTAGAGGGTAGTGTACCCTTGAGGTTTGTGCATAGGTAGCTATCTATACGTAGAGCAATGATTGTGTTTTCTAAGTGTGAGACTATCTCTATATGAGTACCTGAAATATTGTTTTGCGATTAGGTGGGTAGTAGTTATATAAGGGATGCATGCTTATATATATGATTGAAATACGTGTATGAGTTTGACTGACTATAATAGGTATAAATGTATAACGTACGTGAATATATATATAAATAGATATACACGTGTTGGTAGTATTAATGTTTGGCTACCTAGTGCATATATAAGCACTTGTAATGACTATATCTGGTTGAATTATTATATGACTTGATTGGGGTAGTTACTAGAGCGACTAGCTATATTAGAAAGTCCGAGGACGGACTTTATTCTAAGGTGGGGAGGATGTAACGACCACTTTTCGTGGTACGTTGTTCGTGCACGTGCTTTTGTCCGTGCACGTGTTTGTTTTAGACTTTGGTTGTTTGTGAACACTTTTGTGTGATATGCCGTTGTGAACGTCTCTGAGAGTATTAAATAGTGGCACTAATTTGGAACGACGTTTCTCGAGTCGTTTTTCCACAATTTAAACTTACTCGATGAGACGTGACGATTCTCACTCTTGACGGGAGACGTTTCTATTTTTAGTTTCGTCGTCCGACGTCGAAATTGAGTTCCGTCTTCTTAGTTAGCTCACATTCATCGCCACGATCACCACGATATTTATTTTATAATTTTTGGAGTTTATTTGACCACTTTTATATTTTTAACAAGCTTTAAAATATTTTTAATAATTAATTTATAAATTATTTTCGGCCAAATAAAATTTATTTAAGTTTTAAACGTTTTAAAGAATTTTTGAGCCAATTTCCAGCTCATTTGGACCAGGTCAAATCCTTGGGTGAGTTGGAGTAGTTGGAATTCAAATTTTAAATTATTTTAATATTCTAATCCTATTAGATCTAGCCCTAGACCAAGTCAACCCATCTATACTATATAAGCAACCCCTAGGAAGTCCTATTTTCGCAAGAAATTAGCCCTAGCCTCTTCCAAAACTCAAATTGGACGTTGCGACGATTCGTCGCAACGTTGCGACGTTCAGCCACCGCAGCGACCGAAGGAAACGGCCCTGTTCCCCCGCTCCGACCGTAGCCCCGCCCCGCACCAAGCCGCTCCGCATCGCTGCAGCCGCTAGCCGCTCCGTTCCCTTGGTTTGACCGAGGGATTGGCCCGCACCAAGCAGCTCCGCATCGCAGCACAGCGCTCGCACCGTCGCCAGCTTGTCGCCCCGCTCCGCAGCCCGCACGACCGACCCGCTGCTCCGCACCGACCGCTGTTGCAAGCGCTGCAACGTTGCAACGCTGCCCCGCCCCGCATCCAAGCGCCTGACCGAGGCTTCCCATCGATCTGACCGAGAAGAAACCCCGCACCAAGCACTGCACCGCAGCCGCTGCACAGCCCAAACGTCACAGCCCCGCATTTTGAGCGCACGACCGACGGATCTCCCCGCATTGGCTGTGTACGACCGAGAGCCACTCGTCGCAACCCCGCATCCGTCACACCGCTTGCCACCGTGGGCCCCCCCAAGTTCTCCAGAGTTATTGTGGGTCCCCCAAAGGCCCCTAGGACTACTGTGGGCCCCACCTAGGTGCTTGCTCTTTGAGGATTCGTCGCGTACGACGTCGTCGCACGTCGTAGCCCGTCGTCGCACGTGCGAGCTTTGGAATCTGGAATCGTCGCCCGGTCGATTGCTCTGAAATTTCCAGCGAGGAATCTAATTGGAATCTGGACTTGGAGCGCGATCTTTTATTCCAACCCCCGGCGTCGCTACCCGACGCCGGTGTAGCTTTCGCGTCGTGTTGAGGTAACGCTTTGCACCCCTAGGACCCCCAACCCAATGCATGCTAATCAAGACTAAAATCAGTATTTTTAAGTATTTTAAATGTTTTAAATTCACTAATCAAGATTAATAATATGGACTTTAGGCCGGTGGACTTGTGCACGTAGGATAATTGTGATTTTTGGACTCATTGGACGGTGTGCTCAGACGTCGTAATTGCAGGCAAGTGAAACTTGCCAACTCTTGTGTAGGGCCATGTTTTTAGGCTACTTCCTTGTTTCAGCGTAAAAGAGACTAGTCAGTGAAATGATAGCTGGCTAGACGCCTACTTGATCTAGTTTGACAACGAAACTAGATCCGTCACCTAATTGATCTAGCTCGACAACGAAGCTAGATCCACCCCTTTAAACTTGTTGTTCATGCATACTAAACTGTCACGTTTACTTTCCTTATCTGTACGCACTTTTAACTGCCATGCATTGCATTCTACATGTCATCCAAGTTGAATATTGCATTCGTAGCACACGCTACATACTTGTACTTGCTTGTCCTGGCTAGGTGCACCCCTATGCCATCATGAAAAACACTTCCTGGCTCGTGTTCCAGAAGCGAGCATTACCGTTCGGGGGTAAGGCCCTGGCTCGATACACGTGGGATGGGGTAAGAGTTAAGCGGCCAATCAGCTGGGAGTCTGCCTGATCAGCAACTGCAGCTGTAAGGCGTAAACTCTGGGTGGGGCGGAGTTAAGCGACCAATCAGTGTGAAAGAAAGTCATTTCAGCTGTAAGGCGTAAACTCTGCACTTGACATGAAAACATGACTAGAGAAATCCTTGTAAATATTATTAGTCTTGCCACACTTGCCATGCCATGCTAGTTTACTTGTTGTTTTCTTTACCTGCTGCACTCAAACTTTAACTGCCATGTCATTGCATCATGCTAGAACTGCTAGGTTGCTCTTACTTGTACTTTCAGTTTCACTTGCACAAGTCTTCCAGACTTGCTGACATGTGCCCCTTTCTCTTTGGGTGTCACATGCTAGACCCTGAGCCAGAGATAGTTGTAGCGGACGAGGTAGTTGCTGACACTGAGCCAACGTTCGTCGAGGAGTTCGTGGACACCGGAGACCAGTTTTAGAGACTGTTGGCGTTGCTTTTTGCTTTAGGTTGCTGTTAGATGTCGGTGCTTGCACCATTACTTTGTTGTTGTACTTTGTACTTTTGTTGGCCATGCTCGGCCTCTTTTAGACTCTTTTCTTTTAGCCTGGTGGCTTTTCTGTGATGTTGAGATTTATTGCTATGGATATTCTGAGATGTTTCTTTTGTCTCTTTCGTTATTATTATCTTTGTTTCGTTTCGCGTTGCAAGGACCTGCAGTTTTAATTTGATTGACGCTTATCGGACTTGCAGCTTTGTAGCTTCAAGTCTGAGCGGACCTTCTCACGCTTCGCCTCCACGTTCTTGGGAAGCGGGGCGTGACACTGTTGATGTGATTGCGGAAGATGGAGATGTTCACGATGACTCGATTTTGGATATGTCCCAACAGATGTCCATGCGTGACCAAACCCAACAGAGGGACAATTGGAAACTTCGCAGAGACCAAATAGCGTGGGATATGTGGGTCGACTATTGTAACATACATAATCAGGGTAACACGCATGAACAAGGTCTTTGAAATTTGGGTTGGGGTCTATGTGGTAGATATAAGTTTGACATTGTCATCTTTGTTATGCACTATTGCTTAAGATTTTTCATCTTTCAATTGTGAACAAGGTTCTGAACTAATGCTTCTGCTAAGAAATGTGTGTTGCATGTTGTTTGAATATTTTCATTTAATGATTTGAAATAGTATCGCATTCTTTGTGTAGGCATGGCAGGGTCATCTCAACGAGGTCAAGGTCGTGATCCGATGGACCCAATCTCTGACCCACCATCAGATAATCAATGGGTAGACGACGATACACGTAATGAGAGTTCTCCCCGTCGACCTATGGCACGTAGGGTGGGAGATATGCAGTACCTTGGGCAGGTCAATTATGGTATCGGCAACTATGGAGGTGGCACAAGTGTGCCTTTTGCCCAATATGCCCAGTATAGCATGCCGCTGCAAATGGGTGGTCAACCCGGATATATGCCAAGTCAACCTGGCTATATGCAATTGCTTCAAGGGGGAGGCATGGGCCATGGGGTTGGGAGCTACCAGGGGGGTGGGATGGTCCATGGGGGAGGGATGCAACATGTCGGCGGGAGCTACCAAGTGCCGGGTTTGGGAGGTTTTGGGGGACAACAACATTATGTTAGCCCCCTCACCCAAGTGCATTCATCCGGGCGTCATCACACAGCAGTAATGACCCCGTATTTGGTAGCGATACTTCCAGGAAGTCGGGTAGGCGGGATGAGTCAGGTGAAGCTTCAGTGTCTAGCCCAAGCAAGAAAATGAAGCACAATGCAGAAAAGGGGATGGGGCACAAAATATGGCCTTGGGAACATGACTTGGTCCTCATCCCATTCCTTGCGGAGCAGGCCAGGGAAGGGATGAAATCAGATAAGACGTTCAAATCTTATGCATTCAATGCTGCTGCGGCCCACATCAATGAGACATTTGGCACGTCGTACTCAAGCCAAAATGTACGCAATCATATGAAAGGATTGCGAAAGAAACTAGCCGATGTGAATAAGTGCCTCAGTTTAAGTGGCGTTGGGTGGTGTCCCGAGAGGCAGATGATTTTAATGGAGCCGGAAACGTATGCCACGTGGGCCTCGGTAATAATTTCACCATTGCCGCACAAATACATACTCGTCTATGTCATTTCCTTTTTTTACTCTATATTATCTCATTGTGTATACGTGCAGGCCCATCCTGAAACAAAGGACTTCATTAATCAGCCCTTACCATGGCTTGCTGATCTGAAAGTGATTATAGGTGATGACGGAGTGACTGGGGATTTTCAGAAGGGTGTGTTTGCACCTTTTGGCGGCCAATTCACTGAAGGTGAAGGTGAACAGGGAAATCCTTCCCCGCTTGGGCATGAATCATATGACACACCATCACCGTACACCCCGCAGGCACCCTCGCGAAGTCCTGGGTCAGCGGCTACTAGCAATGCAGCCCCGCCGGCTTTTGTTAAAAAGGTAACACGTAGACCACGGGGGAATGCTACCAACGATGCATTGGAAGGTGTGTTTGTGGAGAAACTCACCGAGGTAGCCGAAGCCTTAAGGATCTCAAACCTACCCTGGACTGTGGAGATTGGTAAGAGTGTCTATTCACACACGGAGTATCCTGGAGAGAAGTTGGATAGGGTGTATAACCACCTTATTGAAGTAGATCTTGAGGGGAGGAAGTATGTGGAGATGCCTGAGGTTGCAAGGATTAGGTACATAAAGAAGAAAATGGAGGATTTCGACCGTGAGGATGAGGAAGACGACGATGGGAGTAATATATGAAGCTTGTAATTTCTGAACAACATTTTGTAATATGTATTGCATGCACAATGGGGGGGGCACGTTGGGGGGATTATTAAATATGGATTATGTATGTCTGTAATATGTCTACGTTATTTTAGGCTGCTATTAGGTGGCTGTACGTTGAATGTCTGAATGACTGAATGACTGTAATGCTTGGTTGCTTGGGACTATGTGTGTATGTAATTTATATAGCGTCTTGTCCTTATTTTTGTGGCTCATTTGTTTTTATTTCCTACTAAGGTTTTCTGCGTGGAATCATGAATTTCATACTTGGTTTTTCTTGCATTATTTCCAGCTTGTGGTTTGGGTATTTATTGCAATGCATTATTTTGATCTTTTGATTTTTTCCATGCCTCTGGGCCTGCAATACATTCATATAAGCCAGACTTGTGGGTTGGGTGAATGCCAATTTTTTGATCTTTTGATTTTTTTGCTCTTTTCCAGCTTTCATCTATGCAATACATTCATACTTTGGGCCTGCAATACATTTCATATTTTGCAATGTATTCCAATACAGCTTTCATCTTTTGGTATTTATTGCTATGTATTCCAGCTTTGGGCCTGCAATACAGCTTTCATCTTTTGGTATTTATTGCAATGTATTCCAGCTTTCATCCTGCAATACATTGGGCCTGCAATACAGCTTTCATCTTTTGGTATTTATTGCAATGTATTCCAGCTTTCATCCTGCAATACATTGGGCCTGCAATACATTTCATATATGCAATACATTCATACTTGCCCTCATTCATCAATAAAGGGGGGCCTCCATCTGCTTTCAGTCTGTGTTTATTTCAGTATTTGATAAATTTTTTTGATATTTTTGGGACATGCTATAAGTTGTGATATTTTTTGTATTTGAAAATTTTCCTTTAAAAGCCCAATGATGACACATATGATTTCTGCCGAATTCCTTGATACTAACCCAATTATGAGGATGGCATGCAGGAAGGTTCCAATAATTCAAACATGGGTGAGGTTTTATTTCCTATTGAGCAGCACATATGTGTATCTGTCAAATTCTCATGCACATTATGGTGGACCTGTGACTAAAATTGTGTTTCTGTTTTACTCTTGACCTTCACCAAGTTTGGTTATGAATAGAACTCGGCTGCTGTCATGTTGAAGATTTGATCACATATCAGCTTTATCCCAATTATGTCACCATGTTTACCTGTCATCATTTTCAATCTTTTGTACGGAGTATCCTCTTTTCTGTGGCTGAATTTCCTCTGTGAAAGCTGGGAAAGATCGCAGTAAACTATGGCCATGCTTTCATTTAATATTGAGCAGCACATTTGTTGGTGTAGTTGGTGTTGGTGTTGACCTATTGATACCCCTAGCTGGAATGTGTTGTGTGGACACTTGTTGGTGTTTATAGGTGAACATCCAGGTTTTTTGGGGGCTTCTTTTCATCACAAATATTGTTAGACACAGGGGATAACAAGCACACCATGCCATTTGATGAGAAATTTTTTTGTCAATTCTTTCAGCTGGGAATTTGCATTTTTTGGGCATTACTGACATGATTGCCTTTGCTGGGCATGCTTTCATCTGTGGATTACTATCATCTGTGTATGCTGGGCATGCTTGAAGTAAAATCTGTTGAAGATTTGATCCCAATTATCCCAATTATGTCACCATGTTTACCCAATTATGTAAAATCAGCTTTATCCCAATTATGTCACCATGTTTACCTGTCATCATTTTCAATCTTTTGTACGGAGTATCCTCTTTTCTGTGGCTGAATTTCCTCTGTGAAAGCTGGGAAAGATCGCAGTAAACTATGGCCATGCTTTCATTTAATATTGAGCAACACATTTGTTGGTGTAGTTGGTGTTGGTGTTGACCTATTGATACCCCTAGCTGGAATGTGTTGTGTGGACACTTGTTGGTGTTTATAGGTGAACATCCAGGTTTTTTGGGGGCTTCTTTTCATCACAAATATTGTTAGACACAGGGGATAACAAGCACACCATGCCATTTGATGAGAAAATTTTTTGTCAATTCTTTCAGCTGGGAATTTGCATTTTTTGGGCATTACTGACATGATTGCCTTTGCTTGGCATGCTTTCATCTGTGGATTACTATCATCTGTGTATGTTGGGCATGCTTGAAGTAAAATCTGGGACTAATGATATGTGAGACTTATGAATTACTGTCATATCTGTAATCTGTGAATTTTTCTGTTCTTATGGGAGACTACTGATGTTTCATTCACATCCCAAATACCTTTCTGAAGGCTGTAATTTTATGCATGTGACTGTGACTGTTGCATAGCTTTGTGCATGTGACTACGACTGAATCTCATGACAGATACACAAATGTGCATGCGAATCGGGAATAAAACACATGTTATTTGATTTTCATGTTTATATTATTAAGGGACAACCGCAAGCAACCTAGTTGGGTAGCTGATACATATGCCAACCTGAGGGCTATATAATTTTAAATTTTACATCTAATTTATAGGCGATTGGTTTTGTATATTAGTTTTGTTTTTTTCTTCTCATTTGCCTTGCTCATTTCTGCAAAAGACGGGTACTTTGACATAATGCGATATGTACTTTTCATAGGTACGCCTTACTCATCCCCTTCTCACTTCATTAAATTGTTCAATTTCTATGATCATCTCATACCTTCTATTTTGTTTATGTGTATGTCTGAACAGGTCTAAATGAGTGAAGGCTCATCCACGTCTATTCGCTCCCGCCTTCGGGAAGCGACCCGGGTACCTGCTTTGGAGACGGATGATTCAGACTTCAAGAGATGCCGCGGTGGTCTGCGTGTACCTAGGAAGACTTCATGGACCCAGTTAAACCCGGGCAGGAGGTTTTGGAGCTGTCCCATATGTGAGTTCTTCGTATGGAAGGACCCCCCTCACAGTGACTGGTCAAAGCTTATTATCCTGCATTTAATGGAAGCAACTGAAAGAGGGGGAACAGGTGATATATCTGCGTGCGCACAGACAGGGAGGAGGTTGGATGCTATAAACGATCGGTTGGCTATGGTCGTTGGCCAATTAGAGACATACATGCTGACATTAGATAGCGTGCATAAAGATTATAACTCCCTGAAGTTTGTTCTGTATTCCCTCTTAGGCCTATGTTTTATCAGTTTTCTTATGTATAACAATCTTCATTGACTTGGAAGGGGATCGTGTTGTATGGTCGGACTAAAATCCTTGTTTGAACTTGTGTTTTTATGTATCTTTTGGAATTTTTGTAATATCCTTGTATTGGGGGTTGTTTTGGCGTAATGTTACAGCCTATGTTTTTTAATTATATGCATGCTTGGATCAGTTGGCAACTGTTATTCCTCAGGGGTTAATATCATTTGTCGATTTGTTGATGTCGTTGCAGTAGGGCTGCCGTGTGGTTTTATTTCATCATGAGATTCACAGTTGTGAATTTATACCTGTTGACTATCTGAGACTGCCGGTGTTTTTTGTAATAAGTTAAATAAATTTTTGGACCATTATTGTTGTTCCTTGCCTGAGACGAAGATGGGTTTTTATTTCCGAAGGTCTTTCACATTACAGTAACTATGTATATTGAATGCCTGAAACGGGCCGACCAAAAATTTCATACTGTCAGGCACATTTGCTACTCTGTAGCGTTTCCATGATTGATAATCAATGGGGTTTTTTACATCCATATTCATTTTTATTTCATTTTACATTTTATACCTATCTTGGTTGGGGGGTTACCATTACCATATACTCACCATATAACCCCACACTCCAACTTTCCCACTTTCTCATTCCAACTCCCCACGAGCCAAAAGAACACAAAACTAGAAAGTGGACCCCACTCTCTATTCCCAACCCCTCATTCCATACTCTATCCCACCCAAAAGAACACATAACTACATTTTCTCTCTCTTAGGAATACATCAATTCCCCCTATTCCAAATTTCCTATTCCAGGAAAAGAACAGGCCCTAACACAACTATTTATAAGAAATCTCAAGCATTTGACACTGCAGAGAGCAACAAAATGCTTGTATACAACAAAAATTATCCAAGAAGAATCAAGACATCAAAGAAACAATGTCAAACTATTTACATAGAAAACGGAAGAAAATAAACTTCCATATATTTCCCAGATTCTATACGACAAAAATTAACCAAGAAGAAGAGCAGCCTTAAGGATTATACATTTGTGTTGAAACTAATCCGATGAGGAGCAGCAGCCTGAAGAAACAATGTCAAACTTTTGAATACAGTGAGTTTGTAATTGAGACATCTGTTACATAATCCGATAGAAGCCTGAAGGGATGATACATGCATGTGTTGAAACTAATCCGATGGAAGCCTTGGGTAATATAATCAGTGATGCCCAGCAGCTGGCCACTTCGGCCATTAGTGTTTGTGACCGAGGAGCCAAGAAGCACCTATCAGGTGGCGTCTCGTGCCGTGAACGATGGACCTTCCCGTGTATCCTTCCACATTTCCAGCTGAACCTCGAGGCCTGATGTAGGACAGCCCAGGGCAACATCCAGCACATGTGTTGTAATGGGCGGACGAGTGTGCCTGGTGCTAGCTGGAGCTTCAGGAGCTTTGTCTGTGGGCGCCTTGGCATCTGCATTAAGTTGTGCTGTAATTATGCACATACGAGCTATTTCCCGTTTCCAGTCTCTCTTATTCGTCGATGTCCAGGGGCTGGAAATGCTGGACGTCTAGCAGGTACATGCCTATTGCAAGGAGCCCATACGTCTTTTGGCTTCCTGGATACAATTCTGCAAGGTCGAGATACAATTTAGCAGCCTTGTGAGCTATTGCAATTTACTTCCTTAAGCTTATGGAATTTTATTTTTATTGACATATTTATTCAATAATTGTAAAGTGCATGTACTTGGGGGAAAACGAACTAATAATACTATATAACAAGTGAATGAGGTGCATAATCAAGGCCTGCAAAGTCCAATATTGCAAGCTTATATATATACAGGAAACAACAATGGGTGATATATTACATATAGCGTGTGGCTGTCAACCTATCATCAAACAATGTCAAAGAAGAGATGCAGATCCATTCTGACTTGATTGTGTTCTCTCATGAGACGATGTCTGGAATGAATTAGATAGTGTTGATTCCTGCATAAATTAAAAAAAGACTAAAAATAAATTCAAATTATTTTATAAACAACATTCACTAAACAAAATAAACACCTGGGTAGCTATACTCATCCCATGAAATCCTTGTGGTACAGCACTATTATGCATAGCATCTAAAAGCTGAGAAGCTGATCCAAAAGAATACGGTACATGTGAATTGAATAACAAATAGTAAAAGTTGTTAGTTCTTTATAAAATTAAATAAAAATGCATTGAATAATTTCATTAAAATTACACTAAAGTTATGTTGATGCATTTCATATGGCGGAACGTATCCGATAGGGCCAAACTGACTTTCCAAATTATAGTTTGTTGGTACTTGTGGCACGCTATTCGTCGATAATCCAACACTTTTTGATGGACCTAAGTTGGTAAAGTAAAAAATATCGTTATTGAATAGTAAAAATTAGAAGCTAAATTTTAACAAAAAATATATGCAAACCTCTATTGCTTCTTTTCTTTTTGGTGTTCTCTAATGCACCCACGTATCACTTGAACCCATGTCCACCATCCTTTTTTTTGAATCCTTTTGCACTTGTGCTAGTGTCTGCCTTCTTTCCTTTGTTATGTCCTTGACTGATATTTTCGATACTTCCCGCATCTATAAACCGACTAGGAGATTCATCATTGATGTTTTTACTACCGGCTTGTTATTTATTTTGATCTTGAGCATGTACAATACGAGGATTCGCTTCATATTCTTGCTCTTGAACAAATTCTTCTACCTTATCCATAAGCTGTTTTGCCATACCAATCAAAAAATCGTATGCTTCTTTATTTTGTGAAGCTCTCGCAAGGATATAATTATATGTATGCATCAATGAAGAATATCGATTAGCCACACAAACACTTGTATTTATCTCAGTATATTCGTTACTCTTGACAACCATCCCAGCTTTAGCATCCTTATGCCACCTTTTCAAGTAATACTTCTGGGGCAACATTTTAACATTCATGGTATCAAAAACTTTCAAAACGTGGCAACACTGAATACCAGCAAATTCAAACTTCTTACAAGTACAAGTTATAGTGTCATCTGCATAATTATACCTGACACTGTGTTCCTTGTTTATTTCTTTCCTTTTCCTTACTATTTTGTTGATAACCTTATATTCATGAACCGACCCATCCACAAATTTCTCTTGTAAAATACAATTTAGGAACACTCCATACTCCTCTTCAAACCACTTATAAATTTTTGGTGTATACAATGATGCAGCTTGCTTTAGCAAATCTGAGAAAGGAACTTTTGGAAAACCTTGGTTTGCTCAAAAATCTGAAATTAGCTCTGTGTGACGTCTTTCTTCAATAAGCCATTCATAATGCCTAAAAAATCAAGTAGCCTCCGTCTAGGATGCAAATATCTTTTAATGACACTGTTCAAACTTTCACTTCTTTGAGTACTCTTCATATCTGCACAAAAAGATTCACGTCGATACACTAATGCCCATCTCTCTCTGTCTTTAAACAAATTTTTCAACCATTCGTTCTCAGAAAGGTTATATTTTTCTATCATTTCATCCCATGCGTCGAAAAAGTCTTCTTCATCATCACAGTCATATACACAATGACTAAAATCATGCTCGAAACTTGATGATCCACTGAATACATAACTTAATTGCTTCGCAGCATTCTGGTACATATGCCATACACATATTCTATGAACAGTGTCTGGCCATACATCAGATATAGCTTTGCTCATAGCCGCATCTTGATCAGTTAATATTACTTTTGGGGCTTTTCCACTCATGGCATGTGCGTATCAAATAACCATTTAAACGAAGCTATTTTTTCGTCATAAAGTAGTGCAGCACCAAACACTATTGTTTCTTTATGATGATTTACACCCACAAAAGGTGCAAAAGGCCTACCATATGAGTTAGTCTTGTAGGTCGTGTCAAAACATACAACATCACCAAAGAAATCATAATCTAATATTGATCTGGCATCTGCCCAGAAAATATTTGTAATTTGATCATCCTCATCTAATTGTACTGCATAGTAAAATGATGGATTCTCTCTTTGATGTTTTTGAAGGTATTCCATTATAGCTCCAGCATCCCCTAAAGCAATATCACGATCACGTTTTGCTCTAAAATAATTTTTGTAGTCATCTGGGAGAAAACTTAACTGCCGACGTCCTCCAACTTGTTTAGCCATAAGATTGTAAGTATCTTTCGCACTAATTCCAACCTCATTTGCCATATCAGCCATTGATTTTTGTGCGGAAGTGATCTGTCTCTGAGACTTCAGCAAATGTCGTTTTGATGGGGTGACATCCGGGTGATTATGTTCAGGTTCAAAAGAAACCACAGTATATGTACCTTTTTCACAAAGCTTAATTGACATGTGAGCCGGACAACCTGTTCTTTCATCTAACCGTTGATATTTGGGATGATCAAGTGTGTTTCTTTGTCTGCAGTGACCCTCTTTGTTACAAGTAAAACTTCGATAAGTAACAAAATTTTTTGTGTTTCTTCTGACATGATTCTTACGAATGCTGAACCCTTTCAAACATGCATATTCATTGTGGAATTTATAGGCCACATCATCATCTTCGAACTCCATTCCAATCTTAGGTATTACATTTATCTTTTGATTTGTATCGGCTTCCATCGAAGAGCTATATTCAACGGAAACTGGCATATTTTGCTCATCTCTTCATAAATATTAATAAAAAATTAACTAGGTATTAAGTTAAAGATAGAAAAATTAATATAAAAACAAATAGATAAATGTTATAAACGGGCTTTTGGTGGGCTTACCTGTTAGTGGGTATCCACCCATTATGTAACCCTACCACTATAAATATAGGGCTATGGTCTCCATAGCCGCCAAGTGTACAACACGTTATCAGCACGCTCGAAGCTAAGCCGAACCCCTGCCGACGGACGGACGCGACGCGAACGGGCTTCCTTCACCGAACGTCGCTAGATCCGGCGGGTAGGATCTAGAGATGGACTTTAAATTCCTAGTGGACAGTGCCTCTACGCACACGATCCTCCAAGACATCTGCTTTTTTCAAAACATTAATAAATACGATGGCACCGTAAATACAATTTCCGGTCCATCAAGTATCATTGAAGGATCAGGGGAAGCACATTTTATGCTCCCCAACAGTACAAAACTACTTATAAAAGATGCACTTCTCTCCCCTAGCTCGCATAGAAACCTGTTAAGCTTTAAAGATATCCGCTTAAACGGATACCACCTAGAAACGGTGAGCAAAGGAAACAGTGAATACCTTGATGTAACGTCTCATAAAAACGGTGCTAAAAACACCGTCGAACGTTTTGAGGGACTCCCGTCGGGTCTCTACCACACAAGGATCAGAGCAATGGAAGCAAACACATTGGAGCACCAGAAGTGCCAAAATCAACCAGAATTCAAACTCTGGCACGATAGACTAGGACACCCTGGAAGGAATATGATGCGTCGCATCATATCCCAATCCCGTGGAATTAATCCGAAAAGCCTGACGCTACTTCGGAAGGGTGCAAATCCTTGTCCCCCTTGTTACAAAGGGAAATTGATTACGAGACCATCCACCCTGAAGGTGGACTCTGAGTCTCCAAGCTTCCTAGAGAGAATACATGGTGACATTTGCGGGCCTATTCACCCCGCAAGTGGACCATTTCGGTACTACATGGTACTAATCGACGCATCTTCAAAATGGTCGTATGTGTGCCTCTTGTCCACCCGCAACGTAGCATTTGCAAAGCTACTTGCACAAATTATAAAATTGCGGGCACATTTCCCAGACAACCAGATCAAGAAATTGCGTCTGGACAATGCTGGGGAATTCACCTCACAAGTCTTCCTAGACTACTGCCAAGCAACCGGCATAGAAGTTGAACATCCTGTAGCTCATGTTCACACCCAGAATGGGTTAGCCGAATCTCTCATAAAGAGACTACAATGGATCGCTAGACCATTGTTAATGCAATGCCAGTTGTCGGTATGTGCATGGGGACATGCCATACTGCACGCTGCATCGCTGATAAGATTACGACCGTCAGGTAGTCAATCTTATTCTCCAATGCAACTTGCATATGGGAACCCGCCCGATATCTCTCACTTGAGGATATTCGGATGTGCTGTCTATGTCCCCATAGCACCACCGCAGAGAACCAAGATGGGTCCTCAACGGCGTCTTGGTATCTATATTGGCTTTGACTCACCATCGATCATTAGATACCTCGAACCCCTTACAGGGGACGCCTTTAAAGCACGTCTAGCAGATTGTGAGTTTGATGAAAGCATTTTTCCAAAACTAGGCATTAACACACAGAAGCCAGAAGCTTCAAAGACCATTACATGGGACACAAAGACTTTATCCCATTTTGATCCGCGCACAAATCAATGTGAAGAAGAGATCCTGAAGATCCTTCAAATTCAGAACACAGTTCACATTTTACCGGATAAATTCACTGACAACCAAAAGATTGTCAGATCACACGTCCTTGCTGCAAATACGCCAGCTAGGATTGACATACCCAAAGATGGATGCAATCCACCTGCAGCAGAAGCGGCCGTACCTCAACAAAAAAGAGGACGACCCCCAGGCTCCAAAGATAAGAATCCTCGAAAGAGGAAAAATCCTGGAGCAACAATAACGATACCACCACAGGATGCTGAGCTCAGCCCAGCTACCTCTCCACTCCTAACAACCCCTGAAGAGGAAAATATAGGAGAAATTTCATTAAACTATGTACGTACCGGGGAGGTACTGGACAGAAAAAGCACAATCATCGATGATAACTTCGCGCTCATTATTGCCACTCACGTCACTGAATACGACGATGAGACCGATCCACGCTCTCTAGCAGAATGTAAACGCAGAGAGGATTGGCCAAAGTGGAACGAGGCAATAGGAGTAGAGCTGGACTCACTCTCGAAGCGCAAAGTTTTTGGACCTGTAGTCCTAACACCAAAAGGTGTTAAACCTGTGGGATATAAATGGGTATTCGTGAGAAAAAGAAACGAGAATAATGAGATCGTGCGCTATAAAGCGCGCCTTGTTGCACAAGGTTTTTCCCAACGACCAAGAATAGACTATGACGATACCTATTCCCCGGTCATGGATGCGATCACTTTCCGTTTCATTATCGGCCTATCCACGAAGGAAGGTCTGGATATGCAGCTCATGGACGTTGTGACTGCATACCTATACGGAAATATAGATAAGGACATCTATATGAAAATCCCAGACGGATACAAACTACCGATAAAAATGACAGAAAGACCTCGGGACGTCTATTCTGTCAAACTCCAGAGGTCACTGTATGGTCTAAAACAGTCAGGTAGAATGTGGTACAACAGATTGAGTGAATTCCTAGTGCAACAAGGATTCACAACAAATGAAGTCTGCCTGCATCTTCATACGAGCAAAGGGAACAGGATTCGTAATTATCGCCGTCTACGTAGACGACTTGAACACCATCGGATCTCCTGCAGAGATAGATGAGATATCCAAAAGTCTCACACAGACTTTTGAGATGAAAGACCTCGGTAAAACGAAGTTTTGCCTAGGCCTACAAATTGAACATTTAAGCGGAGGAATCCTGTTGCACCAATCGACATATACAAATAAAGTGCTGAAAAACTTTCTTATGGACAAATGTCATCCGCTTAGCACACCAATGGTCGTCAGATCATTGGATGTTGAAACAGACCCCTTTCGACCGCTGGAAGAGGGGGAGGAAACACTGGGTCCTGAAGTACCCTACTTAAGTGCAATTGGAGCACTCCTATACCTGGCAAACTGCACGCGTCCCGATATAGCGTTCGCAGTAAATCTACTAGCCAGATACAGTTCAGCGCCCTCAAAGCGTCACTGGAACGGAGTGAAACAGCTTCTGCGCTACCTCCAAGGGTCTGTAGACATGGGACTATACTTCAAGAAAGGTGTATCCACCGACCTGGTCGGTTACGCAGATGCGGGATACAGGTCCGACCCATTTACTGGAAAGTCCCAGACCGGTTTCGTATTCACATACGGTGGGATGGCCATCTCATGGAGATCCGTGAAGCAGACATCCACAGCGACCTCATCCAACCACTCCAAGCTCATAGCGATCCACGAAGCTAGCAGAGAATGCTTTTGGCTTCGATCAGTCATCAACCACATCCTCAAGACCACCGGCCTGGAGACGGGAGATCTTGGGCCAACCACCATGTACGAAGACAATGCTGCCTGCATCGCTCAACTACGAGGTGGCTACATCAAAGGTGACAGGACGAAGCACATTTCCCCCAAACTCTTCTGGACACATGAACAGCAAGTGGACAACCAGATCGACATCCAGCAGATCCAGTCCTGTAACAACCTGGCTGACCTATTCACTAAAGCTTTGCCTCGCAGTACCTTTAGAAAACTTGTACTAGGAATTGGGATGAGACAGCTGAGAGATGTACAAGCCTGAAGCTTGTACTTATCAGAGGGAGTTAACGTAGTGATGTACTCTTTTTCCTTGACTGTTGGTTTTTCCCACTGGGTTTTCCATAGTCAAATGTTTTAACGAGGCAGCCACATTAACTCTGGATCCAGAAGTATCCACCACTGATGTTATCCATCGATCAGGGGAAGTTATAGAGACTTGTACTCTTTTCCCTTAGCCACTGGTTTTTCCCACTGGGTTTTCCTTGGCAAAGGTTTTAATGAGGCAAGCACTCTTAAACTTAGAGATCCAGAAGTATCTCCAGACCCATGATCAAATAAGCGTCATGAACCCTGAAGCGTTCACCATGGCTTACAACAATGGATGGATAAGGGGAAGTGTTATAAACGGGCTTTTGGTGGGCTTACCCGTTAGTGGGTACCCATTATGTAACCCTACCACTATAAATATAGAGCTATGGTCTCCATAGCCGCCAAGTTTACAACAATAAAGTTAATATTATATTATATTCAATTTGATTATTTTAATTTTCTTGCTATTTCCGTAATTTAATAATAAGGATGACACTGTTTTTTAAAAACCATCTTTCATTCTTTTGTTGAGCCGATGTTTTTAAGTAAATGAAATTAAAAAACAATGGTAAAATGAAGAACCTGCTTATGCGTGGAACGATGGGGGGTTGGCCGAATGAGGAAGATGATTGATGATTGATCTCCACGCCTACATCCAAGACGACCTGATTTCGACCACAATAATATCAGCAAAACCCTATAATTTTTCGCGCACAAAAGAGAATTTGACCAAAAACAATGCGAGCTTTGTACCAGCGTCTTGAAGTTGTGCTTGTTCTGGACGACGGGGTGGGGGGTTAGGGGTGGGAGGGGGATGGGCACAGTGAAATATGGGAGGGGGTGGGTCGGATGTGGGGGTGGGGGTGGGGTAGGAGGTGGGGGTGTGGGTGCAGGGAAAAGGGGGGATCCGGTGGGGTGGAGGTGGATGCGGGGTGGGGTGAAGACGGTGGGTGCATGGAGGAAGGGCAGGGGGTGGGTGTCACGACCCGCTTCCCTAAAATGGAGGCGAGACGTGAAAAGGTCCGCACGGGAGTGGAGCGGTGAAGCCCCAAACCCGATAAGCGTCAATTTAGTATAAGCAGGTCCCTGTAATTGCAATCGAAACAACAATAATAATAATATGAGACGGAAAAGAAACACCAATCCCAAGGGTTGTCCACAAATATTCAACATCACAGAAAAGCCACCAGGCTAAAAGAAAGAGTCTAAGGGCCCAGAACAAGGCCAAACAAAAGCAACAACATAAATAAGTATAGGTGCCACGCACCAATAACAAAACAACTGTCTAACAAAAATAAAGCACAACGGAGACACTAGGACTGGTCCCCAGTGTCCACGTACTCCCCGTCCAACACGGGCTCAAGCTCGGCGTCCGCAAACACCTCACCCTCAGCAAGCAACTCAGGCTCAGGGTCTAACATGCGTCACCCAAAAGAGAAAGGGGCACATGTCAGCAAGTCTAAAAGACTTGGGCAAGGAAACTGAAGGTAACTAGCAACCTAGCACTTATGATATTAAGCAATGACATGGCAGTTAAGTATGATGCAATAGTTTAAAAGAGAGACAAGCATGCACAATGTAGCCAAAGCTACCAACTCACTAGTTCACGAATCACTTATCACTGTTAATCACTTAATCACTAGAGATTTCGCCTGCAGGCTGGAGTGGCGGATCGGGCCATCTCGTGCTCTGGTGACGCATATCTCTTACTCACTTAAACACTAGAGATTTCGCCTGCAGGCTGGAGTGGCGGATCAGGCTATCTCGTGCTCTGGTGACGCATATCTCTTACCCCACCCCTACGTGTATCGAGCAATTGCTCGCTTCTGGATCACGGGCCAGGAAGTGTAATTGGCATAGGGTTGTGCCCGCAACGCAGGTGCCTAGCCGGTATCCGAGCGTTGGGGTTTCCAACTACAGGGCTCGCTTCTGGAACACGAGCCAGGAATATAATGTTGTAGCGTGTGCTACACAATCACAATAATTAATCACTATGCAACGACATGAACAAAAGATTGCGTACCGTCAATTGAATTGAAACGTGACATACAAGCATGATGAGGGTGACGGACCAAGCTTCGTTGTCAAGCTAGGTCAATGGCGTCTAAACGGCTATCCTTTCACCGTTTAGTCTCTTTTACGCTAAAACAAGGTAATGGCCTAAGACATGGCCCAAAACAAGAGATGCAAGTGTCACTTGCCTATCACCGGGGATGATGGTTACGAAAGTTCGTTTCCGCGAATACTAGTCTACGAGGAATCGCTGTTATGGGGAACAATCATCAAAACACAAGTATTTTATTAGGGTTTCATAAAAATTACAATAAGATAAGGAAACAACGGTAGATCGATTTCTTACCGAGAGGAGACGGAAGAAACACTCCGGGGAACCCTAGGATCAGATCTGGAAAAGTTTGGAGAAGTTTGGGGAAGCTAGGGTTTTGGAGATTTTGATGGGTTTGATGGATTTTGATGGAGATTTGGGGAATATGAGAAGTAGATAGGGTGAATGGTTGGATTGGATGATGATTCTAGGGCTTGGAAAGAAGAAATGGAGCTTGGAGGAAGATGGGGGCTCAAAGGGGAAGTTTCTAGGGTTTTGGATCGTGTTGGAGGAAGAAACGTTTGGGAGGGGTATTTATAGGTTGGGCTGGCGGCTGCCCAGAAATTAGGGTTTTAACACAGACTAGTCGGTCAAAGAACAACCACTGACCGACTAGTTTGGCAACTAGTCGGTCGGTCGACCAACGCTGACCGACTAAGTGTAAACAGTAACTCCTGAACGAAAGTAGGATTTAGAGTTAGTCGGTCCATGAACAAGTACTGACCGACTAGTTTATCAACTAGTCGGTCGATGAACGTTCTTAGACCGACTAAGAGTAAACAGTAACTTGACTGTACAGTAGAACCAAGAATTAGTCGGTCTGAGTACAAAACTTAACCGACTAGTTTAGCAACTAGTCGGTCGAAAGATGAACTTAGACCGACTAAGAAATGAACAATATTGATACTAAAATTTAGTTGATGTGTTAGTCGGTTAAAGAAGCATTGCGGACCGACTAGTTTGCAACCTAGTCGGTCAACAAACCTTCTTAGACCGACTAACGATAAACAGTAGCTTCCTCAGAAAATTAGAAAGCTCACTAGTCGGTCCATGAAGGATTGCCGACCGACTGGATCGTCATCTAGTCGGTCGGTGCCCCTTCTTACACCGGCTAATGAGCACCAAAAGTTCCGATACGGAGCGCGAGGCCCCGTGATCGAATCCTAAGACTCCTAGGCTTGATCTAATAGTTAGATATGACCGTTATGAAGCCCGTCACAAACGACGTACTTCGAAATCGACGATCCTATGGAAGAATCGAGAAAATACGACGAATCGATCGAAAATGAAAGTTACGGAGACGAAAACCACACAAGAGGAGAAAATCCACCAAAACATATATTATATTATAATAAATTCAGATACAAGGAAACCAGTCGTTACATCCTCCCGAACTTAAGAAAAATTCCGTCCTCGGAATTTCCAAAAACTCACGAGTCCGGAAACAAAAGTGGGTAGCGCTCTCGCATCTCATCCTCTCTCTCCTAAGTAGACTCTCCCGGCGAACCGTGCCGCCACATCACTCTAACAAGATCGACGACCTTGTTTCGAAGTGACTTCTGACGTCTGTCCAGAATCTGCACCGGATACTGGTCATACGTCAAATCTGAGCGAACGGCGATCTCCGAGAAATCCACGGCATGAGATGGATCGCTAATGTATCGACGAAGCTGCGACACATGGAAAACATTGTGAACTCCTTCCAAAGATGGCGGCAAGGCCAAGCGATAAGCTACCTCGCCAACCCTCTCCAAAACGTCAAATGGTCCAATGTATCGCGGGCTCAACTTCCCACGCTTCCCAAAACGAATCACACCACGATTCGGGGAAATCTTCAAGAACACATGGTCGCCCGGCTGAAACTCCAAAGGACGACGTTTAGCATCCACCCAATGCTTAAAACGGTCCTGAGCAATCCTCAACCTCACCCGAATATTCCTGACGATCTCCACGGCCTCCACAATCATCTCAGGTCCCAACAACTCCCGATCACCAACGTCATCCCAACTCAATGGCGATCGACATTTCCTCCCATAAAGAGCGGCGAAAGGCGCCATGCCAATACTCGCCTGGAAGCTGTTGTTGTAGAAAAACTCCACCAAATGCAGATGGTCCTCCCACGAACCCTTGAAATCCAACATGCACGCCCTCATCATGTCTTCCAAAATCTGAATCGTCCTCTCGGACTGGCCATCCGTCTGCGGATGGTACGCCGTGCTGAAACTTAGACGCGTACCCAAACTCTTCTGCAAACTCTGCCAAAACTGAGATGTGAACATCGTGTCTCTGTCAGACACGATACTCACGGGGACTCCATGAAGTCGCACGACTTCCTCCATATATCTCCTCGCTAGCACCTCCGTGGACTGTCCCACTCGGAACGGAATAAAGTGCGCGGATTTGGTCAATCGATCTACGATCACCCAAATCGCGTCATTCTGCTTCGGACTCCGAGGTAGTCCAGTCACGAAATCCATAGTGATGTGCTGCCACTTCCACTCCGGAATCGGAAGCGGTTGTAGCAACCCGGCCGAACGCTGATGCTCCGCCTTCACTTGCTGGCAAACCAAGCACTTGGCCACACTTCGAGCCACACTCCTCTTCATACCATGCCACCAATAATTCAGACGAAGATCCTGGTACATCTTGGTGCCACCAGGATGCACAGAATACGGCAAACTGTGTGCCTCCACCATCAACTCCTCTCTGATATCCCCAGCCGGCACACACAACCTGGCTCCAAACCTCAGCGAGCCATCCTCATGAATCAAAAAGTCAGTCCGCAGACCGGCTTCCACCTGCTCCCAAATCCTTACCAACCTCGGATCCCCGGCCTGGCCAGCCTTAATCCGATCCACGATCGTCGACTGTACCTGCATGTACATCAACGAAGAAGCCACTCCAGGATGCACAATCTCCACGCCAGACTCGCAAAAATCCTGCTGCAATCTCCACTGCGAGGTCAAAATCATCACCGCTGGAAGCCTACTCAGCGCATCTGGAACCACATTCACCTTGCCAGGGTGATACTGCAAATCGATCTCATAATCCGCCATAAGCTCCAACCATCGACGCTGTCGCATGTTGAGCTCCTTCTGAGTAAAAATATACTTCAAGCTTTTGTGATGGGTGAAAATTTTCACTTTCTCACTCAGCAAGAAGTGCCTCCAAATCTGACGAGCAAACACAACGGCAGCCAACTCCAAATCATGCGTCGGATAATTCTTCTCATGAACCTTAAACTGACGAGACGCATACGCCACAACATGCCCGTGCTGATGAAGCACGCAACCGAGACCCTTGCCAGAAGCATCGCAAAAGATCTCAAATCCACCGCTGCGATCAGGCACAACAAGAATAGGGGCACTCGTCAACCTCTCCTTCAGAATACCAAAAGCACTCTCACAATCACCCGACCAAACAAAAGCAACATCCTTCCGCGTCAACCTGGTCATCGGCTCAGCAATACGGGAAAAATCCTTAATGAATCGCCGATAGTAACCAGCAAGTCCAAGGAAACTCCGAATCTCAGACGCAGACGACGGAACAGGCCACTCCCTGATGGCCCGAATCTTCTCCGGATCCACAGAAATACCATCTCCAGTCACCACATGCCCAAGAAAAGCAACTCGATCCAGCCAAAACTCGCACTTCGAAAACTTAGCATACAAACGATGCTTCCTCAAGATTTCCAACACCGTCCTCAAGTGCGAGGCATGCTCTTCCTCCGACTTCGAATAGATCAGAATGTCGTCAATAAAGATAACGACAAACTTATCCAAAAAGTCGTAGAAAATCAGGTTCATCAGATTCATGAAAACTGCGGGCGCGTTAGTTACGCCGAAAGGCATAACCACAAACTCATAGTGTCCATACTTTGTCCTGAACGTTGTCTTCGGCACATCATCCCCCTTCACCTTCAACTGATGGTAACCACTCCTCAAATCCAGTTTAGAAAACACCCTCGAACCTCCAAGCTGATCAAAGATATCATCGATGCGAGGCAACGGGTATTTATTCTTAATGGTTACCGCATTCAATCCCCGATAGTCCACGCACATGCGACGTGAACCATCCTTCTTCTTAACCAGCAACACCGGTGCTCCCCACGGAGACACACTAGGATTAATATAACCCTTCAGCAACATCTCATCCAACTGCTTCCGCAACTCTTCCAATTCCGCGGGTGCCATACGATATGGCGCCTTCGAAATCGGCTGCGCACCTGGAACGAGATCAATAGAAAATTCCAAAGCTCGATCAGGCGGCAAACCAGACATCTCCTCGGGGAAGACGTCGCCAAAATCTCGCACCACAGCTGGCCAATCCAGCTCCATCCGCATAGCCACAGCCTCCACCGGCCTGGCCCGAAATCTGACATGACCAAGCGAACTGCTACCACGACTGAACTCAAATACTGGATGTCCGGGAATCTCGAACACCACCTTCTTCCGACGACAGTCGATCGTGGCATAGAAGCTCGCAAGCCAATCCATCCCAAAGACCGCATCGTAGTTGGTGATGTTGTGGACAATAAAATCAGCATAAAGCTCATGTCCACAAACCACCACAGAGCAAGGACTGCACCCACGATGCACCGTGACTACTCCATTCCCTGTGACGATATTCCAACTCTTGGAGAGAGGGGACGTCGACAAGGAATGCTTCTCCACGAAGCTCTGGGCCATAATGCACATTGACGCACCTGAGTCAAAGAGGACTCGGGCAGGGAACGTGCAAACCAAAACCACACCTAACAAACAGTCTAATCAATCAAATCTTACTCTAGCAACATTCATACACAAGCAACCAATCATAATTTAACAATCAACTAACTAAGGAAGGAACAATCTAAATCGAAAATTACCTGCAATGACCTCATCCATGGCCAAGACCTCCTCCTCGGTCATCAGAAATGCCTGCCTCCTTGGCGGAGCAGCCCGCTCAAAAGCCTGCCTCTGCGGGACGAGGGGCACCCCACGACCGGCGGGCACCGGGGCTCTCTGCTGCAAAGGCGGGGCAGCAATAGGTGTCCCCCAAGGTCGCTCCAACCTCGGGCACTCCCTGATAGCATGGGCGGGATCTCCACAAGCAATACATTGCCCCAAGAACTTCCTACACGATTCCTTGATATGACCCTCCTTGCCACAGAAATGGCAAACCCTCCGAACAGGCCCTCCTGGCCTCTTGAACTGAACAGGCTGGTTCGGCCTGAATCCAGGTCGAACCACAGCTCTCGCCTGTTCCACAGGCCTCCTCACAGCACCAACAACAGACCCCTTCCTCTGGTTCACAAGCAGCTCCTGCCTCTTGGCAGCGACCAAAACCTTCTGATAAGATTCCCGGTCGGAAGAGGTCACAAAGCTCTGGAGCTCTGAAGCAAGCCCCTGAAGAAACCTCTGAGCTCGCTCCTCAGCGTCCTGCACCATCTTTGGTGCAAACCGACTAAGCCTTATGAACTCCTGGTGGTACATGTCCACCGACGAGTTCCCCTGCTTCAGGTCGATAAAACGCTGCAGCATCTCTTCCCTGGCAGCCTTCGGGAAGAACTCACCATCAAATCTGGCCTTGAAGGTAGCCCAGACGATCAGCTCTACCAACATCCTTTCCTCAGCATCCCACCAATTCCTGGCGTTATCCTTCAGCTGGCGCTTCGCCAAGTCAACCCAACTCACTTCGTTGACCTTGGACATCTTCAGATTGTCCTCAATATTCCTCATCCACTCATCAGCAGCTAAGGGACCTTCGGTTCCATCAAAATACGCAGGACCCAGCTCTCTGAACTGCTTCGCCCCGGGCTCAGGGCGAGGGGTCTCCACCACCCGAGCAGCTCGAGTCACCGGAGCATTTTGCACCTGCAGTAGCACACCCTGCTGAACATGCATCATCTGCAACATCATCCTCATCATCTCCCCATTAGTGGGCTCCCGCTCAGGCTCCTCATCGTGAGGGGGCGCACCACTACCACCACCTCGGGTGATCCACCTTCCTGCCATCTATGACGCAGAAACGAAACAATTAGACTCATAGCTTAGGGCTCTGATGTCGAAATTATTTGTTGGACAATCTTATATCATTATCGTTATCCCGATAGTTGCTGTTACAGAGGACCTGCATGGGCCACCACTAAAACCTGTCACGACCCGCTTCCCTAAAATGGAGGCGAGACGTGAAAAGGTCCGCACGGGAGTGGAGCGGTGAAGCCCCAAACCCGATAAGCGTCAATTTAGTATAAGCATGTCCCTGTAATTGCAATCGAAACAACAATAATAATAATATGAGACGGAAAAGAAACACCAATCCCAAGGGTTGTCCACAAATATTCAACATCACAGAAAAGCCACCAGGCTAAAAGAAAGAGTCTAAGGGCCCAGAACAAGGCCAAACAAAAGCAACAACATAAATAAGTATAGGTGCCACGCACCAATAACAAAACAACTGTCTAACAAAAATAAAGCACAACGGAGACACTAGGACTGGTCCCCAGTGTCCACGTACTCCCCGTCCAACACGGGCTCAAGCTCGGCGTCCGCAAACACCTCACCCTCAGCAAGCAACTCAGGCTCAGGGTCTAACATGCGTCACCCAAAAGAGAAAGGGGCACATGTCAGCAAGTCTAAAAGACTTGGGCAAGGAAACTGAAGGTAACTAGCAACCTAGCACTTATGATATTAAGCAATGACATGGCAGTTAAGTATGATGCAATAGTTTAAAAGAGAGACAAGCATGCACAATGTAGCCAAAGCTACCAACTCACTAGTTCACGAATCACTTATCACTGTTAATCACTTAATCACTAGAGATTTCGCCTGCAGGCTGGAGTGGCGGATCGGGCCATCTCGTGCTCTGGTGACGCATATCTCTTACTCACTTAAACACTAGAGATATCGCCTGCAGGCTGGAGTGGCGGATCAGGCCATCTCGTGCTCTGGTGACGCATATCTCTTACCCCACCCCTACGTGTATCGAGCAATTGCTCGCTTCTGGATCACGGGCCAGGAAGTGTAATTGGCATAGGGTTGTGCCCGCAACGCAGGTGCCTAGCCGGTATCCGAGCGTTGGGGTTTCCAACTACAGGGCTCGCTTCTGGAACACGAGCCAGGAATATAATGTTGTAGCGTGTGCTACACAATCACAATAATTAATCACTATGCAACGACATGAACAAAAGATTGCGTACCGTCAATTGAATTGAAACGTGACATACAAGCATGATGAGGGTGACGGACCAAGCTTCGTTGTCAAGCTAGGTCAATGGCGTCTAAACGGCTATCCTTTCACCGTTTAGTCTCTTTTACGCTAAAACAAGGTAATGGCCTAAGACATGGCCCAAAACAAGAGATGCAAGTGTCACTTGCCTATCACCGGGGATGATGGTTACGAAAATTCGTTTCCGCGAATACTAGTCTATGGGGAATCGCTGTTATGGGGAACAATCATCAAAACACAAGTATTTTATTAGGGTTTCATAAAAATTACAATAAGATAAGGAAACAACGGTAGATCAATTTCTTACCGAGAGGAGATGGAAGAAACACTCCGGGGAACCCTAGGATCAGATCTGGAAAAGTTTGGAGAAGTTTGGGGAAGCTAGGGTTTTGGAGATTTTGATGGGTTTGATGGATTTTGATGGAGATTTGGGGAATATGAGAAGTAGATAGGGTGAATGGTTGGATTGGATGATGATTCTAGGGCTTGGAAAGAAGAAATGGAGCTTGGAGGAAGATTGGGGCTCAAAGGGGAAGTTTCTAGGGTTTTGGATCGTGTTGGAGGAAGAAGAAACGTTTGGGAGGGGTATTTATAGGTTGGGCTGGCGGCTGCCCAGAAATTAGGGTTTTAACACAGACTAGTCGGTCAAAGAACAACCACTGACCGACTAGTTTGGCAACTAGTCGGTCGGTCGACCAACGCTGACCGACTAAGTGTAAACAGTAACTCCTGAACGAAAGTAGGATTTAGAGTTAGTCGGTCCATGAACAAGTACTGACCGACTAGTTTATCAACTAGTCGGTCGATGAACGTTCTTAGACCGACTAAGAGTAAACAGTAACTTGACTGTACAGTAGAACCAAGAATTAGTCGGTCTGAGTACAAAACTTAACCGACTAGTTTAGCAACTAGTCGGTCGAAAGATGAACTTAGACCGACTAAGAAATGAACAATATTGATACTAAAATTTAGTTGATGAGTTAGTCGGTTAAAGAAGCATTGCGGACCGACTAGTTTGCAACCTAGTCGGTCAACAAACCTTCTTAGACCGACTAACGATAAACAGTAGCTTCCTCAGAAAATTAGAAAGCTCACTAGTCGGTCCATGAAGGATTGCCGACCGACTGGATCGTCATCTAGTCGGTCGGTGCCCCTTCTTACACCGGCTAATGAGCACCAAAAGTTCCGATACGGAGCGCGAGGCCCCGTGATCGAATCCTAAGACTCCTAGGCTTGATCTAATAGTTAGATATGACCGTTATGAAGCCCGTCACAAACGACGTACTTCGAAATCGACGATCCTACGGAAGAATCGAGAAAATACGACGAATCCATCGAAAATGAAAGTTACGGAGACGAAAACCACACAAGAGGAGAAAATCCACCAAAACATATATTATATTATAATAAATTCAGATACAAGGAAACCAGTCGTTACATCCTCCCCAACTTAAGAAAAATTCCGTCCTCGGAATTTCCAAAAACTCACGAGTCCGGAAACAAAAGTGGGTAGCGCTCTCGCATCTCATCCTCTCTCTCCCAAGTAGACTCTCCCGGCGAACCGTGCCGCCACATCACTCTAACAAGATCGACGACCTTGTTTCGAAGTGACTTCTGACGTCTGTCCAGAATCTGCACCGGATACTGGTTATACGTCAAATCTGAGCGAACGGCGATCTCCGAGAAATCCACGGCATGAGATGGATCGCTAATGTATCGACGAAGCTGCGACACATGGAAAACATTGTGAACTCCTTCCAAAGATGGCGGCAAGGCCAAGCGATAAGCTACCTCGCCAACCCTCTCCAAAACGTCAAATGGTCCAATGTATCGCGGGCTCAACTTCCCACGCTTCCCAAAACGAATCATACCATGATTCGGGGAAATCTTCAAGAACACATGGTCGCCCGGCTGAAACTCCAAAGGACGACGTTTAGCATCCGCCCAATGCTTAAAACGGTCCTGAGCAATCCTCAACCTCACCCGAATATTCCTGACGATCTCCACGGCCTCCACAATCATCTCAGGTCCCAACAACTCCCGATCACCAACGTCATCCCAACTCAATGGTGATCGACATTCCTCCCATAAAGAGCGGCGAAAGGCGCCATGCCAATACTCGCCTGGAAGCTGTTGTTGTAGGAAAACTCCACCAAATGCAGATGGTCCTCCCACGAACCCTTGAAATCCAACATGCACGCCCTCAGTATGTCTTCCAAAATCTGAATCGTCCTCTCGGACTGGCCATCCGTCTGCGGATGGTACGCCGTGCTGAAACTCAGACGCGTACCCAAACTCTTCTGCAAACTCTGCCAAAACTGAGATGTGAACCTCGTGTCTCTGTCAGACACGATACTCACGGGGACTCCATGAAGTCGCACGACTTCCTCCATATATCTCCTCGCTAGCACCTCCGTGGACTGTCCCACTCGGAACGGAATAAAGTGCGCGGATTTGGTCAATCGATCTACGATCACCCAAATCGCGTCATTCTGCTTCGGACTCCGAGGTAGTCCAGTCACGAAATCCATAGTGATGTGCTGCCACTTCCACTCCGGAATCGGAAGCGGTTGTAGCAACCCGGCCGAACGCTGATGCTCCGCCTTCACTTGCTGGCAAACCAAGCACTTGTCCACACTTCGAGCCACACTCCTCTTCATACCATGCCACCAATAACTCAGACGAAGATCCTGGTACATCTTGGTGCCACCAGGATGCACAGAATACGGCGAACTGTGTGCCTCCACCATCAACTCCTCTCTGATATCCCCAGCCGGCACACACAACCTGGCTCCAAACCTCAGCGAGCCATCCTCATGAATCAAAAAGTCAGTCCGCAGACCGGCTTCCACCTGCTCCCGAATCCTTACCAACCTCGGATCCCCGGCCTGGCCAGCCTTAATCCGATCCACGATCGTCGACTGTACCTGCATGTACATCAACGAAGAAGCCACTCCAGGATGCACAATCTCCACGCCAGACTCGCAAAAATCCTGCTGCAATCTCCACTGCGAGGTCTGCGGACTGACTTTTTGGGGTTTAAAGGCATTAACAACGATTATTAACGGGGTAAATGAGTAAATTAGATGGCAATTAATGCGGGGGAAATCGAACGGCTAAAGGGGCGTTGGACGATCAAATCGTCCAACGCCCGAAGGACCCAACCCGAACCCAAGCAATATAAACCCCCTCATATTGGTCCCTTTAAAAATTATTATTTGCATATTTAAAATGGGAATTGCTAGGCCCACGACCCTTTTTACTCTGCCCACGACCGCCTATTTACAGGATATTATTACTGCGCACAACCCATTTATTTACAAGTTTGCCATTGTTCCTATTTTACCCTCATGTGCCTCACTCCCCCCCCCCACTCACAAAAATCGCCCTCCGACATCGCGGCTAGGGATGTCAGAGGAGGGCTGGAGGAGGTGGCGGTGGCTGGAAAGGTCGAATAGGGCAGCGTAAGGGACGGTGGAGGCGGGCTGGGGGCTATGGCCGGGGCTCGGGAGGTCGAATGGGGTGGTGTAGGAGGGCCGTGGATGTCAGAGGAGGACTGGGGGAGGTGACGGGGGCTGGGGATGTCGGAAGGGCTGGCGGAGGTGGCTGGGAAGGATGGCTGGGGATGGTGGAGGGGTGGCGGAGGGGGCGGGGCTGTGGATATCGGAGGAGGGAGATGTGGGCTAGGGAGAGGGCTGGGGAAGTCGGAAGAGGGGGAGGGGCTGGGGAGGTCGAAGGAGGGCATGGTTGCCATTCGGCCGTTTTACTCATCGCATACATCAGATGCATTTTCAGAAGGACAATTTTTGAAAAAAAAACAAAAATTAAAACTAATTTGAAAAATCGACCAAAAAAATTTATTTAGCAAAACCGGCTAAGTTTTTCCACGTCAACAACCATAGGTGCTGACTGGGTGTCCCAGAGTGGTGTTTTTCGACTTGGCCGCACTTGCCTAGGCGGCAAAAACGGTATTACTTACTTCCGACCTATATTAATACATATATAATAAGTATTAAAATTCAACATTAAATATAAGCGGTTTGTTGGTAAGGCATTTGGCTGTGAATTAAGAGGTAACAGATGTGACTCTTCAGTGGCAGAACCAGGATTATTTTTTTATCCTGGGCGAAAATAAAATTTTTGCAACGAGTAACAAAGCTAAAAAATTAAATGATAAGAAAGCTTTCATTATATATTAATAATGACCACAGAATAATAACATAAATATATGCAAAATATGAAATATATAACATACCAAAAAGAGGCTATTTAAGTCGAACTCTACGAGTATATCTTGAATCGAACTAATTCAAAATGTCTTATATGTCGAGTCTGGAAGTAATTTCTTTCTCAATATAAATTATCATGTTATTAGCAAGCAGTTCATCTCCCATCTTGTTGCACAATGGTGTTTTTATAAGTTTCATTGCCGAAAATGCTCTTTCTGTGCTTGCAGTCGAAACAGGAAGAGTCAATACGAGCCGAATCAACCTATCAACAAGAGGGTACCTTTTTGATTTTCCCACACTTACCAACTTTTGGCATAATCCTGAAAGTGTACTAATATTTTGAAAATCTGGTCACACCGCATATCATGTTTATAATGCTGCAATTGATGCTTCAGCTGATAATTAATCTCCATTTCACTGAAATCTTAAGGATAGTACTTTTCTGCAAGCATGCAAAGGTTGTCAACTTCGAATGATTTGAAACAATCTTTTGGATCCAAAGCAAAACTAAGGCTTAGAAGCTCTACGATCTTATCAGAGAATCTTTCACTTAACTCAATCACGTGTGTGTTAACAACTTCATGTAACCTATCAAAGAGATAAAGTTGTTCAATTGTAATTTCATCACTCTGCTGAAAAGAACGACCCATACCCTTCAAATAACGAGCATGTATATCAAGTGTATCAGTTTCATGGTTTGTGCAAAAGGACATTACGATTTCGTGAAACTCTTGCCATTTGTAATCAGTTTTCAACTCACAGAGAAGACTTTTTGTGATAGAAATACAATCAATACCAGATAAAATATCTTGATCCTTTCTTTGCAACGACTGACAAAGTACATCTGTTACTCCCATTACTTCAACCATTAAGTGTAAGTTAAATATAAAGTCAAATGAGCGCATTGCAGCAAACCCACCATTAGCTTTCGCACGGATTTTTCTATTCAACCCATCTGCCTTTATAATACCAAGAACTTTACGAACAGGGTTATTGTCACGCCCCGCTTCCCTAAAATGGAGGCGAGACGTGAAAAGGTCCGCACGAGAGTGGAGCTGTGAAGCCCCAAACCCGATAAGCGTCAATAAAACATAAGCAGGTCCATGTAACCACAAACGGAAGAACAATAATAACACAAGGAGAGACAGAAATAAAATCTCAAATCTCAGAATTTGTCCAACATTAAAATTTAAGTTCAACATCCAGAAAAGGCACCAGTCTAAAAGAAAGAGTCTAAAGGCCCAGAACAAGGCCAACAAGGACAAACATAAACAGAGTATAGGTGTTGTGCACCGACAACTACAGCAGTCTAAAACAAAAGGGGAAAGCTCAACGAAGACACTAGGACTGGTCCCCAGTGTCCACGTACCCCTCGTCAAACACAGGCTCGGGCTCGGCGTCCGTAAACACCTCGTCCTCAACAACGAACTCAGGCTCAGGATCTAACATGTGTCATCCAAAAGAGTAAAGGGGCACATGTCAGCAAGTCTAAAAGACTTGGGCAAGGAAACTGAAGGGAGAGTACACTAACAACCTAGCAGTTATAGTATGATGCATGACATGGCAAGTATAGTATGGAAATGACAAGTAAGGGAAGTACAAGTAGCAAGTAGAAAGTATGTCATGGATAACGAGTTTTACAAGTAAAACACGGACAAGTACAAGTCAAGTGGTTCACGTCAAGTGATCACGTTAAGTAAACACGTCAAGTAAACAAGTTGTGCACAGAGATTTCGTCTGCTGGCTAGAGTGGCTGATCGGGCCAACTCGTAAGCTCAGGTGACCGCTTATCCCTACCCCTCCACGTGTATCGAGCCAGGGCATTACCCCGAACACGGAATGCTCGCTTCTGGATCACGAGCCAGGAAGTGTATTTAACACGTATGGCGTAGGGTTATGCCTGCAACGCATGTGCCTAGCCGGAAACAAGTAAATCGGGCATTGGCTATCAACCAACTCACGTGGCCTGCTTCTGGAACACGAGCCAGTAAACACAAGTATTGTGGCGTGTGCTACGAATGCGACATTCAACATGGATAGCATGGATGACAATTAATTCGCGTACCGTTAATTAAAATTAAACATGACATGGTAGTTATGCAACATAATAAATGACGGATCTAACTTCGTTGTCAAGCTAGTTCCTGAAATTGCGCCTAGGCGAGTATCATTTCGTCGCCTAGTCTCTTTTACGCCTACACAAGCAAATGGCCTAAGACATGGCCCAAAACCCTAAGTGGCAAGTTTCACTTGCCTAGCACCGAGGATGACGATCACGAAGGTTCATCTCGCAAGCGCTAATCTACGTGGAAAGTCGCTGTTATGGAGGAACAATCATCAAACAACATCCATTTTTATTAGGGTTTCACAAAAATCACAAAACGAGTTATGAGAACATCAAAGGATCGATCACTACCTTAGGAAGCGAAAGAACGATATCGAGCAAGCACGGCGACGGAAGAACGATCCGGGAAACTCGGGTTCAGATCTGGAAATGGGGAGAAATTCTGGAGAAATGAGGTTTTGGGGATTTTTGGGGGTTTTCCGGCGACCTAGAGGAGGTGGCCGGCCTAAATGGTGAGAGGGAAGCTCCAAGGGAGGAAGGAATGGCTTGGGGAAATATTGGAGGGTGATTTGGGGGAGAAAACGACTCAGGAGAATGAAAGAGTGATGAAAGAAATCGTGGGTGGGGTTTAAATAGGAAGAGCTGGCGGCTGCCCAGAAATTAGGGTTTCGACACTGATTAGTCGGTCAAAGAGCAACCTCTGACCGACTAGTTTGGGAACTAGTCGGTCGGTTGACCAACGCAGACCGACTAAGTGTAAACAGTAACTCCTGACGAAAAATAGGATTTAGATTTAGTCGGTCAAAGAACAACTACTGACCGACTAGTTTCTCATCTAGTCGGTCGACGAACGTTCTTAGACCGACTAAGAATGAATAGTACTTGGTATCAAAAATGATCATAGAGCTAGTCGGTTAAAGAACGGTTGCTGACCGACTAGTTTGCAACCTAGTCGGTCGATAAATGTTCTTAGACCGACTAACGATAAACAGTAACTCCTAAATAATTATTAAAGCCCACTAGTCGGTCCATGAAGGTTTGCCGACCGACTAAATCGTCATCTAGTCGGTCGGTTCCCCTTCTTGTACTGGCTAACGTGCACTGAAAGTTCCGAAATGGAGCGCGAAGCTCCGGGATCGATTCCTAAGACTTCTAGGATCACTCTAACTCTAAAATATGAGCGATTTAAAGTTCGTCATGAGTGACTTACTCCATGATCAATGATTCTAAGAAAGAAGCTAGGAGATCACGACGAAACGATCGAAATGAAAGCTACGGAGACGAAAACCACACATGAGGAGAAAATCCACCAAAACATATAATATAATATAGATAATCCAAATACATGAAAACCAGTCGTTACATCCTCCCCAACTTAAGAAAAATTCTGTCCTCGGAATTTCCCAACACTCACGTGTCCGGAAACAAAAGTGGGAAACGCTCTCGCATCTCATCCTCATTCTCCCAATTAGACTCTCCTGGCAAGCCGTGTCGCCACATCACCCTCACAAGATTGACAACCTTGTTCCGAAGTGACTTCTGACGCCTGTCCAGAATCAGCACTGGCTAGCTTTTCTTCAAGAACACATGATCGCCAGGATCTTTACCGACTTGGGGTGAATCTGACCACCCCAAGAAGGACCTAAACTACAGAGATTAAATTAAAGAAAAGCTAGTTAAATTCATATGCCCGGAACCTTACCTTGGTACAGGCAAGGTGTACCGCACCGTCTTCCGAGCCGCTCCCCATCCCGCGTCGAACCGCTCCTCGAACTGATCTACGTCCAGAGGCGAGCAGTCCTCTTTTCACCGAGCCAACAATGAAGAAAGTTTCACCCGAGTGTGAACCTTCGCCAAGATTTCGGTTCGGATCCGAACCCCTTCGTGGCTTTGCTAGAGCCCTTCAGGAGTAAGGCAGAAATTTAGGGAGAAGAGAAAATATTGATTTAAGCTTAGATCTGAGCGTGCTCCAACATTTTTGGGAGTCGCTCAGATCTTGAGCTTGGGACGAGTTTTGAGGAGAGGAGCAGACCCATATTTATATAGGCAGCTGACACATCCCCTCTACTCCACTTCCGATGTGGGACTACTCTCTTTGGAGTTAATAAATCAAGTTAGTTTGTCTTAACAAAAGGCCAAACTTCCATGAAGTTTAACTCCCTCACCGTTGAGCTTCATGATTTATACAACCTATCAAATCGAAGGGCGTTCAACGGTGAACGCGTAGGAAAAAACGGCGAGTCAATCAGAGTCTGTTTGACCCTTCAATCGTGTATCCAAAGATCAGCCCTAAACTTGATTTCGTGTAAAATCAGCCCCCACCAAGAAAAATTCCAGGGTTTCAGAAACCCATCCGTGGGGCCCACCATGTGGGCCCCACGTGCCCACGCGCGTGCCAGCCCAGAGAGGCGCATGCCTGGCACACGCCTGTGCCAGGAACGCACCCTGCGACGCGTGCCTGGTAGGGCGCAAGGCGCCCTGCGGGCGCTGCAAAATTTCAGGCGCCCATTTTTGGGGCACCTGTTAAGCTTGGGGCTCGACACCATTTTGGGCCGGGTCCCACCAAAAAAACTTTTTTTTGTTAGTTTTCTTTCTCAAACAAAAAACTCTTGGGCTACTATCTGTTGGGCCTTTGGTGGCTCTCTATTTAAAACACTTTTAAATAGACTTATTGGGTTCGTTTGGACTCCGTTATTGACGTGGTTTTAACCTGCATTTAGAGCGGGACGTCTCCGTCTTGCAGGTAACCTTTTCAACACATTTATTTCATTAAATACTGTCGTAAATAATTTACGACACATTTAACTCATTTTGCATCATATACAAACTAGCCTCCTATCTAAGCTTAAAATAATCATTTGCATCAAATGCAGTTTTCTCTCTCTTGCATCAAGTGCCCTAATGTTTCTGCCTATTACTAGATGAAGGTCGCACTCTGTGTTAAACCCTACAGCCTGACCCTACTATAGGTTGGGCTCGAAGCCCCCATACGGCAGTGACCACGAGCAGCAGTTGTCGTCCTTGTTTCAGTATCATACTTATGTAGTTAACTCATCGACATGAGTATTTTCGGTACCACCCTGACTGTGTCTGTGATGAATTCCACAGTTTTAGTCTATTCGTCAAAACTATGTCGCTTAACTCAAGCCTATGGTACAGTCAAACTGTCAACCCCAATAGCTTGAAGCCAGTTAGTTTCCATCGATCTTTAGTCAAATAATGTTGGACATCTTCCAATATACTCTGACCAGAGTTTTCACTAAAGACCGAACTAACACTACGACACTAACTCCCATTGACAGGGAGAGACGAATCCTATCTTGGTCATTACTCTCCTCGTACGCTTCAAATGTCACCCAACCAAAGACCTTTCGACAGGCGTAGCCTTGAAGTTAGGTCGGTGATCTAAGTCACACCGTTCACGCACAGGTTCGTACAATGACCTCAAGTCATAAGACCAATTTTCCTATCATCACTAAGAGTTATCATTAACAGATTTGTCAATCATAACCATATAATAACTTTTGTGGGTCGTTCAGTGAACTCATTCTCCAATTAGCACATGAGTCTCGTCTCCGACTTCGCCAAATCGAACGACCATGAGATCATCGTCACCGCTATACGGTGAAGACTAAGACACAATGGTCTATCCGATGTTTCAATATCCTTTTTTCGAAACATATACGACTACGAACCCTTTTAGACTTATGCTATAGACGGTCAAGCATTTCTCCATGATCGAGATACTCATCTCGATATATGTTTGACCTCGCATTAAGTCTCATGACTTTGCCTAAGTTAATTTCTAATGATAACTACATTATGATTTAACTTAGATAAATTCTTACCATACAGCTTACTGTAATTTTGAATAAGATGTTTGTATAGATACACGGAGATAAATTGCCTCGAGGGCATACATCTCGCAACATCTCCCACTCGCACTCAGGCCCATTTATCTTGGTATCTCATACCGCTTTTACACATAAGTCTTTCTTGATTTCATGTGGTAGAGCCTTTGTGAGTGGATCTGCTAAAACGTCTACCGTATAGACTTAAGGGGTTTCTATGTTCATATTAGACCAACCATTTGAATCTTATTCAAATAATTTCTTTGGTCTTTTAAAATCCATAATATTTAATTTCTATGGATCTCATCCAGCTCATCGTACCTTACGACAATAATTTTAATAAGTTATTGGTCATTTTAGATGGTTCATATTTAAAAGTGTCAAACTCTTTTGACCACTTTATCAAAATAAGTTCCATCCCCTTGATGCCTCACATGTGTTTTATTTTCTCCCACTGACCTTGAAAACTATCTGGCTAATTCATATATGTCTGTTCTTCTAAATCATATTTAGAAAACGAACTATAAATGAATGCCCCGGTTTTCATGGTTATTATGAGCGTTTACATCGAGTTCGGTCCGAGTAGATCTGTATGCATCTGCTGGCGAGACAGTTTCATCATAATCCGTTTATAGGAATTAGGATGAAAACGTTCTCAACCCATTTAATTGTACTTCACTATTCTCCTTTCTGCATCAATCTTCTAACTTGAAGCTTTACTTGCAGACATTAAGAAACAATTTCTTTTGGGCACATAAACTAAAGTCCATACTTTATTTACGTTCACGGACCTATTGCATCAAGTTCCTAACCAGAGTCTCTGCTTTGAATTTCATTCTGGAAGTTATCTTAGACCATCATCGACTATGATGTCTAACTCGACTCTTCGTCTTACGAGACTCGAGTAATCCCTTAACTTACTAACGATTGATTTAATGAATATCTTACTGATAAGGTCCTCATAGAACCTTATCAAAGCCTAGGCATTTCTATCTGGGACTTAACCCAGAGGGAGGATTATAACTCAGTTACTTTGCCATGAGTTGTACAATGACTAACAAAGTGTGATTCATGCTCTCTAACACATCCAATATGTTAAGATACTTGACCTGAGAGAAAATCACATTTTCTTTTATTTATGCAAGATTTATACAACTAAGTATTTGACTTTTCGATCTAATCGAATCATTTCAATGCTAGCCAACTATTAAGGCCAAAATTGACCGAGACAGTTGTCAAGCTGACGTAGACTCAAGTTGTTGAGTTGGAGCCTCGTCGCAGCTGGAGTGGGACCCCTGGTTGGAGGAACCAGGGTCGAATGATTGTATTTAGAGGTGATGCGACCTTCGACTGACCCTCGAACAGTGTTGTGTCAATCGTTCGAGGTTGGAGAGATCGACGTCGACCTTCGCTGGTTGGATAGCGATCGTTGATCTGCACCACAGGGACTCGTTAGGGGGGTCGGATCTTGGTTCCGATCTAAATCTGCTCCGATGCTTAAGTTAGTGTGGAACTTAAGGAAAAGAGTGAGCTTGGTGTAGCTGAGATCGACCCACGGAGGTTCGTCTCTAGACTGACAATGCAAGCTTGAATATAAGAATGGTAAAAGTGAGAAGATAGAGTTCTATACCTTAGACCTCATACCTTGAAGATGAGACCCTTTTTTCTATTTATAGACGTTCAGGGTCCCTTTGGAGGCGTTGGGGAGATAACAGCCATCCATAATGGGGCCACGATCTTCCCCCATTAATAGGAATAAAAGTTGCATGCGTCTCTGAAATTCTCGAGTCCAGTTTTAATTCCACGTTCGAGTGAGGCAGACCCAGCGGTCGACTGGCCATTTGGTCTTTGACTGAGTCGACATCGGGCTTCTTTGGCGAGCCCGGTGGGCCTTAGTCATCTGTCGATCAAGTTGTCTTGAATGCCAGTCCAATGACTCAACTATGGCCCCTCGTCACACGACCTTGAAGGATCCATCCGCTATAGTCAAGCGACGTTATATCGCATTTAGTGGGGCTCGGTAGTCGAGAAAATAGCATTTGAGTTCTAGGCACCAAAACGCCTGCCTCGTCGATTCAGATGATCTGTCGGTTCGAAATCCAAGACATTCTGGATTCTTGTATCCTTGACACGCGTTCCATCACACGGTTGTTGCCTGGCCCATATATGACGATTCCAGTGATGGAGTGCGGGAGTACTATCTTCATAGGCTCGATTCAGATATTCCTTCTCTTGAAAACAATGGCTTCTTCCTCTGCCTCCGGAAGGAATGTGGTCACTGCCATTCAGAAGAGTCAGGAAGGGGTCATTGAGCCGGGCTTGCTGGCAAATGTGAGGTCCAAAGTTAAGTCTGGCCAAATCGACACGTTTTAGATGAATATGTTCGTTTTGATTATCAAATCAGACTGCCTGGAAGGGACGAGAGGGATCATCGTCTCGGCGATCGGGAAGCAGTGGTCTACGTCAAAGCCTTCGAACGGGGTCTTCGATTTTCCATGCATCCCTTCATGCGGTACTTCCTGTGTACCCTGAACATTTCCCTCTGATAGCTGATGCCGAATGCCATCGGCATGTTAATGGGCTTTATAGTCCTGTGTGTGACGAAGGGAATCGAATCTTCCCTGCATCTGTTCAACCACTTCTTCTCGATTCCTCCCCTTAAGACCCTAGGGTGGTATACGATAATGGCACGTCGAGGCAGGAAGCTGCTGGAAGATCTTCCCACCTCTAATCCTAAGTGGAAAGACGAGTTTGTTTTTGTGGTCTTCTTGGGGGAGGCAGGCTTCTGCATCGGTTGGGTCGCCCCTGATTTGGGGCCTGCCGAGGATAAGCCGCTGACCGTTGGGGAGAAGAGAGCCGCTGACACTCTGAAGAGTCTGCTAGAGGGCATGAGGTCGATCAAGTGGCTATGGTTGGACGACGTGTTTCGTCGGACCATGTGGATGAAAGGTTCGATCGTGCTCGCCAAATGTTCGACCTTCGTTACTCGAATTAAATTGTTTGTGGCTCTGGCAGGTATGACCAGTATGGAATATCAGGTAGATCCCGCCTTGAAGAAAGCAGTCGAGGCGTCCATCAGAGAGGAGGAGGCGAGAACATTGACTGCATCAAGATCGATGGCATAGCCGTCCAGAGATCGGCCCATGATCATTAAGGGGATTGCCCGGGTGGCTCGCCCTCAGAAGAAGAAGAAAAAGAAAGGATACCCCTACAAGTTTGAGGTGGTTACACTGGAGGGGGCAAGAAAAGGCGGAAGCTCGTTCTCAGCGACTCGGAACCGTCTGCGCGAATGCAGCCGAGGAGCAGGTCTCCCAGCCAGGGAGTAATGCTTTCCCAGAGGAAGATTCGAGGTAGACTCGGTTCCACCGAATCTCTTCGTGCACCGGGACTCCTGGCCTTGGGGGAGTCTGTATCTCTCCATAGGGTTACCTGAAGATGTCCCTGAGGAGTATAGGCCGATGTTACTGGAGGGCCGATCTCCTTAGGCTCCCTTCGACTGTTCTAAGGAGGATCTTGTCAACGCGAGGTTTCCCTTGAGGCGTGGGAATTCTACTCTCCTCAACTGTGGAACCGCCTCCCGCATCGCCGAGAATGCGACCCTTCCACGGGACAGGGCTGTCATGAAAAGGGTCGATTATGAGTGGCTTGCATCAATAGCCAGCCATGCCAGTGTCCAGGTGATTATGGTTTGGGTCTCTTTCGATGCTGATATCAGTGCATAAGCTGACCATCGAATGTTGTGTGCAGGCTCTAGTGGCGACCGTAGCGCTGCATCGTCGAGCTTTGGTGGTGGCCGATCATGGTGTCACCCTAGAGGCCGTCAGATCGAGAATAGAGAAGTCACATGATAAGCTAGAAAGAATCAGCCACCTCTTCGAGACGAGGTCGTTAGTCATTCAAAAACTCGAGCACGAGCTAAGCAAGTCTCGTAGGAGGGAGGCTGAGCAAATCGCCTCAAGTGAGCGAGTGGAAGATGCTCTACTGGAGGAGAGAATCGAAGCTGATGTCATGGCAGAGAAGGCGATCTGGGATTTCACGGATGCGTTTCTCAACTTTGACAAGCTATATAAGCAAGGTTACGAGTGATGCTAGTAAGAGATGAAGAATCGATTTCCTGACCTCTCTGCGGAGATCGACGAAATCCCGGTGATATTTTTGGACCTTGGTAAGGAGGAGTCGAGCTAAGGTGATGATGAGTCGAGCCGAGGCATGGATGAGGCAGCTCCCGTGGACGAGGCTACCACCCTGGCTGGCGACGAAGCTGGAGCGGGCGCTACGTAGGGGCCAGAGCCTACGACCGTGCTGGATGGAGATCAAAGGCCTAAACGACCGCTGTAAGATCTCGGCGCTTTAGTTTTAGGCCTGCTTGTAGAAATTTTTGAATGTATAGATGTTTATTCATTGGGCCGACATTCGAAACAACTTGATCGACGGATGACTAAGGCCCACCAGGCCCGCCAAAGAAGCCCGATGTCGACTCAGTCAAAGACCAAATGGCCAGTCGATCGTTAGGTCTGCCTCACTCGAACATGGAATTAAAGGCGGACTGAAGAATTTTTGGGATGCACGCAACATTTATTCCTATTAATGGGGGAAGAACGTGGCCCCATTATGGATGGCCGTTATCTCCCCAACATCTCCAAAGGGACCCTGAACGTCTATAAATAGAGAAAAGGGTCCCATCTTCAAGCTACGAGGTCTAAGATATAGAACCTTATCTTCTCACTTTTACCATTCTTATATTCGAGCTTGCGTCGTTAGTCTACAGACGAACCTCCGTGGGTCGATCTCAGCTACACCAAGCTTCCTCTCTTCCTTAAGTTCCATACTAACTTAAGCATCGGAGGGGATTTGGGTCAGAACCCAGATCCGACCCCCCTAACGAGTCCATGTGGTGTAGATCGATGATTGCAATCCAAGCATCGAAGGTCGGTGTCGAGCTCTCCAACCTCGAACGATCGACGCAACGGCTACCTAAGGGTCGGTTGAAGGTTGTATAAACTCCAACCACCATCATTCGACCCTGGTTCCTCCAACCAGGGGTCCCACTCCAGTTGCTGATGAGACTCCAACTCAACGCTTTGAGTCTACGTTATCTTGACAACTGTCTCAATCCCTTTTGGCCTTAACAGTTTGGCACCATCTGTAGGATATGTTAACCAGCTTGACATCCCAAAGCAATCCAAAAGCTATGACAGCTGGATCCAGCAACGCCGGATCAGTCGAAGGTCTGAAGGAGAGGCCAAGCGCAAACAGCGTCTTGGTGGTGGACGTCGCGGACTCCACAACGCCCCCACCTCGAACTGCAGAGGAAACGAAGGAGCCTAGGGTGACCTAAAAGGAGTTCACCCAGTTCACCGAGCAGATCGATATGAGCCTAGGCGCATTGGCGACTTTAATACGCCAGAACATGGGGAGCCCATCCCCAGTAAATGAGCCTCCTCCTCCTCCAAACCCGTACCTGACGCCAACGAGGGGGTCAGCATTCCTCCGAGATCTGGGGGACCCAAGGGCATAGATTAACCTCCACGATTCAACCCCCTCGCCTCACCACTACAACGGAGCGGGAGTCGATAATCGAGCTTTCGTGCTCCAGGGGGAATCCACCTGCTCCAATTACCGAGCGGCTATCCGCAATATCCTAGATCAGGTAATGTACGTGACTCCTCCATGTTATAACCCACTAAACACAGCAGGTGGATTTGTAAGAAGGGAGGAGATCCTGAATCGATCCTCCGGAGCAAACTTCTCGCAACCTAGAGCGGGAGGATCCGTGCTGGTCCAATCCGCAATTCGGAAGACTCCCCTGAAGGAGAATATCATCTCTGCTCCTTTTCTTCCCAAATTCAATCTCCTTGCACTACCAGTTTATGATGGTAGAGGCGACCCATGGTCACACATTCATAAGTATTTGAATGTCATGTTACTCCATGGGGCCGACAAGCCGTACCTTTGTAGAGCTTTCCATGCCACCCTGATCAAGAGGGCAGAAAGCTTGTACGAAGAGCTACCCTACAGCTGCATTGGCTCATTCGACGAACTGGTGGAAATATTTTGCAAATAATTCGCCGCCGGATGACGACCCAAGAAGAAGTCGTCCCACATCTTCTCGCTCAAACAAAACGAGAACGAGTCAATCTGAGCCTTCATCCAGAGATTCAACGACGAGAGGCTTGATGTAGAGGAGGCGCCAGACGTGACCGTCATAGCGTTGCTCACCCAAGCGATCAGAAACAAGCACATAAGGAGGGCCCTTCACCAGTTCCCCCTAACACCATCGCAGAGATGCTCAACAAAATAGATCGGTTCACTTCCTCTGAGGAGGTGGAAGAACCAGTTGGAGCTAATGCGAAGAGCACCCCCTCCTGCCATAGAGACATGAGACAAGAGAAACTAAACTCGGGGACCCCAGCCGGGAGTCCCGAGACAAGAGGCCCAGGGAAAGGAGCCCTCAAAGCAAGGAGCATCCTACCTATGCTAAGCCAGTCGTCCCTAAAACAGAAGTCCTCGCCTACGCCCCGTGAGAAGAGCTGATCCAAGAGGATACAAATAAGGGAAAATACGAGAAGAGGGACGATCTCAAATTCTGTAAATAGCATAACGACTATGGGCACGACACAAACAACTGTTAGACTCTCAAAAAGGAGATCGATGCCTTCATCAAGTGAGGACACCCAAAGAGTCCGGCCAATGATCCACCCAGCAAGGAAGGATCCTTAAAACAGAAGGGAAAGATGATGGGATCGTCTGTCACCAAGGTAGTCGACTTATGTGCCATCCAAGACTCAAGACGAATAAAAAGGCAAAGAACGGCAACAACTCTGACGTCGATCGAAAAACACTTGTACGCCTTTTCCGTTTTTCTTTTACTTCTGTCAATAAAGCATGTCTCTTTTTCCAAATAAAAGTTTCACTTCCATAAACCTTCGTAAGGTCTAAAAAAGAAAAACCATTCCTTCAAAACTTCCCTCAAAAAGGATCCGATCCTCGGGAGGTTTTGGGAAAACTAAACTTACGTAGATGCAATTTAAACGAGCATCAGCCGTAAGTCAAAGGGGCCGCCCCTTCGCTAGTGAACGAATCTCTCGAACGGTCGTCAGCCGTCAGTCGAAGGGGCCACCCCTTCACTACTGAACGACTCTCCTAAACGGTCGTCAGCCGTAAGTCGAAGGGGCCACCCCTTCGCTACTGAACGAATCTCTCGAACGGTCGTCAACCGTAAGTCGAAGGGGCCACCCATTTGCTATTGAACGACTCTGTCAAACGGTCGTCAGCCGTAAGTCGAAGGGGCCACCCCTTCGCTACAGAACGACTCTCTCAAACGGTCGTCAGCCGTAAGCCGAAGGGGTCAGCCGTAAGCCGAAGGGGCCACCCCTTCGCTACAGAACGACTCTCCTAAATGGTCGTCATCCGTAAGTCAAAGGGGCCACCCCTTCGCTACTGAACGACCCTCTCGAACGGTCGTCAGTCGTAAGTCGAAGGGGCCACGCCTTCGTTACTGAACGACTCCCCTAAACGGTCGTCAGCCGTAAGTCGAAGGGGCCACCCCTTCGCTACTAAACGACTCCCTCCTAAAAACGGTCGTCAGCCATAAGTTGAAGGGACCACCCCTTCGCTACTGAACGACTCCCTCATACGAGCGTCAGCCGTAAGTCGAAGGGGCCACCCCTTCACCATTAAACGAATCTCCAAAACGGTCGTCAGCCGTAAGTCGAAGGGGCCACCCATTCACCACTAAACGACTCTCCTAAAAACAGTCGTCAACCATTAGTCGAAGGGACCACCCCTTCGCTACTGAACGACTCCCTCAAACAAGCGTCAGCCGTAAGTCGAAGGGGCCACCCCTTCGCCACTGGACGACTCTCCAAAATGGTCGTCAGCTGTAAGTTGAAGGGGCCACCCCTTTGCCACTGAAAGACTCTTCTAAAAATGGTCGTCAGCCATAAGTCAAAGGGACCACCCCTTCGTTACTGAACGACTCCTTCAAACAAGCGTCAGCCATAAGTCGAAGGGGCCACCCCTTCGCTATTGAACGACTCTCTCGAACGGTCGTTCGTCGCAAGTCGAAAGGGCCACCCCTTTGCTAATGAATGACTCTCATAAACGGTCGTCAGCAGTAAGTCAAAGGGGCCACCCCTTCGCTACTGAATGACTCTCTCAAACGAGCATCAGCCGTAAGTTGAAGGGGCCACCCCTTCTCTACTGAACGAATCTCCAAAACAGTCGTCGGCTGTAAGACGAAGGGGCCACCCCTTCGCCACTGAATGACTCTCCTAAAAATGGTCGTCGGCTATAAGTCGAAGGGACCACCCCTTCGCTACTGAGCGAGTCCCTCAAACAAGCGTCAGGCGAAGGGACCACCCCTTCTCTACTGAAGAACCCATATCGTCAACCACGGGTCGGGTGGATGTCTCCCTCTCCACGGAACATGGTGGTCAAATTCTAAATGTGGTTCGATGGTTTATCCTCAATCACCTCGAAGCAGCGCCTAACCCATCGAAAGGGACCATCAGGCATTGATACCACCATGGGGTGTGAGCGACAACAAACTAAGATAGGTAATGGCATATAATGTTGAGTATTGGACTCCCCGGATTTGGTTTTGGATGATGAGCAAACATAAATAAATCGTGAACTAACAATTTGTGAGCGCAGTTATGGAGATCGTCGCCAAAATACCACGTACAACAAAAGCGACGTCTCAAGACTTCTCAATATACGTGATCGTGTGCCTGGAGCTTCGTTGAAGCTCAAGGAGCAATATTGAAGTCAAGAGGAATGAAGATTGAAGCTTTGAAGACGGCTCGTAAGGTTTATTTTATAGTCTTCTAGCTTCATAGATTAGAATGTTAAGCCTTGAGTAGGACTTACCTTATAACCTTCATTTCGCTCATATCTTAGAGCTAGGATTATCATAGAAGCCATTAGAAACTTTCCCGAAGCCTATCGCTCTTTCCCTCGGCTTCGAGTGCATGTTAGTTGGTTCATGAAGGGTCACCAACCGACTAGATGACGATTTAGTCGGTCGGAAACTCTACTTAAACCGACTAGTTTGCACTCTCTAATTCAGCTCTTTCTATGACTACAGTTAGTCGGTCAAAGAAGAGTCACCGACCGACTAGATGACGATCTAGTCGGTCAGTAATCCTTCTTAGACCGACTAGTTGTGTTCACTCATTTTCAGCCTGAGCTACTGTTTCGAGTTAGTCGGTCAAAGAACGTTTATCGACCGACTAGTTGAGAAACTAGTCGGTCAGCATTTGTTCTTAAACCGACTAAGTCATCTTGAAGTCAACCTATTCTATTTCGACGTTAGTCGGTCAAAGATCATTCACCGACCGACTAGTTGTGAAACTAGTCGGTCGGCAAGTCTTCTTAGACCGACTAGTTGTCTTTGCCTGGAACTTCACCTTTTGGCTGTTCACCTCTTAGTCGGTCTACGTTGTATCACCGACCGACTAGTTGATGAACTAGTCGGTCAGTGATCCTTCTTTGACCGACTAGTCTGGTTTAGAAAAGAGCCGTTGGGATCTTTTTGAACTCGTTTTTCCTTGCCCCTATAAATAGAATCCTGATTCATTTCTTGAAGGGGTGAAGCAACATATTGGAGATATTTTCAGATCAAAAGAGAAGAGCTATCAACTCTATTTCCAAGCTCTCTCTTCTCACAATAATCTCTCCCTCAAGTTCTTGAGTCCTATATCCTCAAGAGAGATTCTCTCCATTGTGAGCCATTCAAGCTAGAAGCTTGATTCTAGGTCACCATCTCCACCCTAGGCTTCCATTGCTGGTCATCTTCTTGAAGCTAGGGTTTGGTGCCATCTTCCTCCATCAAAATCCTCTTTGCCCTAATTTGGTAAGAAATCTCAAGGCATAGGTATTTTGTTGGTAAGCATTTCATTTCAGTTATATTTGAATTGTATACTCTCGGTTGTGAGAGTTTGCGTGATCCCGGGTTGTGGGAATCACGGATATCGATTGTAGGTCGATTGCACTTGTGAGGTTTTCGCAAGTGGGCATAGTGGAAATCTTGAGTTAGGGTTTCTAACTCAAGTATCCGGAAGGGATCCGGGTGGTTGGGACGTAGGATCACCGGGAACAAGTCGGGGAGACTTGGGTGGATCCGAACCCATTAAACCATTTGTTTGCGTTTGCATTTATTCTTGTTGATCGTTGTTATTCCGCATTGTTGTTTGTTAATTTCACGATAATTAGGAATAACACTCCTTATTATTTAAAAGTACTATTCACCCCCCCTCTAGTACATGTGCAGTAGCTTCCCAGGGCACTACAATTGGTATCAGAGCCAAGTTCAAAGCTACACATAGCCAAAGTTCAAAGCTATGACGAACAACGACTACAACGTCTTCAGGAACCGCGATGGAGCTTCTTCAGTTATGGAAGGACTATCCTCCGTCAGGCCTCCACACTTCAACGGTACCAACTACGGGTACTGGAAATGCCGGATGCAAATTTTCCTCCGGAGCGCTTCACTATGGAGAGCCACCATGACGGAGTATGTCGAGCCTTCCGAAGAAAATTTCGCGAAGTGGACTCCCGCGGAGGTCGCTGCGGAAGTAGCAAATGCCAAGGCCATGAATGCCTTGAATTGTGCGTTGGAGCCCGAGGACTTCAACAAGATATGCACATGTAAGAGTGCATATCAAATATGGAACCAACTCCTCATATTGCACGAAGGATCGAGTACGGTAAAAGATTCTAAACTCGTCGTTGCTAATAAAGAATTTGAGTTGTTTCATATGGAGCAGGGCGAAACCATGAAGGAATATTACGCTCGCTTCGTGGATATATCAAACGACTTGGAAGCTCTTGGGAAGGTCTATACCCAAAAGGAGAAAGTCGCAAAGATTATCGACGGTCTTCCATCATGTTGGGAAAAGCGTACCTTCGCCATCGAGGAAGGTAATGACATGAATAAATATACCGTCGTACAACTAATGGGTACCTTGCTGTCTTACGAGGTACGCAAGGATAGTAAGATCCGAATGAAGGAAAAGATGAAAGCGTACTTGAAGCAAGATGAGCCAAAGAGAAAGGCGATTGCCTTCAAGGCCGCTCCGTCTACCGATGATGAAGAATCGGAAGACGAATTGGACATGGAATCCATTGCCCGTATGGCAAGGAAGTTCGATCGATTCCTCTGAGAAGGTATATCTTTGAATATATCTAAAGTTAGTTCGACTAATGCCTCTACTCCCGTGTGTTATAAATGCAACAAGCCAGGACACATCATACCGGATTGTCCTCTCTACAAACACAAGGAAAAGGGGAAAGCATCGAAGTACGACAAGTCGAGAAAATACAAGAAAGGACTTGTTGGCACATTCACCGACTCCGAAGAGGATTCCTCAAGTGGAGAGTCGGATGATGGAAGAGTGGAGAAATCAAAACTTTGCTTCATGGCTAATGAGGCAAAAGATCGAAAGTCATCCTTCGATGATAGCGAGGATGAAAGCGAGGATGGTAGCGAGGATGAAATCGGAGAACCTACTATTGATGAAATGAGGTTAGCAAACCAAGAAATTTGGTCTAAATTTACTAAATTAGTGGATAGATATAATAAGACCAAAGATGAACTTGTTAGCCTCCAAACCTCTCCTAAGTCTACCATCACCAACAATGACACCATTGTTGAGACACTTGCCAATGAGAAAGCAAGTTTGCTTACTCATAATGGCTTGTTGAGAAATGAGGTGAAGAACCTCAAATCTCAACTTGAGCATGTTCATTTTGAGAAATCGGATGAACACAAGATGGCGGATTTGACGTCTCAAAACTCAACCTTGAGTTTTGAGAATAAGAATCTCAAATCTCGTGTTTATGCACTCACATCACAAGTATCCACTTTGGATGCTTCGATGCATTCTCTCAAAGAGAAGTATGAGTGCACGTTAGGCCGTATCAATGATTTCAATAGAGGTAAGGGCCATTTGGATAATATCCTAAATGACTTACTTCCGGCCAAACACCACATTGGCTTGGGGTATAAGATGGGAGACTCATCCAAATCGCCTACCACCTTTGTTAGGCCGACATCCGATGCCTCGACGAGTGGGAGCAAACACCCCATTGGTAGTTCTCCTACCAATAGTGCTTCCACTTCGTACACACCCCCGATTGGAAAGAAACCCACTTTGGGTAGACCTCCAAAGAGGGGTCATGCATTTTTGTACTCTCATGCTATGCCATGTAGGAACACACATCCTACTCCACCGGTGCATGCTAATAATGATTTTTATGTTCCGCACCCACGAGCACGTGTGAACACTCATATGAGACACCCACATGCATGTAATCATGCTCATGCACATCCTAATGCTTATGTTCAAACATCTCATCCACATGTGCATGCTTTCTCTCATAATCATTCTCATGCTCATCATAATGTTATTGCTAGATCTCATGCTCCTAGGCCACATGCACCACATAGAAATCAACCTTTTGTGCATGCAACCACTAGGAAGAGGGTTCCCAAAATGTACACTATTTGGGGTCCCAAGAACACTAGCGATGATGCTATGAATGTTTATGTGAAATCATATATTAATGATGTTATTTTGAATGATGATTAAGTTGGAAAGTCAAGTTCCTCTTGGACTTGGTTTCCGAAGGGTTAGTTCCTTTAACCTTTCAATGCTTGGTACCATGAGCTTATGATCATGTTATGGGTACCAAGGCATTTGTTTATAAAATTGATTTTGATTACATTAACTCATGGGTTACAATTATTTTAATTTCGTATTTCAAATTTGTTGTCTAACCCATTGGATCCAAAAGGATTTTTGGATACCAAAATGAAGTTTTCTAGGTTCAATCCACCGTGGGATACCAACCCTACCAACTCCTCGATTTGCGAAGACTTTCATTCAAACGGAGTTGATGGTGCTTAGGGAATGCACCAATGTAGGGGGAGCTTAATGTTGTAAGTATGATATTACATTTGGTATCCATGAGGGTTGAATGCATGCTTGGTTAAAATCTATTTCTTTACATTGGTATCATTTTGTTTCTCCTAGCATGATAGAACTGTGAATGCCATAAATGCTTTGAAATTCATATCTATTTTTGGCATGACATGTTTTAAAAAGTTATAATGATAATTTTCGTATTACTTTTATCATATTGTCACTTCTCATCGCACACTTCACTTAGTTTTGATGTGCTTTTACTTTATGTTCATTTTTGATCGATTTTGTGTCATTTGATATTCTATGATGTGCACCACTCTTCTGATGGTTCATTCCTTTGTGCACATTTTATGTATGTCTCTGATATTGATTTCGTCGCACGACGATTTATTTTGATTCAATAGCTTTAGTTGTATGAAAACATAGAATTGTTTTCCATGCGCTAAAATAGCTATAAATGTTGATATTGGAGAGTAAATTCATTTCATCAATAAGTGAATTTACATTTGATATTTTGATAATTTAAGTGAATTTACATATAAATGTTGATTTTCGACTATGGTCTCTGGTCGGTCCTGAGTATACACCCAAAGAACGGTTGTAGTTTTACCGCAAGCGCACGGTATAGCGGCGAGCGGGTATCGAACACAGGGAGGACGAATGACCGTGCTTGCTCATAATCAACCTGGCTATTTAAGAATGAAACTTGCCTTGGGCGATCCTGTCACAATCGTCAGACAAATGTGCGAAATATCAAATCAAATAAAGAACGTCTAGGGAATGGGGAATTCCCGCTACTCACCGTATTTCATAAATGTGGTTCGTCGGTATCAAAATTGATAGAATGAGAATTTAGATGAACTAGTTGCAACTGAATGTAGAACCAAGCTCACGCTCTCGCGCTGTTGCCGGTCTATAGCTATCCTAGGGTCGGGTCCAATCTCTTGCAAACCCTAGCCTAGGAAAACTAGCATTAGGATCAACATCATCGTTCAATCGTGCACCGAGCCCAATCTCTTGCAAACTCGGTTCACAATCTAAATTAGGATAGTTCCTACCCGTCCAATCTCTTGCAAACGGGTATCGTCACGGAATTGCAACCGGAGATCCTAGTATCGGTCCAATCTCTTGCAAACCGATACTTCGAAAGTCCGACTCCAACCCAATTCGGATTTCTAGGGCTTCCTATCAAATTGGGATCCAATCTCTTGCAAATCCCAATTGATATGAATACCTAGCTATCCGTAGTAATTCGATCCCAATCTAATCTCTAATTGATTCTAGCACAATTTCTACCAATTTATCACAAATACGAAATTGGGCTTGTAGGGTTCATCCACACGCCCCAAGACGTGGAGACTACTCACAAATTATAGCAATAGCACAAAAATAATCAATGAAATAGGCAATGGAATTCATCACAACAATGATATAAACAATAAAAATAGAGTTTTTGGGGAAGAGAGATGCAAACCAATGTAGTTCTTCAATTAATCTAACAAAAATCCAAGTTTTCCCTCTTCTCTAATCACAAATAATAAAGCAAAAAGTAGTCTCAAAAAGCTACAAAAAATCTAAGAGATGGCTCCCTAAACTAGGGTAAAAACAGGGCTTAAATAGCCCTCAAAATCGTCCAAAAATCCTGACCAAAACGCCCCTGCACAGCCTGTTTTCCGCAAATTTCGCTACATGCAGCGCATCGCACTCGGCCGAGTGACAAAAGTCGCTCGGCCGAGTGAAACCCCTGTCAATTTTCCAGTAAGTCGGGGGCTTCAGGGGTCTTCAGTTCGGGGGCGGCTCGGCCGAGTGAGTTGTCGTCACTCGGCCGATGGCTTCACTGCACTCGGGCGGACGTGGTTTACCACTCGGCCGAGTGGGTCTTCTGAAGCTCAGATGGCCGAAAAATAGTAACTTCGATATTTTGGAGGGGCTTCGTCTGGGCGCCACTCGGGCGGACGTGGTATCGTCACTCGGCCTATGTGGTCTCCGTCGCTCGGCCGAGTACACATGGAAATCGTGTCTGAACGGGTCGGTCGAGCAGTGTCTCGCTGGTCGGCCGAGTGGCTCCTCCACTCGGCCGAGTGGGACACAAAAAATGCCCATTCTGCTTATTTTGGCCTCCTCGTCGCTCCTGCGACGTCCATTCTTCTTCCGCTCCTCTCCAACAGCAAAATACCCCTCGGGGAGGTCGTCGGTGGCCGTCTAGAGTGAGCGCATCTCATGATCACTCCAAATCGCGCCAAATCACCTGAAATGCGACAAAAACAACAAATCGTGAAAAGCATCGCAATATCGTCGATATATCGTGAAAAAAACATGATTTGGGCGATCTAAATGGCATGCAAACATGCGGAAAAAAGGTGTAAAATAAGGAGTGATCAAAATCCCCCAAGCTTGCCTCTTACTCGTCCTCGAGGAAGATAAGTAAAAGGCGAACCCGGTGGATTCGGAAAACGAAAACGGCGAAAAACGAAAAAATGGAAAACGAAGAAGAATGAAAACCAAATGAAAATAAAGAAAGAAAGAAAGAAAGAAAGAAGGAAAGAGGTAGGATGCTAGATCATTTTCTCAGGACGTGGGTTTCACTTACTCTTATAGCATGCATCGAGCGAGAAATACATGTCAAAGAACCTCATTTTGATATCATAGTATAATAGTGCAAGTAGAAAATAGAATACCCACGAACAACGGTATAATCATGAAAAACGGAATAATTTTAAAATTAACATCGCCTGAATCATCTAAAGCGGTATACAAATCTCAGATCACACACTTTTCAATTGAACGCTTTCTATCTGGAGTATAAGAGTATCACACCATAGAATAGAGAGAATAGAAAAGTATGGATTTCATGAAATGAACGCTAGGCTTAGATTTCTGGATTTCGTAAAGCTAGAAACAATCTCACCGAGTATAGAATATTACTTAGCCTAGGTTGTCGTGCAATGTCAAGTAGTCACTCTCTCACACATCAATGGATCCCCTCCCCCAAGCTTATCTATAAGCGTGGTGGCACAAAAATATTTACATCCCCATTTTTTATAGCTCCAAAAGCAAAGAAGAGAAAGAAGACAGAAAGAAAGTGAGATGGGATATTTTATTGAGGATTTTTTTTCTCTTTTCTTTTTCTTTTTTCTCTTTTTTTTCTTTTTTTTTCTTTCTTTTTTTAATCATATATACAATGATCCCAACTCAGAGAGAGATAATGATATACAAGAATGTTCTTCTCTCTTTTATTATTATTATTATTTTTTAGAATAAGAGGTTTGGAGGTAGGAATTAATAGCGGGGGAAATGCCATAAAATAGAATCACTAAGGGGAGATTCACCAATGATTTTTAAAAGTAGAGAAATGATGTTCAAGATTTGTGGAGAAAGAAATATATATAACTCTCGGCTCACTCTATAAGACATGCACGACAACTTCAGCAGGGTAATCTAATCTACTCAGTTTCGATCACAAAAAAGCTAACTAATCCAGATATATCATAGCTAACATCATTCAATCATCCTGAAGTGAAGTGTACAATTCATGCATATAGAAGTGATAAAGGAAAAGAAATCAGTACTCCAGACATAGGCATTCAATGCGTGAATCTTGGTGTGCTTTCTGTGATAGCATACATATGAATATTCAGGCTCATCTAATAATAAAATTTCATCCATTTTCATGCGGAAAAAGTGTGGGTTACTACTCCTAAATGCAAAGCAAGTCATAGCATATGATATCAGAAATGAAATCTAAGACATGACAAATTTAGCATGCATATAGAATAAGCTAACTCCACGTAGACATCATCACAGAAAATTCATCTCTAGCATGAGATGAAAAAGAAAGAAGTAAAGATAGAAGGAAAATAGAACTATGCGATGCGGCACACAGGAAAATAAGAAAAACGTGATGCATGGCAAAATAAAAGAAAAATAAAAGAAAAATGAGTGCAAAAGTGAAAAACGGGGTGAGAAACTGAAAATAAAGGTGGCAAATCGAAAAAGAACGTGAGAACTCACTCCCCCAAGCTAAACGGCACAGTGTCCTCAATGTGCAAAGTGTGGCACACAGAGAGATAAGTAATGTGAGGGGCAAGTGAGGATGCATGCATGATGGGAAGAAAAAATATAATAAAAGGAAAAGTAAGAAATGAAAATATGATGCGGAAATGATGCATGCACAGATAGGAGTGATATGAAAATAAATACGGCACCAAAAACTCTCCCTCTCTCCCAAAAAAGATATATATAGATGTGATCAAAAATGAGAATCCCAAGTAGATATGATATGATATGCACAAATAGATATGATCAAAAATATAATCCCAAAATAAGTGAGGGGAGGGGGGTGGACAAAAGTGCATCAGGACCCAGCAGAGACGGGCAGCAAAACGACAGGAATGGATCAAGGCATCAAGAGTGCCTAAGAAGGCGGTGCCGCGCCGTCTCCGTCCTGAGGCGGAGGAGGTGGTGGTGGTGGTGTAGGCTGCTGAGCTGGGGTGGGCGTGGAAGTGGAAGTAGGTCTAGTGTGTGGAAGTGTGTGTGGGAACCTGCTGGGTGGGTGGGGGTACGCGCGGAAGACGCTCTAAGATCTGTGTCAGGCAGTAGTGGATCTGAGGGATCAGGTCAAAGCGTCCAGCCATCGCAGAGACGGTGGAGGACAGGGTCCTAAGGTCTCCTCTAAGACCACTCACCGCCGACTCAAGAGCACGTATGCTCTGCAGTACAGTGTCGGGCGGGGGTGGTGCAGAGGGACGCACCGGTCGGGGCTGCGCAGGGCGAGGCTGGCGTACGCGGGTGGAGTATGTAACGGGCTCAGCAGGGAAGGGGACAAAAGGTGCCGCGCCTGGAAATGTGGGCCGGGCCTCAGTGTGAGGCCGGGGCGGGCGGTGAGAAGTAGAGGCGGCGGCAGCGAAAGAAGAGTTCAAAAGCGGCTGCGAGGCGGCTAGAGAGGTCAACGGCACAGAAGTGTGGACAGACGCCACGACGCTCTCGGAGAATACGGCAGCTGTGGAGACAGAGGAATCTACCGCTGGGGTGGAAGTGTGTGGACCAAAAGGCGCAATCCCAGCGGAGATCATGCTAGCCATGGTCTCCACGACCACAGCGAACGAGGGCTCTCCACTCTCAACAAAGGTCTGCGGGCGCTCGGGGAGTGCGGAGCAAAGAGGCTCCACGGACAGAGGGCCAGAGGTGGCAGCGGGAGTGGTGGGGACAGCCTCGGAAGTGGTGACAGTGGTGGAAGTGGGCTCAGCAAGAGTACTCTCGACACTGGCAGAGGTGGGGACAGAAGTGTCAAGAGCAGCGGAAACGTCAGGAACAGGCTGAGGGGCCACAGGGTCGACGGGGTCGGCAGCAGGCTCGGCAGGGTGTGCAGCAGGGTCTGCGTGGGCAGCGTGGGCAGCGTGGGTAGCGTGGGCCTGCTCGGCCTCGAGCACGTACGCAGTGAGGATGAGGACATCCATCGCTGGGAGCCAGTCAACGTGGGCCGGTGCAATCTGGGTCCGAGCTGGGCTCGGGAGAATCATGTAGTCGGCACCGAAAGGGCCGTGTAACCAGACCCAGTGACGCTCACCATGCGGACGAAGCATCTTCATCCGGGCCATAACATCTATCGACAAAGAGGTGGGGCCCGGGACGTGTCGCAAGTCGTCGGGGAAGTCCTCGCCGGTCATAAGAGCCAGCAGGGTAATCAGGCCGCCGCAGCATATCGGTGAGCGAGCGCCCACCGATACAATGATGCGGTCTAAGTACCATGCCGCGATATCGATCACGACGGCGGGGACAAGCTCATCTCCATCCCTAGATAGAGCTCTGGGACGGGTCATCGCGTAGAGCATGTAAAGCTCTGGCGTAGACATCGTGCCCGGCTCATATCTGGCCAAAAATGTCGTCGCCATAAGGCGCTGAGCAATGCGAAGGCAGGGATGTACGATGGCCGAGGCCTTGGCCCTACTAGGGTCAAAGGCGGCGTGGAGACCCGTGATACGTGCCCAGAAGGCACCGGCGTCGAAAGAGGGTGGAGGGATATGTGTGGGGCCGTAACCGCGATCGGCTCCGGGGACTGCGGGCCAAGAGAAAAACGCTCTCATCATATCGAGAGTGACCTGGCACTCTCGATCCATGAACCGGAATGAGCATCCCTCATCGGTCCGGACGATCGAACTCAAAACCTCAAGTGTCGGGCGGGTAAAAGTATCTGCCGACACCTGCAGAAAATCTCGCCATCCACGTTGTCGTACAACGTGAGCATCCCCTCAAGTACCCCCAGGCGTCCTAGGTCAGCGAGGTGTGCAAACCTGGAGGGTACGATCGAGCGCTGGGAGATGCGCTCGAAGACGGCGCGGTGTGTGTCATCTCGGAACGTAATCCCGAGCGGCCCGACCAGTGGAGCCGGTGGTGGTGGCTGTGCAACGGCGGGGAGTGGCTGTGCGGGCTGTGCAGGCTGTGGGTGCGCTGCAGGCTGTGCGGGGTGTGCGGGGCCTGCAGGCTGTGCTGGGTGGACGGCGTGTGTGGGGGAAGGAGGAGGAGACTCTTCCGCCTCGTGGGCGGGGCCGGCGTCATCTGACCTCTTCGGCTTAGCGGAAGGTCTCCTCGTCCGCGGCCGTGTCCGGGGCGGCATATCGGCCCCGAGCGCGCGCCGAAAAGTGAAAAGTGCGGCGTGTGTACAAAGAATGGAAAGAGTATACCCAAACACGCCGCGAGTGCTAAGCAGTGGAAGCGTGCAAAGTCCGCGCCTCCACGTAGTCCTGAGCAGCCCGTAGAAGCTCCACTGGCCTCCCCTAAGCTCCAATAAGCAACCTGCATGGAAAAAGCGATATCAGCGAGTAATAATCAAAATGTATGGAGCAATAGGGGTATAATGGATAGATATAGAAATTGATTTGGGTTAGGGGGGCGTTTAGCACATGGATCCTCAAAAAAAATACACGAAAAGAGGAGAAAACGATGAAAACAAGCGAACCGGAGGTGACCGGGCGGTGCGCCGCCGGCGGCGACTCGGGCGAGGCGTCGGCGGGCTCGGTCGGCGGTGGCGGGCCAAGCGGCGGCGGGGCAGCGGCGGTCGGGCGAGTGAGGGTCGAGCGAGGGGGAATCGGGCGTGGGAGCTGAAGGGGCGCGGGCGAGAATTGGGGATTTGCGTTTTCGAATTCCGCGCCCCCCTCGCCGCTTATATATAAAAATGTTACGACTCGGCCGAGTGACGGGCTCACTCGGCCGAGCGAGGCAAATAAAAATTTCTCCCCTATATCGCTTCGGCCGAGTGGCTTTGCCAGCCTCGGCCGAGTGGAGTAAGTCCATTCGGCCGAGTTACTCAAGCTACTCGGCATGACTCGCCCTAGGAGGGTATCCGTTTCACTCGGCCGAGTTGTAATGTATACTCGGCTGAGTAGCAGTTATATCGAAATCAAGAAAATAAACAGAGAGTTGGGTACAGCAGACTTCCCTCGTTCGTGAGCGGCTCGGCCGGACGAACTTGTGTACTCGGCCGAGTGACTAGTATACTCGGCCGAGTGAGCCTTAATTTCTGCTGTTTGTCTTCGTTTTGGCTCTAAACTCCGTCTTTCTTCCTCCAGTCAATTTCATCCTCCTCCTGAGCGTCGAGCACCTTCATGGGGCGCTCCTCGTCGTCTTGTTCATCATCCTCATGATGGATCTACCTATCTCCTCTCCTGTCAAGAAAAATAGGACCCGTTATCACGAAATTTTTGGTCGAATGACTCAAAATACTAAAAATCTCTAAAACGAAAATAAAGAAAAAGTAAAAATAAAGCAAAAACCGTCGGGTTGCCTCCCGACAAGCGCTCGTTTAAGGTCGTGAGCTCGACCCCCTATAATTTTCAATCAATGCGGGATGTTTGGTGCATATGAGATGCACCCATCAAACTTCCCGGGGAGCGCGCTTGGATTTGGACGTGGCGGCGTAGCGTTCTCCCTCGGAGGTCTCCTATCTCGAATAGTGTTGGGGGGAGGCTCCCCAAGCTAGCATTTGCCCCGGTCAACGGCTTAACCGGCGATGCCGATTTCCGTACCGGCGGAGCTTTCTTTGGAGACTTTAATTTCGAGAGCTTGCAAAGCTCCCGAATCCTTGTGACATCAGCGTCGCCTTCATCTTCATCAGCGGAGAAGTCGGGGGAATCATCTTTATTCTCTTCATCTTGGCCTAAATCCGGGCCTTCTTCAAATTCTTCATCAAAAAGAGCGCCGATTGAGTGAGGAATCGCCTCCTCTATCACCTCATCAAGGAGGTCCATGTAATCAAGCTCCTCGTGGTAAGGCATGTGCTTCATTGCCTTAGGAATGTGGAGCTCCACCTCGATGTTGCCGACGTTTAAAGTAAGTGTACCTTCGCGCACGTCGACGATGACTCCGACGGTGGCGAGGAAGGGGCGTCCAAGTATCAATGAGGTGTCTCCCTCCTCCTTAACGTCCATGATGACGAAGTCACATGGCAAGCATATTCCACCCGGGACTTGAAGTGGGATGTCTTCGGCAATCCCCACCGGCCTTGTTATCCGGCCATCGGCTAATTGAATGCGCATGTCGGTGGGCTTCAACTTTGTCCCGGTGTTGAGCTTTAAGAACATGGAGAGGGGCATGAAACTCACACTAGCCCCAAGATCGACCAACGCCTTTTGAAGAGGCACGCCACCCAAAGTGCAAGGAATCCGAAAACTCCCCGGATCTTTAAATTTTGCCGACTCCTTCTCTCTCTTGGTGAACCAAGAGCCCTCCTCGGCTAGCATGATCTTCTCCTTCTTTTTCCTCCCCGAAATCAAGTCCTTCAAGAATTTAGCATACGTGGGGATCTCGACGATGGCGTCGAGGAAGGGAATATTGAGGCTAACTCCTCTTAGATACTCGAGGAATTTCGCTAGCCTTTTCTCCATTTTCGCTTTCGCTAGTCTTTGGGGGAATGGGACCGGTGGCATGAAGCGCCTTTCCTCAATCACTTTTTCCGCTCTAGATTTCTCCTTGTCATGTGGCTCCTTCTCCTTATCAACCTCAACTACCGGCTCAACCGGCTCCAAGCTTTCCTCCACAGCCTCCTCGGTAGGAATCATAGCGGGGGTGGTGTCCTTCCCGCCTCTAGTAGTGACGGCAACTACGGCATTGATGTGGCCCGTGTTGCCCCGTGGGTTTTGCTCCGGTTGCGCCGGCAATCTTTGAGTGTTCCGATTGAGCAACGCCAATTGCTCCGATATTTGAGCCACTACGGTATTAAGAGATTCTTGCCCCGCCTTCAAAGTAGCATTCACCTTATTTTGCTCGACCATGAACGCCTCCACTCTAGATTCGAAGTCGGATCGTTGTGGAGCTTGTGGAGGGTTTTGATTTTGATTCCTCCACCCTTGGTTGTATCCGGGAGGCCTATATGGTGGAACTTGTTGCTTCGGTTGAAAGTTTTGTTGTGGAGGCCCCCTCGGTGGATAGTTTTGTTGTTGGGGTGGTGGTGGTCGAGCTTGTTGAGGCGGTGGTTGTGGCGGGTTCAAGGCTCCTTCATTGTTGGCGTAGGAGAATCCCGGATGATTTCTTGCGGCCGGATTGGACCAATACCCTTGGTTCCCCGCAACATATTGTATTTGCTCCAAGGATCCTTCTCCTTGCTCTCCTCCCGAGTACATGACTTGAGATTGGTCTTGCCAATCACACATTTGGTTGGTCGGTGCGGAGGTGGATGGGCTTCCTTGGGGCTCCGTGATAAATTTCTCCAATCTCTCCACCACCTTGTGGAGAGAATCAAATTTGCTCGTGAGCTCCGCTACGGCCTTCGCCTCGTAGATGCTAGTTGGCTTTAAGGAGGATGTGGAGTGTCCTCGCTCATCGCCCCATTGTTGGTTATTTGAGGCCATCTCCTCAATTAGGGCCGTAGCTTCCTCGGGAGTCTTTGACAAGATTGCACCATTCGCCGCGGCATCAATAATTTGCTTGGTCCCCGGTTGGAGACCATTGTAGAAGCTATGAACTAGCTCCCAATCCTCTATACTGTGGTGCGGGCATTGATGCTGCAAATCCTTAAAACGCTCCCATGCTTCATAGAGCGTCTCCTGTGGTCCTTGCTTGAAGGACATGAGAGCGCTCCGGATCTTCACCGTCTTGGATGGCGGATAAAATTTGTCAATAAATGCACTTGCCAACTCGTCCCAAGTGATGAAGACACCCTCAGCTTGCGTCCTCAACCAATAGAGGGCCTTGTCCTTAAGCGTGAAGGGGAAGAGACGCAGTCTGATAGCATCGTTGGAGACCCCCGGCATCTGGAATGTGGCACACTTCGACAAGAATAGTTGGATGAGGTGGTGGGGGTTCTCATGTGCGTTCCCATGAAATGGGTCTTGTTGCATCAAAACCACCAATCCAGTCTTTAGCTCGAAGTTCTTGTCAGCCGCCAACCCCGGCATGGCAATGGACGAGGTGGTAGAAGAAGTCTTAGGCCGAAGCCTATCTCGAATAGAGATTATCCTTGCCATCCTTGCCGCCAATTCCTCAGGAGTTTCCGGGCTGGTCATATACCCCCCTTCCGGATCTTGTCTCTTTTCCGCTCTAAGTCTCCGCGCGGTACGTTCGATCTCGGGATCAAATAATAAGTCTTCTGGGTCCGCCGTAGATCTCGTGTTCATGCACAGGGGAAACAGAGTTCAAAGAAATGATTAATACCGTGGAAGGGTTAGGCAAGAAATAAGAAATAAAAATAATGATAATAATAAAAAGAAAAAGAATAGCTAGGGTGAAAAAGAATCAAACGCAATCGCCTCCCCGGCAACGGCGCTAAAAACTTGGTCGGTCCTGAGTATACAGCCAAAGAACGGTTGTAGTTTTACCGCAAGCGCACGGTATAGCGGCGAGCGGGTATCGAACACAGGGAGGACGAATGACCGTGCTTGCTCCTAATCAACCTGGCTATTTAAGAATGAAACTTGCCTTGGGCGATCCTGTCACAATCGTCAGACAAATGTGCGAAATATCAAATCAAATAAAGAACGTCTAGGGAATGGGGAATTCCCGCTACTCACCGTATTTCATAAATGTGGTTCGTCGGTATCAAAATTGCTAGAATGAGAATTTAGATGAACTAGTTGCAACTGAATGTAGAACCAAGCTCACGCTCTCGCGCTGTTGCCGGTCTATAGCTATCCTAGGGTCGGGTCCAATCTCTTGCAAACCCTAGCCTAGGAAAACTAGCATTAGGATCAACATCATCGTTCAATCGTGCACCGAGCCCAATCTCTTGCAAACTCGGTTCACAATCTAAATTAGGATAGTTCCTACCCGTCCAATCTCTTGCAAACGGGTATCGGCACGGAATTGCAACCGGAGATCCTAGTATCGGTCCAATCTCTTGCAAACCGATACTTCGAAAGTCCGACTCCAACCCAATTCGGATTTCTAGGGCTTCCTATCAAATTGGGATCCAATCTCTTGCAAATCCCAATTGATATGAATACCTAGCTATCCGTAGTAATTCGATCCCAATCTAATCTCTAATTGATTCTAGCACAATTTCTACCAATTTATCACAAATACGAAATTGGGCTTGTAGGGTTCATCCACACGCCCCAAGACGTGGAGACTACTCACAAATCATAGCAATAGCACAAAAATAATCAATGAAATAGGCAATGGAATTCATCACAACAATGATATAAACAATAAAAATAGAGTTTTTGGGGAAGAGAGATGCAAACCAATGTAGTTCTTCAATTAATCTAACAAAAATCCAAGTTTTCCCTCTTCTCTAATCACAAATAATAAAGCAAAAAGTAGTCTCAAAAAGCTACAAAAAATCTAAGAGATGGCTCCCTAAACTAGGGTAAAAACAGGGCTTAAATAGCCCTCAAAAGCGTCCAAAAATCCTGACCAAAACGCCCCTGCACAGCCTGTTTTCCGCAAATTTCGCTACAGGCAGCGCATCGCACTCGGCCGAGTGACAAAAGTCGCTCGGCCGAGTGAAAACCCTGTCAATTTTCCAGTAAGTCGGGGGCTTCGGGGGTCTTCAGTTCGGGGGCGGCTCGGCCGAGTGAGTTGTTGTCACTTGGCCGATGGCTTCACTGCACTCGGGCGGACGTGGTTTACCACTCGGCCGAGTGGGTCTTCTGAAGCTCAAATGGCCGAAAAACAGTAACTTCGATATTTTGGAGGGGCTTCGTCTGGGCGCCACTCGGGCGGACGTGGTATCGTCACTCGGCCGATGTGGTCTCCGTCGCTCGGCCGAGTACACATGGAAATCGTGTCTGAACGGGTCGGCCGAGCAGTGTCTAGCTGGTCGGCCGAGTGGCTCCTCCACTCGGCCGAGTGGGACACAAAAAATGCCCATTCTGCTTATTTTGGCCTCCTCGTCGCTCCTGCGACGTCCATTCTTCTTCCGCTCCTCTCCAACAGCAAAATACCCCTCGGGGAGGTCGTCGGTGGCCGTCTAGAGTGAGCGCATCTCATGATCACTCCAAATCGCGCCAAATCACCTGAAATGCGACAAAAACAACAAATCGTGAAAAGCATCGCAATATCGTCGATATATCGTGAAAAAAACATGATTTGGGCGATCTAAATGGCATGCAAACATGCGGAAAAAAGGTGTAAAATAAGGAGTGATCAGTCTCATTGACACGCTTTGATTTTATTCGAATTTTATTTTGGTGTCATATGAAACGTGGTCGTATTCTTAGACTCCCATGCTTAATGAATTATTTGGACATGATTTATTGTCATTGGCTTCCTCCCGCTCTTTTTGGATTATGCCAAAGGGGGAGAGATATAATAATGGCATAATAATGGCATGTGCTAAATGATAATTTACCATGAATCTAATTTGATATGTTAGATTCAGGGGGAGTTAAGATATAAAAATGGATTACAAACCCTAAATCTCAAATATTGAATTTGCATTTTTACTTTTCTCGTCTGCTTGATGTATGTGCTTATTATTTCATATGGAACTAATGTGTCATCAATGCAGGGGGAGTAAGTATATTTCATTTAGTTCATTATTTCTGATTATTATTTATGTTGGTTTGTCATCACCAAAAAGGGGGAGAATGTTGAGTATTGGACTCCCCGGATTTGGTTTTGGATGATGAGCAAACATAAATAAATCGTGAACTAACAATTTGTGAGCGCAGTTATGGAGATCGTCGCCAAAATACCACGTACAACAAAAGCGACGTCTCAAGACTTCTCAATATGCGTGATCGTGTGCCTGGAGCTTCGTTGAAGCTCAAGGAGCAATATTGAAGTCAAGAGGAATGAAGATTGAAGCTTTGAAGACGGCTCGTAAGGTTTATTTTATAGTCTTCTAGCTTCATAGATTAGAATGTTAAGCCTTGAGTAGGACTTACCTTATAACCTTCATTTCGCTCATATCTTAGAGCTAGGATTATCATAGAAGCCATTAGAAACTTTCCCGAAGCCTATCGCTCTTTCCCTCGGCTTCGAGTGCATGTTAGTTGGTTCATGAAGGGTCACCAACCGACTAGATGACGATTTAGTCGGTCGGAAACTCTACTTAAACCGACTAGTTTGCACTCTCTAATTCAGCTCTTTCTATGACTACAGTTAGTCGGTCAAAGAAGAGTCACCGACCGACTAGATGACGATCTAGTCGGTCAGTAATCCTTCTTAGACCGACTAGTTGTGTTCACTCATTTTCAGCCTGAGCTACTGTTTCGAGTTAGTCGGTCAAAGAACGTTTACCGACCGACTAGTTGAGAAACTAGTCGGTCAGCATTTGTTCTTAAACCGACTAAGTCATCTTGAAGTCAACCTATTCTATTTCGACGTTAGTCGGTCAAAGATCATTCACCGACCGACTAGTTGTGAAACTAGTCGGTCGGCAAGTCTTCTTAGACCGACTAGTTGTCTTTGCCTGGAACTTCACCTTTTGGCTGTTCACCTCTTAGTCGGTCTACGTTGTATCACCGACCGACTAGTTGATGAACTAGTCGGTCAGTGATCCTTCTTTGACCGACTAGTCTGGTTTAGAAAAGAGCCGTTGGGATCTTTTTGAACTCGTTTTCCCTTGCCCCTATAAATAGAATCCTGATTCATTTCTTGAAGGGGTGAAGCAACATATTGGAGATATTTTCAGATCAAAAGAGAAGAGCTATCAACTCTATTTCCAAGCTCTCTCTTCTCACAATAATCTCTCCCTCAAGTTCTTGAGTCCTATATCCTCAAGAGAGATTCTCTCCATTGTGAGCCATTCAAGCTAGAAGCTTGATTCTAGGTCACCATCTCCACCCTAGGCTTCCATTGCTGGTCATCTTCTTGAAGCTAGGGTTTGGTGCCATCTTCCTCCATCAAAATCCTCTTTGCCCTAATTTGGTAAGAAATCTCAAGGCATAGGTATTTTGTTGGTAAGCATTTCATTTCAGTTATATTTGAATTGTATACTCTCGGTAGTGAGAGTTTGCGTGATCCCGGGTTGTGGGAATCACGGATATCGATTGTAGGTCGATTGCACTTGTGAGGTTTTCGCAAGTGGGCATAGTGGAAATCTTGAGTTAGGGTTTCTAACTCAAGTATCCGGAAGGGATCCGGGTGGTTGGGACGTAGGATCACCGGGAACAAGTCGGGGAGACTTGGGTGGATCCGAACCCATTAAACCATTTGTTTGCGTTTGCATTTATTCTTGTTGATCGTTGTTATTCCGCATTGTTGTTTGTTAATTTCACGATAATTAGGAATAACACTCCTTATTATTTAAAAGTACTATTCACCCCCCTTTAGTACATGTGCAGTAGCTTCCCAGGGCACTACATATAAGGATACACAGGTCAATTCGCCTGTCACTTTCCATTGCATTGTTTACATTACCCCCACATAAACATTCAAAAATTTCTACAAGCAGGCCTAAAACTAAAGCACCGAGATCTTACAGCGACCGTTCAGGCCCTAGATCCCAATCCAGCATGGTCGTAGGCTCTGGGCCCCTGTAGCACCCGCTCCTACTTTGTCGCCAGCCAGGGTGGTAGCCTCGTCCACGGTAGCTGCCTCATCCACTCCTCGGCTCGACTCATCATCACCTTGGCTCGACTCGTCCTCACCAAGGTCCGAAAATATCACCGGGATCTCGTCGATCTCTGCGGAGAGGTCAGGAAATCGTTTCTTCATCTCCAACCGGCATCGCTTGTAACCTTGATTATATAACTCGTCAAAGTCAGAAAATGCATCCGTGATATCCTGGATCGCCTTCTCCGCAATGACATCAACTTCGACTCTCTCCTCCAGTAGATCATCTTCCGCTCGCTCTCTTGAGGCGATTTGCTCTCGCTTAGCTCGTGCTCGAGTTTCTGAATGACTAACGACCTCGTCTCAGAGAGGTGGTTGATTCTTTCTAGCTTAGCCTGGGACTTCTCCACTCTCGACCTGATGGCCTCCAAGGTGACACCTTGATCGGCCACCATCGAAGCTCGACGATGCAGCGATGTGGTCGCCACTAGAGCCTGCACACAACATTCGACGGTCAGCTTATGTGTTGATATCAGCATCGACAGAGGCCCAAGCGATAATCACGTGGACGCTGGCATGGACGGCTATTGACGCAAGCCACTCATAATCGACCCTCTCCACACAGCCCTGTCCCGTGGAAGGGTCACATTCTCGACGATGCAGGAGGCGGTTCCACAGTCGAGGAGAGAATAATCCCCACGCCTCAAGGGAAACCTCGCCTTGACAAGCTCCTCCTCGGAACATGTTGAGTATTGGACTTCTCCCTACTTGGTGTTAATGATGAGCAGACATAAATACTTGTGACTAATCCCCTATTTTGCAGTTAATCCATTGCCTAAGCATTATATGAAGATCTAGTTGCAATGGATGACACTCAAAGTTGATTGAAGGCAAATGACATGGATTGGATGATCGTAAATGATGATTGAAGCTCCATGAAGACTTCAAGCTCATACGATGGATAGAAGACAGAATTCGTCAATGTAAATTTCTTTTATCTCTTCTAGTATGTAGCTTAGAAGTATAACTTTGATGGAGCACTCACACACATCTTCAATTCAGTCTTAAGACATCATTAGATCATTCGTCCTTAGACTCCAATTCATTTCCTCAGTGATTGTGCTTGGATTGTCTTTAACAGTCGACTACTGAACGTTTTACAGTCGCCTGTCTCAAAAACAGTCGAATGTGTTTTGTTCTACAGTCGCCTGTTATGCACAAACTTTTACAATCTAAGTTTTGGGCCTCTCTGTTTATTTCGCACAGGCAACTGATGAACGATACACATGCTCCTGTCCAGTTGACAGTCGACTGTGTTTTATAAATCAATCGCATGTCTATCTTCTGCCCAAACTTTGTTGATCTGCCTTTTACGACCAGTCGACTAATGTTGTATATACAGTCGACTGTCCCTTGGATCAGTCGACTGTCTATGCTGCAACAGTCGTCTGTCTGTGAGGCAATTCATTGACTCTGCTCTCTGGAAATTCTCAGGGTATATGACAGTCGTCTGTATAAGGATTTACAGTCGCCTGTTCTGATTAACAGTTGACTGTTTTATTCTCATCAGTCGTCTGTCCTGTTATCTTACAAGATTTCCAGATTTCATTCAACTTACCCATCTTTCGGCCAGTCGCCTGTAGAAGGATTTACAGTCGTCTGTTGGTTTAACAGTCGACTGTCTTTGCTTCATCAGTCGATTATCCACGTGGTAAGTTACCGTTATGAATTCTCACCTACCCTTGCTAACTGTGCAACAGTCGACTGTGGTTTCTTCAACAGTCGACTGTCGGGAGTGCAGATTCTATCAGTTGAGATTTTTCTCACGGATTCCTAAAGGTTTTTTTTCCTAAACTGTTTTGTAGATTTGAGAAACATATATAAGGGCCTTCTACTGTTCCATTGAAAGGTTACCTAGGCTATTGAAAAATCTCTCAAGCTTTCATTCTAAAGTTTTAAAGCTCTCAAATCCAAAGCCCTAAGAATTCCAATCTTTGATCTCTTGCTCTACAACCTAGAACCAAAAAGTTATCTTCTAGGTATTTGGTGCAGTCAAGAGAAAGGGCTTTCTCCTCTCTTCCAAGAGAGTCTTCAACACACAACACACCACTCCTTCAAGTTCTACTTCAAGGCATAGGTGATTGTAAGTGTTGCGTTCATAATTTCATAACTTTCGTTATTTGAATTTGCTCTCGGGTTGTGAGAGCGATTTGCTTGCTCCTAAGTTGTGGGAGTCAATGTCAATTGATTTTACTTCGATTTCACTTGTAGGGTTGCTACAAGTGGGTTTTAAGGAAACCTCAAGTTAGGGTTCTAACTTGAGTATCCGGAGGTATCCGGGTGGAAGGGACGTAGGATTACCGGAAACAAGTCGGAAAGTGACTAGGGTAATCCGAACTCTTGAAACATCCCTGTGTTTGTGTATGTTTCATTTTGGGTTTAATTTCTATTCCGCATTATTTTGTTGGATTGCATTTAAATTGGTGTAACTATCTTTTTAATTTGCATAAACACTATTCAACACCCCTTCTAGTGTTTTTCCCATAGACATGATCCTTACAATTGGTATCAGAGCACAAGGTTTTAGCTATGGCATCCAACAATAACAACGTTCCTCCGCCGACTTCGTACAACAATCACGACCGTGATGGATCGTCCACACTTTTCGAAGGTCAATCTACGGTGCGTCCTCCACGTCTCAATGGCACTAACTTTGGCTATTGGAAGTGTAGGATGGAGACGTTCCTTAGGAGTGCTTCACTTTGGAGAACCCTCCACAAGGAGTACGTCAAGCCCATCGAAGATGATTTCGAAAAATGGACGTCTTCCGAGAAATCTGCCGAAGTCAACAACGCAAAAGCAATGAACGCTCTTCATTGTGCGTTGGACCCGAATGAGTTCAACAAGATATGCACATGTAAGAGTGCATATCAAATATGGAACCTTCTCATCGTTACCCATGAGGGAACGAATAAGGTAAAACTTTCAAAGTTATATGTTGCCGTGCAAAACTTCGATTTGTTTCATATGCAGGAAAATGAGAGCATTGCATCTATGTACGGACGTTTTACCGACATCACCAATGAATTGGAAGCCCTTGATCAAACATACACCGAACCTGAAAAGGTAAGGAAGATCATCATGGGAATGACCTCCAAGTGGGAAAGAAGAGCGATCGCCATCGAGGAGGTCAATGATTTGAAGAATTACACAGTTGTGAATCTTATCGGGACTCTCATGTCTTATAAGGTAAGACGAGAGAACATATTAAATATTCAAGCTATGATGAATCCTTCGGAGGCCAAGAAGAAGGATTTGGCATTCAACGCCAATTCATCATCCTCCGATAGTGAAGAATTAGAGAATGAGATGGATTTGGGTGAAATGGCCCAAATGGCGAAGAAGTTCCAATGCTTCTTCCTCAAAGGTAAATTTCCCTCTAACAAACGATTTGAGTCTACTAATGCTACTTCCTCTCTTTGCTTCAAATGTAATAAGCCAGGGCACATCAAGAGGGATTGCCCAATGCTAAAGAACACAGAGAAGTGGAAAGCTCCGAAGTACCACAAGTCCGACAAGAACAAGCGAGACAAGAAGAAAGAACTCATAGGTACATTCGATGACTCAAGTGAAGAATCATCAAGTGATTCCGATGATGAGAAGGGTGAGAGCACCCACATGTGCTGCATGGCCCGAGAGGATCCACTCTCCGATGAGAGTGATTCCGACACGGATGATACCGAGGTAACAATGGATGAACTTCGTATTGCTAATGAAGAATTATTTGCTAAATATCAATCTTTAATGCCTAGATATATTAGCTTAAAGAAATCAAATGTTAGCAAGCCATCCATTCCATGCATTATCAACAATGACACCATTGTTGATACTTTAACTCTTAAGAAAGCAAACTTAGCTTCTCAAAATGTCACTTTGAGAGATGATGTGAAAAACCTCAAATCTCAACTAGATCAAACACATCCAAAGGATAATAGTGATCTAGTCACACGTCACACACAATTGGGTTTAGAGAATGATTCTCTTAAAACCCAAGTGCAAGAGCTCAAAGCACGGGTATCCACCTTGGATACCAACATTTCTTCTCTAAAGGAGAAATATGAGCTCATGTCCTCCCGTATTGTGAGATTCAATAAGGAAAAAGGACAATGGGATGATTTTCTTGCAAACCAATTTCTGGCCACACATCGTGTTGGTCTTGGTTTTGTAAAAGCAAATGCATCCAATGATCGCACCTCCTATAGTGGTGTCACTATAGACTTTATGAGGACGTCCTCCGGTGCATCCACAAGTGGTGTCAAAGACACTATAGGTAGCAAACCTACCAAGAAAGTCACTGCTTCACCTTCTCTTCCTTTTTGCAAGAAACCCACTAAGGGTGGAAACCAAAAGAGAAGCCATGCTTACATGTACACTAACATTCATCCACGTAGGAAACCTCCTACTTCACAAGTGGATAATCATGACACTTTGTATGCTCCACACCCATGGACACGTGCAAATCCACACATGAGAAATACTCATGTACGTGCTCCAATACACCCGTATGCACATACGCATCATTCTTATATGTATGTCCATCCTCCACATGTCATGCATGATCCATATGCTTCATACAACATGCATGTTCCCAAGGATACATATCATTCTCGTATGTCATATGCATATCCGCCACCACATTTCTATGCTAGAAACCATGTTCCTAAGAAGCATGCACCACATAGAAATTTAACAAGTATGCATGCAACTATGAAAAGGACTCCCAAAACATACACCATTTGGGGTCCTAAGAACACTAGCCTAAATGATAGGAATGCTTATGTTGATTCCTATTTTCATGATGTTATTAATAATGGTAATTATGTTAGAAAGCGGAAGTCCACTTTGACTTGGCTTCCAAAGGGTTAATCCCCTTGGACCCAACAAACATTCGGTACAATGAGCTTATGGTATATTATATAGGTACCCAAGAGAAAGAAGAAGAGCAATAAAGGTCAAACTAGCTCTAAAGGGAAAGGATGGATTCTCGATAGTGGTTTTTTCCAAACACATGACGGGAGATCCCTCATTGCTCTCCGAAGTGATTAGCATCAAGGATGGTGCAACGGTCACTTTTGGAGGTAATCAAAAGGGAACCATCATTGGAGTAGGTATTGTCGGTAACCCTTCAAATAACCCTTCAAACCCCTTAATTACTAATGTATTTCTTGTTAGTGGTTTGTGTCACAATCTCATTTCCATTAGTCAACTTTGTGACAAAGGTTACAAGGTTAATTTTAGAGAAGTGATGTGTACTATTGTTGATTGTGATTCAAATATTTTATTTTCCGGTATTAGGCGTAAAAATATTTATTATTTGAACTTGCCTAAAACCATAGAACATTGCCTAGTTGCTAACACAAGTGAACTACTATTATGGCATCGTCGTTTTGTCATGTTCACTTCAAGCACTTATATAAGTTAGCTAAGCATGATCTAGTCAAAGGTTTTCCTAAAATCGCTTTTAATAAGAAAAACTTTTGTGATTCATGTCAAAGAGGTAAACTTAGTAAATCATCCTTTTAGCTTAAAGAAGGGATTACTTCTAAGCGGCCCCTAGAACTTCTTCATCTAGATTTGTTTGGGCCAACTAGAACTGCTTCTTTAGGTAATGCTCGTTATGGATTAGTTGTCGTTGACGACTTTTCTAAATTTACTTGGGTTTCATTCTTAACTAATAAGAATGAAGATTATGAAGAGTTTACCAAATTTGCAAAGAAGATTCAGAATCTCTTAGGATCCACCATTATCACTATCCGTAGTGATCATGGAGGAGAATTTGAGAATGAATCTTTTACTAAGTTTTGTGGTGACACCGGGATAACTCATAACTTTTCCTTCCCTCGGGCACCACCACAAAATGGTGTTGTAGAGAGAAAGAATATGACTCTTATTGAGTGTGCACGCACTATGCTCCATGATAGTCATCTTGGACTACAATTTTGGGCAGAGGCGGTGCACACGGCATGTTATGTGCTCAATAGGATCCTAGTGAGACCCCGAACGAACAAAACTTATTTTGAGTTGTTTTATGACAAAAAGCCTCAAATAAAATATTTTCGTGTTTTTGGTTCAAAATGTTTTATCAAAAACACTTTCGGTAATCTAGATAAATTGAGCCAAGATCCGATGAAGGAATTTTTGTTGGATATTCCACACGTAGCAAAGCCTACTGGATATACAACAAAACTTCTTCAACGATTAAGGAATCACTACACATTTCATTTAATGAATATTTTGATTTTCCTCATGTTGATGATGATAGTGTAGATGTTATTTATGATTCTCTTAGTAATGTTAAGATTAATGATTCGATTATTGAGACTAACACTACTAACGAAATTGTTGAAGATGTTCCTAGTGATGCAGGAATGCCCAAAGCTTATCCGACCATTCACAACCATCACCATAACCAAATTATCGGAGATATTGGTGTGGGTGTCCGAACGAGGTCGAGGATTGAAGAATTCTCTCATTGCGCATTTGTCTCTACCATTGAGCCAAAGAACATCCAAGAAGCTTGTGAGAATAGCTCTTGGATAGTAGCAATGGAAAAAGAACTAATGAAATTCGAGAGAAATGAAGTTTGGGAACTCGTTCCTCTTCCAAGTGGTCACCAAGTCATTGGGACCAAATGGATTTTCAAGAACAAGACGGATGAGAACGAGGTAATCACAAGGAACAAAGAAAGGTTAGTAGCTTAAGGCTACCGGCAAGAGGAATGTATTGATTTCGAAGAATCTTTTGCCCATATAGCTATATTAGAAGCTATTAGATTACTTTTATCTTTTGCATCCCATAAGAATTTTAAACTATTTCAAATGGATGTTAAAAGTATATTTTTAAATGTGATTGTCAATGAAGAAGTATATGTCTCTCAACCTCTCGGTTTTATTCATGAAAAATTTCCAAATCATGTTTTCAAAATTAAGAACGCGTTGTATGGGTTGAGACAAGCTCCTAGAGCTGGGTATGATCGACTCAAGACCTTTCTTTTGAATTTAGGTTTTAAAATGGGAGAAGTTGATTCTACACTCTTCATTAAAGATTATAAAAATGACATTCTCTTGATTCAAGTTTATGTAGACGATATAATTTTTGGTTCTACTAACTTTAATCTTTGTCAAGAATTTTCTAAGTCTATGAAGGATGAATTCGAGATGAGCCACATGGGAGAGCTCACTTATTTCCTTGGACTGCAAATTCGACAAATGGAGAATGAAACCTTCATACATCAGACAAAGTACACAGGGGAGCTTATTAAGCGATTCGGGATGGAATCATCGTCGAGCAAAAGGACTCCCATGAGTTCTACTACCCATCTACACAAGGATGAGAGCGGAAAAGATATAGACGATCGGTATCTTACTTTACTTAACCGCTAGTAGGCCCGATATCATGTTTTCCGTATGCTTGTGTGCTAGATATCAAGCTAGACCTAAGGAGTCACACTTGATTGCGGTTAAACGAATATTTCGTTATCTCAATCAATCTCTAGATTATGGGTTACCTTACCCTAAATCTAGCACATTGAGTTAATCTCATATAGTGATGCCGACTTTGCCGGATGCAAGTCCGACAGGAAAAGTACTAGTGGCACTTGCCATTTTCTAGGAAATTCCTTAGTTTCTTGGTTTTCTAAGAAACAGAATTCTGTATCATTGTCCACGACTGAAGCAGAATATATTTCCGCGGGTCTTGCATGTGCACAAGTTCTTTGGATGAGACACACTCTTAATGACTATGGTGTCAATTGTGATACTTGCCCTATCATGGTTGATAACCAAAGTGCTATATGTCTTTCCAAAAATCCGGTACATCACTCCCATACCAAACACATAAATGTGAGACACCATTTATAAATGATCATGTAGCTAAGAAGGACATCATCTTAGAGTACATTGAAACCCAAAAACAAATTGCCAACATCTTCACAAAACCTCTTAAAGAAGATTCATTTGTGAGGTTGCGTGGAGAATTAGGAATTATGGGTGAATCTAAAATTTAGGAGCTCATCGTATATGTCTTAACACTCTTTGAACTCATATCATCATGTTGCCTATCTTGATTTGATTTATCATATATATGTGTTTAAGAAAGGCAATTGAGATTTATGTGATTTCATGATTTCTTTGAGATTGATGTTAGAGATTTGTGTTTCAATTGATTTATCGTATTACATTTTTTTATGATGAGTTGTGATTAGAGTATAGGTCCTAGGGTGAGTGTTCTTATTCTTTGGATTTCTATCTCACTGTGCATTTTTGGACAAGGACAGACGACTGTCTTTCCTTCGACAGTCGACTGCCCTACTTTACTTTTCTCAGTCAGAAATTTGTATCTTTCGCACAGATGACTGATGACAATTTTCCAATCGACTGTTATTGCAACAGGCGACTGCATTTTAGTCATCAGGCGACTGTCATCTTTGTCGAAATTTTTACAGTACTCTCTGTCATTTTTGATGAAGTTTTATTGATTCTCAGTCAGTCGACTGATGTGTATTATACAGTCGACTGTCCCTCGAACAAACGACTGTATGTTACACAACAGTCGACTGTCTGTCATCCTAAGCTTATTTCTTATCACTTCATCCAGTCGACTGACTTTTATTCATCAGTCGACTGTCTACTGTTGTTCAGGGGACTTCCATTCGCATTGATCCCATTCTATTAGGGACCATTCTTTGGATTCCTTCTATCGGATCTCTTCCCTCTGACATTTCCATTTCTGATATTGACGAGCTTGACCAGTCTGTCCTTCGGGATATGTTTCGTGTGATACCCTTAGCCCTAGATTCAGGTATTAGGTCGTCTATGTTTTCGGCTAGAGGTTGGACAGTTCACCTAGTGGTGAAGTCCAACATCCTACCGAAGTATGGATCATCTGACCAGTCTTCCCAGGATATTCTGAGGTGTATGTATGCGATTTTCTCTGGGATGTCCGTGAACTGGGCCGGTGTCCTCCTTGACAAGATGAACAAGGTCGAGTTTACTTCTTCCTCCGCTCATATTCCATATGGTGGTCTTTTGACTCTTGTCTTTCGACATTTTGGTGTCGATTTGTCTCGTTACGAGCCCATGCCTTTTGGTCCTCTCCTCGATGCATCTGCAAAGTCGAAGTCTTCTTCGGCTCTGCAGTCTGCCTCGAAGAAGAGGACATCCTCATCTGCTGCGTCCTCTTCCACTATTCCTCCAGCTGACCAGCCTTCCACCTCAGCTCCACCATCTCGTGATATTCTTTTTGAGATGGTCTCTGGACTTTACAGATTGGCTTCACTTTCTTTCTTGCATCAGGGAATACCCTTCCCTGAGGATCTGAGACAGTTTGTTCCTCAGCCTCTTGTGCCTCCTCAGCCCATCGTCACTGCTGATGCTGCTGATGCTGCTACTGTTGCTACTTCTGACCCTCCTCCAGAGGATACACCTACTGTCACAGAGCCTGCTTCTCCTTCTGCAGCCCCTGGAGACGCTCACTCATAGATGTGTGTTTGAGTTGTGTTAGTTTGATTGATGGTTGTATTTGATGTGTGATGGATTTTCTGATGCTGATGTACGCTGATATCATGATGTATTTTTTTGGATCATGATGTATGTTTTTTGGTTGGACATGTTGATGTCCATCTGATGTGTACTCATATCGTCTTTTGATAAATATACATATATATGACTTTGCTGCTTAATCTTATGTGTCACATCTTGTATAATTGATAATCATATCTGTGTGCTGATTGTGATATTGTCTCCATGAATGATATATTCTCTCCTGATTGTTTTTGAGACTATATAGGATTTGATATTGGATTATTCATGATATCTCTGATATGATGCATTTTTGAAACTATTTTTGTTTCATATATCTAAAATGTTGATATTGGACTTTAATTCCTCTATTCACATACGTATATGATATGATTTTATGAGTTTTGATTCTATATATCTTTATACTCCTTGATTGTTGTTAGCTCGTATTTAGCACGATTATTGTTGTTTTTATTTACTCCCACCTTTTTGGATAATGACATAGGAGGAGAGAAATAAACATACAAGATTCATAATGAATGTGCTAAGTATGTTCTAACACTTTGAATCTAAGATTGAAGTTGCCTTAGATTCAGGGGGAGTAAGATTACAATGAATATGGATTTTAATTCCTAGATTTTTTGAATTAACTTCATGCGTAACTTACACATTTGTTTCAATTGATATGTAGATGTCCTAATATTTGTTGACTAGTTTGGCATCTATGTAGGGGGAGTAAGTTTTCATAAGCACAATTATTTATCTTTTTGTGTATGTTTGTTTGTCATCATCAAAAAGGGGGAGAATGTTGAGTATTGGACTTCTCCCCACTTGGTGTTAATGATGAGCAAACATAAATACTTGTGACTAATCCCCTATTTTGCAGTTAATCCATTGCCTAAGAATTATATGAAGATCTACTTGCAATAGATGACACTCAAAGTTGATTGAAGGCAAATGACATGGATTGGATGATCGTAGATGATGATTGAAGCTCCATGAAGACTTCAAGCTCATACGATGGATAGAAGAGAGAATTCATCAATGTAAATTTCTTTTATCTCTTCTAGTATGTAGCTTAGAAGTAGAACTTTGATGGAGCAGTCACATACATCTTCAATTCAGTCTTAGGACATCATTAGATCATTCGTCCTTAGACCCCAATTCATTTCCTCAGTGATTGTGCTTGGATTGTCTTTAACAGTCGACTACTGAACATTTTACAGTCGTCTGTCTCAAAAACATACGACTGTGTTTTGTTCTACAGTCGCCTGTTATGCACAAACTTTTACAATCTAAGTTTTGGGCCTCTCTGTTTATTTCACACATGCAACTGATGAACGATATACATGCGCCTGTCCAGTTGACAGACGACTGTGTTTTGTGAATCAGTCGCATGTCTATCTTCTGCCCAAACTTTGTTGATCTGCCTTTTACGGCCAGTCGACTAATGTTGTATATACAGTCGACTGTTCCTTGGATCAGTCGACTGTCTATGCTGCAACAGCCGTCTGTCTGTGAGGCAATTCATTGACTCTGCTCTCTGAAAATTCTCAGGGTATATGACAGTCGTCTGTATAAGGATTTACAGTCGCCTGTTCTGATTAACAGTCGACTGTTTTATTCTCATCAGTCGTCTGTCATGTTATCTTACAAGATTTTCAGATTTCATTCAACTTACCCATCTTTCGGCCAGTCGCCTGTAGAAGGATTTACAGTCGTCTGTTGGTTTAACAGTCGACTGTCTTTGCTTCATCAGTCGATTGTCCACGTGGTAAGTTACCGTTATGAATTTTCACCTACCCTTACTGACTGTGCAACAGTCGACTGTGGTTTCTTCAGCAGTCGACTGTCGCGAGTGCAGATTCTATCCGTTGAGATTTTTCTCACGGATTCCTAAAGGGTTTTTGCCTAAACTGTTTTGTAGATTTGAGAAACATATATAAGGGCCTTCTACTGTTCCATTGAAAGGTTACCTAGGCTATTGCAAAATCTCTCAAGCTTTCATTCTAAAGTTTTAAAGCTCTCAAATCCAAAGCCCTAAGAATTCCAATCTTTGATCTCTTGCTCTACAACCTAGAACCAAAGAGTTATCTTCTAGGCATTTGGTGCAGTCAAGAGAAAGGGCTTTCTCCTCTCTTCCAAGAGAGTCTTCAACACACAACACACCACTCCTTCAAGTTCTACTTCAAGGCATAGGTGATTGTAAGTGTTGCTTTCATAATTTCATAACTTTCGTTATTTGAATTTGCTCTCAGGTTGTGAGAGCGGTTTGCGTGCTCCCAAGTTGTGGGAGTCAAGGTCAATCGATTGTACTTTGATTTCACTTGTAGGGTTGCTACAAGTGAGTTTTAAGGAAACCTCAAGTTAGGGTTCTAACTTGAGTATCCGAAGGTATCCGGGTGGAAGGAACATAGGATTACTGGAAACTAGTCGGGAAGTGACTTGGGTAATCCGAACCCTTGAAACATCTCTGCGTTTGCGTATGTTTCATTTTGGGTTTAATTTCTATTCCGCATTATTTTGTTGGATTGCATTTAAATTGGTGTAACTATCTTTTTAAATTGCATAAACATTATTCAACCATCCTTCTAGTGTCTTCCCCATAGATAGGATCCTTACAGAACAGTCGAAGTGAGACTGAGGAGAACGGCCCCAGCAATATCGGCATATACTCCTCGGGGACGTCTTCAGGCAACCTTACAGAGGGAGATAGACCCCCAAGGCCAGGAGTCCTGGTGCACGCGGAGATCCGACGGAACCTGAGTCTCCCTCGAATCTTTCTCAGGGAAAGCATCACTCCCTGGCTAGGAGACCTGCTCCTCGGCTGCATTCGAGCAGACGGTTTCGAGTCGCTAAGAATGAGCTTCTGCCTTTTCTTGTCCCCTCCTCCAGTGCAACCACCTCAAACTCGGAGGGGGGGGCTTTCTTCTTCTTCTTCTGAGGGTGATATACCTAGGCAAATCCCTCAACGATCAAGGGCCGATCTCCAGACGGATGGGCCATCGATCTTGATGCAGTCAGTGCCCAGGATTAAACATTCTTACCTCTGACTCTCTGATGGAAGCCTCGACTACTTCCTTCAAGGCGGGATCTACCTGATAATCCAAAGTGGAGCCAAAGCCACAAACAAGTAACGAAGGTCGAACAGTTGGTGAGCACGGTCGAACCTTTTGTCCACACAGTCCGATGCAACACATCGTCCGATCGTAGCCATTCAACCGACCTCATGCCCTCTAGCATACTCGTCAGAGTGTCGGCAGCTCTCTTCTCCTCGACGGTCAGTGGCTTATCCTCGGCAGGCCCCAAATCAGGGGCGACCCAACCGGTGCAGAAGCCTGCCTCCCCAGGAAGACCACAAAAACAAACTCATCTTTCCACTTGGGATTGGAGGTGGGAAGATCTTCCAACAGCTTCCTGTCTCGGCGGGCCATTATCGTATACCACCCGGGCTCTTAAGGGGAGGGATCGAGAAGAAGTGGTTGAACAGATACAGGGAAGGTTCGATTCCCTTCGTCACACACAGGACTATGAAGCCCATCAACATACCGATGGCATTCGGCATCAGCTGTCAGAGTGAAATGTTCAGGGTACACAGGAAGTACCGCAAGAAGGGATGCATGGGAAATCGAAGACCCCGTTCGAAGGCTTTGACATAGACCCCTGCTTCCCGATCGCCAGTACGATGAGCCCTTTCGTCCCTCCCAGGCAGTCTGATTTGATAATCAAGACAAACATAGTTCTTCTGAAGCGCATCGATTTGGCCAGACTTAACTTTGGACCTCACATTCGCCAGCAAGCCCGACTCAATGACCCCTTTCTGATTCTTTTGAATGGCAGTGACCACATTCCTTTCGAAGGCAGAGGACGAAGCCATTGCTTTCGAGAGATGGAAAATATGAATCGAGCAAATGATGATAGTACTCCCGTACTCCATCGCTGGAACCGTCATATATGGGCCACGCAACAACCGCGTGATGGAACGCGTGTCAAGGATCCAAGAATCCAGAATGTCTTGGATTTCGAACCGACAGATCATCTGAATCGACGAGGCGGGTGTTTTGGCGCCTAGAAATCATTTGCTATTTTCTCGACTATCGAGCCCCATTAAATGCGATCTAATGTCACTTGACTTTAGCGGATGGATCCTTCAAGGTCGTGCGATGGGGGGCCATAGTTGAGTCATTATGCTGGCATTCAAGTCAACATGATCGACGGATGACTGAGGCCCACCAGGCCCACCAAAGAAGCCCGATGTCGACTCAGTCAAAGACCAAATGGCCAGTCGACCATTGGGTCCGCCTCACTCGAACATGGAATTAAAGGCGGACTCGAGAATTTCGAGGACGCGTGCAACATTTATTCCTATTAATGGGAAAAGAGCATGGCATCATTATGGATGGTCGTTATCTCCCCAACGCCTCCAAATGGACGCTGAGCGTATATAAATAGAGAAAATGGTCCTATATTCAAGTTACGAGGTCTAAGATATAGAACTCTATCTTCTCACTTTTACCATTCTTATATTCGAGCTTGCGTTGTCAGTCTAGAGATGAACTTCCGTTGTCTATCTTATATTCTTATATTACCGTCCATTGCCTTTTTATTCATCTTGATTCTTGGATGGCTCATTAGTTGAACACCTTGGTGACAGGCAATCCCGTCATCTTGCCCTTTTGTTTTAAGGATCCTTCCTTGCTGGGTGGATCATTAGCCGGGCCCTTTGGGTGTCCTCGCTTGACTAAGTCATCGATCTCCTTTTTGAGAGTCCAACAGTCATTTGTGTTGTGCCCATAGTCGTTGTGATATTTCAGAATTTGAGGTCGTCCCTCTTCTCGTATTTGCCCTTCTTTGCAGCCTCTTCGATCAGCTCTTCTCGCGGGGCGTAGGCGAGGACTTCTATTTTAGGGACGACCGACTTAGCATAGGTAGGACACTCCTTGCTTCGAGGTCTCCTTTCCCTTGGCCTCTTGTCTCGGGACTCCTGGTGGGGGTCCCCAAGTTTGGTTTCTCTCGCCTCGTGTCTCCACGGCAGGTTAGCTCCAACTGGTTTTCCGCCTCCTCGGAGGAAGTGAACCGATCTGTTATGTTGAGCATCTCTGCGACGGTATTAGTCCGAACTGGTGAAGAGCCCTCCTTAGGTGTTTGTTCCTGACAGCTTGGGTGAGTGTCGCTATGACGGTCACGTCTGACGTCTCCTCTACATCGAGCCTCTCGTCATTGAATCTCTGGATGAAGGCTCGAATTGATTCGTTCTCGTTTTGTTTGGACGAGAAGAGGTGGGATGACTTCTTCTTGGGGTGTCGTCTGGAGGTGAATTGTTTGCAAAATATTTCCGCCAGCTCTTCGAACGAGCCAACGCAGACGTGGGGTAGCACTTCATACCAGCTTTCTGCCCTCTTGATCAGGGTGGCATGAAAAGCTCTACAACGGCTCGGCGGCCCTATGGAAGAGCATGACATTCAAATACTTATGAATGTGCGACCATGGGTCACATCTGCCATGATAAGCTGGTAGTGCAGGGAGCTTGAATTTGGGAAGAAAATGAGCGGAGAGGTTATTCTCCTTCAGGGGAGTCTTTCGAATTATAGATTGGACCAACACGGATCCTCCCGCTCCAGGTTGCGAGAAGTTGGCTCCGGAGGATCGATTCAGGATCTCCCCCCTTCTTGTGAATCCACCTACATGGTTTAGTGGGTTATAACCTGGAGGAGCCCCGTACATTACCTGATCTAGGATGTTGCGGGTCGCCGCCCAGTAATTGGAGTAGGTGGGTTCCCCCTGGAGCACGAAAGCTCGATTATCGACTCCTGTTCCGTTGTACTGGTGAGCCGGGGGGTCGAATCGTGGAGGTTAATCTCTGCCCTTGGGTCCCCCAGATCTCGGAGGAATGCTGACCCCCTTGTTGGTGTCAGCTACGGGTTTGGAGGCGATGACAGCTCATTTACTAGGGATGGGCTCCCCATGTTCTGGCATATTAAGGTCGCCAATGAGCCTAGGCTCCTATCGATCTGCTCGGTGAACTGTGTGAACTCCTTTCGGGTCACCCCAGGCTCCTTCGTTTTCTCCGCAGGTCGAGGTGCTTGCGTTGTGGAGTCCGCGACGTCCTCCACCAAGACGGTGTTTACTCTTGGCCTCTCCTTCGGACCTTGACCGGTTCAACGTTGCTGGGTCCAGCTATCATAGCTTTTGGATTGCTTTGGGATGTCAAGCTAGTTAATGTTTCCCATAGACTGTGCCAAACTGTTAAGGCCCAAATTGACCGAGACAGTTGTCAAGCTGACGTAGACTCAAAGCGTTGAGTTGGAGCCTTGTCAACAGCTAGAGTGGGACCCCTGATTGGAGGAACCAGGGTCGAATGATGGTGGTTGGAGGTGATGCGACCTTCGACCGACCATCGGGCAGTCGTTGCGTAGATCATTCGAGGTTGGAGAGCTCGAAGTCGACCTTCAATGCTTGGATTGCGATCGTCGATCTGCACCACAGGGACTCGTTAGGGGGGTCGATCTGGGTTTCGACCCAAATCCCCTCTGATGCTTAAGTTAGTGTGAAACTTAAGGAAGAGAGGGAGCATGGTGTAGTTGAGATCGACCCACGGAGGTTCATCTCTAGACTGACGACGCAAGCTCGAATATAAGAATGGAGAAAGTGAGAAGATAGAATTCTATATCTTAGAGCTCGTACCTTGAAGATGGGACCATTTTCTCTATTTATAGACGTTCAGTGTCCCTTTAGAGACGTTGGAGAGATAACGGTCATCCATAATGGGGCCACGATCTTCCTCCATTAATAAGAATAAATGTTGTGCATGGCCCCGAAATTCTCGAGTCCACCTTTAATTCCACGTTCAAGTGAGGCGACCCAACGGTCGACTGGCCATTTGGTCTTTGACTGAGTCAACATCGGGCTTCTTTTGCGGGCCTGGTGAGCTTTAGTCATCTGTCGATCGAGTTGTCTCGAATGCCAACACAATGACTTAGCACCAACGAATAGCATTAACTGTAGTGACAACACAAAGACGATTTTTCTTTATTTCAGCTTCAGCTTGACAGGTCAAATGTTTCTGAATATTTTGAGATGGTTTTTTAAATCATCTAGCATTAAAATATTTTTTGAATGTATTGATCATGTTTCTCCTTCATGCACTCGAAGATAATTGTCTTTTCCTCCAGCTCTTTTCCAACTATTAAATCCTTTCGTAGTCCAAGCTTCTTGTTTATGATATTGGGAGGCATTGCTATCAAATAGAAAACAAGGAAAATAATACGCACGGTCAGTCACTTCGGAATATTCTAATCAATCATACGTCTTGAACCAATTATGTCGAGTGCTACGCCCTTCTTCATTTCTTGGATATTCTTAAAGTTTTGGTTGGCATGGCCACATTGCTATGTAATGATGTCGAACTTCATTTTGTTCTTTAGATGGATATTTTCATATTGCTTGACGTAATCCTGGATCATGTAATATCGTATCCTTAACCTTTTGAAGTTTCGGAGGAGGTTGCACTTGTTCTATAGAAGTCGATGTAGAAATATCATTTACCATTGGCTCCACAGAATGTGTCTCGCTTACCATTGGCTTCGAAAAATGTGTCTCGCTTGAGGCCCCAATAACATCTTTTTTTGGATAAAATTAAAACAAAGTTTTCATTCCTTTTCGAGACATTTTAGCTTCAAAAATTAATGTGTCTATAAGTATCAAATTGTACACATAGATGTAGAAAAGAAAAAGAAAATGAAAAGAGCAAATGAGATGAGTGACAATTTTCTATATGCTAATAATTTGATATGTGACAATTTTCTATATGCTAATAATTCGTCTGTCAATTATAAGAAAACTTAGTCTGTCTTTTGCAATGCCTGCATTCATCATGTGAAAAGAATTATAAGGTAAAATAAAAACTAACTTAGATACAAGACTAGTGAAAGTATTAAGCATTTAAGCTTCCATAATGCAAATGTGATCTGGATACCTATTAAAGTTGAAGCTGCTTAAGAAAATATTTACGTAAAACTTTTGAACATCATTGAAAAAAATCGGATTGCTAAAATCAGATTGTGCTATACATGTCGAGTGAAAAATGTTCAAATTCATGTGCTTATATAGAAAGGCATATTATCATCTTGCACTTAGGTGTGAATATCTGCTTGTGGACAACATAATTTTGTTTCGATGCCTTACAATATTTATAAAGATGAACATTTGTTCTATTTGATGAATATTTTTCACTTGAAATTCATAACTAGAAATGGCCTTATCCAGTGGACCAGTAATGCAAACAAGAAAATTCCTATTTATAGGAATGAACTCTTCTACCTTATCCAGTGGAACAGTAATGCAAACAAGAAAATTTATAGGAATGAACTCTTCTTTATACATACATATGAACTAAACGAACAATGTGATCAAAATTTTTGGGTTAAATGCTAGCCATAAAACGCTAAGAAATCCTAATTCTTAGCTATGGCTATTTTCTATGATTTCCCCTAAAAATTGGATTTTTAGGGTTTCTGACTTCCGCAACATCTATCGAGGGTTGGGGGAAGCCGTGCCAGGTGTTGAGAGTATAGACCGACACCTGCCCGCCGGGATCCATCGAGGGCGAAGCCCATAAGATTGCCTCGGAATTTGAGGGAGGGGAGGGTACGAGCCCGTATCTCGGCCCTAGCCCTCCAGAGCCTATCGAGGGCGAAGCCCGTAAGCTTGCCCCGGAATTTGAGGGAGGGGAAGGTACGAGCCCGTAGCTCGGCCCTAGCCCTCCGGAGCCTATCGAGGGCAAAGCCCGTGAGCTTGCCCCGGAATTTGAGGGAGGGGAAGGTACGAGCCCGTAGCTCGGCCCTAGCCCTTCGGAGCCTATCGAGGGCAAAGCCCGTGAGCTTGCATCAGAATTTGAGGGAGGGGAGGGTACGAGCCCGTAGCTCGGCCCTAGCCCTCCGGAGCCTATCAAGGGTGAAGCCCGTAAGCTTGACCCAGAATTTGAGGGAGGGAGGGTACGAGCCCGTAGCTCGGCCCTAGCCCTCCGGAGCCTGTCGAGGGCGAAGCCCGTAAGCTTGCCCTAGAATTTGAGGGAGGGGAGGATACGAGCCCATTGCTCGGCCCTAGCCCTCCAAAGCCTGTCGAGGGCGAAGCTCGTAAGCTTGCCCCAGAATTTTAGGGAGCGGAGGGTACGAGCCCGTAGCTCAGCCCTAGCCCTCTTTATATCGATCCTCGCTCCGTGACCTTGCCTATCACGTCTTTTCGTGTTGGTAGGAACGTTCTAGGATATGGTCGACCTTTGCGAGGATGCTTTTAACCTCGGAGGAGGGTCGGAATTTCTTAAGCGGATATGACAATATCTGAGACTATGCACAAAAAAGGAGATAATTTCATTAATATTTATAAAGTTATTGATAGTATCTGAGCAAGTCCTCGGCATTCCATGGGTGGGCTAGCTCGTCGCCTTCCATGGTTATAAGGATGTAAGTAGATGGCCCAATGATGTCAATGATTTCATAGGGGCCCTCTCATTTTGCTGTGAGCTTCCCTCGGTGAGCGATCTCTAGTTTGAAGGTCACGTCCCTGTGGATTAGGTCACCGATTCTGAAGCTCGGTTTCTTCACTCGGGAGTTGTAGTGTCGATCCATCTTCTGGATATGCTTGACGAGGTTGGTAGGGCTCGGTCTCTTACTTCGTCGATGAGCTCGAGGTTGAGGTCGAGGCCTTCCATGTTGATGTCTTCATCGAAGTATCTGAGCCAAAGAGTCTCTTCTCCCACTTCTACTGGAACGATGGCCTCCGCCCCGAACGCGAGCATAAACAGACTCTCCCCGGTCGACGCTTTGTAGGTTGTTCGGTATGACCATAGGATGCCCGATAGCTCGTCTGGCCAGGACCCAAGTGTGTCGCCGACCTTCTTCTTCAGGGGGCCCAGTATACATTTGTTCGCTGATTCCTCCATCCCATTTCATTGTGGATGAGCCACGGAGGTGAAGTGGAGTATGATACCCCACTATGAATATAAGCTTCGGAAGTCTGCACAGTCGAACTGCCTCACATTATCTGTCACTTTGGAGCGAGGCACCCCAAAGCGGCAAATAATGGACTTTCAGACGAAGCTCTTCATGTCCTTCCACGTGATGTGTGCTAATGGTTCAGCCTCGATCCATTTGGTGAAGTAATCGACGACGACGTGGAGGAACTTGTTGAATATTGGACTCCCCGGATTTGGTTTTGGATGATGAGCAAACATAAATAATTCATGATCTAACAATTTGTGAGCGCAGTATTGGAGATCGTCGCCAATTTCACGTGAACATTCAAAGCGACATCTCAACACTTTCCAAAGCTCATTTTCATGCCTAAAGCTTCGTTGAAGCTCTTGCGACGCTTTGGAAGTAATGAAGATTCAATCGAAGCTCTCAAAGACCGTTTATTAAGGTTTTATTTATAGTCTTTTAGTTTCGATTGATAGAATGTTAAGCCTTGAGTATATCTTACGTTTCTATCTTCATTTCGCTCATTTCGTAGCTCTAGGATTCTTGCACAAGTTCACTCTAACTTCCTCGAAGCGTCGCGCTTCGATTCGGACTTTGTTGTGCATGTTAGTTGGTACAAGAACAAGTACTGACCGACTAGATGGTGATCTAGTCGGTCGGCCACTGTTCTTGGACCGACTAGTTTCTGTCAGTTAATTCTTAGCTCTTTACTGTTTACAGTTAGTCGGTCTATGTTGACTCACCGACCGACTAGTTTGTGAACTAGTCGGTCAGTGATGCTTCTTTGACCGACTAGTTGAGACTGACTGTTCACTCTAAAATTCTCCTAAGCTACTGTTTACCGTTAGTCGGTCTAAGAACGTTTGATGACCGACTAGTTGACAATCTAGTCGGTCAACTTTTGTTCTTGGACCGACTAAGTCAACTTGCCTTCAGACTATGTTGTTTTGCCTCTTAGTCGGTCTACGTTCATTGGATGACCGACTAGTTGTGAAACTAGTCGGTCAGACAGTGTTCTTGGACCGACTAGTTTTCTAGGTCTGAAATTCTATCTCTTCTCAGATCTGCTCTTAGTCGGTCCATGCTTTGTGACTGACCGACTAGTTGATGAACTAGTCGGTCAGTGAGTGTTCTTTGACCGACTAGATCTCACAGATTTCTTTCCGTTGGAGATTGACCTAACTTGTTTTTATGGGTCCCTATAAATACGAACCTAGGTCATTTCTATCTTCAATAGAGCTGTCATTAAGAGATTCATTGAGTTCTAAAGAGATAGCTATTCTCCCTCAAATCTAAAGCTCTCTTCCTCACAAGAAACCCATTCTCTCTCATTTCTAGATCTAGAGAGAAGCTTGTTCTTGGTGAGCTCTTCAAGCTATTGCTTGATTCAAGTTTCCAAATCTTCCCTAGGCACCCATTGCTGCTCATTTCCTTGGTGCTAGGGTTTGGTAACTTCATCTTCCTCAAATCCTTCATTCCACCTTTTGGGTAAGAAAAACTCAAGGTATAGGATTTTGTGGTAAGAGTATTTATTTCATATTAAACTCTTTTATATTGCTTATTGGCTCTCTCGGTTGTGAGAGAAGTTTGTGATCCCGGGTTGTGGGATTCACTTTGCCATTGCATGTATGATTTGATCTTGTGAAGGTTTTTCACAAGATATTCATAGTGGAAATCTTGAGTTAGGGTTTCTAACTCAAGTATCCGGAAGGGATCCGGGTGGTTGGGACGTAGGATCACCGGAAACAAGTCGGGGAGACTTGGGTGGATCCGAACCCATTAACTTCATTTGTTAGCATTGTTAATTTCATTGTTGTCATTCAATTTAAGCTTCCGCAAATTGTCTTGGTAGTTGTGTGCAATTTAATTTGGAATAATACGCCTTATTATTTTAAAGTACTATTCACCCCCCCTCTAGTACTTGTGCAGTAGCTGGTAGGGCATTACATTTGGTATCAGAGCCAGATACTCAGCTATGTCTGCCAACGACAACAAGACCGTGCCTCCACCTTCCAACTACGACACTTTCAGGAACCGTGAAGGAGCGTCATCGGTGATGGAAGGACATTCCTCTACAAGGCCTCCATTCTTCAACGGTACCAACTACGGGTACTGGAAATGTCGGATGGAAACCTTCCTCCGAAGTGCATCTTTATGGAGGACTACAATGAAGGAGTACAACGAGCCCGAAGAAGAAGATTTTGAGAAATGGACTACCGCGGAGGTCGCCGCGGAGGTAAGCAATGCCAAGGCAATGAACGCCTTGCAATGCGCATTGGAGCCCGAGGATTTCAATAAGATATGCACGTGTAAGAGTGCATATCAAATTTGGAACTCTCTCCTCATACTACATGAAGGGACGAGTCGGGTAAGAGACTCTAAACTCGTTGTCGTAACCAAAGATTACGAAATGTTTCACATGCAACAGGGCGAGAAGATGAAAGAATATTACGCTCGCTTCGTTGACATAATAAACGAGTTAGAGGCCCTCGGCAAGATCTACACTCAAAAGGAGAAGTGCTTAAAGCTTATTGAAGGACTTCCCTCTTCTTGGGAAAAACGTACCTTCGCCATCGAGGAAGGTAATGACATGAACAAATATACCGTAGTTCAACTAATGGGTACTTTGATGTCATACGAGGTACGCAAAGATAGCAAGGTGAAGCTACAAGAAAAGATGAAGTCATATTTGAACCTAGATGCGCCTAAGAAAAAGGCGATTGCATTCAAGGCGGCTTCATCCACATCTTCCGATGATGAAGACTCGGAAAACGAGTTGGACTTGGAGTCCATGGCACTCATGGCCAAGAAGTTCAACCGTTTCTTCCGGAAAGGTAACTTCAAGACCAAAGGTAAATTTGGTTCTTCTAACGCCTCTTCCTCTCCTTTGTGTTTCAAGTGTAATAAGCCAGGACACATGAAAGCGGAGTGTCCTCTCAACAAACAAAAGGAGAAGTGGAAGGCGCCAAAATTCGATAAGTCCAAGAAATACAAGAAGGGGTACAAGAAAGGACTTGTCGGAGCAACATTCACCGACTCCGAGGATTCCTCAAGCGGAGAGTCGGATGATGAGAAAGTGGAGCAAGCACATATGTGCTTCATGGCAAGAGAGGAGAACGATCAAGGATCCTCCTCTTCCGATGATAGTAATGACGAAAGCGATGAGGTAACGATGGATGATCTTAGAAATGCTAACTCTCAACTTTGGTCAAAATACACTAAGTTAGTAAATAGATATACTAAGGTAAAAGATGACCTAGCTAGCATTCAAACATCGCCTAAGAATATCATCACCAACAACGACACCGTTGTTGAAGAGTTAAGAAATGAGATTGTGAATCTCAAATCTAAACTTGAACATGTTAGCATTGAGGATGCGGAAGAACATGAGATAGCGGATTTAACTTCTCAAAACTCGACTTTGAGTATTGAGAACGAGAATCTTAAATCTCGTGTTTATGTGCTCACATCGCAAATATCCGCTTTGGATACTTCTTTGCGTTCTCTCAAAGAGAAATATGAGGACACATTGGGCCGAATCAACAAATTCAACAATGGTAAGGGCCATTTGGATAATATCCTAAAAGATTTACTTCCGGCCAAACACCACATTGGCTTGGGGTATATGATGGGAAATTCATCCAAGTCGGTCACTACTTTTGTTAGGCCAACTTCCGAAGCCTCAACGAGTGGGAGCAAACACTCTATTGGTAGTTCATCTACCAATGGTGCTTCCACCTCGTCCACACCCTCTTTCGGAAAGAAACCCACTTTGGGTGGACCTCCAAAGAAGGGGCATGCCTACATGTACACTAATAACATGCCACGTAGGAACACACGTCCTACTCCACCGTCTCACACTTATGATGATTTTTATGCAACACATTCCCGGGCACGTGCACACCAAGTGAGACACCCTCACGCACATGTTTCCACACATGCATATGTACACCCACCTCATCATATGAATAATTCTTTTCGTGCACCATTCCATCATGTCCCGTATGCCTATCCACAACATGCATCACATAGAAATCAACGTAGCATGCATGCACCCAATAGGATGATGGCTCCCAAAATTTTCACTATTTGGAGCCCAAAGGACACAAGCATGGACGAAAAACAAATGTACATGAATGCTTATTTTTCGGATGTTGTGCATAGTAAGAATTATGTGGGGAAGTCTAAGTCCACTTGGACTTGGCTTCCAAAGGTCTAATCCCTTGGACCCAATGACCTTGGGTACCATGATATGAAAGTGTCTATCTTTAGGTACTCAAGGAAAAGAAAAAGAAAAGGAGCATCAAATTTAAATTTAGCTCCAAAGGGAATTGGATACTCGATAGCGGGTGCTCCAAACACATGACGGGTGACGCTCGTTTGCTCTCCGGAGTGGTTCCCATTGCGAATGGAAACCGCGTCGTATTTGAAGGCAACGAGAGCGGAACCATCATAGGTGTTGGTAAAGTCGGTAACCCTTCTAAACCATTAATTAGTGACGTTTATCTTGTTAGTGGTTTAAATCATAATCTTATTTCAATAAGTCAACTTTGTGACAAAGGTTACAAAGTTAGCTTTGCGAAAGGATTGTGTCACATTTTAAGAAAGGATAATGAAAAATTATTATTTTCCGGAACTCGTCGTAAAGACATCTATATTTTGGATCTTCCTAAGTCATATGAACAATGTCTCGTTGCCAACACAAGTGAACAACACTTATGGCATCGACGCTTTGGACATGTGAACTTTGGAACACTATATAAGCTTTCAAAATTGAATTCTATTAAAGGTTTTCCGAAGCTTGTTTTTGAAAAGAAAAGTTTTTGTGATTGTTGTCAACGCGGCAAGCTTCCTAAATCTTCATTTAAACCTAAGAAAAGCATCTCTACTAAACGACCACTAGAGCTATTACATCTAGATTTATTTGGGCCAACTAGAGTAGCTTCCTTAGGAAATGCAAGGTATGGACTTGTCATCGTAGATGACTATTCAAGATTTACTTGGGTATTTTCATTGTGTAATAAAAATGAAGCTTTTGAAAACTTCACAATTTTTGTTAAGAAAGTACAAAATCTCTTAGGAACCACCATTGTCACTATTCGTAGTGATCATGGAGGTGAATTTGAGAATGAGTCTTTTGAGACATTTTGTGATGAAGTTGGTATTACTCACACCTTCTCTTTCCCTCGTGCACCTCCTCAAAATGGTGTAGTTGAGAGAAAGAATAGGACGCTAGTGGAGTGTGCTCGCACTATGCTTGATGATAGCCAACTTGGCCATCAATTTTGGGCGGAAGCGGTACACACCGCTTGCTATGTGTTTAATAGAATACTTTTGAGGCCCGGCACTAAACAAACTTGTTATGAATTGTTGTTTGGTAGGTTACCTCAAGTTAAACATTTTCGTGTTTTTGGTTCGAAATGTTTTATTAAGAACACATATGGTAGTTTGGACAAATTCGATCCGAGATCCGATGAGGGGATTTTTGTTGGATATTCTACGCGTAGCAAAGCCTACCGGATATTCAACAAACGAACCTCAACGATCGAGGAATCGCTTCATGTCTCATTTAATGAAGGATTTGTTCCAACTAGAATTTCAAATGATAATGATTCTATGGATGTTTTATGTGATTCGTTTGAAAATTCTAAGTCTAATGATTCTATTGATTCTATTGAGACTAACCCAACTAATGAAGTTGTTGAGAATGTTCCAAGTGATCAAGGTATTCCCAAACGGCTTCATTCGGTTCGTGACCATCCCCATGAGCAAGTCATTGGCAATATCTATGATAGTGTCAAGACGAGATCCCAAGTTCACCGCTTCGCAAATTGTGCCTTTGCCTCATCGATAGAGCCAAAGAATATTAATGAAGCATGCGAAGATAGCGCTTGGATCTTAGCCATGGAGGAGGAGCTCATTCAATTCGAGAGGAATGAAGTTTGGGAGCTTGTTCCATTGCCATCGAAGAACCACACCGTCATAGGGACAAAGTAGATCTTCAAGAACAAAACCGACGAAAACCAAGTCGTCGTCCGGAACAAAGCTCGGTTAGTAGCTCAAGGCTATCGTCAAGAGGAAGGTATCGATTTCGAAGAATCTTTCGCTCCGGTAGCTAGATTAGAATCAATTAGATTACTTTTGTCTTTTGCATGCCATAAGAATTTTAAATTATTTCAAATGGATGTTAAAAGTGCATTTTTAAACGGAGATGTCGTTGAGGAAGTTTACGTTTCTCAACCTCCGGGCTTCGTAAATGAAAAATTTCCAAATCACGTTTTTAAAATAAAGAAAGCTCTTTATGGTTTGAGACAAGCTCCTCGAGCTTGGTATGATCGCCTAAAGAATTTTCTTTTGGATTTGAATTTTAAAATGGGCGAAGCCGATTCAACACTTTTTATTAAGCATGCGAATAATGATATTTTATTAGTTCAAATTTATGTTGATGATATCATTTTCGGTGCTACTAACTTCGCTCTTTGCGAAGAGTTTTCTAATGTGATGAAGGAACAATTTGAGATGAGCCACATGGGCGAACTCAAATATTTCTTAGGTCTCCAAATTCGCCAAATGAACGATGCAATCTTCATCCACCAAACGAAGTACACGGTGGAGTTGCTAAAGCGATTTGGAATGGAGAATGCCTCCGGGAAAAAGACTCCAATGAGCACGACTACGCATCTTGACAAGGATACGGGCGGTAAGGATGTAGACATTCGTCTATATCGAGGTATGATAGGTAGTTTGCTTTATCTTACCGCAAGTAGGCCCGATATTATGTTTGCCGTATGTATATGTGCTCGTTATCAGTCTCAACCTAAGGAGTCTCACTTAGTAGCGGTAAAGCGTATTTTTCGCTATCTAAGTTACACATTAGATTTTGGATTACTTTATCCGAGATCTAGCACATATGAGTTAGTCTCATATAGTGACGCTGATTATGCGGGATGCAAATCCGACAGGAAAAGTACTAGTGGCACTTGCCATTTTATAGGAAATTCTCTTGTCTCTTGGTTTTCCAAGAAGCAAAATTCCGTATCACGTTCAACCACCGAGGCGGAATATATTGCCGCCGGTGCCGCGTGTGCTCAAGTTCTTTGGATGAGACACACACTTAAAGACTTTGGTATAAATTGTGATACTTGCCCTATCATGGTTGACAACCAAAGTGCAATATGTCTTTCCAAGAACCCGGTACATCATTCCCGTTCGAAACACATAGATGTCCGACACCACTTTTTAGATGATCATGTTGCTAAGAAGGACATCATTCTAGTGTACGTTGAAACCCAAAAGCAAATCGCCGATATTTTCACGAAACCCCTAAAGGAGGACTCCTTTGTGCGGTTGCGTCGAGAATTGGGGATTATGGGTGAATCCGAGATATAGGATTCATGTTTCATTCAATAATTTTGCATGCTATTATTTTTGGCAATATCTCATTCATGCTAGAATTATTGGATTTTTTTTTCGGGAATTTTATGTGATATCTTGTTTTTTTTTTCGTTCGATTTGTGCGTAATCGTCAAATTTCTGTTTTTCGATGATTAATGGGGTAGTTTCGATGTTTATTGAGAGTTTTGAGATTTATCGTCCAAGCGTATTATGGAGAGAACTTGATTTTCAAGTTTTTGACTCTTTAGTCGGTTCATGTTCAGTGACCGACCGACTAGATTGAGATCTAGTCGGTCAGTACTTGAACGCAGACCGACTAAATCTTGTCAGTAATTCTTGGATTCAGCCACTGTTTGCAACTAGTCGGTTCAAGCTCATTGACCGACCGACTAGATCGTGATCTAGTCGGTCAGTGCTTGAACTGTGACCGACTAGTTGTGCCAGGGGCTGTTTGGTCATTTGAGAAATCGACCGACTTAAACTCAGTTTAGTCGATCGATTTTCATTCTAATCGATCGAAATCTCTTCTCTCTCCGCTCAAAACCCCGACCTCCCTCGAAACCCTTCGACTTCCGACCGATCTCCGGCCATTTTTCCGGCCATCTCCGTCGATCTCCTCCGTCGGCCCCTCGTTCTAGGTGATCTCCTCTCCTCCTAGGGTTAGATTTCCTTTCCTAGATCTAGGGCTTGCTCGGTTTCTAGGGTTCTTAGGGTTTATTTTTTTTCGGCTAGGGCTTCTTCGTTTGATCTCCTTGTCCCGTGTCTTGCTTCGACTATGGCAAGAACACGCATTCCGATCACTCCCTCTAGCCCCTCTCCGATGACCGTTGATCCAATCTCTTCGGATCCCGAGCATCCAACCCCTCCGAAGCGTAGAGCCAAGACCACCCATCCTTCGTCGTCTTCGCCTCCTCTCAAGAAGAAGAGGACGACGACCGCTCAACCTAGAGGTCAACCGAAACCCAAACCCAAGCCTAAGCCAAAGGCCAAAATTCTTGCTTCTCAATCTTCGTTCCATACTCCTACCGATTCCGATACGGAGTATAACCCCGAGACCGAGACTCATAGGGAACCCACTCCTCCTATTCATCCCGAGTCTAGCACCCACCCTCGTACGTCTACCCGTAAGCCTAAGGGAAAGGGTCCGATGCCGGTGGGCGGTGTCGATATTTCCTTATGTCGCGATGACCCTTTGTGTCTCGCGGCGTATAACCGTATCGAACATTGCCCGCTGCTTCTGGAGCATTTCGTCCAGTTTAGCGACTTCATAGGGTTAGCTGATCTTCTGTCGTCGTCGGGTCTTCTCGATTACCTTCGATATGACCCGAAGGCAAATCCTCACCCCTACCCTAGATTAGTGAAGCTTTTCTATGCTAATAGGATCCGGGGTCAGTACGATCAGACCCACTCTGTTGAGACGACCGTTTTGGGGACTCCTATAGTCCTCACTGTGGAAATCTTAGGAGAGATTTTGGGTATCTCTTCGTCTGGCCTTCTTCCTTCTGATATCTCGGTAGATGATATTTCTTCTCTTGATCAGACCATCCTTTCAGAGATTTTCCATCAGATTCCTCCTGCCATGATTGGCGTGCCATCTAAATCTTTCAAGCCAAATGCATGGGTCCTAAATCTGATTCTGAAGTCGTGCTTGCTTCCAAAGTACGGATCCTCTTCTTTACCATCCCAGCCATGTTTGAAGCTTATCTATGCGATCTTCATGGGGAGCTCGATTAATTGGGCTCGAATTATACTCGATAAGATTGACTCTTTCGAGTGTATTCGGAAGTCCAATAAATCGGCTCATATCCCATTTCCTTGCATGTTGACCCTCGTGTTTCGTCATTTTCGTGTCACATTGCCTCGTGACGATGAGCGTCCCCTTGGTCCTCCCCTGAATGCGACGGCTGTCAAGAAATCTCTTGCGGCGCTTCGTCACGTTCAGAGGACGACACCTTCTGCGTATGTCCCTGCCTCTGCCAGTGCCTCTGCTACTCCCGTTGCCACCCTTGATGATGTCCTACGGATACTTCGTCGTCACGAGTCCCGCTTGGCTCGTACCGAGGAGGTAGTCTGCCGTATGGCTCGTCGGATGGGTGTTGAGCTTCCTCCTTCCGTGTCTGAGGATGAGGAGTTTGATGAGATGGCTGAGGAGGACATTGAGGAGCTCTGTCGTGCTTCGACTCGTGCCCCCGAGGGCACTTCTGCTGGTACTGCTGCTGCTGGTACTTCCACTTCTGCTCCTGGAGTTGCCACCTCTTCCGGTGTTCCAGAGCCATCTGCTGCAGCTCTTCAGCCTTCTGAGCCTGCTGCTGACCCAGTTTCCGAGCCTGCTCATGTATCTGCTGCTGCTGCTTCTGTCGAGACTCATGCTGCTTTTGAGCCTGTTGCTGAGATCTCGACTCCTGCCCCGACGATTCCATCTGTTGAGACACCTCTTCTCCCTGCAGAGCCTGAGTCCACTCCGTCGACTGGACCCACGGACGCTGCAGATCCAGCCTCCTCCTCGTGATCGTTGTTCCGAGGACTCTCCATATACGCTTTGGATGATATATTCTAGTGAGAGTGTCTTGGGTTAGGATGGGGTTGAGAGATGCTTTGATGTATTTATTTTTTTTGTGCTTTCTGGTTGTCGGTGTTGGATTTTGATGATGATGATGATGTATTTCTTTTTGATGATATGTAGCGCTTGATATGATGTATCTCTTATATTCGATGTGATATTTGTTGGATGTACTCATGTTGTCTATATATATATATATGTTCATCATCGTTCACTTTATCTTTTATTCATCGTGCAAATTTTAATATTCGTTGAATATATTTGAAATGTGATATCGAATCGACGCATAAAAAGTTGGTTAAATGGATTTAAATTCTGTAATATTATAGAATTGTTCTCCGTGCACAAAATTAACCAAGAAAATTGAATATTGAAGAGTATGTTTCTTTATTCAAGAAATGAATAATGATTTGGTGTTTTTGATGATTTTGATTTTTTTTGATAATGGAAAATTTGGCACACCTTGTTTTGATTTCCACAATTTTTCCCTTGGTGTCAAGTTGGTCCATTGCCTTTGTCTACGACTCCCGATGTTGGATTTTACATTTCCTAATTGTTGTCGTTGTATGCCCCCCATTTTTGGGATAATGCCAAAGGGGGAGAGATAATGATAATAAATAGCGCAAATGAAAATTTAACTCAATTTCCAAGAATCTAGTTTGATATGCTAGATTCAGGGGGAGTTAAGATACATATAAGGATTTTCAAAATCCGATATTTCAAAAATCAATTCACTTTATTTATCTTACTAGTCTGCTTGATGCAATTCATTTATATTCATTTTGGAATTAACGTGTCATCAATGCAGGGGGAGTAAGTATTTTACATTTAAATTATTATCTTTGATTATTATTTATGTTGGTTTGTCATCACCAAAAAGGGGGAGAATGTTGAATATTGGACTCCCCGGATTTGGTTTTGGATGATGAGCAAACATAAATAATTCATGATCTAACAATTTGTGAGCGCAGTATTGGAGATCGTCGCCAATTTCACGTGAACATTCAAAGCGACATCTCAACACTTTCCAAAGCTCATTTTCATGCCTAAAGCTTCGTTGAAGCTCTTGCGACGCTTTGGAAGTAATGAAGATTCAATCGAACCTCTCAAAGACCGTTTATTAAGGTTTTATTTATAGTCTTTTAGTTTCGATTGATAGAATGTTAAGCCTTGAGTATATCTTACGTTTCTATCTTCATTTCGCTCATTTCGTAGCTCTAGGATTCTTGCACAAGTTCACTCTAACTTCCTCGAAGCGTCGCGCTTCGATTCGGACTTTGTTGTGCATGTTAGTTGGTACAAGAACAAGTACTGACCGACTAGATGGTGATCTAGTCGGTCGGCCACTGTTCTTGGACCGACTAGTTTCTGTCAGTTAATTCTTAGCTCTTTACTGTTTACAGTTAGTCGGTCTATGTTGACTCACCGACCGACTAGTTTGTGAACTAGTCGGTCAGTGATGCTTCTTTGACCGACTAGTTGAGACTGACTGTTCACTCTAAAATTCTCCTAAGCTACTGTTTACCGTTAGTCGGTCTAAGAACATTTGATGACCGACTAGTTGACAATCTAGTCGGTCAACTTTTGTTCTTGGACCGACTAAGTCAACTTGCCTTCAGACTATGTTGTTTTGCCTCTTAGTCGGTCTACGTTCATTGGATGACCGACTAGTTGTGAAACTAGTCGGTCAGACAGTGTTCTTGGACCGACTAGTTTTCTAGGTCTGAAATTCTATCTCTTCTCAGATCTGCTCTTAGTCGGTCCATGCTTTGTGACTGACCGACTAGTTGATGAACTAGTCGGTCAGTGAGTGTTCTTTGACCGACTAGATCTCACAGATTTCTTTCCGTTGGAGATTGACCTAACTTGTTTTTATGGGTCCCTATAAATACGAACCTAGGTCATTTCTATCTTCAATAGAGCTGTCATTAAGAGATTCATTGAGTTCTAAAGAGATAGCTATTCTCCCTCAAATCTAAAGCTCTCTTCCTCACAAGAAACCCATTCTCTCTCATTTCTAGATCTAGAGAGAAGCTTGTTCTTGGTGAGCTCTTCAAGCTATTGCTTGATTCAAGTTTCCAAATCTTCCCTAGGCACCCATTGCTGCTCATTTCCTTGGTGCTAGGGTTTGGTAACTTCATCTTCCTCAAATCCTTCATTCCACCTTTTGGGTAAGAAAAACTCAAGGTATAGGATTTTGTGGTAAGAGTATTTATTTCATATTAAACTCTTTTATATTGCTTATTGGCTCTCTCGGTTGTGAGAGAAGTTTGTGATCCCGGGTTGTGGGATTCACTTTGCCATTGCATGTATGATTTGATCTTGTGAAGGTTTTTCACAAGATATTCATAGTGGAAATCTTGAGTTAGGGTTTCTAACTCAAGTATCCGGAAGGGATCCGGGTGGTTGGGACGTAGGATCACCGGGAACAAGTCGGGGAGACTTGGGTGGATCCGAACCCATTAACTTCATTTGTTAGCATTGTTAATTTCATTGTTGTCATTCAATTTAAGCTTCCGCAAATTGTCTTGGTAGTTGTGTGCAATTTAATTTGGAATAATACGCCTTATTATTTTAAAGTACTATTCACCCCCCCCCCCCCCCTCTAGTACTTGTGCAGTAGCTGGTAGGGCATTACAGAACTTCCTCCTTCCAGATGCCATCGGGAAGGGTCCGAGGATGTCAAGGCCCCACTTGGCGAACGAGATCGGGCTGAGAATGGGGACCAGGTCGGACGGTAGTGCAGTGGTGTGTTTGCAGAACTTCTGGTACTCTCCGCATTTCTTGACATATTGGAGCACGTCGTGGAGTATGGTCAGCCAGTAGTATCCTTGACGCACTGCTTTGTGGTCGATGGTGTGTCCACCGTAATGGTTTCCACAGAAGCCTTCATGCACCTCGCGGATGACATGTTCAGCTCGATCCAGTCCCAAACACTTCAGGTAAGGCAGTATGTCGTATTTTGCACGGTGCTTTCAATAAAGTACGCCGTCGAAGATTACGAACGATAGGGCTTGCCTCTCGACCTTCTTTGCTTCGAGCCGATCTTCAGGCAGGGCTCCCGTCTCCAGGTAGGTCATGATCGGGCTCATCCAGGTTGTCGTTTGGCTGACACACATTAGCTCGCCCTCCTCAATGGTCGGTGTCAGTAGGTTCTCGATATAGATGGCCTTTCCAATCTCGGCTGGGGAAGAGGAGGCCAGCTTCGAGAGAGCATCGACTCAGAGGTTGTTCGATCGAGGCAGATGTTGAACCTACGCCTTCTTGAACTTTTGAAGATCGGCATGGGCGCACTTTAAGTAGCACTTCATCAGCTCCTCCCTTGCCTCAAAGCTCCCTTGAATTTGTTGGACGACGATCCTCGAGTCACTTAGCAGCAGCACATTTGTTGCCCCCATCGCCCGGCATAGTTTCAACCCATTGACGGCGGCTTCGTATTCTGCCACGTTGTTTGTCGTCGAGAAGTTGAAGCGGAGTGCGTATTCTAACAAGCTCCGTCGGGGGTTTCTATGACGATGCCCACTCCACTCCCCGACCCGGCAGCTGACCCGTCGACGTGGACGACCCATAGTTTGCCTTCTCCTTCTGGGGCAGACGTCTAGGGATCGTCTGCTACTGTCGGTCTTTGCCATGCTACGGTCGGTCGAGCGTCTGATAGATCTTCGGGAAGTTCTTCGATGGTGCATTCCACCACGGAGTCTGGCAACGGTTGGCCTTTGATCGCCGTCCGAGCTTTGTAGATGATGTCAAACTTGCTGAATTCGATGCTCCAGTTCAGCATTCTGGCCAATCTCTTCAAATTCTTCTCGAGGGGCAGATTGGTGTAGACAATGGTGGTGTGATCTTGGAAGTACATCCGGAGCTTTCTCACTGTCTGGATAAGGCAATATGCGACCTTCTCTATGGGGCTATAATGGGTCTCTGCATCTCAAAGCACCCGACTCGCATAGTAGACCGACCTCTCTGTGCCCTTCTCTTCTTTAACGAGGGCCAAACTGACAACTTCTTCACATGTGGAAAGATATAAGTCCAACTGCTCTCCCTCCTCCAGCTTTGCAAGCAACGGCGGACTTTGTAAGTAGGCCCGCAGCTCCGTGAATGCTTGGGCACAGGAGTCGTCCCATTCGACTGCCTTTCTTCATGGCGAGAGCTTGTCGCAAGATTCTAAAAAATGGGAGCGATCTCTCGGTGAACTTTGATAAGACCTTCCAAGTGTGACGATCCTCCCGTTCAACCTCTGAAGGTCTCTAATTTTTTTAGGCTCGCTCATGTTGACGATGGCTGATATTTTGTCTGGGTTTGCCTCAATCCATTGCTTCGTGATCATGAAGCCGAGGAACTTTCCTGATTGAACGCCAAAGATGCACTTCGCCGGGTTAAGCCTCAAGTTGTAACAGTGCACCTTCTGGAAGGTCTCCTGCAAGTCGACGAGGTGGTTATGGGCCTCCTTGGTTTTGACTAATATGTCATCGATGCAGACTTCAAAGTTTCACCCGACCCGAGAGCTGAAGATCTTGTCCACCATCCGTTGATAGGTCGCCCCAGCATTCTTCAACCTGATTGACATCTTTGTGTAGCAGAAGGTCCTCTTGTCGGTGATGAACGAAGTCTTTTCTTCGTCGACCTTCACCGTTGGAATTTGATTGTAGCCTGAGAAGACGTCCATGAAACTCAGAAGTTCGTAGCCCGAGGCCTGGTCGACCAAATGGTCGATCCTCGACAAGGGAAAGCTGTCTTTGGGCACACTTTGTTGAGGTCAGTGAAGTCAATGCACTTGCATCACTTACCACTGGCCTTCTTCACCATGACAACATTGGCGAGCCATTCCGGGTAGCTCACCACCTTGATAAATTTGGCCTCGAGGAGCCGCTCCACCTCCTCGCCTGTCGCCCTCATCTTCTCTCCTCTGGAGCTCCTCTTCTTCTGTCAAACTGGACGAGCTTCCAGGTCAACAATCAACTCGTGAGCGATCACTGCGGGATTGACTCCGGGCATATCTGAGGGCGACCATGCGAAGATGTTCGCATTCTCTCTGAGGAGGTCAATGAGTCCCGTCCTCTGAGCGGTCGGGAGCTTCGTGCCTATGGAGACGGTGTCACGCCCCGCTTCCCTAAAATGGAGGCGAGACGTGAAAAGGTCCGCACGAGAGTGGAGCTGTGAAGCCCCAAACCCGATAAGCATCAATAATACATAAGCAGGTCCCTGTAACCACAAACGGAACAACAATAATAACACAAGGAGAGACAAATAAAATCTCAAATCTCAGAATTTGTCCAACATTAAAATTAAGTTCAACATCCAGAAAAGCCACCAGGCTAAAAGAAAGAGTCTAAAGGCCCAGAACAAGGCCAACAAAAGGGACAACATAACAAAGTATAGGTGCTACGCACCGACAACAAAACAGTCTAAAACAAAAAGGGGGAAGCTCAACGAAGACACTAGGACTGGTCCCCGGTGTCCACGTACTCCTCGCCAAACACAGGCTCGGGCTCGGTGTCAGCAAACACCTCGTCCTCAACAATGTACTCAGGCTCAGGATCTAACATGTGTCACCCAAAAGAGTAAAGGGGCACATGTCAGCAAGTCTAAAAATACTTGGGCAAGGAAACTGAAAGTAAGGTAAACTAACAACCTAGCAGTTATAGTATGCATGACATGGCAATTATGGTATAAGTGCACAAGTAAGACATGGTGAAACAATAAGTACAAGAGAACAATTATCAGGACAAGTCAAGAGTAGCCAAGCTACTAACAATCTCAATCTTTTCACTAGTCACGTTTCAAGTTGTTTGTAGATGTTTACGCCTTACAGCTGAACTGTTGGACGTTCACACTGATTGGCCGCTTAACACTACCCCAGAACCCAGAGTTTACGCCTTACAACTGCAGTTGCTGATCGGGCAGACTCCCAGTTGAATGGCCGCTTAACTCTTACCCCAAAAACCCACATGTAAATGAGCCAGGGTCCCTGTACACAAGCTCAGTAAATGAGCCAGGGTTGCCCCGCACAAGATCTCGTTTCCTGGATCACAAACCAGGAGCGCATTTCATTTGGCATAGGGGTGCACCTAGCCTCAATCATTTCACAAGATGTAGCGGAGCTACGCAATCACGGGAACACTTAAAGAATGCAATGACATGACAATTAGTTTGCGTACCGTTAATGGAAATTAAACATGACATGGTAGATGTGCAACATGATAAATGTCGGATCTAGCTTCGTTGTCAAGCTAGTTCCTAAGATTGCGCCTAGGCGAGTATCATTTCGTCGCCTAGTCTCTTTTACGCCTACAACAAGGAAATGGCCTAAGACATGGCCCAAAACCCTAAGTGGCAAGTTTCACTTGCCTAGCACCGAGGATGATGATCAACGAGGCCATCACACAAATGCTAACTGCGGAGATGAGATCGCTGCCATGGCAAAACAATATTAGAACAACATCCAACCTAGTTTTATTAGGGTTTCACAAAAACACAAATGGGTTATGAGGATATTAAGAGATCGATTTATTACCGTATCGGAGGCGGAAGAATGATGCCGAGCAAGCACGACAACGGAAGAAACGATCCGGGGAACCAAGGGTTCAGATCTGGAATGGATGGGGAAAATCTGGAGAAATGGGGTTTTGGGGATTTTTGGGGGTTGGAGATGGCCTAGGGCATGGTGGGAGACCAAAATGGAGAGGGAAACTCCAAGGGAGGAAGGAATGGCTTGGGGAAATGTTGGAGGGTGATTTGGGGAAGAAGGAGGCTTAGAAGAATGAAAGAGGGATGAAAGAAATCGTGGGTGGGGTTTAAATAGGGAGTGCTGGCGGCTGCCCAGAAATTAGGGTTTCGACACTGATTAGTCGGTCAAAGAGCAACCACTGACCGACTAGTTTGGGAACTAGTCGGTCGGTTGACCAACGCAGACCGACTAAGTCCAAACAGTAACTCCTGTACAAAAATAGGATTTAGATTTAGTCGGTCAAAGAACAACTACAGACCGACTAGTTTCTCATCTAGTCGGTCGATGAACGTTCTTAGACCGACTAAGAATGAATAGTACTTGGTATCAAAATGATCATAGAGCTAGTCGGTTAAAGAAAGATTGCTGACCAACTAGTTTGCAAACTAGTCGGTCGACCAATGTTCTTAGACCGACTAACGATAAACAGTAACTCCTGAGAAATTTACAAAGCCCACTAGTCGGTCCATGAAGGTTTGCCGACCGACTAAATCGTCATCTAGTCGGTCAGTTCCCCTTCTTACACCGGCTAACGTGCACAGAAAGTTCCGAAATGGAGCGCGAAGCTCCGGGATCGATTCCTAAGACTCCTAGGCTTGATCTAACAATAAGATATGACCGATATGAAGCCCGTCACCAATGACTTACTCCAAAATCGACGATTCTAAAGAAGAAGCTAGAAAATCACGACGAAACGATCGAAAATGAAAGCTACGGAGACGAAAACCACACATGAGGAGAAAATCCACCAAAACATATAATATAATATAATAAATCCAGATACATGAAAACCAGTCGTTACAGACGGTCTTGTCCTCCTCTGTAGATATTGGCACATCTTTGACCTCTTCCATCAGAGTTGGTCGCAGGTCGCAGAAGTCCTCCTGATCATCGAGGAGGTCGACCGACAAGGCCTGCTCAAGCGCCTTGTACTTAGTGGAGCCGACGTAGCAACTCCGGGACAATTTTGGCTCCCTCGCACTTGCCCCACCCCCTACAGAGTCTGGAATTTGATTATTTGATGCAGTGGGGAGGGAAGAGCTTCGATGAAGGTCATGTATGGCCACCTTATGCTGCCGTTGTATGCCAACGCAATGTCAACGACAATAAATTGCATCATGTGAATGACGACCCTTGGTTCCTTCCCCAGAGATACGGATAGGGTGATGAGTCTGGCAATGAGGACCGAGTGGCTGGTGAAGCCGACGATCGGGCCCTTACAAGGCCTCGGATCCGCCTGTTTCAGCCCCATCTTCTCGATCGTCGACATGAACAAAATGTCACAGAAGCTTTCAGTGTCGATCAGGAGGCAGTTGATTATGGCCGTCCCGATCTGAGCTTCAATGACGATGGTGTTGTCATGAGGTAGTTCAACCCTTTCCAAGTCCTCGTCAGAGAAAGAGATGGGAGGACGAGCTACTCTTCTCCTTTTTGCCCCTGCACCGAGGTCTGCCGCCATCCCCTGTCGAACATACGCCTTCTTGGACGATGATGAGGCGCCACCTGAGGACGGCCCACTGCATATCACATCTATGCGCATGACCGGACTCGGCTGGTGAGGGGCGTCCTGTTCGGCATTCGGGGGTTGGTTCGGCCTCCGTGCTCCCGGGGCGCTCTCTCTTCTCGAACCGGTCTTCTCCCATCGACGAACCCTCGGAGATGGCCTTCTTGAATCAGCTGTTCGATCTCTCTCTTCAAGGTGAAGCAATCGTCGGTATCGTGACCGTGATCATGGTGATATCGATAGTACTTTTATAGATCCCTTGTAGCTGGGTTCGACCTCATCCCCCGAGGTGGGTCTTGGAGAAGTCCGGCCCTCAGCGTGACGACCAACACCTTGATCATGGGCATTGAGCTGTGTGTACTGGGCCTGCTGCAGTCTCTCTGGCCTCTGGACTGCCCGCAGGGGATCTCTAGCAGCGGCAAACTCCCGCACTGGGCCGGGGCGATCTTGCGGTCGATGGCCTTCTGGATCACGCCATTGCTGGCCCGGTTGGTCGCGGCCTCTGGATCGGTCTTCCTGCCTCAGCCGAAAGTTAGGTCGTTGCTCATTGTGGGGCGCCCCGGACCTGGCGACCTCCTTCTTTGTTCCAGAGCCTTCTTGCTCAACACGAACTTCTTTGCTCTAATGACAAGCGCATTAAGGTCGGTCGGTGGATCTTGGAGGAGAGATTTATGGAGATTCTAGTTAGTCGGCCCTTTTTTAAAGGCCACCATGGTGAGCTCATCTCCGCAGACTGTCACACCAAGCCTCTCCACGTGGAAGCGATGCAAGAACTTTCGGATGGTTTCTCCTTCCTTCTGGACTATCGAGAATAGATGGTCCGAGGGTTTCCTCCTCCTCTGCCCCGCCCGGAATTGTTGGCAGAACTTGTGGAAAAGTTCGCCAAAGGATTCGATGGTTCGGGTGGGCAGACCATTATACCACTCTAGGACCGACCTCTTCAAAGTGTTCTGGAAGGCCCGGCACAGGAGAACGTCATCTGTGCCTTGGATCTCCATTGCCCCCTCTATACATCTGCACATGCTCGAGGGGATCGCCCGTTCCGTCATAGATCTCAAGTTGGGGAAGCTTGAACCTATGAGGTATTGGGGAAGAGGTCACCCATCTGGCCAGTGGGTTGGCCTCCTCGGGGTAGGGGGACGCCCGGGTGACCTTCAGAGGTCGCGATGCCCGTCTCGGCCCTCACGCCGACCATCAGACCTGCCTAGTGAGCCGCCTGGGCACTCAGGGACATGTCCTCCCCGTCTCTCGAGGGTCCTAATTCGATCGCAGCTTTGTTGACATCAACCATCACGCCTCGGAGATCGACGGGGCTGTCAGAGTGGGCTCCTCCTGAGTGGCGAGGACCCCGCTGACGGCGGACTACGAGGCGTTCATGTGTAGTAGACTTGGTGTCGACGCCTTTGGGACATCATAGTTCTCCATCCGAAGCCTCTCTCGCTCAGCGATGATGAATCAGAGGTGTCGACGGGCGGCTTCTTCGTCCAGACGCGCTTATTGAGCGGTGTCTGCCTCGTCCTCCAGGCATCTTCGTTGGACAGCCGCTTCTTCGTCGAGCCGCCACTGCTGACCGGCCTCTGCTTCCTCATCAAGGAGTTTTTGCTGGGCAGCTATTTCTTTAGCAAGTCCTCTTTGCTGAGCGGCCGCTTCTTCTTCGAACTGAGGACAAAGGTTTCGCCTCAGGTTTGGGGGTTTAGAGTGGCCTGGGGGCGCCCCAGCTCTGGCCGCATCGAAATCTTTCATCATCTTGGAGAAGGCCTCAAAACTTTGTTGGAGAGTACGGGCTCAGGCCTGAATGGTCTCAGCCATCCCCTCAGGGGGTAAGTTCGTTGAGGGAGTCCTTCTGTGAGAGTGCGACTCCTCCTCTGCTTTGCCATGGTTGGGACTGCGATTGATGGGTATGGAATTTGACATGGGTGTGACCCTAAGTTTTCCACAGACTGCGCCAACTGTTGCGGGGTCAGATCTGCTCACAGTGAATTTGTATTAATGGAGGAACCAAGGGCACGATGGTTACAGGTAAGGGGGTGATTGGGTAGGCTGTTTACAAGTGGTGATGGAGTGTTGAGGCTAAGTGCACTTCGGACGATGATCTTGGGATCAATCATGCAAGGTCGCCCCTTGTTCGTCGCTCTCCTGGAGTAGGTCGCCGAATGCTCGTTGCTTGGAAGAGCTTTCTTGCAAGAAGAGCAGCTCGTCAGAAAGGCCGGGTTGGGTTCCAACCCTTAGTCTCTCCGATGTTTAAGTCAGAATTTGGGCTTAGAAATGTGGGTCGGACACTTAGGCTGAGCTAGATGTAGGTTGACCTTACGTGACGAGCTTGAGTGGAAGAACAAATATGTGGATGATATTTGCTCTTTGTGTGTGAGTGAGAGATTATAATTCGATTTACCAACCTTTTTCTCGGTGGAAGTGGAGGGGTAATTATAGCTGAGTAAGGCGATTGGGTTCGGCTGAGCTGGTGTGCTGAGCTGGCGTGTTAGACTGCAGAAGGTTCGGCTGAGGATGTCAGATCCGCGTATGTCAGTGGTGCTTTTATCAGACGGTGCAACGGCCAGGGGCTCATTTGTTAGAGTGTCAGAGCGAAAGCGTCAGGCGGTCAGACGGCGCAGCGGCCAGGGGCTCCTTTGTCAGGCTGTCAGGCGGTCAGACGGTGCAACGGCCAGGGACTCCTTTGTCAGGCCGTCGAGCGGCGAAAGTGTTAGTGATGTTCTCGTACAAGGGCGTTTGTCTTGTTCGATAGGCCGAAGGGACATCAAGGTGCGTCCGAGGAGCGGGGCCGCACATGGGTCGCTTGGTCACTTCCGGAGGGTGATAAGCGAGCTGGTTGCTCGACCGTCGAGCTTGAAGGGGAGCTGGCAACCAATCGGCGAGGCTGGGGGCAAAGTGCGACCTTTCTGTTCAACGTGGCGGACTTTATGGACGTCGAGCAAGCTTACCGTGCATCTGGCGAACTTGGAGGGAAAGTTGAGGTGTTCCGATCTTTGGTCGTAACAATATGGACTTACTTTTTGTGCGAGATCGAACTCAGATTCAAAATCTTTCAGAAGCTGCCTTGAGACCTCTGTTTTTCGCTGCCA